>CM066575.1:11880000-12480000 GCA_033816785.1 Picus viridis
TCCAGTTCTGGGCTCCTCAATTTAGGCAAGATGCTGGCTTGCTGGAATGTGTCTAGAGAAGGGCAACAAATCTGGGGAGGGGTTTGGAGCACAAGCCCTGTGAGGAGAGACTGAGGGAGCTGGGGTTGCTTAACCTGGGGAAGAGGAAGCTCAGGGCAGACCTTATTGCTGTCAACAACTACCTGAAGGGAGGTTGTAGCCAGGTGGGGGCTGGCCTCTTCTCCCAGGCAACCAGCACCAGAACAAGAGGACATAGTCTCAAGCTGAGCAAGGGGAAGTTAAGGCTGGATGTATGGAATTGAATGGAATGGAATGGAATAGAATAGAATAGAATAGAATAGAATAGAATAGAATAGAATAGAATAGAATAGAATAGAATAGACCAGGTTGGAAGAGACCTTCAAGATCATTGTGTCCTATCATCCAAGACCACCTAATCAACTAAACCATGCAACCAAGCACCCCATCCAATCTCCTAAACACCTCCAATGATGGTGACTCCACCATCTCCCTGAGCAGCACATTCCAATGGGCAATCACTCTCTCTGTGTAGAATTTCCTCCTAACATCCAGTCTGAACCCTCAGAACCCATAACCCGAAAGCAGCAGCCCCTCGTGTTGCAATCTGAACTTTAAGCCCCATAATACTTTGCCAGGACTTTCATTTTGGAGCTGGCATGAGGCAGGATGGTTTTGACTAACAGCAGCAAATATTCAGCTTAACCCATGACAATAGAATATTTAAGAATTAGCATTTTTTTTTAGCTGCATGATGAATTGCCATAAGGAAAATAAAGGAAGTAAGTAAAAGATTAGCTTGGTGCTTTGCTCATTCAATGCAAGAAAAATCTGTTTGGGAGATTACTACACAATAAGTAGATATTGAAAGAGCAGCCTGAAGAAACTTCAGGAAAAAATTAATATCATTTATAGCAACCAGTACCAAATGGAAAATGAGTTGATCTGTCTTCTTTAGGTATAAAACATGTTAGTCTTTCTAAATAATAATTGCCATGGTGCCTAAAAAAAATCATTGTCTGCAAAACTTTCAAACAATGATTTTGAATGTGATTTTCTAGGTAACTTTATAACTGATGAGAAAGTAAATCCAGCTGATCTTATCTAAAGAAACAAAACTCAATTTTCCCTTCTTAAGTAATGTTAAAGCTTATTATATTATAGCCCTTTAAAAAAGCATTTCAAACTTCTTTGGACATAACTCATCCAGCTGGCTTAGAAGATTCTCCACAGACAGCAGTTAGATACGTCTCTATGTCAGCTATTATTCTAAAATCTTTAAAATGTATGCTTATTCCCTTCCCCATAACTACAGCCCAAGGAACCACATTAGTCTGTGGGAAAAATAATAATCGAACCCAAATCAGTGCTGAAGGTCTTCAGAAGATGCAATTGTTCCGCATGAAACCAATAGCAACATTCTTCTGCAGAGTGTCTTCCACTGAATGGACCAGACTAGAGATGTATTTCATTTGACAGGATTTGGGAGCTTCTGACATTAGCCATACATGGTCTTCCACTGAAATTAGAAGCTTATTCGTCTGGGATGAGAAGGGTTGAATAGTCATATGTGCAAATGATTTACTGCCATACTTACAGATCTGGAAACTTCACTGATCTCCTCCACAGAAATCACAGAGAGATTCAGCAGAATATCTCCACAGTGGATTAACTTTAATAACTTAGAGATAATGCACTGTGGATTTGTAATATTTCCAGAGTGTCCTTATGTTATATGATTAACTTAGCTTCAGAGCAAATAACAGAATAATAATATGAACTCTCCAGGGGCACTGAGGAGGACCATAGGATACACCTGGAATCAATCTAGACTGTTAAGGAAGACCAAGTTAACTTTTCTCCCTAATTGAATGACTTATAAAGTATCCCTCACAAAAATGTTGTAGTGTCTCAAAATATGATGCACAGTGGTAATTCCAATTTATATATCAGGATAAAAGACCTTAATTAGCTTCTGGGAGAATAATTCATAAGATCAGGCAATGACAGGGTAAAGCTATATTGATTCTCAATAATTTCACTGAAGGCATTATTTATTCAAAATAATTTTGAAAACAATTTTCTCCTATCTGCTTGATCTGGCTTTACTGACATATTTTAGTAAACAAACAGGTTTGGGGGGCATTAATATTTTTATTTCTTTTCAGGATCTTATTTAGGAGTCCTTCTTTCCTTGCTGTTGTGGTTTAACCCCAGTCAGCTACTAAGCACCTGTTGGGATGGGAGAGAAAATTGGAAGAATAAAACTGAGTTTAATAGGTAAAGCAAAACCCATGAACACAAGCAAAGTAAGACAAGGTATTCATTCACCACTTCCCATCAGCAGGCAAATGTTCAGCCATCTCCAGGAAAGGAGGGATTCATCACATGTACTAATTACTTGATAAGACAAATACTTGGGCATCACCTAAAGTGTCTTCCCTTTCCTTCTTCCCCCAACTCTGTTTGCTAAGTGTGACACTGTATGGTATGGAATATTCCTTTGGTCACATGGGGCAGCTGTCCTGGCTGTGCTTCCTCCAAACTCCTTCTTCCTTCCCAGCCTATTCTGTATAATCTCTGCTCAACTATAGTGAAAGCATCCCTGAAGTTTTGATACTATTTTCAGCCCAAATCCAAAATCTGTTTCCAAGATGGCTACTATGAAGAAAATTAACTGTTCCAACCAAAACTGCCTTTGCTTTTTTCAGTTGTCCAAGAAGTACTAGGTCAGATCAGCTTGCTGAGACCCAGCTCAATGAAGATGTGGGGTTTCTTGAAGTGGTGGGGTAGGCAATCTGCTCAACTACTTGCCTGTTACAAGCTTCTCAGGGATTGAAAGGGATGGGCAAAAAATGAAATAAATAAATAAATCAATCAGAGTATGTGAAAGAAGGATGGGGTTTGTCCTTCTCGTTATCAGCTGATCATGAAATTGCCCCCTCTTTCATGGGAATTTAACTCTCCCTTTATGGGGACCAGGCCTTTATAGGGAAATTACGTCATTGCATCCTGTTCACTGGTTTAAACCTTTCTTGGTCTTCGACAGAAGGTTTGTGATTTACATCAGACAATTTGAGGAGAAATCAAATAGAGCAAAACAGTAACCGAGAGTGAGTTTAGAATGCAGAGGGGAAAAAAGATCAAAGGGCCCAAACCAATACCTCAGCAGGACAAAATGTATAATACAGTACAAGGACTGTTTTTGAAAATATGCAACCTGAAATAAATTCTTTCCCTTTTCCATAAATGTAAAACATTTTCTATGTGATAAGGATAAATGCAGTAAATGGTACTGCATAAGAGGTTATCAGAGGAATGACTTACTTTTACACACCCACACGTCATTTACTCTCAAATAATTCCCCAAATTTAATTTACCTTCACTTAGAGTGTATGGCATAGTTTTTTCAGTGCTCTAGCATGCTCATGCTTCATGAGTCACACAGACTAACACATGATAAGAAGCAGGTCTAGAAGATTAAATTTGAGTAATTAAATTAATGCTATGTAATTACAACTCTGACCTTAAAAATCTAGCAAATTATTCATATTCTTCAATGCTTATGTTGAAGACAGTATTCTAGTATCAAAGTCTGTCATATGTTAACTTTCATTATAAGCATAATTAATCACAGTCATGTTGCTGAAGATCAAGTTGACAGGAAATTGCCTGCATTGGCTGAGCATGAATTGCCTTTGAAGGTACATCCAGCTTAGCCATGCTATTCTTCTAACGATGTTTTACATGAGTTTTATTATCATTACTTTAAGCAGAGACTGGAATCTTCTTTATACCAGCAATGAAGGAAAAAAGAGACAGAGAAGTTCTGCTGTATCTGATGACACCAAAAAGTTGTATATTTCTAACCGTTCAAAGCTAGAAGAAACTCATCCTAACTGTTCCACACATCCATTGCCCAGAGGTCTGGTTCGACATCCTTCTAGCCTTCACTTTTTGCCACCCTCTACTTTAAGCAACCAATTTGCTCAAAGTATTTGTTGCAGGTTCTCAGCTGTGATTTGCACTAAGAGGTGATGACTACAATTAGTGATCTCTACCACAGTCTTACAATCCAAGACATTTTATCTAGCATGTCTGAGAGGCTGGATATTTATGATGGAGTAGGACAGCCTGTAGCAATGATATTACTTTGATGTAAACTGTAATTAAGCACCCGGGGTTTTTTTCTGAGAGAAACAGGAAGAATTTACATGCAGCCAATATATTTAAAAAACACAAATTAAAAAACATCCCCAAACCCCCAATTTGTGTGTAAAGGCAGATTCCCCTTATGCTTCACAAATTCCCAGAGATTTATCTCATACCTAGTCACACTTTACTGGCCAGCTTCTGATATCAGACCTGGACATTCATTCTCAACTACAGTTCTTATTTTATCACAGCCACCTCAACATCTGGTCTGCATGGCAGGGTGGATCACTTTGATATCTTTTAGGTAGGCAATGGCAAAGCAGGTATTGAATTTTGGTTTTAGGGGAAGCTATGCAGTATAGTGTTGATGGGATACCTTCAGAGGACTGTGAAAGAAGTTCATGTAGATGAGCAGTTGTCAGATGGCAGAATACAATTTCATAGTAGCCATTTCTTTGCATCTGATTTTCCCCACCAAAAGAGCCAGACTTTACATTTGAGATGTCACTGCACAACTAGGGAACTGCACACAGGTTTAATTGCAGCAGCAGTCTTAAAATTGCTTTCCTATAGCTTTCCCTTCTGTAGGCACAATTTATACCATTATTATTGTATTTATGCAGCAGTATGCGAATCAGTGAAATCCATGCATGAACATAAAATTGAGTTAAACCCTGACATTTTAAATTATGCATTGTCAGTTTGAAACTAATAAATCATGAGTTCCACTTAGTGAAGGAATTTCTCTAACGTGAGCTATGGTACCCTTCATTCACATTTCACATCTCTGCAGTGTTTTAGAATTGATGTCAAGTACCCTTTGCAGTAGACTTACTGACTTCTAATGACAGAGCAAACCTTTTTTCCCCATTATTTGTCCTTGTCCTGAGATTTCCTGATAACAATTACCATATTAATAGCTATTCATTGTTACATATAATTATACCATGATTAAATCATTATGCTATTCTTATTTACTACCCCATGTAAAGCTATGCTCCTTGGACAGGAAGAATAATAGACAACAGTATTTTCTAAAGAGTTAAACACATCTCAGTTATAAAAGGATCTATTTAATTGTATTTATAAATTAGTTTTAAGCTTAAAAACAGTTTTTTATTTGCTGACATAGTGTTATCAAAGAAAGTTGGAAAAATAGGATTCTGAAAATATTAGAATGTTGGCAAGAAAATCTGCAAAATTTGTGAGTCTCCTTTCCTGGTGATATCACTTGATTTCAGCCTCACCTTGTATACAAAATTAAACACTGTGGAGGAAAACTAGATACTGAAGAATGTCTCTTTGATCTTGCAAGTAAGCATACCAAAATATGATGCATGCATTTAGTATCACTTGTTGAATAATGACAAAAACATCTGAGAGGTTTATATTGTATTATGAAATTAAATGTAAAAGAACCTAGCTCAAAAATATTCTAATCAGAGAATCATGGAATGTTAGGGGTTGGCCTAAGAAAGAAAGGAGAGCTGCACCGCATCAGAAGGTGAGTTTAAGATTTCCTTAAAGGCGACAAGCTCTGGTATTCAAGAGCTTGCTGAAAATCTGTCAGCATTAAAAAGATAATTTCATGTGAGAGGTACTGGACTACCTCCATCTGTGTTATAACTCCATTTCAATCATAAGGTTTTCCTAGGATGAGTTTAGGCTTCCCATAAAGATAGATAAATACCACTGGAGAGGTAGTAATCGAGTCAACCTTACTTCAACATTATCTCAGGGGCGACCTCATTGCTCTCTACAACTACCTGAAAGGTGGTTGTAGCCAGGAAGGGGTTGGCCTCTACTCCCTAGCAACCAGCACCAGAACAAGGGGACACAGTCTCAAGCTGCAACAGGGGAAGTTTAGGTTCGAGGTGAGGAGAAAGTTCTTCACCAAGAGAGTGATTCGTCATTGGAATGTGCTGCCCGGGAGGTGGTGGAGTCGCCGTCCCTGGAGGCGTTCAAGAGGGGACTGGATGTGGCACTTGGTGCCATGGTCTAGTCGTGAGGTTTGTGGTTACAGGTTGGACTCGATGATCTTCGAGGTCTCTTCCAACCTTGGTAATACTGTAATACTGTACTGTAATACTGTAAAACATGAAATAAATACAAAAATAGAGTATTTCCTGTACGAACTAAGATTTTGTAATAGCGATGGTTCCAGTTAGATTAAAAGTAAAACCTGACTAGAGGTTTTGTTTGTCTTTACTTTCAAAATTAGAATTTATTACCATCAGTGCTGAGTTTACAGCCACAAGTAAAAAATAAGAAAACCCTAAGAAAAAATTTAATTACTTATTGAATTACTTACCCTCTATTTATATTAATTAGAAGAAAACACTTTAAAGGAATTACACTTCAGGCAATAAAACAATCTAAAATGTAATTTGAAACAGGGCAAATGAAAACATTGAATTAAGAGAAATCTGAACTGCTTACAGCCACTCAAAAGCTAGTCATATAACAGCAAGTGAACAATGCTGTTGTTATAAGGAAAACCAAAAAGTATGGTTGTCCATAAAGTAATAATAGTTAAACCATGATAAAACATCTCCTGCTAAATACTCCATTGACGAAAAATACTTACAAGTTTATGAAACTATTCAAGCAAAGAATTATTTTTAACCTGTATGCTACCAGTTTCCTGAAAGAATAGCATGAATGAAGCAAGGTTGGTTGGGTTTTGGTTTTTTTTTTTGTGTTTGAATATATTCACATCCAAATACTGGCTTATCTGGCAGACAAAGCCTAGTTTTTCAACATTTGGGTAGACAGTCAAGAGTAAAGGCTTATAGATATAGTCTTGGGAGCCCTAATAGCAGCCCTCCAGTACATGAAGGGGGGCCTACAAAATGGATGGAAAGGGCCTGTCTACAAAGACCTGGAGTGATAGGATGAATCATAGAATCATAGAATCAGTCAGGGTTGGAAGGGACCACAAGGATCATCTAGTTCCAACCCCCCTGCCATGGGCAGGGACACCCTACACTAGATCACGCTGGCCAGAGCCTCGTCCAGCCTGGTCTTAAACACCTCCAGGGACGGGGCCTCAACCACCTCCCTGGATAACCCATTCCATGGCTTCACCACTCTCATGGTGAAGAACTTCTTCCTCACATCCAGCCTGAATCTCCCCATTTCCAGCTTCATTCCATTCCCCCTAGTCCTATCACTACCTGAGATCCTGAGAAGTCCCTCCCCAGCCCTCCTGTAGGCCCCCTTCAGATACTGGAAGGCCACAATGAGGTCACCTGGGAGCCTTCTCTTCTCCAGACTGAACAGCCCCAACTCCTTCAGTCTGTCCTCATAGGAGAGGTGCTCCAGCCCTCTGATCATCCTCGTGGCCCTTCTCTGGACACACTCCAGCACGTCCACATCCCTCCTGTAATAGTGGCTCCAGAACTGGACGCAGTACTCCAGGTAGGGTCTCACCAGGGCTGAGTAGAGGGGGAGAATCACCTCCCTTGACCTGCTGGTCACACTTCTCCTGATGCAGCCCAGGATCTGATTGGCTTTCCGGGCTGCAAGCGCACATTGAGAGCTCATGTTGAGCTTCTCATCCACCAGCACCCCCAAGTCTCTCTCCTCAGGGCTGCTCTCCAGCCAGTCACTGCCCAGCCTGTATTTGTGTCTGGGATTGCCTCGACCCAGATGCAGGACCCTGCACTTGGTCTTGTTGAAGCTCATGAGGTTGGCTTGTGCCCACCTCTCCAGCCTGTCCAGGTCCCTCTGGATGGCATCCCTTCCCTCCAGGGTGTCCACTGCACCACACAGCTTGGTGTCATCAGCAAACTTGCTGAGGGTGCACTCGATGCCACTGTCCATAGCACCCACAAAGATGTTGAACAAGACAGGTCCCAGGACTGATCCCTGAGGGACTCCACTTGTCACTGGCCTCCACTGGGACATGGACCCGTTGACAGCCACTCTTTGGGTGCGGCCATCAAGCCAGTTCTTTATCCATCTAGTGGTCCATCCATCAAACCCATGTGTCGCCAGCTTGGAGACCAGGACGTGGTGCGGGACAGTGTCAAAGGCTTTGCTCAAGTCCAGGTAAACGACATGAGGGGCAGTGGCTTCAAACTAGAGGAGAGTAGGTATAGATTGGATATTAGCAACAAGTTCTTTACAGTGACCACTGAAACAGGTTACCGAGGGAGGTGGTTGGGGCTCTATCCCTGGAGATATTCAGTGAGGCTCAGCAGGGCACTGGGCAACCTGATCTAATGGCAGACATCACTGCTCAGTGCAGGGGGGTTGGACTAGGTGACTTTTGGAAGTCCCTTGCATCCCAAACCATTGTATGATTCTATGAAGGTCTGGCATTCAACAAATACAGACCATGCAGTTGGCTGATTGGCTCATGGTGGTAAGGTAAACAGATGATGAAAGTGATGAGAAATGGGCTCTTAAGGAAAAGAGACTGAAAGCTGTTACTGTCTCCATCATCATTATAAGTGGTAGCTGAGTAGCTCCTGTCTGGGAAACCAAGACAGGCCTTCAGAATGGCTCATGGGGACAAAGAAGATTCATTCTTGAGACTATTTATCACTATTTCTCAGTCCTTTCAGTTATGACAGCAATTAACATAGAATTTTCTTTTCTCTGCTTCATAACTTTTATCCTGGAATGCAGTTGGAAAGGTGATTTTCCTCAGTGGGAAGCGTCAGAAACCCTTTCCTTTTACTGTTTTTTTTCTACCTGTTCATGTAATGTTACATGATTGAGGCAATTCTTCAGAGTCCTGGGAGGTACCAGATTCCAGTTCCAGAAATAATAAAAGAAATATATTACTTTTTCAGAGTGAGAAACAAAATGGAAGTGGAAACAGCCTGCTGATTTGACAGGCTGACTCAGTGCTGAAAGCAGTCTGTGTACCCTGTTTTTAATTTTAGCCCTCCAGCATGCAGTTATACCTGACTGTGCAGAGATAGGAACTTGTCCCTGCAAAATGTTTCCTGCCATGATGCTAGCTACATGCTTGTTATCACCAGCTGCAGTGATGCCCTCTGTGAGGTTCTTAACAACAATGTGCAGGAAAATAATTACAGGATTTTAGTTGCACTGAATCTGGTCCTCAGGAGAGAGCTAAGGTGTTGCCTGTGCAATTCTAGGCAGAATTTCCTCATTTTGTTTTCCTGCTGTAGCAGGTTAGGAAGTATCTGCTAGCTTAGGAAAAAAGAGCACTGGAAGTCACTTTTGACTTTTAGGGATCTCAGATTATGTACTCACAGCACATTTATAAGTGTGTGAGAAAATATTTAAATATTTAGACTGATATGCTTATTGTTGACTTTTATAATCTAGGATAAGTATTTTTAACCACAGAAGAAAAAGTGCAAAATGCATAGGGAGTTAACCAATTTTAAGTGTTTTGCTGGTAAGTCTTCTAAATCAAGTCATGGTTCTATCATTCAAGGGAAGCAGCATTTTTACTTTCTCGGGATCTGAACATAAAGAGTAAACAATTCAAAGAGTACAGACTGCAGACACATGCATACATGGACACATTTTTCTTGAAATGAAAGTCAAAAAGCCCAAATTTTGCCCAAGTCCATCCTTGATATAATAGCTACATTGCTAAGAAAGAAGCTTATTTCTGCAATAAGTGTGAGAGAGAGAAAGTGATAAATAGAGGGGTGGGCAGTTCTGGAAAAAATTATAATGAAGCAATTTGTTTCATGAGGTTCTGTTCTGTTCTACAAGCACCTCTCAGCCCATGAAGTAGATCAAAGTGGAAAAATAATTTTGCAGTGAAAAGGCTACTGAGCAATTTCTGAGCAATTTACTGAGCAACACCATTGTTGGAGGTGTTTAGGAGGAGACTTGATGGGGTGCTTGGTTGCATGGTTTAGTTGACTAGGTGGGTTGGATAGTAGGTTGGATGCGATGATCTTGAAGGTCTCTTCCAACCTGGTCTACCCTATTCTATTCTATTCTATTCTATTCTATTCTATTCTATTCATTATTCCATTCCATTCCATTCCATTCCATTCCATTCCATTCCATTCCATTCCATTCCATTCCTTATTCCTTATTCCCATTCCATTCCTTATTCCTTGACCTTATTGCTCTCTACAACTACCTGAAGGGAGGTTGTAGCCAGGCAGAGGTTGGCCTCTTCTCCCAGGCAGCCAGCACCAGAACAAGAGGACACAGTCTCAGGCTGCGCCAGGGCAGGTTTAGGCTGGATGTTAGGAAGAAGTTCTACACGGAGAGAGTGATTGCCCATTGGAATGGGCTACCCGTGGAGGTGGTGGAGTCACCTTCATTGGAGGTGTTCAGGAGGAGACTTGATGGGGTGCTTGGCTGTATGGTCTAGTTGTTGGGTGGGTTGGATTGTTTGATGGGTTGGACGCGATGATCTTGAAGGTCTCTTCCAACCTGGTGTATTGTATTGTATTGTATTATTCCATTCCATTCCATTCCATTCCATTCCATTCCATTCCATTCCATTCCATTCCATTCCATTCCATTCCATTCCATTCTATTCTGAAAGATTTTGGGAAAAACGAGGTCATGTCACTTATGCATACAAGATTTGACTGAATTCACTGCATCAGCCACTACAAAAAAAAAAAAAAAAAAAAAAAAATATTAAAAATTGTACTGTAATAGTATAGCATCTGCAACGGGCAAGAAAGCTTTATGTCCATAACAAAGCTAAAGTAAAACATGTCATTGAACTCACAGATATAGTGCAATTATTTCTGCCCATCAAATCTAGTGCCGGGATCTGCACATTGGCCACAACAACCCCAGGCAGTGCTACAGGCTGGGGTCAGAGTGGCTGGAGAGCAGCCAGGTAGAGAGGGACCTGGGGGTACTGGCTGATGGTAGGCTTAACATGAGCCTGCAGTGTGCCCAGGCAGCCAAGAAGGCCAATGGCATCCTGGCCTGTATCAGGAACAGTGTGGCCAGCAGGAGCAGGGAGGTCATTCTGCCCCTGTACACTGCACTGGTTAGGCCACACCTTGAGTACTGTGTCCAGTTCTGGGCCCCTCAGTTTAGGAAGGATGTTGACTTGCTGGAACATATCCAGAGAAGGGCAATGAAGTTGGTGAGGGGTTTGGAACACAAGCCCTATGAAGAGAGCCTGAGCCTGGAGAAGAGGAGGCTCAGGGGACACCTTATTGCTCTCTACAACTACCTGAAGGGAGGTTGTAGCCAGGCAGAGGTTGGTCTCTTCTCCCAGGCAACCAGCACCAGAACAAGAGGACACAGTCTCAGGCCACACCAGGTAAGGTTTAGGCTGGATGTTAGGAAGAAGTTCTATACAGAGAGAGTGATTGCCCTTTGGAATCAGCTGCCCGTGGAGGTGCTGGAGTCACCATCATTGGAGTTGTTCAGGAGGAGACTTGATGGGGTGCTTGGTTGCATGGTTTAGTTGTTTAGGTGGGTTGGATTGGTTGATGGGTTGGACATGATGATCTTGAAGGTCTCTTCCAACCTGGTCTATTCTATTCTATTCTATTCTATTCTATTCTATTCTATTCTATTCTATTCTATTCTATTCTATTCTATCTCTTGTATGAGAATATGATGATTTGTCTTTTCTTTCCAGTGATGATACTCAGTTTTGCTGACCTGTTTAATCAGTCAGTAGAAAAGAACAGAGGGCAGAACAGCTGATATGCATTCATTTTACATTTGAAAGCATTTAAAAATAATTGAAGATAACATTTTATAATGTTACTGATCTAAAAACATTTTATATAATGACAGCGATATTTTCCTCTGTCCCAGCAAAGCATTTCATTTTTCAAAGTGGTGGGTTTGGTTGTGGGTTTGTTTGAATAAAAATTGATCTACTTTGATATTTTTCAGTAGCAGGTATTATTCACAATCAGGCAAAAAGTGGGTTTATTTATTTGACCAACTATCATTATCTCTTTCTCTCTCTCTCTCCATAGGTGTATATACCTATCTAAATATGCAGATAGATATCTATATCTATATCTATATCTATATCCATACCTACTTCTAAACTATCTACTTTATACTCCTTCTGCAAGAGAGGACAGAAAACTGAACATTAGGGCACAGTTCATCTAATCTTAGGGTTAATGCTTAGAATCAGTCAGATGAATGCTGTAAAATGGCCCATTTTTACCTCTCGTAGATATTAATGGAGCCCAGCAGACCTAATTCAGATTAGGAAGTATGAGTTGTAGTTTCTGAATTTAACATGGTGAATACCACAGCAGGTGTCCCCAGCTGGATTAATATTCCCTTAATGTCCTAGTCAGAATCTAATCCGTAGGGTGTTTTGTATTGCCACTCCAAATTAACTTAATTTTTTCTAGTTTGTCAGAAAGCCTTTTAGAGTACCACAGAGCTATAGAATGTTATTTAACAAAAAAGAATATACTGCTAAGAGGTGACTAATGCTCTTCATTTCTCTTTGAATGTTCACTTGAATGCTTAATAGAATATATGTAACCCATTCTACACATGTTGGATCCTGTTCGAACAGGATCATGGGCAGCATCTAGCTCTGGTGAATTGGCTGAGCTCACACATTTCTGTGAAAAGCCTATAATTAAGGAATGCTTCTGAAAGAGCTTATTTGTCATGTGTTTTATGAATATGGTGCCTTGAGTACTGTGTCCAGTTCTGGGCCCCTCAGTTTAAGAAAGATGTTGAGTTGCTGGAATGTGTCCAGAGAAGGGCAACAAAGCTGGGGAGGGGTTTGGAGCAGAAGCCCTATGAGGAGAGGCTTAGAGAACTGGGGTTGCTTAGCCTGGAGAGGAGGAGGCTCAGAGGAGACCTTATTGCTGTCTGCAACTACCTGAAGGGAGGTTGTAGCCAGGTGGGGTTTGGTCTCTTCTCCCAGGCAAACACCAACAAAACATGAGGACACAGTCTCAAGCTGTGCCAGGGGAGGTTTAGGCTGGATGTTAGGAAAGAATTCTTCACAGAAAGAGTGATTTGCCATTGGAATGGGCTGCCCAGGGAGGTGGTGGAGTCACCATCACTGGAGGTGTTTAAGTAGAGACTGGATGGGGCACTTAGTGCCATGGTTCAGTTGATTAGACAGTGTTGGGTGATAGGTTGGACTCAATGATCTCAAAGGTCTTTTCCAGCCTGGTCTGGTCTGGTCTGGTCTGGTCTGGTCTGGTCTATTCTATTCTATTCTATTCTATTCTATTCTATTCTATTCTATTCTATTCTATTCTTACCCTTTACTTTCAAGACAAAGCATATTTTACAGTATGCAGAATACATTTGGCATTTAAAGGTTCTAACTGATGGCTTTGGCAGAAATAGAAAATAAGTATTAATCACAGAATGAGAAAACAACTTTGAAATATAATGAATTAAAAAAAAATAAATTTCAATAAAAGATCATGCAATTTACTGCTGCTGTCCAAACATTATCAGCTCATCTTCAGTTTATCATGGGTTGTACAAGATGACGTAATGACTCAACAATTATGCAATTTTATGTCATGACACTGTGCATAGTTTGGATTTGTCTGCCTGAAATGATAACCAGTCTCATAAATACTCTCAAATAAGAAGCAGTACCTGTTGAAAGTCCTTCCTATATACCAGGCTACCATGAAGTTAGGCTAAATGTAGAGAATGCCAGTACCTCATCCTACAGTGAGTAACTAGCTGGCAAGCTTCAAAGGTTCCTCTGCATTCAGAAGAAGTACTTCTAGCTCTTGTTTTATTTCCATAGGTGCTACAGTACTGACTGCTCATCTGTAGGTGAGTTGGTGTGACAATAATCAAGGGCTTTAATCATCCTCCACAGTGCAAACATATTTGTGGACTTCCTGTAAACAAAAGAGAATGATAAATTTAGTTGGGCAAAAGATGCTAAACTGAGGTAAGTTGAGTTAAAGGGTTGCAAAGTGCAGGAATATCAAGATTACTCTCACAAAGGAAAAATGCAATAATGGTTAATTCTTCTTTTTTCTGTGAAAGATTTGAGAAAATGTCATAAATTTTCTGTGAAACAAGGTTAAAATACAGGGAGCAATCCAGTAGTGAGAGCATAGTTGATTACGCTGTGTGGTGCTCTGCTGATCTCAGGCAGGTTGTTCCTTGCCAGAAAACGTGGTCTGAATCAAAATGTTTACCCTGCTTTGCAGCTGTGTTGTTTTGTCCAAGAAGTGATTTGAGCATGAGGACTTCCTTATGCACGTATCCAGAACAGTACAATGCCTCACCTTAAAAACTGAAGTAATTTATTTTATAGCAGGATGTTAATAACCATCAAACAAGTAAGCAATGAACAGCATGAGAGGCACTAGGTGATTTGGTAATACTGATTTTAAAGACACCAGCTTGTTCTTGCTGGAGAGAAATCCCACTGCATGAGGAATTGTGCCAGGAAAAACAATTTCAGATTAACATGAAAGAATCCAGACTTTCTGTGATTAAATTGCCTCTTTTGTGTGTGTGTTTTGGGGTTGTTTTTTTTGGTTTGACTTTTACTTTGTTGCTTTAGGTTTGTTGTCATTGTTTTTCTGATGGTTTGGTTTGGGGTTTTGGGTTCTTTTTTGAGTAACAAGGGAGCATGTGTCCATGGATTTTGACTTTGGGTATATCACAGAATCACAGACTGGTTTGGGTTGGAAGGGAGGGACCTTTGAAAGTAATCTAGCCCAGCTCCCCTGCAGTAAGCAGGGACATCTTCAACAACAGCAGGTTGTTCAGAGCCCTGTCCAGCCTGACCTTGTTAGTAACTGCTATGCCATCCAAGTCCTGAGTCACTTAAAAAATTTCTGTTAAATGCAGACTTCAAAAGGACAACAAAAGTTATAGGACATGGTGGAGGAAATGAGCTCCTTCACTAAAATGTATCCCCAAATTATCAACCCTTCCATTGGTTTATTTATTGTTGGCATGGGGTGTGGTAGCATTCAGGTCTCTCAGGTAGATGGAGTTAATTTGCACACACAGTAACAGCCATTAGAAACACTCAGAAAACACAAAATCATTCAAAAGATGATTCCAGATTCAAATTTTGTATATCTCCATTTATAAAGAATGATGCAAATAGGGAAGGAAGAATGCACACACACATAGTGGTCTCTATTCTTTTGACTCCAAGCAGCAGCACCCGATAAATATACTTTCTTGTTCCAGTTTCTGAATGTTTCCTCTTGGCCCTAAGATATTATCTGTGGAGATAATACATAGTACATAAATACAGTATAAAAATACTGCAGCCCTTGAAATTCCAAGAATTGTATTGTTTTCACAGATCAGATGTAATACCTATGTATACATCACTAAGACTGCTGCCGTTCTCTGTGTAGAGTCAATTATCTTGATGAATAATAGCACTTCAGTCTCTTATACTTCTTTCAGAGTTTATACTTCTCTGCCACTTCCCACTTTTCCTCTCTTGTGAGCTTACCTGTCGGTCCCCATATTATTGTGCCCATCACGGTCTGGATTTCATTGTATCATAGTATCAGTCAGGGTTGGAAGGGACCACAGGATCATCTAGTTCCAACCCCCCTGCCATGGGCAGGGACACCCCACACTAGATCAGACTGGCCAGAGCCTCATCCAGCCTGGTCTTAAACACCTCCAGGGACAGGGCCTCAACCACCTCTCTGGACAGCCCATTCCAGGGTTTCACCACTCTCATGATGAAGAATCTTTTCCCACATCTAAACTTCTGATTGTTTCATTCCTACAAATTCTTTTTCTGTCATGTCCACTGCCTCAAACTAATTCAAAACCACTGTTTTATCATGTTGAAGAGTCTGTTAGCTATTACAATCATAATGATTCTATGATTCTGTGGAGAAAAGTCTCAAAAGACTAGATAGTTGTGCATTTGACATCAACCTGGAAGATGAATTCAGGCTTTCACTGTACTACAGCTCCCACATACAAGTCAGATGTTGCCAGATGCTTTAAAGATACTCAGGCAAGCTGCCTAGTCTTGAAAATGCTTAAGTCTTCATGGTGGTAACGTTATCAGCAAATTGACATCAATCAAAATATTTTTTGACCCCTTATTTATCTAATAAGGAGGTCAGAGCCCAATCTATGCCAAAGATAAAATAATCCAAAGACCGATTTTGGGAATAAACAGTAGAAATCAGTCCCACACCAAGGCATAGTGCACACCAAATCTAAGTACTTTACATGTGCTTTATATACTCTTGCTCAAGACATAATATTGCTACCTGCAGAAGCAATTTCATGAGAAGAAAATGTGAAGGTACACAGAAATCTGGACAAACATCCTACAGATAGTGAGTATGAGACAAGAGAGATCTTTCCCAGCAGGTGCTGGGATAAGAAAGCCATCTAGCAAGACTGGTTCAAGAATCCTTAGAAAAAGTGGTTGGCTTATTTTTGGGTTGTTTTTTTCTTTGTTGTTGCTGGTTTTATTTTTTAGGTATTCCCCCCCCCCCTTGCTATTTGTTTCCCCCCCCAAAAAAGAAAAAGACACCCAAGAGGGACACACCAACAGGATCATAGTAGTAGTATCAGTCAGGGTTGGAAGGGACCACAAGGATCGTCTAGTTCCAACCCCCCTGCCATGGGCAGGGACACCCCACACTAGATCAGGCTGGACAGAGCCTCATCCAGCCTGGTCTTAAACACTTCCAGGGACAGGGCCTCAACCACCTTCCTAGATAACCCATTCCAGGGCTTCACCACTCTCATGGTGAAGAACTTCCTCCTCACGTCCAGCCTGAATCTCCCCACCTCCAGCTTCATTCCAGATAGAAGCAGCCAGCTGAATACTGAGCTTCACTCCACACTCCATACTTGCTATTGTCAGCTGCCTACATCCTTTCCCCCCTTTTTTACAAGTTGCATACTGCTGTCTTCATCAACCTGTCGTTGTGAGCATGCTGCTTACCTGTGAGACATCTCTCTAAATGTGTGAGAAAATGTACGTATATTTGCAGATAAATGTGCTGAGTGGCAGGAATTTGAATGATTTTAGTTTTTCATAAAAATCTGTCTGTGTGAATTCCACATATTGATTAGAGTCAATAAGAGAAACTGCATATGGCATAGTATTATATTTCACCCCTGCCAGGGTCTCCTTTGGCATGGTCTCCCTTTTCTGTGCAAGTTTTTTATACCCAGTGGTGTCCAGTATCCCTCCCAATTTATGAAGCCTTTGAACAGAAACAAGTCCATTCATCAAATTACCTTTTTCTAAGGAGCTTTGTTGAAGATGCCTTAATGTTTTTCAAGCATTTTTTGTGTTAAAAGTATGAGAGCTGTCATTGCCAAGTTTATTGACAGAAAAAGCTTGCTGAAAGCTGATTTACCAGGATATCGATTTAATTGCAGTACCTTATGATATGTAGATGGCACCATCCTGGCTCCAGAGAGAAAGCTGTAAGGCTGATTCTGGAGAAGGGTCATGCTTAATGAGTCTGGACTTTTGCCACTTTGCTGTGTATTGTTTCTTCATTAAATAAAGCAGTAGCATAAATACTAATTTATCTTTCCAGAGCAGAGGAAAATGAGCTACCTCAGTAGTTATGGTTAGTCTCTTTGCTTTTGAATCAACAAGACTTCAAACCTCCTCTCACAGACATTTACAGGAGAAAGAGAAACCTCCAGACAGGTGACAGTTAGAAGAAACGATTTTGTAACAGCAACAGAACTGGTTGGCCTTACCTGTGCAGTTATTTGCACTCTGACAAATACCCTGATTTAACCCAGAATATTTCCTGGTGACTGAGACTCACAGGAAGTGAGGCAGTTGTGTAGAAAGCAATCTGGAAGCAGGCACCTGAATGGCTATGTCTGATGGTTATTCAGCACCTTGCGCTGTAGCCTCCTTGCCTTGATGGTCATTAAACTAGGGAGGGGACAATGCTGATTTTTTGTTACTTGAGAGCCTCCTGAATTATGGCTTTAGCCCTGGCTTTTGTCAGAGGAACCAGAGGAAACTTAGTTTGCTCTGTTCATTTGAAACACCTGCCTTGTGAACATTTCACTGATGTAGGATAATGAAAACAGGAGGAGTGGGCTGTAATCCAGCCTCTTCTCAGCATTTGCCCCAAGCTGGAGACCAGCTTTGTGGCCACCCTGCTAGGTCTACTCCTAGGGAGGGATTCACAAAACTACAGTCTGTCTTCAGCTCAGGGGTGTTGTCATCAGCACAATGAGGGACATAGGGGTTGCCATATCAAATCAGAGTAACAGTCTGCCTAGAGCAATATCCTGAGGCCAGTAACAGATGCTTTGGAGAGAAGTTCTTTAAAAGAACCAGTAGTAGGTAAATATGGAATAATCTGCTATTAGAAAAGGTTTTTTCTCATTTTTGTGGACAATTATGTATTGCATATACTTTCCATGACATGTATATCTTCAAGCTGAGGCAGACTAATAAGGAAAACCAAATGAACAACAGAATAATAGCAAAGAGGTAAGGCTGGCATAGGAAATACCGAGAGTTGTTAATGAAGCCATCACTGAGAAACAAACCCTAGTTTGCTGCACCCCTGGGTGGCAATGCTGACTCTTTCTGACATGAACTTAGGATCAAATTATATAACAGACTTGAAAAATAATGCCTTCAAAGGATAGGAAGAGAACTTGACTCAGATTTGCCAGTAACACAAGTTTAAAATGGAGCAAAGCACCTCAAGAACAGGTAAAAATTAAGGTATTTCTCTAACTGTTATGGCAGCACCTGATTGTGGAGATGTTTACAGTCTGCACTGTTTGAGGTGAGCTGCAGAAGCTTTTAAATGTAGCAATAGAGGAAAATGTTAACATTAGACGGGTCTCTAGTTTACAATGTACCTCTGTTTCTCATGTTTATCTTGTAGGGTAGTTCATTGGTGGTGAAAAGATCACTGTGGGTGCAGCAGTGCAAATAAATGAACATCTTGAATCCAAGTCAAGTAAAGCAGAAAGGCTTTAACTCACAGTGTGGTGACACAGTTTAGCACCAGACTTGGTAGAGTTAGATAATGGTTGGACTCAATGATCTTAAAGGTCTTTTCCAGTGGGAATGAGTCTGTGATTCTGTGATCTACTTTCTTGATAAGGGCAACAAGGCTGGTGAGAGGCCTTGAGCACAAGCCCTATGAGGAGAGGCTGAGGGAGCTGGGGCTGTTTAGCCTGGAGAAGAGGAGGCTCAGGGGCAACCTCATTGCTCTCTACAACTACCTGAAGGGTGGTTGTAGCCAGGAGGGGGTTGGCCTCTTCTCCCAGGCAACCAGCACCAGAACAAGGGGACACAGTCTCAAGCTGCACCAGGGCAAGTTTAGGCTGGAGGTGAGGAGAAAGTTCTTCACCGAGAGAGTGATTTGTCATTGGAATGGGCTGCCCGGGAGGTGGTTGAGTCTCCGTCCCTGGAGGCGTTCAGGAGGGGACTGGATGTGGCACTTGGTGCCATGGTCTAGTTGTGAGGTTGTGGTTACAGGTTGGACTCGATGATCTTTGAGGTCTCTTCCAACCTTGGTAATTCTATTCTATTGTCATCCTTCGCTAGGTATCACAGTATCACAGTATCACAGTATTACCAAGGTTGGAAGAGACCTTGAAGATCATTGAGTCCAACCTGTAACCACAGACCTCACGACTAGACCATGGCACCAAGTGCCACATCCAGTCCCCTCTTGAACGCCTCCAGGGACGGCGACTCAACCACCTCCCGGGCAGCCCATTCCAATGACGAATCACTCTCTCGGTGAAGAACTTTCTCCTCACCTCGAACCTAAACTTCCCCTGTTGCAGCTTGAGACTGTGTCCCCTTGTTCTAGTGCTGGCTGCCAGGGAGAAGAGGCCAACCCCTTCCTGGCTACAACCACCTTTCAGGTAGTTGTAGAGAGCAATGAGGTCGCCCCTGAGCCTCCTCTTCTCCAGGCTAAACAACCCCAGCTCCCTCAGCCTCTCCTCATAGGGCTTGTGCTCAAGGCCTCTCCCCAGCCTTGTTGCCCTTCTCTGGACATGTTCAAGTTCTTGATGTCCTTCTTAAACTGAGGGGCCCAGAACTGGACACAGGACTCAAGGTGCGGCCTAACCAATGCAGAGTACAGGGGCACAATGACCTCCCTGCTCCTGCTGGCCACACCATTCCTAATGCAGGCCAGGATGCGGTTGGCCCTCTTGGCCACCTGGGCACACTGCTGGCTCATGTTCAGGCAGCTGTCGATCAGCACCCCCAGGTCCCTTTCTGTTTGGCAGCTCTCCAGCCACTCCGACCCCAGCCTGTAGCTCTGCATGGGGTTGTTGTGGCCAAAGTGCAGCACCTGGCACTTGGACTTGTTGAATTCCATCCCATTGGACTCCGCCCATCTGTCCAGCCGATCGAGGTCCCTCTGCAGAGCCCTTCTGTCCTCTAACCGACCAACATCTGCTCCTAACTTGGTGTCATCTGCAGATTTGCTGATGACTGTCTCAATGCCCTCCTCCAGATCGTCAATGAAGACATTGAAGAGGATGGGGCCCAGCACTGATCCCTGGGGGACACCACTGGTGACTGGCCTCCAGCTGGAGGTGGCACCATTGACCACCACTCTCTGGGCCCGGCCCTCCAGCCAGTGCCCAACCCAGCACAGAGTGTTGCTGCCCAAGCCACGAGCTGACAGCTTAGCCAGCAGTTTGCTATGGGGGACGGTGTCAAAGGCCTTGCTGAAGTCCAAGTAGACCACATCCACAGGCCTCCCCACATCCACCAGGCGGGTCACCTGATCATAGAAGGAGATCAGGTTGGAGAGGCAGGACCTGCCCTTCCTGAATCCATGTCTTCACAACCGACCCACAGAAGATGTGATCTTAAGGCACAAATGTTTGCCTCCTACAGAAATGGATTTTACAGCATTTTTTTGCTTCTTAGAAGCAAGTTTCAGCCCTGTAGTAGCTTTGCCTACTGGGTTCCAAGGGAGCATGTCAGTGGGGCTCTGTGGGTGAGGAATTCACCATGCCATACCCAACACTTGACCATCTTTGAGCTTCTGGGGACATTCTAGTTGCGTTTGTATTGGAGCCTGGCCTGTTAGTTGAATCCAGTTTACGAATGAGGGCAAATTACCCATTCTCTTAGCAGCTTTTCTTGGCAAGCCTCTGCCATGCAAAGAAGCCCCAGATGGATGTGATCTCAGTCCAGAATACAAATCTTCTGATGAACCAGCTGCACACTTGGTGTTAACCCGTGATGAAATATGGGCTACTGCCTGTCTCCTTGTCACTTTCCCCACTTGCAAGGGTGGGATAAAGCAGCTAGTCCCAACTCAAAATATTTCTTCCTCATTTGCAGAAGTATCTTTACCTATGCTTGTAAAGACTACTGTGAAGCAAACAGCAAACTTTGGGGCTGTCAGTGACATTAACAGTTTTGTCTCTGGATTTGTAGAACCACTTTCCCAGGGACTGTTTTATGCAATCCTGGCATGTTTCTTTATTATTTCATTGTTATACTCTAATTTAAAATTCTGGAAGGGTTGGCTCTTTCAGCATCAGCTACAAATTAAACAATTGTCTCCTACATATGCCCCAATCGCACAACACAATACCCTAGAGAAAAAGAAGCTTTCATTATTGACGTAGGCAAAAAATACAGTTGGCACTAAATGAGGTCCTGTAATCCATGTTTCAGCCCAGAGCAAATTTGAATGGGTAATTTTATGAGCCAAAAACAACAATAAAACCCCAAACTGATGCAAATTAACTACAAGGATGGGAACTGTATCCACAGTAATAATATTACACATTACATTCTCAGTTAACTAATCTTTTTTGTTTGTTTTGGATAGGGAATTGGGTTTAATGGTAGTTTTTCTTTCTTCCTTTCTTTTTTTTTAATGCACTTTATTTATTTATTTGGATGGAAACTCTTTATGTTCTTAATATTTAATATTGGTTTTGTTCTCAGAAGTGGTTGGAGTGAGATACACTGCAAGAGAACTTGTAGTTACCATGTGTCTAAAAACTTTGTAGACTACTAAAATAGAGAAAATCAAGACAAATAAAATAGTTTCCTTTAGAGAAATCAGTCTGACACTACATCATGGACAGATTATAGCATAATAAGCAAAAAAAAGTGTGTGGGTTGAGGGGTACTGGCTCTATCCAGGTACATCAACACAGCTGAAAGCTTTACTGAGAAGAAAATTCTCTAATCATGCTCTTTAGCTAGAGCATGTTCCACATAAGACTTCTCTTTCCCTCCAGTAAAAAAACAGACAAGATGTCTGAAAGCCTCTCTGTCTTGTATGTACATAAATTTTCTTGAGGCTACAAGAGCTGCCTTCTAGGAGTTTACAGAGATACTGCTGGTCACACCTCAGGAAGCCAAACTTTCTGTCTAAAGTGTGTCCTTTCCAACATGCCAGAACTGTACACAGAAACCCAGAGCACAATTTGTTGGAATAAAGTGAGCTTTCCAAGAGAAAAGTATTCTATTAAGTTGTCCTTTGCTAAAGTCTCTCATACAGGTAATGGTGAAAATTATGTATCTGTTTGTGTACATAGAATAGAATAGAATAGAATAGAATAGAATAGAATAGAATAGAATAGAAGAATAGAATAGACCAGACCAGGTTGGAAGAGACCTTCAAGATCATCATGTCCAACCTATCATCCAACACCACCTAATCAACTAAACTATGCAACCAAGCACCCTATCAAGTCTCCTCCTGAACACCTCCAATGATGGTGACTTCACCACCTCCCCAGGCAGCCCATTGCAATGGGCAATCACTCTCTCTGTGTAGAACTTCCTCCTAACCTCCAGCCTAAACCTCCCTTGATGCAGCTTGAGACTGTGTCCTCTTGTTCTGGTGCTGGTTGCCTGGGAGAAGAGACCAACCTCTGTCTTTGTTCTCAAGAACTGTGACTGGTACTAGACACACTTTATTTTTGTTTTGTTTTGTTTTTAACCAAAATAAACCCAACCCCCATTTGGAGCCTTTTTTCAAGTTAGTATACCAAAAAAAAAAAGCCCAACCAAAAGAGAAAAACTGGTTAATGTTGTAAGGAGTTATCACTGTTCCCATAGCAACCTGTCAGAGGACAAAGTGAAGGCTGTCAGGGAGAAAACTCTGTCCATGGGCAGAGATGCTTCAAAATGTTGCTGAGCCAACAGGGTTGCTCTCAGGGACAAAGCAGGCTGAAGAAGATTCTCAGCATGCATTGAAGAGCACTGTGAAAAATGTGACATTCTGCAAAAGCAGGCCTTCAGAAAAATATCAGAAGAATGTCTGTGCCACTGGGCAGAGTGGCAATCATTTCATGGGCCTCTTCCTGAGGTCTTCAGGGGACTGAGGGTCAGCCCTCCGGACCTATGTTTTTGGGAGAAAAATACCAGAACATGGATGTCAAAGAGCACAGATCCATTTAAGAACACTGTTGTAAGTTAAGGATTAATTGTAAAACCATAGAGATAGATATCCTCCAGGGGAATCGATAGTCCTAGAGGGGAGGACACAGGATAATTTGTTATTCCATTCCCTTTTTCTGTATCTCCATATATAAGGAGCAGACTTTCTGGACAACTCTCTCTCCAGATGAGTGGCTTGCAACATGGGTAGGTTTGGCTGGCTGGGGGACAAGCACAAAGTTCAAGGAACCCAAAATAGCAGAGAATTGGAACATCTAAAGCCAGTCACCAGGACTAAACAGCAGGTGCCTATCTAGACATTTTCAAAGGTATGGAGTACCAGCAGCAAGAATTGCTGTTAATTCTTCATTTTTACCAACCCACTGGCTGAACATCTACATAGGTACAAACTCCAAGCAGCAAGGCTGGAGAATTCTACCTGTACCTGGAGATTCAGTGCTGCAGACACATCTACAGGCAGTTTTACTGGAAGCAGCAGCTGAAGCTTGCTGATAGGTGAGGCCAAAGTCTCTGGTTTTGGTTTTCTTCCCTTTTTTTCCCCCAATTGATCATTTAAATAGAAGAACATAAGTCTAATTAAAAAATACATTTTTTTCTCTTTCATCCTCTCTGGAATATACTTATTCATTCCTGAAGATCTTTCTTTTGATATTGTTTTACTCTGTCTCACACAAAAAAAAGTAGCTGAAGGCCCTGTTCAGAAACAGGTGTGTGAGACCCTGTCACAAACGGGATGCAATGCCTAGCAGCAGGTGGTGGGAGACCACAGTGAGATGGTTCTAGAATTATCAGTTTCCACTAAAAATGCACTGTTGTTCTGAGACTTCAGTTCACTCCTGCTGCATTAGTATGAGGACAAATACTAATGCATTAGCTGAGTGGCAGGGCAAATATAGATGGCTATAAAAATGGAAGATGAGTAAAGAAAAATAAACATAAAATTTAGGAGGAATGCATTAAGTGCAAGGACAGAGAGAAGTGATGGACATGCAAAACAGGAGACTGAGTGTGAAATAAGTGTTAAGACCACTCATAAATGTCACAGAAAAGGTGTTTAACTTTTCCTGGTTTTGTTTAATATTTTGGAATTTGTTTTGAAGGCTCTTTGCCTGTGAAGGTGGTAAATTTTATGACATTTCACAGCACAGTCACTATGGAAATTAGTGAAAGCAAAATTCACTCTCATAATCTTAATTCATGTGAACTTCTAAATTTGTCTAATGCTGACTTCCCACTTTAACAGCTCAGTAGCCTTGTTTGGTACCTAAACTGCAGTGATAATTCACCTATGCATGGAAACTCCTAAATTTAACTGCAATTCTGGAAGACAGCAGTACCAAATAATTTATAGGAGAGTAAACTTTTCAGAACTGGATTTGCTTTCTTGTTTACTGTGTGTGTTTAATGTAGGTATTTTGATACAGGCTACCAGAGCAACTAAAAATGTGTCTATAATATTAATGACACCATATAAAAATACGGCAAAACATTCAGACCTTTTGGGATTGGACATGACACTTGGTGCCATGGTCTAGTAGTCATGAAGTCTGTGGTGACAGGTTGGACTTGATGATCTTTGAGGTCTTTTCCAACCTTGTTGATTCTATGATTCTATTCTAAGAATGGTATTGCTCCAACACTGTAAATTTCAGTCAACAGTTGGATGTAAATTTCAGCCAACAGTCAAATATAACCCTCATGTCCCAGTACATTACATGATTACAGTTTTGCTTCTACTCAAACTATGCTCCTTCATGATACACCCAGCATTGTGAATAGCAATAATCCCTAATATTGGCAATTTATATTAGAACCTTCTGCTCTAATAAGAAAAATATAATATAAAGCACTTTCTGTGCCTTTTTTTATTAAGCCTTGGTGAAGTGGTGGAATGGACAATGTCTAACATCCAGCAGGGACTGTTATGGCTGGTCGATAAAATTCCTGACTGAGGACACATGAGTTTCTGTCTTGAGAAACGGTTTTGTGCCTGAAATAGGAACTGATTTGCTGGGTCCTTAATGTGAGCAGAAATCTGCCATCAGTTTCTGGGAAACCAGGATTTTTATTCGTTTTAAAATATGAAGTTATTGAAAATCCACATCTGAGGCAAGACTCAGTAGCATAATATAAGAATCCTCACTGAATATATTCTTGGTGATGTCTGTCATACTTTTTTTGTTTTCTGGTTTGATATCTAGATGATTTGGGCAAATAAGCTATGTTATATATTATTTATTACATTGCATATTCAACCTCAAGGTTGCCAAACCAGGTTGCACCTGGGACTCCCTTCACACACATAAGAGAGATTACATCAGATGAAACAGAAAGACCATTTTCTGTGGTGAATCTGAGAGGAAGGAGAACAAAAGCAGCTACATTCACAAAATTCATTCTGTTTCCCTGATTCAACTATTTCTGAGTCAGCTAGAAGCACTTGTGTGAAAAGACACTGACCTCTGGCTCCATTGTTCAAAGTACCTGCAGAATTAGAGCCCTTTAAAAATAATAATCAGGAAAGAACTTTAAATTTTACTAACAAGAGCAGGAGCTGGAAGTTAAAAAGTCAGAAAAAAAATCATTTTGTCAAATGTGGGCTTTTCTCTTCCCCTTGAGCATCTGTCTGGATGATACTCTTCAGACTATAGTGGCTCACTGGGGGTCAAACTGCCTACTTCAGATCACAGCTTGGATTTGAACACTAAGAAAATCAAATATGAGCTTTTTTTTTCCTTTTTTTTTTTTTTTTAATGGTACTAGCAATCCAGGTAAGGACAAAAGCTCAATGACTACCTTTTAATAGCACTCCTTAAAGATATCAATAAAATATACTGGATTTTTAGGCCAAGAGTCTTGAAGGAATGAGCAAGATGATAGTTATGCTACATCATCCACATGTGGTTTATCACATGAAGAAGAGGAGGCTCAGGGGCGACCTCATTGCTCTCTACAACTACCTGAAGGGTGGTTGTAGCCAGGAAGGGGTTGGCCTCTTCTCCCTAGCAACCAGCACCAGAACAAGGGGACACAGTCTCAAGCTGCAACAGGGGAAGTTTAGGTTCGAGGTGAGGAGAAAGTTCTTCACCGAGAGAGTGATTCGTCATTGGAATGTGATGCCCGGGGAGGTGGTTGAGTCGCCGTCCCTGGAGGTGTTCAAGAGGGGACTGGATGTGGCACTTGGTGCCATGGTCTAGTCCTGGGGTCTGTGGTGACAGGTTGGACTTGATGATCTTCGAGGTCTCTTCCAACCTTAGCGATACTGTGATACTGTGATCACTAGCTGTAGCTGGCACAAAGGTGTACAACAGCCTTTCTGCTATTAGGAACTGCTTCTCATTTAAAATATGGCTCTGCTTGCAGTACACATGTTGTGTCTGACATCTTCTCACACATCAAGTATTGGGGCGAATTTGGCGTGTGAGCAGACCGTACAGATTTTTAAGGTGAAGAATGAAACCACTTCTGTAGAAATACTGTGTTTCTCCCCCCATGCCCCACCATACCTAATTGATCATCCTATCTGCACTGCTCCTCATTGTCCCATCTCAGCTTTGCTTTCAGAGGTGACCACACTGATCATCATCCTGCCCTGCTCTTCCTATTTTATCAACATCTACCTTTATGTTCATGTCCTTCTTTCTTTTTCTAAGGTAAGCAAACTGTTCTCTGTTTTAATTTCCTTCCAAACTTCATTTCTGGATAGGTTTCAACCGTCCACCCTTGATATAATTTTCTCCCCCTCGTTTCCTGTCTCATCGTGAGCAGCTGTGATAAAAGCAAAATAACATCACGCTGACAAGATACATTCAAAACTGAAAAGCTACACTCATGGTTGCTATGTGCTGCGTTATATTAATTTACCTTGGAGAGGTGTATTTTTAAAACTATATGGGTGACAGCTGGCTAGTCCTTAAGTGACCTTTGTCAGTGAGTTGTCTTTGAAAAGTGTCATCCACTTATTGCTATGGCAATGAATATTCCTCTTTCAAAAGAGGTATATTATTAATAACAGATAGTAACACATTCAAGTAGCTGCTTCCCTGCCTCCTCTAAGGGCTCTCTAAAAAGTCTGCTCATGATGCCTAAAATGTCACTGTTATACCTAATGGCCTTGTGATATTTTTTTGTTACCTGTATAACAAGACTGAGATGGAAATGTTTGTGAGTAATTTGATTAAGTCATAGACATTTCTTTGATGTTTTGATTTAATTTTGCTTGAAAAATCAGTATTGCATGCTACAAAAATGATGACTGTGCAAAAGTCTTTGCAGGCATATTGCAGCCCCTCTGGCTGTTGATATGTCACCTGAGTAAATAGGAGCAATACACCTATGGCAGTAGTGGATTTCTACATGTGGATAGTACCAATATGGTGGGATGCTTGCATTGCCAGTATCTCACCATAAGGGCAATATGAGTCCTGTGCCTGTTGACATACAACTCTGCATTGCACCAACCCTGGCTCTGCACCTCTCTTCTCAAAACAGGGTCTATTACTCTCACTACCTGCATAGCTGCTATTCCTCACAGTGATAAGGTGAGGCGGGTTGAACATGAGCCACAATTTCTTTCTTCTCTGAAAGCAGGACTCCTTCTTTCCAGATGTCAGGGGGAAAAATGATGTGAGTGGGGTTATCCTCACATCTTCTATAGGCAATGTGTACGAAGTCCTGTACTCCAGAAGAGCAAGAGAGGTCACCACCTCATACAGCAGTTGTTACCACTCTGAGATTTTTCAAATCAGATTTTAGCTGGCTTCAGAAAATCAGATGCCCGGATGGAAGAATGAAGGACAACCATCTTTATTCCGTCTAATATTTCTGTCTAGACCTTCACTGTCTAATAATTACTGCCATCAGTTCAGGGAGATAAGATGCAGCTACTTCAGAGCCCCAGTACCCCTTTATCCTCACGGTTTCTCACTGAGGCTTTTACCCAAAGCTATACCTAAAGGTATTCTAAACACATAAGATGGCAAATGAAAGAGAACAGTAATAATAAAAAGTTGCAACAGTCCCACTGTATTTGCTATAATATTTACACTGTAAGGCTTGCACTCCAAGATTGTAATTACAGTCAGCAGCGACCCTCCACAGCATGTTATCCTGTTTCACTGAACTCTCTCGTCAAAATATTCATGCAGGCCTAGGAAAGAGTTGCATCGACTGTTAGCAGACAGTCCTCCTGCACAGCTGTTTTATTGGAAAGCAAACTGAACCAAGTTTTTAATGCTTTGATGAAAAGAGTTGTTATATTGTTAATGCTTTAACTCTCTTTCTGCATAAGGGTGATTGAGTAATGTAAAGTATTGTATCACAGATGATGAAATGTTCTTTGCTGCATGCACACCAATCTCTCAGAAATAATTACAGTTCTGAAAATGAAAGGGTCACACTTGTTCCAGGCTCTCCTCAGGATTTTCCTCAGGCAATTTTTCTTTCTGTTGCCAGATCTGTAGGTGATTTCTTACTTTTACTTCATATTCAAGTTCAATTTACATTCAAAACCATCCCCTTGATTTGTATAAGGGTAAGATTACAAAGGCTTGCACAGTGCTAAGAAAGAAGCCCTTACACCATTCAAGGAGTCACACCCACACCAGAGATTTTAACTGGTAGTATCAGAGTCCCTTTGCATCATGTAGCTCTAGTAGACCTGGGTGCCTCCTCTGACTCCTTGCACACACACACACACACACACACACACTCATTCTTGGTTGATTCCTATTCCTTCAGGTTGACCCAGGTTCTTCAATGTGACATATATCAGATGAATTTATTGAGTGATATAGAAGTAGAGAATGTGTTGAGCTGAATGGCTCTGGAGATGGATGCTGAAGAAGGAAATCTCTGGGCAATTAGACCCTTACAATCCAAGTTCTCCTCCCATGATAGTTTGGTCCAATAGTAATACATTGGTCTGCGGCCTCCTTGTTCTTGGAATCCTTTCACTGTCTCCATGTGGGCCATTCCTTTTCCTATCTCAAAGCCACAACTTCTGCTGAAGGCTGTGGCTCTCTTTCTGATGTGCATGGGCTTCAAGACCTTCTTCACATAACTAAGGAAAATGATAGCAGTTTCCAGGTGAAAGTTCACAGCTTGCAGCTTAAGGCTTTAGAAGTCTTTCTACTAATGCTATACAGTAGATTCCATTTGAGCTAGGAAGTGACTGCTATAACAGTCCTCCCTCTGTTTTTATCCAGCATTCCTGCTTAATATGTCAGACAAAGGTCAGACAAAGTTCATGAAGTCTTACAAGACAAACAATTAACCTTCGTGTTCTTAATATATGAGATTATATTAATCTTAATCTTATTAGTTCTAAGGTAATTATAAGTAACAAACACAATAAAGCTAAGCATAATACTATTACCATCAGATGCAACATGTGGTTATATATGCCAGTGGCTGTGAGGGACCATCCAAAAATGGATTCCCACCAACAGTGGTCAGTGTCCTTTTTACCCTCTTAGGGACACAGTGGATTTCTTTTTTCCCCACAGGGGATGGCAAACAGGGCTTTTTGTCCATTTCCTTCTGCTTTTTTAATGCCTGCTTCTATTCTTCATGGTGCAGCAATTTTCTTACCAACACCAGGTTCCTTCCAGTGGAAGTAGGTAACAAGTCTTGGTACAGAGAACAATCTGAGTGTAGTAACTGATGGGATGTAAAAGGAACTGAATAATTGAATTCCCATCCCATGAACACAGTAAAGTTACAAAGAGAAATATTTGAATAGTTATCTGTGTGCACAAAATTATCATCTACATGTATAAAATTACAGAGTTCTTCTGCAGACACATCCTTTACCAATATACACCAGTCTGGGTTCTATGATTCCATTGGAAAGTGTTTCAAACTGACATTTTGCTTGGTATGTAAACATACATCTTGAGCTTCAGGTAAACCCTTGTTATTCTCACACATAACATGTGTTGACATCAATTGTTTGCCATCTACTTCCTTTTTGTTGGGCCCATACTCTAGGTTCCATTGGATAAAGTACAATTTGTTCATCATTTAATCCTAATGTTATAATGGGATGAGTAGTAAGTACCACATACATTACACATAGATTTTATATATATATATATATATATATATATAAACCCCACCACTTTCAAATTCAGTTGTGCAAATGTGCTTGTGCACAGCTAAGAGCTAATGAGATATTATTTCGAACTGTTCTGAGTGTATCTACAATCAACTGGTGGCCCTTGTCACTAATTCTTCCCCACCAGGGCATTATATCAGATAAGAGCCATTGATTAGTCTCTAATGCTAACAGAGAGGATCCTAAAGGGTGCTCTAATTTCTCCATCCCACTATGTGTTGCAACATGTTTTCTTGCAAGTATTCTGGCATCTATGTTAATAAGTATCCCAAGACCTGCTCCTAATCCTCTGAGGAACACTTCTTTTGTTTGACAGGGAACAGAGTTGATCCACACAGTCAAACTAGGCACCCCACAGAAGAATTATTTATGAATGGTGCACAAGTTAATTTAATAGGGGAAACATTTATCTGCATTGACAACTCTCCTTGTTTTGGAGACCATGGGGAATTAAATAATACTTATTACTCACCTACAGTTTTGATAGCTTATGGTCCAATTTCAGATATTTGTGGGGCCCACTTCTCCATTCTTAGGGGAGAAATATTAGTAATGCAGTGCAAATACCATCATAGCAAAGTTAAACTGACAAGTACCCTATTAGTATTTAATCTAAGATCCTCCCACACACAAGATCTGGAATATAGCATTAAACAGCAGTTGGTCTTATTATAACATTGCAATTTATTGGTTGTTTTGTTTTGTGTTGTTTTGTTCTGCTTTGTTTTCCTACTGCTCAGTTCTATCAGAGGTACATTTTGAGCAGTAGCTGTTTCATAGCAAAAGAATGAGAGTTTTTTTCTTTCTAATTCCCTAGGGACTGGAATAGCCATTCTCTTACAACCTAGGCTGACTCTCTTCTCTTCATTATTGATAACTTTCATCCTCTTAGGATCACACATCTTCTTTATACGTAGCCATGCTGTTGCAGTTGTCAGAGTTATCATCAAGAGTAGTGAGGTGTCTTGTTTCATGTTGCATGGGTTCTTCAGAGTTCAGTTGTTTGTCAGCTGGTTGGCTACCTGTGACCTGTTTGACATGCAAGTGGTGAATCCAATCTTCTTTTCCTGAATCATTGACAGCAAAACAAGAATATGGTAAGAATATAGTAAGAGAGTGTATGGCCCTTCCCATTTTGGTTCTAGCTTAGACTTTTGAGAAACTATCGTTATTAGAAGTTTATCCCCAGGCTGCACGTATCATGTATCTCTATTTCAGATGGTATAGACTGGTACCACTGAGCACGTTTTCTGTGGTCTGCAAACTTTCTGCATTGGGGTCCTCAACACAAGAAGGACATGGACCTAATGGAGCTGGTGCAGAGGACAGCCTCAAAGACAGTCAGAGAGCTGGAGCACCTCTGCTGCAAAGACAGGTGAGAGAGTTGGGGTTTTTCAGCCTGGAGTAGAGAAGGCTCCAGTGAGGCCTCACAGTGGCCTTCCAGTACTTAAAGGCGCCTATAGGAAAGCTGGGGAGGGACTGTTTACAAGGGCATGTTGCAACAGGGCAAGGGGCAGCAGTTTTCAAGTAGAGAAGGGTAGAGTCAGAATGGACATTAGGAAGAAGTTCTTTACTATGAGAGTGGTGAGATACTTGAACCGGTTGCCTGGTGGAGGAGGTGGAGTTGCCCCAACCCTAGGGACTTTCAAGCCTGGGCTTGATGGATCTCTGTGTAACCTGACCTACTTGGGGATGCCTCTGCTGACTGTAGGGATGTTGGGCTGGATAGCCTTTTAAGGTCCTTTCCAACCCAATACATTCTATGATTCTAGGATTATAAAGCCTAAGGCTTTGGCAAGTCTTTCCTGCTAATGATGTATAATGGATTCTGTTTGTGTAGGAAGTGATGACTGTAACACACAGGACCTCAATTGTATTTTTCTCATCAGCTGTGTATAAGTTCTATAGGGATTTAACACATTTTGATAGAGGCTATCATAAGAAAAAGAAAAAGACTGAAATAACACTACTACTACTGGCATCCTTTTGATTGTTTCTTTAGAGACTCAAAGAATCACAGAATGGTTTGGGTTGGAACGGACCTTTAAAGATTTTCAAGCCCAGCTTCCAATTAATCTTTCAAGTGACATATGAGAAATAGGTACTCTTGCAATGCATTCATACCTACTACTGAACTGCGAAATCCATTTTGAAAGGTATTGTGGAGCCAAAATGGAAGGTGCCCAAGGTACCCTGAGACGGAACGGTGCATTTTTATGTTACATTTATGTGTTCAGAGAGTTTCAGTTCAAGACATAGTTTCTTTTTTTTTTTTTTTTCCAGAACACTAGAAGATCTGAAAATAGTGACTGATGGAAAAGTAGAAGAGAAACTAAAGAGGTGATAGTCCAAAATAACATATAGTAGGCAGTATTAAGAACCAACAGGCTCACTAAATCATTGCACTATGGCTGAGCTATTGAAAGCCTTGTGGAAAAAAAAATATAAATAACCTGATTTCACCACAATTTGGATGATTTAGCACTACTTAAGAGCAACTGCTTTTGTCTAGGCCTACCACCTAGGTCTGTCTTCTGTAACCTAGATGAAGGAGCAAGAAACCTAAGTAAATAAAATAAAAGGCCAACAGATATTTATTTTCAGGTCAGGGGACATAAGATAACTTTGCTCTAAACCCACCATAAATCAGATCACTCTCGTTATGTTGATGATACCTAAACTCACTCAGAACTCTCTGACTGTAAGAAACCTACTAGCCATAGCTTGTCACAGCATATAATGAAGCACTAGACAATATTAAATCACTATGCCCAAATCATATAAAACTGTGGTGCCTGCAAGCCACCAGCTCTGCACAAATTCTGATGTAGCAGCTCAGCCTACAAGAGAGCTGAGCCAGAGAGAATAATGCCCTGCTAACATGCCCCACCCAACAGAAAATTACTGATGGCTTTAGACTTGCAGGAACAGCCTGGGCAGAAATCTGCTGTTCCTTTGGGGGTTTTTTTTTAAGAACTGGGTCATGGAAAGATCCTTTTTTTCCCCAGCCCTCCTTTAGCCATGCCTAAAATTTCTGTCATGATGTTTTGTCTAAACAGTCCCTTGTTAAGTAAAGTTGTGAGACATGGCTCAGAGCTTTTGGCCAACAGGTTTTGTGTTAGAGCACCTTTTACACAAACTCTTTTCATGTTTGTCTGTACATTAACAACAGTGATGAGTAGCCTGAAGCTACTAATGGAAATGAGTATGCACACATCATCAGAGAGAGTGCATTAAGGGTCTGTTGAAGGAGTGATTCAGAAATCATTAAGCACATTAATCAGAGCTGGAGGCTACACTTGGTTAAGGACATCCTTTAAAACAGGCCTTGATTTAGGATTCCAAGAAAGCAGAGAGATCCTTAAAAGGATCCTTTTAGATGACAAAGGAGATCCAGAGCTCAATCTTAGTCATTGTTTCATTAACAAACAAACAAAACCCCACCCCAACAAACAAACAAAAAACCCCCCACCCCAACACTACTCTACGATTGGTATAAATCTTCACCATCAACAGAAGCAAGCAATTAAACTTGTATTTTACCAGAGCAATTCCAGCAACCTGGTGACCTCTCCCTTCCCTTCAAAAGTATCTCAAGCATCAGCAGGACTTCAGCTGGGATGGATTGCTTTGGAGGCTGGGCCAGAATGTTACCATGCATGCACAGATTTCTGTTTATACTTTGCAGACTACCGTGTCACCACTGACTTTATTTAGCTAACCAAATGGAAATGCAGAAAAAACCACAATATACTCTTGGGCCTGGATTTCCTCTGGTTTCTGGGAAACAAGAAAACTACGACTACATTTGTGTCGATCAGGAATGATGACTATTAGTGTTAATTCTTGTCACCTGCCAGGGATGAAATCGCAGAAAGTGGAGCCTGAATAAAGAGACGGTCTCTGTTTCTCAGCAGCAAATTTCTTGGATCAGAATTGAAAAGTTTCCTAGTTCATGAGAAGAGAAAAAACAGGCTTCAGTCCAAGCCCTAATTTAATATGGCTGAGCTTTGGAAAGCTTTTATCTGAACACTCTCTCATAGTATCTCCCTCATAAACATTTTCTGCATTTCATCTTCATTATATTTTGTTCTGGAAAATAATATAGCTGGCATGTGGCAATGCAATATTTTCAAAATGAAGAATACAACTGATACAAGAAACAACTCCTCTGAAATCTGTGAGGAGAATACTGCACACCAACAAAGATAATGAAAAGCAGAAGGCAATTGGTAAGTCTAATAACATTTTACCTGAATGGCTGATCTTTGCATAAACACCCACCCATGAAAACACAGTACATCTGGCTAAACCCTTCTAACAGAAGTGTGAAAGCAACAATAGGGTGAATATCACAAACAGCTGCCTGCCCAGACTGAGCATCTATTAGCCAACCAATATCTCCACATTCAGTCTTTGACAATGAAGATTGTCTATATGTAAAAATGAGATTGCAGTCCCTGTAAAGTGGCACATTTTTCTTCACATCTATGAATTACCTAATGCAATCATGTATGTTGAAAAACATTAAAGAACTAGCAATAGAGGAAAATCAATTCAGATAAAATATTTGTAGCAAAAGCCTCTGTTCCAATCTTAAGTCCTTTTCCTTAATTTTTCCTAAGATTGCTAGCAGTTTACTGTATTTTATTCCTGCAGAGATATCCTTCACTTCTTGGTTTTGACTAGGACAGGACTCTCAATACATTATCTGGAAACAACCACCTACCCCAATTCTTCGCACTCCACACAGGTTTTAAACAGAACAGCATTGGGGAGAATCACATCTGTGGGGAGAATCGCATCTGTGGGTACAAACACACACAAAGAACGAGAATGGGACCTTTTCATCACAAAGCTTCTATTGAAGTGTGGCAAAACTATTTCCTCCTCCATGATGTCTAGCCTTTGGGAAAATTAATAGTAGGGAGCATTCTAAACACTGTGAGAAATTTCATTGTCAAATTTACACATGAAAGAAATAGGTAATACTGTTGTACAAATATCCTGAAGGGAGTCCGTCAGTAAACCTATTCCATTAATCAGAACAATCCACTGTATCAGTGTGTATTTATACACATATATGCGCATATATACACTGTTCAGGGTAGTGTCACAGTAAGATAAATTAACAGATTACACAGCTCTCCTGTTCTTTTCATATTATCCTTAGCATTTAGAAGATTTTCTTTAGAAGGTTTTCTTCAGTTTCAAAATCAGCAAACCCATGAATGCACCTGATTCTTAACCCTAACACATTCCTTTCTTCCTCCAGAAGATAAATGAAAAGTCTCCAAACCACAGTGTGTACTGGAGACTGATTACAACTGAAATTCTGAAACCAAGAACGTGACCTTACAATATGACATTGGTAATGGTTTATGGCTGATTTATAGCTCATTATTCTGAATAAACAAGCAAATAACTAACTAACTAACTAAATCCACACACTTTTAAGGGATCATTTGTTTCATGATTTCTTTGACAGGATTTGACTAGCTAGTCTTTACTGTAACAAATTCAGTTCTGGGCCCCTCAGTTTAGGAAGGATGTTGACTTGCTGGAACGTGTCCAGAGAAGGGCAACAAGGTTGGTGAGGGGTTTGGAACACAAGCCCTATGAAGAGAGCCTGAGCCTGGAGAAGAGGAGGCTCAGGGGACACCTTATCGCGCTCTACAACTACCTGAAGGGAGGTTGTAGACAGGCAGAGGTTGGTCTCTTCTCCCAGGCAGCCAGCACTAGAACTAGAGGACACAGTCTCAAGCTGAGCCAGGGGAGGTTTAGACTGGATGTTAGGAAGAAGTTCTATACAGAGAGAGTGATTGCCCATTGGAATGGGCTGCCCAGGGAGGTGGTGGAGTCACCATCATTGGAGGTGTTTAGGAGGAGACTTGATGGGGTGCTTGGTGCCATGATCTACTTGTTTAGGTAGGTTGGATTGGTTGATGGGTTGGACACGATGATCTTGAAGGTCTCTTCCAACCTGGTTTATTGTATTGTATTAAATGCTACTTAGAATAATAAAATACTTAAAGTATTACCATATTTTTCTGCATTTCTGTTTAGTTAGCTAAATAAAGTCAGTAATGACATATTAGTCTGAAAAGTATAAACTGAATTCTGTATGTGCTTGGTAACATCAATGTAGTATCACATGCTGCATATTAATTGCATGAAAACTCATTATGTTGCATGCTACAAGGTCATCTTGGAGATGAAATTACTCCATTTGATTCTGTCAATTTCACAAGTGGACAATCAGTTAACAGTGATAGGATCAAAAATTATCAATCTACATACTTCATTCTAATAAGGAATCACCAAAGAAATATAGCTTAAAGACCAATAAATAGCCTGCCTGGTGAACTGAAGATTTGTCTTTGTGTAGTTAAAGAATTCAGAACTAACAAGGGATGGCTATAGCTCATCTGATCAGAAATTACTAATCTGTGTTCCACTACCTTTAGTAATCCCCCAAGTAGTTCCAAATTACATGTGAACTTTTACTCTTCATCTTCAACACCTTCACAGAATTTTGCTGCATTACTTCTATGAACTGTTTTCTTTTCCCATGACAGCTACATCCTACCGGAAGAGTCAAACCATTACCCTCAAGAGTGAATCTTGGGACAAAGATTTCCCTCTGGTTCCCAGGTGATGGCCTTTCCTGTTCAATCATAGTGACCTTGTCTTCCTATCAAAGTCCATCAGAATCACATAAGTAAGAAAGGCCAGCTACTGCAGATAAATGCTTTCTAAAATGACCTTTACAGAAAAATTCTCAGATATCTTGGTATTAGAAAAATTGCAGCTATCATGAAGAGACAGATAGGTGTGTAGGATGGTTGACATAATGGAGTACTCTAACACCACCACCAGATTCCTTCCTGTTAATTTACACCTGAGTTACCCAAAGACATATATATAGATTTTTTTCCACTATTCAATTGCTTGCTACAATAATTTGATAAGATTACCCATTTTGTAAAATAAAAAACCTGTTTAAAAACTAGCTAAAGTGTCCTCACATTATCTACAATCTGTTGAATGAAATACAGCCTGCTGTTGTCCTTCTGAGGTTTATTTATATTCCAGAGAATTCTTCTTAATGGGAAGAATATATCATAGGTGATAAACCTTGGTGTTATAGTTTTCACTACCAGAAGTCATAGGTGAATAAAACACCCCAGGCAAAGGGACATTGTGGGTAAGTAGGAATTACTTATGAAAGCATGGCAGGTACATAACTAACTAATTGAGTGGATTAAAAACAAACAAACCAACACAAAAGTAATCAAAGAGGATCCTTGTTTATTTGGCATCGACTCATAGTTGATCAGTGTCAGATCTGATAATATTTTGTTGATAATCTTCAGTTTGAATAGTGATATTGAAAGGAGTGAATGTATATTGGATTTTCTAGTAAACTGTTTGTTTATTTCTGTTACATGCTCATAAAACTTCTGATTGAAATCCATACAGGTGTTCATCGTTCACAGCATGTGTATCATAGAATGAAAATAAGAGGGGAAAAAATTTGTGGGTTTTGAGAAAGGCAGCTTAGCAAAGGAAAAAGAAAGGCTGTAAGCAGAGGTAAAGGAAAACAGAGGACTTACTCTCTACTTCTCATTAGCAGATGATGTCCAGCCACTTCCTGGGAAGTAGGGCTTCAGTATGTATAGAACATATTACATTGATCCAGAACATAAATGTTGTAGTAGCAAATGCTCCTGCCTTCCTCCTCCTCCCTTTCAGCTGGCATTGCTGAATAGATGTTATATGGTATGAGAGATCCTTTGGCCAGTTTGAGTCAATTCTCCTGGCTATGTCCTCTACCAAGTTCTTGCCCACACAAAAACCTCTGGTCAGGGAGGAACATGAGAGAGACAGCCTTGATGCTCACAAGTAACCAAAATGAGGGTTCTAGCATTCAACACCTCTCTAGCTTCAAACGCCTTTATAGCTTCCAACACAAAGCATAGAACCATGCTGTGGGGCTGCTGTGGGGAAAATTAACTCTGTCTCTGCCAGACCAAATAGAGAAGATATAAATAAATTAGTTTCATGCTGTTTAAAAGTTAATGACTAAAAGTTCTGAATTTTTCCATGGTCAGATGTCCCCACACCAATGCATTGGGAAAAGAGAAAAACAATGAACTAAGTGTTGAATATGAATTTCACAATGAGGCAAAGGACTAAAGTTATGATAAAGAGTTAATAAAGAGGCGTGATCAAGAGAAGGAAAAAGTATACTTATGAATTCTGAATGACTTTTATGTAGATTAAAACACCTTATAATAGGGTACTCTTTACAGAGTATAGAAAGGTACTTTAGGCTCCAAAGTATCTATAAGGCAAGGCTAGGCAAGAGAAGAGTTAAGCCCCACTGGAATCTGACCAGCTTCTCTTTCCATGGATGTAACACCACTACCAATACCAGCCAGTTCCAAAAGCAAAGGAACCCCCCCCTACTTAATATCTTTTTTCATGACTAAGCCCCTAGTGACTTGGTGTGTTAGAAGTAAAACATGATCTGTCTCTGTTTAACCCCATTTATGAATTAACATGATCCTGGGTTTGCTGCTATGATGATAAAAAAATTAGTCATGTTCTATTGATTCTGATATGAATGACTGTCACTTGGAGAATTCCGTGAGAAACAATTTTCTACTCTGTGTCAGTGAAAGAGTTCAACAATTTTCTCTGGCTGAAAGAACATTACTCACGATTCCAGACTAAAGAGCATGTCCAGAAAGAAATGGCCTCAATCACATTGGTAGGAAGGAAAAGCTTAGATGCTTGATTAACATATGCACAGTGTTTGGCTCAGAGCCTGCTATAACAAAATCCTTTACAACATGAGTTAATAAAATAGCTTCTAGAGGAAACAGCTTGGCTTACACTTCCTGCAAGGCACCAGGGAAAGGACAAGATGCCTGCTAATCAGTAATACACATCCTTAGAAAAGGAGATCCCCACTCTGAAACTCTCATAAGTTTGAAACAGAGAGAATTTGAAGCAAAATCATATTAATTCCCTAAGTGTAACAAAGGATCTTTAAAATAAAGTGTAGGAATCTCTAGAGCAGGACCCAAAGATGCTGACTGTGTTAAAAAAGATGTTTGAGACCAGATGTCAAGTGGTTACACATATCCATACAATCAAAACAATTCTATGATTCTATGAAATTTAAGTTCATACTGAGGATGTTTTAAAGCCAAAAAGAGAAGGCTTGGAAAGGTTTTGTACAAATTGCTATAATCAGATGCTTAGTAATGCCTAAAATATTTAATGTTGTGTGTTTTCATTATCATGTTAAGAACTTTCTCGTGTTTCATTCCCTAGTCATTGAAGACAGAAGTAGGAGACATCAGCCTTGGCATCTGCTCAGGAAAGATCTCAGGCAAGTTCTCATGGTCATTGCAGGCATTTGTTGCAAGGGGACCTAGCCACATAGTAGCATTTTCATTATAACAAATTATGGAAGTGCTCAAATATCTTGAAGGAAAGAGTCAGAAAATTTAAATCTGAGAGAGAACTAGCTCTCTGCTAGGGAAAATGCCTCTTCATATTTTATAGAGCAGTGCATTGTCAGAAATCCTCCTTTCTGCATGCCACACAAATCAGGTGTTTGCCAAGATAATTTTAAAACATTGTTTTAAAGATGGAGGAGAAAAAACATCCCATCTGGAATACACACTGCAAGAAGAATGACAGATATGAAGTTCAGTTCTACTGCAACAAATCCATGTACTACCTAATCTGTTCAGAATCCATGCAAATGGACCACCTGATTTTGAAATGTCACCTGCCCCTATTAGATCTTTAATACAAGGTACTGGAGAGTCAAACGCTGCTGGACATTGTCAGGTGCAGAAGGAGCAGTAAGGAAGAATGGCAGTGCTCCAACAAATGAAATCACAGACAAAGAGTCTGTTAAGAGAATGTGAGAAATGTAAACAGAAATGTTTTCTTTCCTATCAACAGAACCAGGCAGAAGTTTTTACATACTTTTCACAACATTGTTATTTTAAGCACTTCAGAAGGGATCTTCCTGGGATCTGAGGTGTGTAATCCACCAGGTAAGCTGGGAAATCACAAATGCTCAGATGAAAACAAGGGCTGGCCTACCCACAGAGTCAGAAAATGAACTCTGCATATTAAAATCAAGAAAATGGACAAACCAGATGTGCTGGGTTGAGATGCTGGCAGCAAGGACATGAAAGACAGCCTCCCTCAGGAGAAGCAGGGTGATCCTGAGCCAGTTCCATCCAGTCCCAGCACCCTCACCACAGGGCACAGCTGAGGGGAGCTGGTGATGTCTCTGAGGATGATTTCCACAAGTACTTAAATATTTGCCTTCTTTGTTTCTCAATGCTCAAATCAGTAATTAAATTTATTGGGAAGGAATTAAGTTAAACTCCCCAAGTTGTGTCTGTTTTGCCCACGAGAAGAGATAGAGCATAATTCTGTTTAAAGTTCAGCTATTTAAATTATGTTAGCTGAAAAATAGAGTAGATTGAATTTTATTTTTGCCTCTAATGGGAATTTGTCCTTAAATATGAGCAGCCCAGGCCTGCCAAGTTCCTTATCAAGATTTTGCATTTTTATAGAGTTTTTCACACTGAGATATCCCCAAATATTTTATAAATTACAGCCTACTGGCCACCCAGCTTCCTGCCATTTACAGCATCTCCAGCAATAAAGAGTAAAGACAAATGTTGGCAGTGGAAAGGACAGGCATCTTTCATTTGACAGCATTTTTTCAGCAGCTTTTCAAAATAAAAAAATAACCCTCACTCTCTGCCTTCCAGGAACAAGAATTCATCACTGAAAAATCACCCCTAATATCTTCTCCAAAATAACATTTTTTGTGGAGCCAGTACATCTAAGAAGCAATAACGGGAACTATTTAGGCTATGCTTCATGTGTCTCTGACATGAAGACAGCTGGAGGTCCCTATGACAGGAAGCAGATTGTGTAGTTGCTGGGGTCTTGGACACAGGGGAAGAAGGAAAGGATAAAAGATAAAGGAGCAAATAACACTAATAAGCCTGAAAAAAAAACCAAATGCCTTGATACTAAGAAATGTCTGAGGACTTTAGACAGTTTTTTTCTGTCAGGTTCTGGACCCCTCAGTTCAAGAAGGACAGGGAACTGCTTGAAAGAGTCCAGTGCACAGCCACAAAAATGGTTAGGGAGTGGAACATCTTCCTTACGAAGACAGACTGAGCGAGCTGTGGCTCTTTAGCCTGGAGAAGAAGAAACTGAGGGTGACCTCAGTAATGTTTATAAATATGTAAATGGTGAGTGCCAAGAGGATGGAGTCAGGCTCTTCTCAGTGATGCCCAATGACAGGAAAAGGGGCAATGGGTGGAAGTTGATGCATAGATAGTTCCATGTAAACATGAGGAAAAAGGGTGATGGAACATTCTGCCCGGGGCGGGTTGTGGAGTCTCCTTCTCTGGAGATATTCAAAACCAGCCTGGATGCATTCCTGTGATCTGGTATAGGTGATCCTCCTCTGACGGAGGGGGTGAGGGGAGGGGTGGACTAAATGATCTTTCAAGGTCCCTTCCAACCCCTAACATTCTGTGATTCCATGATTCTGAGAAGCCACCTCAAATGCCCACACATCCCGTGAGAGGTGGCAAGGGGAAAACTTTTTAATGCAAAAACTTTGGGGTCTTTTCTCACCCAGACAAGCCTTTAGGTAGCGTGTTGCATTATAATCATACTATAGCATGCAATAGCTTATGACATAGATGATTAGCAGTCTTCTAAGACAATAGTTAGGTGAACTGAATGCTTTACTAACTTTCTGCAGAATTCTTTCTTCATCCATAAACCAGCAGTGAGCTTTTCTTTTCTTTTCTTTTCTTTTCTTTTCTTTTCTTTTCTTTTCTTTTCTTTTCTTTTCTTTTCTTTTCTTTTTCTTTTCTTTTCTTTTCTTTTCTTTTCTTTTTCTCTTTCTTTTCTTTTCTTTTTCTTTTCTTTTCTTTTCTTTTTTTTCTTTTTTTCTTTTTTTCTTTTCTTTTCTTTTCTTTTCTTTTCTTTTCTTTTCTTTTCTTTTCTTTTCTTTTCTTTTCTTTTCTTTTCTTTTCTTTTCTTTTCTTTTCTTCTTCAGCCCAACAGGAGAAAAAGACCAAGATTTGCCATGTCTGCAAGAATCACAGTTCAGGGTAATATACTTAGGATTAGGCCTATTTCTCTGAGGAAGTATCAATATTTCCTTCTTTGGCCTATATTCAGACATGTATGATCCACTTTGTACTTACACATTGTCATGCAAGGCAGAGCTTTTCATGGCATGTGGTTAAAATAAATAAATATGCAAACTTTGTTGGTGTGAGAGTTTCTTGTGTTTGTTTTTGTGTGTTTGGTTGGTTTTGGGTTTGGGTTCGTTGGTTGTTTTTGTGAGGGTTGTTTTTTTTTTTTTCATTGAAACTGCATATGACAGAAATTCATTTGAACCCTGCACTAATTCCTTCGGCATTTTGGGAGTAGTCATTACTCTTACATACTTGCTAGAGGAAAAAAAAACAACCCATCTTTTTAGCAATTTGTTTATATGTCAGAACGAAGATTTAACAGCTTGTGACTGGGGAGTTAAGAAACATTACTGTACAGAAATTTCATTTTCAGCCTGGTTTTAAAAAGACCTATTTTGCAGCATTGTTTAGCATATGTCAAATAAAACAATATGTTTTGTTTCTTCTTCAAAATCTTGACAAATGGGGACCTAAGAGTAAAATTTTCAGGCAACAATACATGCAAATTTCAACCTTTGATTATAGAAAAAAGAAAAAAATGGAGGATTTTAGATAGAAGATCTTCTTTTTCCTTTTAGCACTCTTTGTCTATTTAAAAGTAGGAAAAAATGCAAAGCCATTGAATGAATAATTCATACTGAAGTCATCCTGGGCCAGATTTACAGAAACAGATTTTTCATTGTCTTCATGCTCTGAATGCAAATGTAAATGCCCTTATGTGGAATATGTGTCTGGGCAGAGTCTTTACACATTCAGTAGTTTCCAGAATATTTCTCTGCTATGCTGTTTGGAATTGTGCAATCTAATGATTAAAACCATAAATAGTGACGTGCATTTCAATGCAAAAGATTGTTACTTTCTGATCCTTTCACACTCTGTTCATTAGATATGGGATATTTGCTATTTTTACTTTAACATTTCTGTCGCCCTGCTGAACAGTGTCCCGTCCTCAGCATTTCTGCTGAAGTGCACCTGACAGAGGATGCTCAGGGTGTTGAAAGGTCTGTGGCTAATTGAGGAGATTTCTGGGAGGGAAAAAGAAAAAAAAAAAAAAGCTACTTGCTCTCTGCTTTAAATGTGTAAAATGCAGTGAGAGATCTGAATAAGGAAATGTATTTACAACTGTTTCTCCTCCACGATAGTTCATAGATCAGTTTTCAGTACTTTTCTAAAAGGTTTATTGCTAAGCTTATTACCTTAAGCTGGGAAGTTACAGAAAAGGAGTGCTTCCCAGCTCTGTTTTGTTTGTGCTGATGACTGATGGATAGAGCTTACTGATTTAAGCTGTATTATTTTTCTGATGCGATTGTGACTTTCAATGAAATTATCAGTTTGCACCATAATCATTTAGACAAGTTAATGCATTATGTCTGCTATTTTCAAATTACTTGTGTCCATTACCTGTTGATATCTGGTTGTGGAAAGTGTCTTCATCAAATACAACAACCTATATATATATGTGTGTGTGTGTGTGTGTGTGTCTTCCCCCCCAAGATTTAGCAGAATGGTGGAATAATATCTTCCATTGAAGGAACAGTGAATATCACCATTCCAGCCCCATTGGCATCTATATTAAACCCCTTGGGTTTTAGCACAGCAAATATTTTCACCAGCGTTCAGAATATTCTTCCTGATTAATCATAATTATGACCCTGCAAACACAGCACACCACAGCTGTCTTACTCCTATACACTTTTCTAACCAATTGGCTGGCTTTCCCTGCTCACTATGCCAAAGCATTATTGCTCCACAGGAGCTGGAACTACTTCAGCTACTCTTAATTTTTAACGGTTACACAGTACAGATATTTTTACAGCCTCATTGCAAACACAGATGAATCCAGAAGCTCTTTATGTGAGTATCATAAAGGTACAGAAATATCCAATAGATACGTCCAGTTTTCATTAACTCCAGATTTCCTAGCCTTTTTCACAGCCTCTTTTTACTCATTGGTCCTACTCCAGAATGAGATCATGAGATGCAAACAGCAAACTCATTCTCAAATAAGGAAGGCATTTGATGTGGAGCACTTCGCTGCAGTTAGGGATGCCACTGGAAAGTGAAACTGTGGAGAAAAAAATCCATGAAAGTACAGAGAATTAACTCACCAAAGAAGGTGGCTGCTAAATGCTGAATCTTTAAAGTTGCTTCCAAAGATTTACGGCTAACGGTATTTGGAAGGGGTAACTGGGCCAGCTGAAGGCAGAGGTTAGTTAGACTGTTCTTTTAAAGTCATTTAAAAGAAGACTAGAGTATCTTAGGAAAAGCTGACTCATTTAAACACATTCATTACAAAGTAATTTAGCTCAAAAAGAGCTCATAAAAGAGCAGCTCAAATGTTAAAGTCTGCCAAATTTACAAAGTCTTGCAAGGGACTTTGCCAGCTTCAGAAATATGTGTTTCCATCTACCGGTAATTATGCAAAAGCCACAGAAGGGGAAAAAAGTCCATAAATCCATAACTGCTTCTGAAATGTATTAAAAAAGACTTTCTAGGTCCTTGGAAATGAAAATCTGGTTATTGTTCTAGATTTTTAGTTTTCACTGTTACTGCAAGAGAGTACTGAGCTTTCCTGCTACGTTTTTTGTGCTTAGAAATCTCTTTAATGATGTTGAGTACTAAATTAGGAAATCTCTCAGGGTTCCAAGAAATACCAAGCGACATAATCTTGTGTTTTCCCTGAGCTACAAGGTCACAAACAAACTTTCACGCATAGAAACGCTTTACAGTCATGCTCTTCTAGAATTAGTTTGTTTATATACCATATTTTGTTTTTACTCACATCCGCCTCAGCAAAGATCTCCTAAACATCTTCGCAGGTCAGATTTTGGTCTTTTGTGGTGTGGTAATTCTATTCGGTCTTCATCCTTGCAATATTTTCTCTATTCCTTTCACTGTTGACATACTTCATTTCTCCTATCCGTCAACTCCAATTTCAAGAGCCATCTTTCCATATGGCTAAGTATTTAGCCAGATCCTGGGCTGCATCAGGAGAAGTGTGACCAGCAGGTCAAGGGAGGTGCTTCTCCCCTCTACTCAGCTCTGGTGAGACCCCACCTGGAGTACTGCGTCCAGTTCTGGAGCCCATATTACAGGAGAGATGTGGACGTGCTGGAGCGTGTCCAGAGAAGGGCCACGAGGATGATCAGAGGGCTGGAGCACCTCTCCTATGAGGACAGACTGAAGGAGTTGGGGCTGTTCAGTCTGGAGAAGAGAAGGCTCCGAGGTGACCTCATTGTGGCCTTCCAGTATCTGAAGGGGGCCTACAGGAAGGCTGGGGAGGGACGTCTCAGGATCTCAGGTAGTGATAGGACTAGGGGGAATGGAATGAAGCTGGAAATGGGGAGATTCAGGCTGGATGTGAGGAAGAAGTTCTTTACCATGAGAGTGGTGAAGCCCTGGAATGGGTTGTCCAGGGAGGTGGTTGAGGCCCCGTCCCTGGAGGTGTTTAAGACCAGGCTGGACGAGGCTCTGGCCAGCGTGATCTAGTGTAGGGTGTCCCTGCCCATGGCAGGGGGTTGGAACTAGATGATCCTTGTGGTCCCTTCCAACCCTGACTGATTCTATGATTCTATGATTCTATGATTTTCAGTATTCAATTGTCATTGAGAGTTCTTAGATTAATTTTCTTAGACTATTCTACAAAACTCACCTTCATCCTCAGAACACTTAAACTGTTCTTTTTCAACTGTGGAACATAACTTAGATAAACTAAATTTCTGTCTTATTTCTCACTCTTCAGACATTTCTTTCAACTTGCTAATGAATTTGTACTGGTTTGCATGGCAAGGCTTTGGTAGTAGGGGAGATCTACAGGGATGGCTTCTGTGAGAAGCTCCTGGAATCTTCCTCCATGTCTGATGGAGCCAATCCCAGGTGGCTCCAAGATGGACCCTCTACTGGCCAAGGTAAAGACCACCTATGACAGTAGTAGCACCTCTGGTAAGAAAGGCAAAAAGTTACTGCACAACGGTAATCTGCAGCCAGGGAGAGAAATGAGAATACATGAAACAACTCTGCAGACACCAAGGCCAGGGGTAGAAAGTGCTCCAGGCATCTGAGCAGAGATTACCCTGCAGCCGACAGTGAGACAGGCAGTCTCCCATAAGCCTATGGAGGCTATGGTGGAGCAGATATCCATCTGTAATCTGAGGTGGATGCCTGAAGGGTGATTTAAACCCATGGGAAGCCCAGCTGGTGCAGATCATAGCAGGACCTGTGAAATGGTGTAGAGAGAAGTCAGCGCTGGAGCAGGTTCGCTGGCAGGACTTGTGACCCCGTGGAAAGGATCTGTGCTAGGGCAGTTTGTGAAGAACAGTAAACCATAAGAAGGGGTCATGTTAAAGAAATTCATGGAGGACTGTTTCCCATCAAAGGGGTCCCATGCTGGAGCACGGGAAGTGTGTAAGGAGTCCTCACTGAAAACTCCAGTCCGCATCCCCTTGTGCTGCTGGGGGAAAGAGACAGAGAAAACTGGGAGTGAAATCAAGCCAGGGAAGAAGGGAAGGGTGGGAGCAAGGTGTTTTGGGTTTATTTCTCATATCCTGCTCTAATATTATTTGGAACAAACTACATTATTTTTTCCCCAAGTCAAGTCAGTTTTGCCTGTGACAGTAATTGGTGAGTGATCTCCTTGCCCTTATCTCAACCCAGAAGCCTTTCATTTTCTCTTCCCTGTCCAGCTCAGGAGGTAAATGATAGAGAGGCTTCTGTAGGGCACCTGGTGTCCAGCCAGGGCTGACCCAACTCAGACCTTCATTGCTGCTTCCTGAAATGTCTTTCACTTCATTAAGCCACTTTTTCAACTTGTTAATTTGACTTTAGACATCTCAGTATTTGACTTTCTGTTGTAAAAGTCCCCATCTGTAATTACCTTTATATTCTTTGTCTTAAAGCAGCTATGTTTTTACTCTAAATCTCTACTGGTGATTTTTTTTTCCTGTGGTGAGTGTGATGGCGTCATGTAAAACTGACATTTATTCCAACACCTTCCCTGTTCCTTGCTTCCAGCATTCCATCAGCAAGTATCTGACACGGCCATTTATTTTTATTTCCACAATTAAAAAGAAAGGAAGAAAGAAAGTAAGGAAGAAAAGGAAGGAAGGAAGGAAGGAAGGAAGGAAGGAAGGAAGGAAGGAAGGAAGGAAGGAAGGAAGGAAGGAAGGAAGGAAGGAAGGAAGGAAGGAAGGAAGGAAGGAAGGAAGGAAGGAAGGAAGGAAGGAAGAAAGAAGGAAGGAAGGAAGGAAAGAAAAAGAAAAAGAAAGAAAAGAAAGAAAGAAAGAAAGAAAGAAAGAAAAAGAAAGAAAGAAAGAAAGAAAGAAAGAAAGAAAGAAAGAAAGAAAGAAAGAAAGAAAGAAAGAAAGAAAGAAAGAAAGAAAGAAAGAAAGAAAGAAAGAAAAAAAAAAAAGAAACCCTCTCTGAGCTGCATCCTAGCATCTCTGATAAGGCTGTGGCAGTAAACTGGGATGAATATGCCTGCCTTACATTTCCCTTTGGGTGCAGTAGCTTTAGCCACCATGAGGCAAGGGCAGTTATCTTTGTGGAAACCTTTGATTGCTAGCTTAATTATCTCACCCTAGTCCTCCCTGATTTAGCCTGACATGTTGCCACAGCCAGAAGTAAACTGTCCAGACCCATACAAAGATACAGTATGAGAATTTCAGGTGAAGAAACAAGGGATCAAGCCTTCCACTCCAAATCTTGGATCTCCCCTTACAAAGAATGTTTTTCCCAAAACAGTTGGGTTTTCCTCCCATTTTACTTCATCTTTGGGGGCACTTTCATCTGATCTGCTTTAATTAGACCTTACTGATTTGTTTCCCCTAACAGTTCCTTAAGTACAGATGAAGCTAGAAGCAGTTTTCTACTGATTATGTTATTTAACACTTTCACCATACACCAAGATTAATTTTATAAATGATAAATACAGTTTACATTCCAAGGCACAGATAAAAAATTGCAAGTATTTGCACAGGCTTTGCTTAGACAATAGAGCATAACATGGATTTAATAAGCTATAAATAAAATTTGTTTAATATTTGACATGGTTCTTTCAAGATCTGTTAAAGCATTTTCATATGACTTGAGACAAAGCAGGAGAGGTTGGTATTTACAGCTCCTCTTCTTGGATGTAATTCCCAGGTGCAACAGTAAGCAGGGCACAAAGAAGTAAGTTAATACTGCAAAAGGAAAAAAAAATTTCTGATGATACTGAGAATAACTCTATTTATTTATTTCAGCCTTGACAGTATATACTGAGAAAATTAAAAAGTGCATTTTTCCCCCTTTTTTCCTTTCTCCCCCCCCAGTACATTTCATAGATGATTTACTGTTAAATTCCATCCTGGCATTGTCCTTCCCCATGTAAACCCCAGAACCAGGAGACAAGTGGTGAGATCAGACTCCAGGCAGAGGGAAAAAGGAGAACTGGGTGAATTACGTTGGATTAAAGAGATCCACAGTGTCCCACTGCCCAACAAAGGAAAAGTATTTTCTCCAGAGCATACTGTAGAAAGATTTTAGCAAAACCAAACAGATTTATAGAGCACTCCAAATGGGGATTTATTAAAGCTAAGGCTGTTCTCAGCCATGTGATCTACTGGGACAGTGCTTCTGCAGGGCAATGGAAAAGCATTGTTGGCAACAGCAAGCAGTCGAGGCCAGAGGGATTGGGGGATATTCAGATTTCTGCTCTCAGACTCTCCTCCCTCATATCTCAGGCAAAACTCAATCTGAGCTGCTTGCTCAAGACAGCAACAGATACTATTTTTCATTATGGAAGTACTTCACACAATTTGATTGCTATTGGTCCTCCAGGTACTTTTTTCTTAAATGACATAAGAGGGAATAGTTTACTTTAAAGAGAATAAATACCTTATTTAGAAGCCAGATCGAGGCCAGAGCAAAAGTCAAGTACTTATCTGAATTCTTTAGTAAGGAGTTTCACTGTAGCATTATTTCAATTAAAATAAGCAGGGGGTGTGGGGGGTGTTGGGCTATCTGAATATGCAGTATTGTGAGTAGTTTTATTTACAGAGGGAGTACTTTATTTTCAGTTTCAGCTGCTTCATATAATGACCAAGTAGTGATATCACGAAACAGGAAGGGTGATTCACCTTACCATATTACTCAAAGTACAAATAACTCCCTCCCCCCAGCAATTCTGTTCAATCATTTTTATTACAGAGAAAACATCTCATTTTTCTTTGTTGTATGCTTTTCATGTAGCTTTTTGCTTCGTGCTTTACAGTGATAAGACATCACTTGTTCAAAATGATCAACATCAAGATACTATCTCCAGCCATCAAATATGAAGCAGCTCCTGTGTCATGTAGGTAGGTCAGGTTATCCCATAATCATTGTTTTGGTTTCCATGGTTACTCAGGGGATGCTAGCATTTTTCTTCCATACCACTGGTTGCCAAGGCTACAAGTTACTACAAAATATAGCAGTCAGAGGTCCAGATTGCAGGGGTGTAGTCCTGTATTCAGCAGTTACTTGTAGTAAATTTCACTTGATGCAGCATTTCAATCCCAAAGACATTCTTAGCAGCAGTGTTTTTTGGATTAGCCAAGATACTAAGTTTCATACAAAAGGAGAAAATCCTCACCAAAGCTATCAGACATACAAAAAGATTAAATTGACATAGTTACATTGTTGGAAACAAAGCACTTTTGCACCTCTGGCAAAAGATGGGATTGTGCTGATCCTAATGACGTTACTCTGAAATAGAAACCCAACCCAGAATTAGGGCAGAATATCTTCTACATTTAGGGCCAATATCACCTTACCAATAGGAGTAATCTCATGCACTGTACAATATCTACTTGCTTAAAAAAATTGTTATAAATATTTGCAAATGTCTGCTGCATCATGCAGGCTCAGATAATGAGACAAAATGGCCTATAAACACAGAAAAGGACAAAAGAGGTTGTGCACTCAGATGGGTTTCTGGTTTCCACCCACAAAACTCTAAAGACTATTTTATATTGATGTTTACATGTCTTAAGTGTCTGAACTGCAGGCAGAATGCACAGTTGAAGCAACTCAGCTGTGTTCCGAAATGGAACCCTTAATGCTATGCTTCAGATTGCATGCAAGAACCAGATGATAATGGTTTGCACTTTCTCGCTTCAATATATTAAAAAATAAAATCCTGTACTTTCAATAGCTTCATTTATTTCAAATTTAACACATCCAAGTGCCGGGTTCTGCCCACTGGCCACAGCAACCCCATGCAGTGCTACAGGCTGGGGTCGGAGTGGCTGGAGAGCGGGCCGGGCAGAGAGGGACCTGGGGGTACTGGTCGATGGTAGGCTGAACATGAGCCTGCATGAGCCACACCTTGAGTACTGTGTCCAGTTCTGGGCCCCTCAGTTTAGGAAGGATGTTGATTTGCTGGAACATGTCCAGAGAAGGGCAACAAAGTTGGGGAGGGGCTTGGAACACAAGCCCTATGAGGAGAGGCTGAGGGAGCTGGGATTGTTTAGCCTGGAGAAGAGGAGGCTCAGGGCAGACCCTATTGCTCTCTACAACTACCTGAAGGGAGGTTGTGGACAGGCAGAGGTTGGTCTCTTCTCCCAGGCAGCCAGCACCAGAGCAAGAGGACACAGTCTCAAGCTGCACCACTAAGACTCCTGCCACATCCTCATGACCTTTACCCTTTAGATATTTATGTGTATTGAAAGGACGCTCTCCCAGTCTTCTCTTTTCTAGGAGGAAGAGCCCCAGGTCTTTCAGCCTCCCCTTCTAAGAAAGAAACTCAAGTCCCCTAATCATCATTGTTGGACTCCAGTCCTTCTTGAAAGAGGTAGCCCAGAACTGGACAAAGTACTCCAGGTGTGGACTCCCAAGGGCTTTTGGCTGCCTTGGCCACAAAGGCACTTTGCTGGCTCATGGTGAGCTGGTCCACCAGCACTCCCAGGTCCTTCTCTTCAGAGCTGCTTTCCAGCAGGTGAGCTCCTAACATTTGCTGATGCATGGGGTTATTACTCCCCACGTACAGGGGAACTTCATGAGGTTCATGTCTGCCCAACTCAACAGACTGTCCAGTTCTCACTGAATGACAGCACAGCCATCTGGTGTCAGCCACCCCTTCCAGGTTTTTATCATCAGCAAACTTGTTGAGAGTACACTCTGTTCCTTCATCCAGGTTGTTGATGAATATGTTGAACAAGACTGGATCTAGTACTGACCCCTGTGGAACACCACTAGCAACAAGCCTCCGATCAAACCCTGCACCACTGACAACCCTCTGTGCTCTGTCATTCATCCAGTTCTGATGAGGTCTGCCTCACTGTCGATTCTTCTAACCCACACTTCCTAAGCTTACCTATGAGGATGTTCTGGGAGACAGTGTCAAAAGCCTTGCTGAAGTCAAGGTAGATAAGATCTGTCGCTCTCCCTTTATCTACCCAGCTGGTCACACCATCATAACTATTGTCCAATTGCCTGATTTTGCTGCTTTCCTTTGTTGAAACTGATTTCATTGACCCACTACAGAGTTGGCATTTTCAGTTCATTAATTGATTAAAAGTGCTAGTAGCCAGTTGATTAAGCAACTGTATTTGAGGTTGCAAATAGAGGTTTGCAAATTTATAATCATACTTTATTTAGGACTGAATTAAATTTCAACAGAAATTTAATCAATAGTCATATTCTTTAACTGTATTTGGGGACTGACTTCTTAACCTCAGGCATTAAAATAATATCTGGAATTCATTAGGAAGTTGCAAGCTTTATGCAGGAGCTGGCTCCCAACAGAAAAGCCAAGCAGAAAACGTTCTGGTAACACTGTAGTACTAATATAGAGTTAAATCTCTGCTATCTCTGATTGTTCAGAACATGAAAATCAAATCTGGATGTTTAGCTGCGTTAGGACTATGTTAGGATGCTTTAAAGTCCAGGATTTCAGTGTGACCCGTTATTCAAGAGCTGTCTGAAACCAGCTGTATGGAAGAGCTGCACTCTAATTCATGAAGCATGCTTCAGTGCCTCAGAAAGCAGCTGCAAAAACAGTTCTGCAGATAGTGTAACAAAGATAATACATGACAAAAATTCAACAATGTGATAGAAAATGGTATAAAGCAGAAAAAAGCTGCACAGAGCATGTTAGGGGTGATTGGGAAATCAGACTTTTCTGATGACTTTTTGAACCATTTCTTTAAAAATTCAACTTCCATGTGCTCTGTCATAGCTTCCAAATTGTGACTTTGCAGCTGTCAGGCTTTGTACCTTTCCTACCAATGGATGGTATGGGAACAAGGGGCTAATGCTGTGTCAAAAGGAACCTGTGTATTCAGACTATACATGCACAGACACTACCATCAGCTTATGAACCCTGGGTCAAATACAGCTCAATGCCAGCTGAATATTGAGGCCGTAATACACTTTTCTCCAGCCATCTGCTTTTGGCAACTATATGGGGCAGGACACTGCACCTTTTTGTTCTGACTGTATTTGCATAAGGAAATATTTTAAACTTAATTTTAATAAGAAGCTCTCCAACATAAAAAAGAAAGGAGTTTTACAGAAAGATTTTGCTGAAGATAAAATTACTATGAGATCTAAAAAGACTTGAAACTCTGCTTGACTAATTGTAAATAGCTTGGATTTTCTGTTCTGACCGCCCCCATCACTCCCTGTAACTGTAAGCAGTATGGTGATATGGTTATAAAAACAGATCCTGGTGACATTGTTTCTTCTTTTAAAAACCTCTTTCTAACCCAGCTGACTATTTCTCTTTGCAAGGGCAGCCTAACAGGACCATTTCTATTAGAATCTCCATGCCTGCCTGCTTTAAGCCTCAGAGCTCACAGAGCCAGATGAGAAATGAGAAAGGTGGGAGGGGGCTGTCATTTCACTGTGATTAAATATGCATAAACTATGACAGTGTGGTTTATTCCTCTGTTTCCATAACTGACTTGTTTTCAAGTACTTCAATGATATGGGAATTAACTATTGCAGGCAACAGAGTGAAAGGCTGCTGCGGGAGTCAGAAAGGGGAGAAGCCCCTGTGCCAGCCTCTGCCTGCTTGGCTCCTCCTGGTCTCAACACCCATCGTAGAGGGTGCCAGTACCTAGTTCTGTCCTGTGGCAGCCAGCAGACTGGGCAATGAAGGTTGCCATCACTTCTCCTGTCCTCATCCATGCCCGGCATCACAGTCAGGCTGGTGCCACTGTGCCTGCAGGCTTTTGATGCTGGCAAAGCAAGGGTTGCACAAGCCCTCTCCATGGCATTTCACCCATGGGCCTGCCTCTCTGCTGGCTGTGGCATATAAGCGAATGTGAGATCACTGACAACATTCACATCTAGGAAAGGGTTAGTCAAAGTAGGGTAATTCTTGCTCTTCAACAAGGAGTTTTGCTTCCCTTCTAGCCTCAATAAGCAGCTGAGGCATAAAGAAAAGCCACATTTAAACATAGCTCTTCCATTAATTTTGGGTTTTTGAAGGGCCACCATGATGTGACAGCATCTTAAAATATTGCCATAATATTTAAAAGGAACTATTCTCAGCATGTCCAAAAAGCTTCTCAGCAGTAACTCTGGCCGTAGAAACATCAGCTTGAATTCTCATGAAAGCTAAGCCAGAAAACTTAACACTTGATTTATTCAGTCATGTTCCCAAATAACTAAAAGATCATAAAATCCTAAGATCTGTATTGCTTTTTATGGAAAGCTCTCAAACAAACTCTCAGAAGAGACAGAGGTTTCTTGGGTCAGTGGTTTGTTTTTTGGGTTTTTTTGTGGTTTTTAAATTTTGAAATGTTTTTATGTTTTTTAGGCTTGTAAGAGAAATGACAATGACAGAGAAAAGGGGAGTTTAACCTCCTTCACAGTTTCCCACTCAGCCATACCGAGTTGGATTTAGTATTTTATACAGTGGTTCACACAAAATATTATCAAGAAGTACTACTTTGACCTTTGCCTGTTTTTACAAGGGGTGAACCTGGTGTTAAATCCGATTATTCCTCTCATTTTGACCAAGAGTATTTCAGTCTTAAATTCATTGGACAGAATCTAGTAGAAGGAACAATTTTTTGTTTGCTTTATTTCAGCAGCTAACAAACAGTAATTCTATAAATAGCTTCTTAAAAATAATCATCGAATGCTAGAATGGCTTAGGCTGGAAGGGACCTCAGAGATCATAGAATGGTCTGGATAGGAAGGGACCTCTGAAGGTCACCTAGTCCAACCCCTTCTCCAGTAAGCAGGGCATCCTCAACTAGATCAGGTCTCCAAGAACCCTGTTGACCTTCACCTTGAATATCTCCAGGGATTGGGCCTCAACTGCCTCCCTGGGCACCCTGTTCCAGCATTCCGCTACTCTCACTGTATAGAACTTGTTCCTAATATCAAATCTAAATCTATTCTTCTCTAGTCTGAAGCCATTGCCCCTTGTCCTGTCACCACAGACCTTTGTAAACAGTGTCTCTCCATCCTTCTTGTAGGCACCCTTCAGGTATTGGAAGGTCGTTATTAGGTCTGCCTGGAGCCTTCTCTTCTCCAGGCTGAATACCCCCAGATCCTTCAGCCTGTCTTCATAGCAGAGGTACTTCAGTCCCCTGTTCATTTTCCCTCCGCTGAACCCACTCCATCAGGTCCATGTCCTTCCTGTATTGAGGGCTCCAGACCTGCACACAGTACTCCCAGGTGAGGTCTCACCAGAACAAAGTGGCAGAATCACCTCTCTGGATCTGCTGGTAACGCATCTTTTGATGAAGCCCAGGATGTGATTGGCCTTCCGGGCTGCAAGCTCACACTGCCTGCTCATGTCCAGCTTCTCATCTATCACCACCCCAAAGGCCTTTTCCTTAGGGCTGCTTTCTATCACCTCCCCCCACCCCCCAGTCTGTATTGATAGTGAGGATTGTTCTGGCCTAGGTGCAGAATCTTGCACTTGCTCTTGTTGTACCTCATGAGGTTCACCTGGGCACAACTCTCCAGGTTGTCCAGGTCCCTCTGGATGACACCCCATCCCTCTGGCATATCGACAGCACCACACTGGTTGGTGTTGTCTGCAAACTTGCTGATGGTGCACTCAATCCCACTGTCTGTCATCTACTTCAACCTCTCCACCATGGGCAGGGATGCCCGTCAACTAGACTTGGCTACTCAAGGCCTCATCCAACTTGGCCTTCAACACCCCCAAGGAGGAGGCATCCACAGCCTCTCTGGACAACCTATTCCAGAGTCCCACTGCCTTCATACTGAAGAACTTCCTCCTAAAGGAGACATGCCCAAACTGGACATGCCAGCACTGACCCGCTATCTCTAAGCTTAGGAGTATTGAGATTCAGAAGTTTACTTTGTTGTACAATTAAGCAGCAGCACTTCTGAGACTGAAAATTCACACTTGCACCAAAAGAACTCAGATAAGTGCATAAGTTCAAACCTGAAGACAGTTTCCTTTCTCCCTTTCTTCTGAAAGCACAGAAATTTGAAAAATGAAGAGACATGCTTTAGTTTTATCTGTATAAAGAAGATGAAGTGGTGGCACACAGACTTCTATTTTATTTAAAGTCATGACAGGGGATTTAGTTTCTGTCTCAATCTAAATGTAACACAAATAGCTGCTGTGCAACAGATGAATTTTTTTAAAGTTCTTCCTTTTTCTCCAAATAAAATGATGCTCTATAGCACCTGACTTTTTCCACTGCTATGAGCTCTGTAGTCTTCTAATGATTAACTATTTAAGCAAATATTTTTATGCCTGAACCCAGTAATATTTGCAAAGTGCCGCTTCTAGGGGAGATGGACAAGCTGTGATTTAATTGCACTGCTTTGTCAAGCATACTGACATGTCAAACATATAGTAAATGAAAAGTAGACAGTCAGAACATCAGCATTAGTCATTAACACCATATCATTTGTTTACTCCTCTAACATCTTAATCCAGAAGAAGAAAAATGGATATCATTAGAGTAGCTAAAGCACATGGGGCTTAACTACATGCAAGCATTAACTTGCGTTGGTCATCAAACAAGTGTTCTTGCAGACAGTGCAAGCTGGTGGCACTGCCAGGACAACACACTCTCTGGTTTTACAGCTACCTGGTTTTACAGCTATCTGAGTGTTTGTGCAATATTTTCTCTTACCTGATAAAGATACCAGCTTTACATCCTGTGCTTCTGAAAGCTCCAAGCTTTCAGGATAAGGGCCATCAGGAGCAGGGAAGTCATTTTACCCCTGTACTCAGCACTGGTTAGGCCACACCTTGAGTACCGTGTCCAGTCTTGGGCTCCTTGATTTAAGAAGCACATTGAGATACTTGAACATGTCCAGAGAAGGGCATTTGGACATCAAAATATATTTGCACTTCACAAATTAATTATTTGGCAGTCAGACTTGCTTTCATAGCTTGCCATGAAATAAATCACATAGCTGCTCGCTTACTAAGTATGTTTCCTACATCAGTTATTTACTCCCAGAACAACTTCAAGTCTGGTTTTGTATAGCACCATGAACCTACAAAAAAAAAAAAAAAAGGAAATGGCATCATAGCCAAAGACCATCATAGCTCTGTATATTTAAGTATGTGTACAGTTGTGTGTATAGGTACAAAATATTGAACAAGCCAAAATAGCTTAATGAATCTGTAGCTGCTTTCTCTTTTCAGATTTAGACAATAAAAATGTCATAATAATGTACATTACTGACAGCTGGATCTGATGCAGCTATGTCAGTAATTTACCAGTGGTCATTAATAACTGAAAACTGATATTTATTTTTTGTTGGTTGGGGTGGTTTTTTTTTGTTTGTTTGTTTTCTTGTCCAAGATACTAGAACAATCAAATGCTGATCTGTTTTGACATTCCACTACTGGTTACCTTTGCAGTTACATGAAACTTGAACACTTCTTTGGCTATGGATCCAGCTATGGTCAGAGGCATTTTGGCAATCTTCCATGTTCAAAACTGCTATATAGTCACTGTTGTATAATATAACTACCTGCTTGGGTACTTACATCATTGTGCTTTTCTCATTCTTAATTTCTAAATCAATATGCAAGAAGCCCTAATCATAGAATCCTAGAATAGTTTGGGTTGGAAAGGACCCTAAAGGTCGTTTAGTTCCAACCCCACTGCCATGACCAGGGACACATCCCACTAAACCACGTTGCTCAAAGCTCCATCCAACCTAGCCTCAAACTTCCAGCGATGGAGCATCTAAAACCACTTCAGGCAACCCATTCCAGCGCCTCACCACGCTCACAGTGAAGAATTTCTTACTAATGTCTAATCTAAATCTACCCTCATTCTGCCTAAAACCATGACAGAATCAAATCTACCCTTCCTTAAGCCTTCATAATCATTTGAATGGCAGTAAGATTGGATGGTGAACTTTTTCAAATTCATTTTTGTGTTGGTGGCAAATACAGCTAATTAACTTTATGTCATGCATTTACCTGCAAAAATTATTAACAGCCTGTATGTTGAGAAGGACATTTTCTGGATTATTTTCGGCTGTATACATTGATTGCCCTGTAAGAAAAGGCAAGAACTTCCCGCTACACATCAATCTAACAATTTACAGTCTAATCTAATTAACACAAATTAATTAGATACAGTTGTCCAGGAAGGCACAGAGAGAGAGTGGTGAATCTAATAAAGCCTTCCAATACTTTACTGCTGTGTACTGTGTTCATTTTTGCATGAATGTGCCTCATGTTACAGAAACCCAGTGCTGCAGATACCTTTTTAGAAACATTTCCTCTTATGTTCAAGGCCCTGATCCAGTTGGGTACCTACCTAGTGGACAAATAATTTGAGAGTCGGTGGGGATCTCTTCTTTTTCCTCTTTATCTCCTACCTCCATGTACACATATTCCTATGATCTGCCTCACCTTCAATACTGACTTTCTAAATGTTAATATGCTTGTGGTTAGACACAGTATTTCTTTGCAACAGCAGGTAAGTGTCTTAGGTATTTACATGTATTTAAGAAATACTATAAGGAGAATTTCCCAGCATGTACCTGGAAAGAGCACCATGGGTGACTGAAAAATGCATATTGCAACACATTTCATCTTTACGTTTTGGATGAAGTTTAGTTACTTCAAATCTAATGTGGTGCCTTTAAAACTGCCTACCACATGTCCTAAATGTGAAAAAAAAATACAAATCAGTATATTACCAGGACAAAAGGGAAAGTGTGAGGAGACTAAAAGACATCTGAAAAATCTGACTGCATTGTTTCTGGATGAACTAGAGAATGTCAGCATCTTGCAAGCGTTGTGTCAGACATTTCTTTGCACTTTTTCTCTAAAGATGGAAGCTGTCAAATTGAATCTCATCAACATGGTTCTGTGACAAAGAATAAGGTAAGTTGTAAGGTCAGATCCTGAAACATTTCAAACAATGGTGCTTTGGTTGCCTTTTTTTGTTGTTTTGTTTTTTCAGGATGGCTTTTAGTTTTACAACTGAATCTTAAGGAAAAATACTTAAGAAACAACAGCCCAGAACACCACAAAACACATGGAAGATTGATGAGAAGGGTTTAAAGTTTATGCCCATCAAGATGAACAAACACAGGAATTTTGGAAAGCATCAAAAGAAACCCACTCTAGTTTGTACAATGTCAGTAAAATTAATTCAGTGACAATTTTAGTTGTTGTTAGCAAACATAAATCTTTATTTCAAACACCTGTGAACATTGCTTTGGTTACCCTACTTGAAGGCATAAAATAAAAAGGAACTCAACTGAGGAGTTTACAGTGTTCAAGAATGCAAACTAGGACAGCCATCTAAAGACTTCCTAAATCAGTCATGTTGGTCCATCCTGCACAGAAGACCTCAAGTCCTAACCATATATCCATGGTTAGGAATCAGCAAATATTTTTAGCTCTTCTTCCCTTGCCTCCTCCAGGCTACAGGCCTTAAAATCTTTAGTTTATCGCCACTGTCAAAGCCATTCTGTCTCAAGGTGGGATAACATTAATTATCACTTAACCTGAACCACAGGCAAAGTCATGTGGTCTCTGTCAGCATTCAACACAAAGGAGGCAATTAAGTTTAAAAGCCTTTACTGAACAACTATCAGCTTCCCTGAGCATCTTAGCTGGAGACAAAAGAATTGAATAAACCTTTGGTTTTCAGATGTGTAGACACCTTCTCTGGTGAAAAACTGAACCACTCCAAAAGAAACAAGATCAAGGCCAAATTACTCAGAACCAAGAAAAGTAAATACAGATCAGGAACTTTCTCTTCTTCTTTTTCTCATATCTCACATTTCCTTTCTGTAATTTCTATAACCAGCAACCTAAAGAGTACATTTTAATACTACTATTTCAGAAACACAATTTTATTCTTGTCATAATAATGTTCAAGAACATTTTAAAGGACAAACACATAACTGGTTCCACAAATTACAGATAATCACAGTATCACAGTATAACCAAGGTTGGAAGAGACCCCAAGGATCATCAAGTCCAGCCTGTCCCAACAGACCTCACAACTAGACCATGGCACCAAGTACCACGTCCAATCTCCCCTTGAACACCCCCAGGGACGGCGACTCCACCACCTCCCCGGGCAGCCCATTCCAATGACGAATGACTCGCTCAGTGAAGAACTTCTTCCTCACCTCGAGTCTAAACCTCCCCTGGCACAGCTTGAGACTGTGTCCCCTTGTTCTGGTGCTGGTTGCCTGGGAGAAGAGACCAACCCCCTCCTGTCCACAACCACCCTTCAGGTAGCTGTAGAGGGCAATGAGGTCACCCCTGATCCTTCTCTTCTCCAGGCTAAACAATCCCAGCTCCCTCAGCCTCTCCTCATAGGGCTTGTGTTCAAGGCCTCTCCCCAGCCTTGTTGCCCTTCTCTGGACACGTTCAAGTGTCTTGATGTCCTTCTTAAACTGAGGGGCCCAGAACTGGACACAGTACTCAAGGTGTGGCCTAACCAATGCAGAGTACAGGGGCACAAAGACCTCCCTGCTCCTGCTGGCCACACTATTCTTAATACAGGCTAGGATGCCATTGTCCCTCTTGGCCACCTGGGCACACTGCTGGCTCATGTTTAGGCGGGTGTCAATCAGCACCCCAAGGTCCCTCTCTGTTTGGCAGCTCTCCAGCCACTCTGACCCCAGCCTGTAGCTCTGCATGGGGTTGCCATGGCCAAAGTGCAGCACCTGGCACTTGGACTTGTTAAATGCCATGCCATTAGACTGTGCCCATCTGTCCAGTCGGTCGAGGTCGCTCTGCAGAGCCTTTCTACCCTCTAACTGACTAACATCTATTCCCAACTTGGTGTCATCTGCAAACTTGCTGATGACTGACTCAACCCCCTCATCCATATCATCAATGAAGATGTTAAAGAGGATGGGGCCCAGCACTGATCCCTGGGGGACGCCACTGGTGACTGGCCGCCAGCTGGATGTGGCACCATTCACCATCACTCTTTGGGCTCGGCCCTCCAGCCAGTTCCTAACCCAGCACAGAGTGTTGCTGTCCAAACCACGAGCTGACAACTTAGCCAGCAGTTCTGCGTGTGTTCTGCTCAGCTCTCGGAGATTATAAATGGTACACTTCTCAGGCTCATGAGTCCTTCAATTTTTAAAAATAGTAAAAATATTCACTATTTTTACCCTAATATAAACTAATTGTAGAAAATATTATCTAAGAAATGTAACCCTTCTTTTTCTTAAATTCCTTTAAAAGATTCCCTGTATGCCAAATATTTAATATTTACTTAAATATTGTATTTAATCCTTAAACCATAGGCCATCCTAGACATGTTACTTAGCTCATTTTATCTTGTCTCTCTAGTAGTATTGGAATATTCAGGTTTTGTCAGATCTCGAGACAACTGACTGGCCTGTATCACATTCTGTAGTAAAAGAGAGACTAGTAACAGTTACGTCGGCTTAGGCTCTCCCTGCTGTGGGTGGCCTTAAGTGTGCTCTTGAACTCAAACCCATTGCAGAGCTGTTTTAGATCTAAAAAAATCAGTCTATAGTCATGCATCATTTATCAATACTATCTTCTTAGTCAATAACATTTTAATTTACTCAAAAAGTTTTTCATGTGCACAACTCATAATATAGACTATGTAACCAAGCATTAGAAGGCCAGGTTTTGCTCCACTTACAATTAAATGGATTAACTCATTTCAAAGAGAGGAGGATTTAAACCAATAACTAAACCAAAAGTTTTTTTAGAGGTTCTGCTTCTGCTGTTACCTATACTCAGTTTATACAGTTTATACTGTAACTTCATCAGTCAGATGCAGACAACATTATTAGAATCATTACTGTTTATTTGCTGAACTTGGAAAGGAGAAACAAACTTAATTAATCCATTTTTCCAAACTACTGACCAGACAGCTTAATTGTCATTGGATGGAAACCTGTAACACTGCTTTTGAAAAGACCTTTTCAGAGGAAAGTCCATAATGAACTAATGAAGGAAGTATTCAGCAAGGCTAATAACCTGGAATGTGTTTTCCATAGATACATAAACTTAGAACTTCCCCATCTTTAGCTCAGCAGTAAAGAGAAAAGGTTTTAGTAGAAAGACCTTTGCATAATTGGCTCAATAAGAACAGGATTCATGTTATAGTCAGACTTAATTTTAAGTGAGTTTTATTGCCTTCCACTGGGAATATCTTTTAAAATGGGATGGTGAATCAGATACCACACAAAAATTTTGAAGACAAGACAAATAAAAGTCAAATTAAAGTCAAATTTCTGGTAAACTAATCACACCGTGCCAAAACTTGCCTTTAAAATACCACTTCTGGGACAAAGTTCTACTGCTGATGTTTTACAAGCCATTTAGACCTCCTCAGGTAGGACCCACATTAAATACTGCACTAAGTCTTGCTACACCTTTTTGCATGATAATTAGCTTCACTCACTTTGTTTATCATATGTGTAGACCTCTGGACTTTGTCTTTCATGACCTTTAGTTGGTAATTGGTAACCAAATTGTCAGTTACAAACCTGTTCTGTTTCCATGTGGCATGTGAAGCAAATCATTTCCTTAAAATCTTAAGTTTCATCTTGATTTTCAGATATTTTTAAATTTTGTGGTGAATTTAATCTAATTGTTGATCTAATACATGTAATGATTTAATCAGATGAATACTCAGTTTCACAGTCTTATTTCTGGAAACAGAGAAAGCAGGTTTCATTAGGCCATTTTAATATGCTCTCTCAGAAAGAGTCTAGGACTTTGCAGGCATATTGGTACAGACTGACAGAATCAGATACAGTAGTACAAAGTACACAGACCAATGATCATACTCATAAACATGATTTGGGAAGCCAACTACTTATGTAATCTGAGGGCATCAATTTACCTCTGTTGTGGTATTTGATATTTACAGTAGTAAAAGGGCAGCAAAAGATGTTTTCATTGTTGTTTTGCACATATGGTTCTATTTACCCCCTTGTCACACAGGTTTTTTTTTCCAAAATTGACTTTATTGGTGTAGGAAGTACTGCAAATATTGCCTTATATTGCCACAAAGGTGCAAAAATGTTTCAGCAGCACATCTTTACCAAACACTGAGTTGCAATACTGAGCACAACACTTCATTGGAATGTCTTGACTTGAACACATAATAAAATGGGGGCATCGAAATCATGGTTATTTTATGAAAGTTTAGGCAGCACAGGCAGTCATCAGGCTTTTACACAGATTTTAATCTATTCCTATTCAAGCAGAAGCAGCATTGTATTAGGAAAGATTATTCCATTTGTAATCAAAAGAAAACTCCTTTGGAAGTCAGTGAATTCGCAATCATTGATACATCCTCTGGTCCTTAGGTTTGAGACTTGAGTTTGTCTATAAAATAACTTATTTAAGAAAATTACTGTGTGGGACATCTAAAACTGGTTAAAAATCTGTATTTGTGTGCAAGACACTAATTTCTAAACAGTCAAATAAGGTATGAAAAATACATCAACAATACCATGCCAATATTACGAGCAAGTATGACCTGGGATTTTTCTTTAGGTTATATTGTATCCATGAATTTGTCAAAAGATACAGCTTCAGAAAAAAATATTTATAGTAGTTTGTGCTGTAATGATGACATCTGAAATACTTAAACTCCTTACATTTTGCAAATATTTAAGTAGTTGTGCTCTTTCCCAGTTGTACCCAGATTCTTAAATGTCTTCTGAATCTATTGAAATGAATCATGCTGGGCACAGGGAAGAAATACAAAATTTCTGTGCAAATCCAGGGAGTGTCTGCCAAAATTTGTCATTCTAATTTACTGAGGAAAAATGTGTATGGTAGTTATGCAGCAATTATAGCAAAGCAAGCAGAATACATATGCCCAGGACTGATACTTGCGAATACTCTAGGCATAATTTAGGGTAATGAAAATTTAAACCACATCCTAAACTGCTTTTGTAGGAAAACAAACAAACAAACCAACCCTAAGTGACCTCTTCAACTGGAGGAAATAATTTTTACTAAATATTTTATGGAATTGTCTTGAAAAGCCATTCATTAAACAAAGTTAAAATCAATAAACTTTCCCAATTAGTGTGAGCAAATTTCTGTGCGAAATCAAACATAAGTCTAAGTAGTCTCTTGCTTAACTGCACACATTATTCTGAAAGCAATTTGAATTATTTCACGTCTGACTATTTTAATCTGATTAATTCAATTAATATTTTAAAATGTTAAAACCTGTGACATTAAAACTTTTCAGTTCTTGTGGATAAAAGATTTCTCTCATCTCTAGCTTGATGTATTTTTCCCTATGTCCAATGAAAGACAAAATATCTGTGACAAAATATTAGTTTAATTTGAATATGATTTCCTTCAATGGCTTGAAGTTTTGCTATGTAATGAAGTTATATAGAGGGGATAATAATTTATATGTTTTGTACTGCTGTTTTATGTGTCATATAAACACTCTCTTAGGAATAGTGATGACTTCAGCTCAGAAGAATTTTGTCTACAACCAAAACTTTTTAAATTAAAAAGGTGATTACTGTTGTTAGAATAGAATAGAATAGAATAGAATGGAATGGAATGGAATGGAATGGAATGGAATGGCATGGCATGGCATGGAATGGAATGGCATGGCATGGCACGGCACGGCACGGCACGGCACGGCACGGCACGGCACGGCACGGCACGGAATGGAATAGAATAGAATAGAATAGAATAGAATAGAATAGAATAGAATAGAATAGAATAGAATAGAACAGACCAGGTTGGAAGAGACCTTCAAGATCATCGCATCCAACCCATCAACCAATCCAACCCACCTAAGCAACTAAACCATGGCACCAAGCACCCCACCAAGTCTCCTCCTGAACCAGAATGTTAGATTGAAAAGAGATATGTCAGGGCTACCTCTTGGGACACTGTGGGATGAAGCAATAATGAATTTCACAGAACCACGGAATGTTAGGGGCTAGAAGAGACCTTGAAAGATCATCCAGTCCAACCCTTCTGCCAGAGCAGGATCACCTATACCAGATCACACAGGAATGCATCTGGACAGGTTTTGAACATTTCCAGAGAGGGAGACTCCACACCCACCCTGGGCAGCATGTTCCAGTATTCTGTCACCCTCACAGTGAAAAGATTTTTCCTCATGTTTACATGTTCTATCAAGCGATGCTTTATCAAAGTTTGCAACAGATCAGAGGGGTAGTGCTGTGCTGCACATTGTGAGAAAGTCCATGAGGTGCAAGACATAGGCACTACTGTGTGGATGAGATAAATCACACCAAGGCAAACTTATTCCCACTGTAATGTGATTTGGGAGATAGCATTGAATAAAATGTCACCTATGATCATCTGAACATTCGGATCAAAGATAATGAAGTCATTGTACAAAAGTCTGCTTACATCTTGAAAATCTGAAACTTTCAATGAGTTTAATATTTTTCTGTACAGTCTCTATGAAAATACATCATTCTCTCAAGTTTTATATAATGATCATGGCTACCTAAATTGCAATCAAATACTTTTTTGACAGAGGGAACTGGGTGTATTTTTCAATTGCAGTAAGTACTTGTGGCCAGATTCTGCTTTGAGTTAGTAAACAGCAATAAGAGTGGCTCATGAATTGTAGTTTCTATGTTCACACAGACTTCTTGTATTTGGGAAGCCATAAAAGGATATAATGCTTTAAAAAAGAAGTAGGTATAAAGCATAATTTGATCTAATGTCTTAATAAGAAGATATGAAGAACAATTCTATCTCAGTGGTTCGAAAGATTTTCGATCTTGCACTAGGCATATTGAACCAAAGTAGGATGTAAGGTGGAAAAGTGAATAGAAAATTATATTTAATTGGCTTTTAACAAAAGCTGAAAAAGCAAACTAATGTGAAGACAAAAGACTGAAGCAGAATAACAGGTGAAGCGGGATAGGATAATCAAGTAACACGGTAGAATGTTTCAATACATTGTCATATGAAAAGGTTCCATTCAAATTACTTTCCTAAAATACGTGGAAAGGGATATTCACATTGTACAATAAAAGTAATACACCTTATTAATAACTTAGACTTTCAATACTGAAAAATTTAAATGTTCAAATACTTTCACATTTCTGATGTCAGAGGATAATTATAGGAGGTGTTTGATCCATATGGCCATATGCATGAAAGCTCCATGCTTGCTGTCCTTTTTATCAGTATAGAGGAGAACATCTTTTTAGTAATTCAAGTAATCCAACTTCTGGTGTTGTTCAGAATAATTAGAGCGCTCTTCTATTCTAATTGTGCCATCAGTCCATTTTAGTTAAGCAGCAGGTCAGCTAAGTAAGTAATTAGAAAGTTTTTTTTTCAGACTTAAAAAGATATTTACCTTGATGGGTGGAAAAGTCACATACTTAGGAAATAGAATTTATGGTAGCTACTAGTACTCTGGGTACTGGTACTTGTAATAATGTTCATCTAAACCAGAAAAGATATAATTCTGTGCATTCCAGTGTTTAAATTCATAACAGCATGCAGGGATCTGTTATTCTACTGATATTGTTTTGCCTTTGTTGTGGTTTTAATGTCTCACCTCATATACCATTGTTTCCATAAGGGCAATATCATATCTTTCAAGCATGTTATTTTCCCCACAGTCAATGATCTCATTTAGTCATCTGAAGATTCTTTCTAGAAGCCCACAGTCCTGTTTTTTGAAACATGAAGTCCTTTAGGAATTCTGATTTCAAAAGAATAACACTGGTAATCCTCATAACCTTTCATACTATTTACCTTCACTTTCTGGTGTCAACTTCACCTTCACAGATAGTTTATTATTGTTGTTGTAGGTTCTAACAGCTTCAAACAGTAATCTAGTGGTAGCCACTGTGTAAACACACAGAAAGAGATAGCTCCAGTCCTAGACAACTTGCATTTCTTAAGCAAGGCAAACAAAGAATACAAACCCCATTTTCATGTAGCAAGGGAAAATGTTGTCCACCTTTACAATAAAAATGTCTATTACTTTTTTTTTAGCCAAGAATGACCTAGTGAGAACAAAATGTGAGACCAAATATAGAATAATTACCGAGATTTACAAGGAGTGCAAGAGTGAATAAAATATTTTTTTTGCATTTCAAAGGAAAAAGTGCTGTTTGCTGAGTCATTCCTCTGTTAGGCATCCAATATATTGCTGTATTTTTTAAATAGAGGACAGCCTAGCAACAGCAACTAGCAATCCAGAGGATTCACTGCCAGCACATTTTCTCGCATCTTGACCCAATTTTTCAAGGATATCAATCATCTATCACATAAACATTAAATGCTGCAATATCACTATTAATTAGGTGCATTAAGGATTTCCCAGGCCCTATTCTAGGACAGAGTTCATTAGATTGCCAAGACCACTTCTTCAGTGTCCATTCTCACCTGGAGACACAAAGTGCCTGCTGCATGTTTTCTTTGGGAGTCGCAAGTCAGGGTCATAAAAGCAGTCCTAAAGTACTCTGGGGAATGAGCTTTCCACAGAGTTATACTCATTTTAACTGAAATTGTACAACTCTGCAAATAAAAAATTCCATATTATTTGACTTGTGATATCAAAAATATCAACATAGAAATTGCCCAAGTTTGAAATGTCACAGGAGAAGAAAACCCCTTACATTAGTACTTAGTAAGACAAATGTTTTATAAACCCATTAGTAAGATAAGCTCATGCAGTCAGATGCATAGAAGGAAACTTCCGAGACCTCTAGGGCTGGGAAAACCCCATGAGATCTATCTCATATCATTCTTTCTACAATATAGTAGTTTCCCATGATTTGTTTGTTCTCTTATTTCCTTCCAGAGATAGCAGAAGTTAAGATATTGAGTAAAGTTAAAAAGCTTGGCTGTGAAGAAAACTAAAATGTTACAAGCTCAATTTTCCAGCCTGTACAGGCACACCCATCTTATGAGCCAGCTTTCATTAGAAACTCCATTGGTATACCTACAGCAAACTCAAATAAATGCACAAATTTATTCAGAAATATAAAGGAAACCTAATAAAAGACCAAACTTTAAAGCATAACCCCATAAAACCCACACTGGCTGGATAAATGTAAATATTTGAAATTGAATGTCACTTTTCCAATGAGGTTCTCATGTTCTTGTCATTCAAATAATGTTGTAAAGGTCACATCATTGAGATTTTATGCCTGAAAAAATCCAGATGCATTTTTTCTGGCTAGGCTTTAGAAAAGGCCTTCCAGTTACCGAAATTAAGTTATCTTAAGCCCCCATAGTATCTAAGCAGTATAACAAATCAAAACTAACCAGAAATATGTTTTGCACTATTGTAAAATACAGTAAATACACAATAAATACTTAGATAATAAATAAATACACAAGAAATACTTAAATAATTTGAGCCTTTTGAGTGGATGTACCATATACTTATGGACAAAACACATTGTTCAAATCAAATACATTCTCCTGAGAAATGTATCAATAAGTATGCAGGAGAGAGTAGAGAGAGAATTGTGACATTGTAATGAAAAATCTTTTTTTTTTTATTAAAATAAATAGGAATCTGAAATTAATTGTGCCATTATAAGCAAACCCCAGTACATCTGGTGTAGTAGAAAGATGTTGTCTCAGGGACAACATCTGGAAGCAACATCTTTAAATTACTTTAAATTACTTAAAAAGAAACTCTACAGGAAGTGGAGGGAAGGACAGATAGAACAAGGGGTATATAAGGAAGCTGCCCGAGCAGCAAGAGGCCTGGTTAGGAAAGCCAAAGCAGAGTTTGAACTGAATCTAGCCAGGGAGGTTAAAGGGAGCACTAAGAATTTCTATAGGTATGTTAATGGCAAGAAGAAGACTAGGGAAGATGTGGGCCCCCTCAGAAAGGAAAGTGGTGAATTAATCACAAGTGATGTGGAAAAGGCTGAAGTACTCAATAACTTCTTTACCTCAGTCTTCACTGCAAGGGCCTCCAGCCACACTCCTGGTGTCATGGCAGACGATGCCAGGGACAGGGATGAAGAACTGCCCATCGTAAGTGAAGCTCAGGTTCGTGATCACCTGAAGAACCTGAAAGTGTTCAAGTCCATGGGACCCGACAGGATACACCCACGGTGCTGAGACAACTGGCAGATGAGATTGCCAAACCACTCTCTATTATATTCCAGAAGTCATGGCAGACTGGGGAAGTCCCCACAGACTGGAAAAGGGGAAACATTATTCCCATTTTCAAAAAGGGCAAGAAGGAGGAACCGGGGAACTACAGGCCAGTCAGTCTCACCTCTGTGCCCAGAAAGATCATGGAGCAGATCCTCCTGGAGGCACTAATGACTCAGAAGAACAGTGAAGAGGTGATTGGGAGTAGTCAGCATGGCTTTGCCAAGGGCAAATCCTGCCTGACAAACCTGGTGGCCTTCTATGAGCAGGAGACAGCATTAATAGATGAGGGGCGAGCAACTGATGTCGTTTACCTGGACTTGAGCAAAGCCTTCGACACTGTCCCGCACCACCTCCTGGTCTCCAAGCTGGCGACACATGGGTTTGATGGATGGACCACTAGATGGATAAAGAACTGGCTTGATGGCCGCACCCAAAGAGTGGCTGTCAACGGGTCCATGTCCCAATGGAGGCCAGTGACAAGCGGAGTCCCTCAGGGATCAGTCCTGGGACCTGTCTTGTTCAACATCTTTGTGGGTGCCATGGACAGTGGCATCGAGTGCACCCTCAGCAAGTTTGCTGATGACACCAAGCTGTGTGGTGCAGTGGACACCCTGGAGGGAAGGGATGCCATCCAGAGGGACCTGGACAGGCTGGAGAGGTGGGCACAAGCCAACCTCATGAGCTTCAACAAGACCAAGTGCAAGGTCCTGCATCTGGGTCGAGGCAATCCCAGACACAAATACAGGCTGGGCAGGGACTGGCTGGAGAGCAGCCCTGAGGAGAGAGACTTGGGGGTGCTGGTGGACGAGAAGCTCAACATGAGCTCTCAATGTGCGCTTGCAGCCCGGAAAGCCAATCAGATCCTGGGCTGCATCAGGAGAAGTGTGACCAGCAGGTCAAGGGAGGTGCTTCTCCCCCTCTACTCAGCTCTGGTGAGACCCCACCTGGAGTACTGAGTTCAGTTCTGGAGCCACTATTACAGGAGGGATGTGGACATGCTGGAGCGTGTCCAGAGAAGGGCCACGAGGATGATCAGAGGGCTGGAGCACCTCTCCTCTGAGGACAGACTGAAGGAGTTGGGGCTGTTCAGTCTGGAGAAGAGAAGGCTCCAAGGTGACCTCATTGTGGCCTTCCAGTATCTGAAGGGGGCCTACAGGAAGGCTGGGGAGAGACTTCTCAGGATCTCAGGTAGTGATAGGACTAGGGGGAATGGAATGAAGCTGGAGGTGGGGAGATTCAGGCTGGATGTGAGGAAGTTCTTCACCATGAGAGTGGTGAAGCCATGGAATGGGTTATCCAGGGAGGTGGTTGAGGCCCCGTCCATGGAGGTGTTTAAGACCAGGCTGGATGAGGCTCTGGCCAGCCTGATCTAGTGTGGGGTGTCCCTGCCCATGGCAGGGGGTTGGAACTAGACGATCCTTGTGGTCCCTTCCAACCCTGACTGATTCTATGAATCTATGATTCTATCTGGATCAGTTGGATCTGGATCAGTGCTGAGCCCCCCAGGGATCAGTGCTGGCCCCCATCCTCTTTAATATCTTCATTGATGATCTGGATGAGGGCATTGAGTCAGTCATCAGCAAATTTGCAGATGACAGCAGGTTGGGAGCAGATGTTGATCTGTTAGAGGGTTGAAGGACTCTGCAGAGTGACCTCGACCGACTGGACAGATGGGCGGAGTCCAACATGATGGCATTCAACAAATCCAAGTGCCGGGTGCTGCACTTTGGCCACAACAACCCCATGCAGAGCTACAGGCTGGGGTCAGAGTGGCTGGAGAACTCCCAAACAGCGAGGGACCTGGGGTTGCTGGTTGACAGCCACCTAAATGTGAGCCAGCAGTGTGCCTGGGTGGCCAAGGAGGCCAACGGCATCCTGGCCTGCATTGGGAATAGTGTGGCCAGCAGGAGCAGGGAAGTCTTTGTGCCCCTATGCTCTACATTGGTTGGGCCACACCTTGAGTACTGCGTCCAGTTCTGGGCCCCTCAGTTTGGGAAGGACATCGAGACACTTGAACGTGTCCAGAGAAGGGCAACAAGGCTGGTGAGAGGCCTTGAGCACAAGCCCTGCAAAGGGAGGCTGAGGTAGCTGGGTTTGTTTAGCCTGGAGAAGAGGAGGCTCAGGGGAGACCTCATTGCTCTCTACAACTACCTGAAGGGTGGTTGTAGCCAGGAAGGGGTTGGTCTCTTCTCTGTAGAAACCAGCACCAGAACAAGAGGACACAGTCTCAAGCTGCACCAGGGGAAGTTTAGGCTGGAGGTGAGGATAAAGTTCTTCACTGCGAGAGTTGTCGCCATTGGAATGGACTGCCCAGGGAGGTAGTGGAGTCACCGTCCCTGGAGATGTTCAAGAGGGGATTGGACGTGGCACTCGGTGCTATCGTCTAGTCATGGGGTCTGTGGTGACAGGTTTGACTTGGTGATACTGTGATACTGTGGTAATACATTGCTATGAGTTTTTTGGTAACAGCCTCATAGCTTATTTCCACTGATCCACTCTGGCAAATTATCATAATTAACACTATGATAGTATTATTATTTTATAATGGATTTTTTATCTGATTCTTACTCAAATGGAAGAGTGTGTGTGCAGAACTAAACATGGATAATGTCCTATAATATTCAAACACAGAAATAAACTGGGAAAAATTATTCTAGCTGCTGAAAAGAGGTAAGTTTTAATATAATTGACACCTTGAGCAAAAATCAGCAGCAGTAATGAATAGAAGGCATCAGACATAACTGTTCACACCTAATCTGTACATTAACACCCCTCTCAAATAATTACTTCAATTAGTACACAGTTAATTTCATTCTAATAGGTAATGCTTACAACTGCAATTCATTTCTGAACTGAAAGCTACTGAAAAACAAAACAAAGCAAAACAAAACACCACACCACAATCTCCTGTAGACACAGCTTGAGGAGAGGAGGAGTTTGAATTGCTTCATTTGCTTAGATTCCAATATAGTTCCATTGAAAGTTCCACCTGAAAGTTAAAAGGAAAGAAAGTGCAGAGTAGTGTACAATGGAAAAAGGGCAGGGCAGGGCAGGGCAGGGCAGGGAAGGGCAAGGCAAGGCAGGGCAGGGCAAGGTAAGGCAAGGCAGGGGAAAAGGAAATTATCACAAGAACAGATCAGAAATAAAGTAATGATGCTTTTGAAGTTTCAGATAATCTGGAGATGCAAAATAAAAAAGCCGTCTCACAATGGTGTTTATTTCAATTTTGCATCTTCCCATTACAGATCCACTTCAAGACCATAAATGGAAATTTAAAAAATCAAGTGTGAATTAAATCATAATACCCTGGGTGAAGCAAGCTTCTAATTTCATATTTGATGTAACCAGCCTAAGAAATAAAATGCAATGTCAGAATGTGCTGCAATGGAGAAATAGAAAAGATATCTGCTTCCATGATAAAATACCTTGTCTAATTTATAAGGAGATATATTTACAACTGAGGAAATACATCCACAAATACCCAGGGTAATAGTATCCTTCTGTCATTTGCTGAGGCAAAGATCAGTTTCAGAAAAGCAAGCATTCCATTAAATTGATAGCTGTGTTTTCCTTTTCAAATTTGATTAGAAACCACAGAAATAAAACTCTGGTTGCCCATCCTTTGAAATGCTGTCTTTACACAGATCCTGAAAAATGCTCCTGTTTCCGATGAATAACAAGTGCAGAGAAATCTTTCTCCAAGTGAAATTTCCCAAAGAGACAGAGACAGACACATCACTGAGACAAATAGTGAGACTGTTTCCACAGACAGAATACAGAGACTGATGTGCACCTGACAACTTGCAGTGTGGAGAAAACATGACTGAGGAGGCTGTGATCTGGAATGCTTTTGCTTTTACTACAAGCTCTACTGTATTGACAGCACATATCTCTCTTTTCAGTGCCCACTGCATGCTTCTATATTGGTCAGCTATAAGGGTCCTATCCCGGGTCCTCCAGCAGTACAAAGGGGCTGGGAAAAGGGAGACAGTCTCACTGCTACTGGGAAAACTTTGTCTCCAGACAGCTACCACCTGCTTGTCTCATGGCTACCCAAAATTGATGACCCCATCCTCATCTTGTACTGAGGAGGATGAATGTAAGCAATGTTTGACAAACTGGAAGGTCATGGATTTATCACATATCACAAGGGTTTCTTCTTTAATTCCCCTTTCCAGCTTCATCATGATCATTAACCAAGGCAATCTAGTTATGCCATCAGCTCTTCAAAGAAACTAGCTCAGACTCAGATAAAAACCTCACTATTTTGGTAATACATATAATCTAAATTATCTGTCTCAGAACCTGAACAAGTTTTTATTGTACTTATACCACCTAACTCTGTGAAGTAGATTCACTGATGAATCTGTATTCTGCAACATTTAGTAATTCAATAGTAAAAAAAAAAAAAATTTAAAAAAAAATTAAGAGTTCAATCTATCAATTTTTTTCCTGTCTAAAACTTCACCTTTCAGCAGTCAATGGAATAGTTTAGATACATGTGACAGTGCAGATACTATGGTCAGGGAGAGAGAGGACAGTGCTAGTCCCAAGATTTATATAGTCTATGTGAAACTTCTGTACCTTGGCAGGAGATGTAAAATAATTAATATCTAATTGAGCCATCTTGGTCCATATGGCACAGACACCTATGTACTCCACAAAGCTTCAGGGAAACCCTTTCTAATGAATAATATAAATTACTACCTTACAGTACTTTTATCATCATTCTTAATGAAGTATTTGCTTCAAGGTCACACAGATAGACAGCTTGTTCAATGGGAAAAACCTCACAGAGAGAAATTACTGACCTGCCTTCAGCTCTGCATCTTCCTGTCATTCATACAGTCAAAATCTCTCTTAGCTCACTTCTCTTGTATGGAAAAGAGTGATAGACTGTTAGACCCTTACATCTGGAAATCCTACTAGCTGTGTATTTGCCATTTCCTGATTACAAAGGAGCTGATATCACAAAAGCACTCAGCATAAAACCCACTTACGATCACTATGGTCTCTCAGTACAAAGATGGCTTGTCAAAACAAGAAAGAAAAAGCCTGGTCTTTGGTGCCATGGAAACTGAACAATTAACAAATGCACTTTTTCTTACATCAGCTGGAACTACACTTCAGTCAGTCTTTTAGTAGAAAACTCTTAAAAACATCCCTGTGACTCCTTGTGGCGTGGATTGGATGGAAAATATAGAAAATAAGAGTTATTTGAGAAGGATGTAGCAGTGGTCAGAAGATGCAGAGCAAATGACTCAGGAAAGGAGGGGAGCTCAGGGAGATCTTCATGGTTACAAATATCAGCAAACTGACACATTGGGAGTTTTACATAACAGCAATATTTATTACAATTCAGAAGTGCATAGAAAAGGCAGGGGAGGATCCCAGGGACTGTAAACACGATTTTCTCCAAGATATCTTCTCAAGATATTTTTCATTTGTCATTGTCTTTTCCTTAGACAGAGTACAATATATTCAAGCAGCTCCAAGCCCAAAGACCTCTGAAATAAGGACAGCTTCTTCTCACCAACACTCAGTCCAGAGCTCACTGACAATAGCTTTTAGGATTTCCTCTTTAAAGTAAACTAAACCAAGGGCTTTCTGCTTTTTTTGTCATCCCCGGTCATGTACCGTATCAGTTGAAGATGGAAAAAGCCTTCACCAGCACACGGATCCATGACTCAGGACAGCTTTTGCAGCTTTTGAGTACCTCTTGAACTTTATCAGCTCTGCACTGCCACAGTGAGTGTTGAGACTTTTGTTTTCCTTAGTGTTTTGGAGAATAAGAGAGCTACTAAGGAAATCTTTCAACTTCTCTGACAAGGAACAGGTTCACAATTGCTCTGGCTAACTGAAAAGCTTGTGGATGGTCAGATAGAACTCAGGAAATTTTGTAAGCTTCACCCAAGCTCCTACAGTTTCTACAAGTTCAGGCTGCTTTCCACAGCACACCACCAGGGAAAAAAAAATCTACAATAAACAATTTAACTAAATGTTAGTTTTTACAACTCCCATTTCTTCACAAAGAAAACTGATCATTGCCTAGATCTTTTGCTTTAATTAATCACTATCCAAAATCTAAGTAGTTGCATTTCTAAAAAGTATATTTTTTCCTTACCTGTGAAATATGGCAGGGCCTATAGCAGATACTTTACTTCCTTCTTGTATTTTCTAGGTTTTCATTATCATGGTGCTGCATGAACCTACCAGGGGTGAGGCTATGCTTGACCTCCTCTTCACCAACAGGGAAGGGCTGTTGGGTGATGTGGTGGTCGGAGGGTGTTTAGGCGCAAGTGACCACAAGATAATTGAGTTTTCGGTATGCAGCCAAGCTAAGAGGGGCAGCAAGAAGACCTTCACTCTGGGCTTCAGGAGGGCAGTCTTCAGGTTACTCAAGGAACTAACTCAGAAGGTTCCTTGGGATACAGCCCTTAAAAACAAAGGGGTCCAGGAGAGCTGGACCTACTTCAAGGAAGAACTCTTGAAGGTGCAGGAACAGGCTGTGCCAGTGTGCCGGAAGATGAGCCGCTGGGGCAGACGGCCAGCCTGGATGGGTAATGAACTTTTAGTAGAACTAAGGGAAAAAAAGAGGGTGTACCATCTTTGGAAGAAAGGGGAGACAACCTATGGAATGTTTAGGGATGTTGCTAGGACATGCAGGAAGAAAATTAGGGAGGCAAAAGCCCATTTAGAACTTAGACTGGCCTCTGCTGTGAAGGACAACAAAAAGTCCTTCTATAAATACATCAATAGCAAGAAGAAGGGCAAGGACAACCTCCACTCCTTGGTTGACACGGAGGGGAACGTTGTAACAAAGAATGAGGAAAAGGCAGAGGTACTTAACACCTTCTTTGCCTCAATTTTTACTAGCAGGACAGAACGTCTTCCAGACAGCTGGCTTGCAGAGCTGGCAGAAGGAGCCAGGGAGCTGCATAGTTTCCCGCTGCTCCAGGAGGAAATTAGAGATCTACTGAGCCGCTTGGACCCCCACAAGGCCGTGGGACCGGATGGGATCCATCCTAGGGTGCTGAGATTGCTGACAGATGAGCTGGCCAAGCCACTTTCCATCATTTTTCAGCAGTCCTGGCTCACTGGAGAGGTCCCAGAAGACTGGAAGCTGGCCAGTGTGGTGCCCATCCACAAGAAGGGCCGGTTGGATGAGCCAGGGAATTATAGGCCTGTCAGCCTGACCTCAGTGCCAGGCAGGATTATGGAACAGGTCATCTTGAGTGCGATCACACAGCACTTACAGGATGGCCAAGGGATCAGGCCTAGCCAGCATGGATTTAGGAAGGTGGAGTCACCTTCATTGGAGGTGTTCAGGAGGAGACTTGATGGGGTGCTTGGCTGCATGGTTTAGATGTTGGGTGGGTTGGATTGGTGGGTGGGTTGGACGCGATGATCTTGAAGGTCTCTTCCAACCTGGTGTATTGTATTGTATGGATGTCAAGAAAGCTGATAAACTTAGTACCTTTTCTGCCCTCTTTGCTACCATAAAGGCAACATTAATCTCTGTGGACAAGATCCTCTTCAAATCCATCTTATATAACTATGATCCAATGCAGGGTCCTGCACCTGGATTGCAACAACCCTCATTATCAATGCAGGCTGGGGGAGGAGGTGATAGAAAGCAGTCCTAAGGTAAAGGCCTTGGGGGTGCTGGAGGACAAGAAGCTGGACATGAGCAAAGAATGTGTGCTTGCAGCCTGGAAGGCCAATCACATCCTGGGTTGCATCAAAAGATGTGTTGCCAGCAGATCCAGAGAAGTGATTCTGCCACTTTGCTCTGGTGAGACCTCACCTGGAGTACTGCATACAGCTCTGGAGCCCTCAATACAGGAAGGACATGGACCTGATGGAGTGGGTCCAGTGGAGGGAAAATGAATAGGGAGCTGGAGCACCTCTGCTATGAAGACAGGCTGAGGGAGTTGGGGTTGTTCAGCCTGGAGAAGAAAAGGCTCTAGGGAAACTTAATTCCCACCTTCCAGTACCTGAAGAGTGCCTACAAGAAGGCTGGAAAGAGACTGTTTATGAAGACCTGCAGTGATAAGATGAGGGGCAATGGTTTCAAATTAGAGAAGAGTACATTTAGATTGGATGTTAGGAAAAAGTTCTTTACAATGAGGTGGTTGAGCACTGGAACTGGTTGCCCAGAGAGTTGGTTGAGGCCCCATCCCTGCAGATATTCAAGGTGAGGCTCACCAGGGTTCTTGGAGACTTGATCTAGTTGAGGATGCCCCTGTTCACTGTAGAGGGATTGGACTGGGTGACCTTTAGAGGTCCCTTCCAATCCAGGTGATTCTATGAATCTATGACTTTATGAGGAGACAGGAAATAGACAGATTCCAACTTATCTCTGCACAGCAGGACTCCTTTTTAAAATTATTTTCTATTCAGATACTCTAAATCTGTTTGCATGTTCAAACTAATAGGCAATACATACTCCTACAGAAATATCCCACTTTCAGGAAGTGTTGAGCTTGCAAACACCTATTACTAGGTCCCCACATTTTGTTTAGCCTTCCTGAATGAAGACATCTGTTAGTACTGTGGAGTCCAGTGCTTATCACATTGGCAATAAAAAAAACATGGTTCATATCTGCACTATCCAGCAAGGCATTATTTTAGATTCCCAGTTTAGCTACAACAATATAGAACAGTATATTCCTCAGCCTTGGCCAAGCCATGGAAATAGCCCACACAGCTTTGCAGCCTGCATTTTGTAGGACCCATTCTGGTGATATTCCAGAGCTTTGCAATTTGTAGTGCAGATGTGCTGGATGCATTTCAATATAGGTCTGTCACTGTGCCACAAGCTATTTAAACACATACTTAATTCCTAATAAATGTTTTATGAGCAGACATTTAATGTCATTAAATTTACAGGAATGAACTTCGGGTTTATTTTGTATTGCATTCCACAGAAGCAAGTTAAAACTGCTGCTTTTTCATACATAATTACTAGTGGAACTTAGCAAGATTATATCATCCTCTGGGCTATCTGATAAGAAATGCAGTTACTTCTGAGTTAATGACATTTTATTGCTTCATACTAGTAATACAGCAACGACATCTGTATTTTTCACAGCCAGGCTTAATCATAAGTACATCTGTCAAGATCTCAAAATACAGCGAAGATCTCTTCTGCTTCATGTGTGATTTTTCTCAGTTCCTCTTTCCCATTCTAATTCTCCCCAAGTGACATTTAAAGATTCACTTTCCTCTCCCCAGATCTGGGGAGAGCAATCAACACATGTTTTTCTGTGCTAGTTGTTAATTTTAAAGAAGCTGTGGTTTACAATTGCTGTGACATTTACTCTACAGGGTTTGTGCTCCTGAATACATTTATGTAATTTATTTATCCCCAGTTGTTTTTCAAACTCAGATAAAAGCAGAGCTTGATCATTACAAGGTATTGGTCTTGAGTGTTTGTTAACTACTTTGAGTATCCCTTTGCTTCTTGTACCGGTTCTGAACTACCATGGCACTTCACTGTTCCAGTGTCTCACCACCCTTATTGAAAAAATTTTCTTCCTTTTATATGAGGTAAATCTATTCTATTTTAGTTCTAAACAGTTGCCCCTTCCTCTGCTGCTACAAACTGCTAAAAGTTCTCTCTCCATTTTTCTTAGAAGTCCCTGTTTAAGTACTGGAAAGTTGCAATAAATTGTCCCTGGAGCATTATCTTCTCCAGGTTGAAAAACTCCAGCATTCTCATCCTTTCTTCATAGGAAAGGTGTTCCAGCCCTCTGATCATCGTCACGACCCTCCTCTGGATATGCTCCAACAGGTCCATGTCCTTCCTGTGCTGATGACTCCACAGCTGAACACACTACCCCAGGTAGGGTCTTACCTGGGCAGAGGGGCAGAATCCCCTCTCTTGACCTGCTGACCATGCTAATTTTGATGCAGCCCAGCAGTTGTGCACTTTCTGGCCTGCAAGGGCACACATTGCTGCCTCATGTCCAATTGTTCATCCACTGATATCCCCAAGTTATTCTTTGCAGAGCTGCTCTCTTATCACAGCTTCCCCCAGACGGTATTGATATGGGGTATTGCACCAACCCAGCTGCAGGACCTTGTACTTGAAGTTGTTGAACCTCATGAGATTATATAAAATTATGCTTTGAACAATGCCTCTGTTAAAATACCAGATATTTAAAGGTATGAAATAATTATGCAAATTTAAAATATATTAATTATAGAAATATTTTTAAGACACTATTACTCCTGTTTTAAATACATTTGATAATTTTTTTCAGAACTGGAAGTCCATTAAAGTTCACAATAATATTTCAAAATTCTTCATTAGCACTATAAAATTTTCTTAAATATATGACACACACCAGAAAAATATAAACTATCAATTGTATGCATTTTAATCTCATTGCATTCCATTCAGCATAACTAATACTGAGTTAGGGATTTTTCACATCTAGTCCTAGCTGCTACTCAAAAGTACTGCAAAACATCAATACCATTTTATTTCAGCAGTCTAACCAGAGACAGGCTGAGATTCAGTGTTTTGACTCTCTTTAAAACTTCAGAATTAAGCATCTATTATTTTTTTTAATGGCTTTTAAATTACCAGGAAATTCAGCTTATTTGCACTTAATTTAATTGCAAAACACTTAAAATTAATAAATTGCCATTTTAACTTTAACTTTTAATAGACTCTGAAAACATCTTTAATTACCAGCACAAATGAATATAATTTCTTCATTTCATTGTATGCATATTGCTCAGAATCAAGACTGGGATGGAGTGGTGAAGAATCCTGGTTGTGTTTCTTTGAGAATATGAGAATGCAAATTCAAGGCACTTGGTTAATTGTTTTCTCCTAACATTCTCTAGAGGGTGTCTGAAGTTATGAGACTACTTAATTCATGGTACCTATATTTTTGTTTGGTTTTATGACCTGGACTTCGACAAGAGCTCAGCTAGATTTGAGAGCAACATGAAATTATTTTAGTGGATGTTCCATGGTGAGTGAAAAAAGTGGTTAAACATTCCTGATGTACCCTGAGGCAAGACTTTGCAGAAGGCAAATTGCACTCCACCAGGTAGCAAGGAGGTATCCCTAAAAAGTCTCTTCAACAATGCCAGACACAAAGTAAACTCCAACTTTACACCTGCCCACATTTTCAGACAGGTTTTGATGTTTCAGACCTCCCCTTTTGAAGTCAATATTAAAAACATCCTGTACTTCTTTTCTGTCCACGTTTATCAAAGTTAGCATTTCCTCTACTCAAATCGCTCACTTCCCAGGCTACTTTGTTGTTCAAAGACCAAATAAGCAGCAGGAGGGAAAAATAAGGAAAATAGGGCCTTTTCCAACAGAATAAGGAATGATGGAGAAATACACCATCCTCATTATCAAAAAGCATACCTGCATGAATCATTTCCCATCAGCTGTGATTGCCTTATCATAAACATCCACATAAGCAACATCCTAGTTATTGCATCTGCAGTACACTTGATGCCAGTATTTTTTTTTCTCATCTGATCTAGGAGTGAGCTATGAGTATTTGCAATCTGTCAGAGCAGCCTGACAAACGAATCTACAGCTTATGATCACTGGTATACTGACAGCTTGCCCCCAGGCAAGAAGAAAGATTGTGTTAGATCTTCACACCCTTTTGCAGCCACAGGTAAATGCAAAACCAGGCTGAAGACACTCTTACTGAATGATAAGGAACCCTTGGTCTGAATACAGCAAAAGGCTCTTTATTGCCTAGATGGAAATGAATTGAAAATGCATGGAAATTGCTCTTTCAGTGTCATTGAGGACAGGGCAGTGATACAGCATAGAAGTGATTGTTGCTGGAGTTAAATGGGAATGAGATGGGTTATTTTCTTTCAGAATTTTGAGCTTTAAGGATAGAAGTGAAGTACTCCCTTGGCTTGAATAAGAGATAGACATATTTCCTATCTAATGCAGAAAATGAATGTTAAAAAAAAGGGCATCACAAGTTAGGAAGATTTAATATTAATCATTGCCCTTGCTAGTGGACATTTCTAAGACATCTCTGAAATCTAATGAAAAGCTGTAATTTCACAACCACTTTACAATGACATAAAGCAGGCACAGCCATCCAAAAAACCCAGTCAGTATCTCCTGCCTGCAAGTGCTCACTCTCTGCATAGTTGTTATACCTTGTGCTTCTACTGGCACGAGTTGAACCCAGCTATCTGATAAAGCTCACGGAGGGTCTGATTACACCAGTTTAAGGTGGCAATGAAACTTCCATTACAGTTTTGACTGATAGAGAACCTGACCAGCAAACACTAAAATGTGTGTGGCCATCAGGAGCGGGAAGTCATTCTACCCCTGTACTCAGCACAGGTTAGGCCACACTTTGAGTACTGTGTCCAGTTCTGGGCTCCTCAGTTTAAGAAAGATGTTGAGTTGCTTGAACATGTCCAGAGAAGGGCAACAAGGCTGGTGAGGAGTCTGGAGCACAAGTCCTATGAGGAGCATCTGAGGGAGATGAGGTTGTTTAGCTGGGAGAAGAGGAGGCTCAAGGGAGACCTTATTGCTGTCTACAACTACCTTAAGGGAGGTTGTAGACAGGTGGAGGTTGGTCTTGTCTCCCAGGCAACCAGCACCAGAACAAGAGGACACAGTCTCAAGCTGCACCAGGGGAGGTTTATTCTGGATGTTAGGAAGAAATCCTTCACAGAAAGAGAGATTGGCCATTGAAATGGGCTGCCCAGGGAGGTGGTGGAGTCACCATCACTGGAAGTGTTTAAAATAAGACTGGATGAGGCACTTACTGCCATAGTTTAGTTGATTAGATGGTGTTGGGTGATAGGTTGGACTTGATGATCGCGAAGGTCTTTTCCAACCTGGTTAATTCTGTATTCTGTAAAATGAAATGTATATGCATCAATGGCAAGTTATGAAAAGTAAATCATCTTGTTCCATAATATATTGATAATCATAAAACCCCCACTTTTTGGCTGATCAGTGTTGGGTGCACTTTCGTGATGATTTATTTCACTCAGATGCAAAGTTATTGACACCAACAGAAAAACACATAGATGCAATCCCAATTTAAACCACCAGCATACATCTGAACCACCTCACACCATCTGGGAGCATAACTACACCCATCACTGAAAACATGCAATTTTTTTTCTTCTCCCATTACTGCCCTTTCCTTGAGAAACCTGTAGCTGAGGTGGATTAAAGTCTAGGACAGGTGTCATAAAGGAGAACTCTCAAAAGCAAATGATAGTTCCTCTCTGATCTTAAAATGTATTAATGCAAAATTAACATTAATTTGTTAACTGTATACTGAAACTAATATTCAATCAAAACAGTATTATATGTTGTCTCTAATACCAAATGCACATCTTGAGTCATTATTAAAAGCCTGGTACTCTCCTACCTGTTAATAACTGTGGATTGATATTAAGAGTCTAATAGTAAAGAAAGCTGCTCATTTCTTTGCAAGAACCATTCATCCCAAACAATAGAATGATAAAGAATATTTGATTCTAATGGCATCCTGGCAAGGAAAACAAGGAGTTCTGTTACAATGAGCACAGTTTCCAATATCAAACCTTTCTTTATCATTAAGAGCTTAGGAATGAACCACATACTCAGATTTTTTTCAGTAAATTGGTTAAATAAACAGACTTGTCTAGTTAGAATTTACTATTTTTAAAATAGTCCTATGTTGGGGTTTTGGGTTTTTTCCCCTCTATTGTTAACTGTTGTTTGGCAAGGTAATATCTGTAATTTTGGATAGAGGCATGCAAATGTGCAATGTAAAAAAGCACAGTAGGCAACCTAATTGAGGATGGAACATTTAGTCCCTTCATAGATTACCCACGCAGCCCTTGAAGTCACTAGAGCTGGCATTAACATTAGGCAAGCATAAAACACTAGATAAGCTTAGGGTATTATCAGGCCTTAATTATGCAGTTTATAAAAGATTGGACTCTCACATCATTTGGATTCTTTTTTTTGTTGTTAATTGTGGTGTTGTTGGATCAGCCAGAAGCACTAAGTTCCAACAGTTTTGATTAGCAAAGCATATGACCTTCAGCCAGTGCTTTACTTAGTTATTTTTTTAAATTAGATTTTCCTGTCTTAAGTTGCCATTGCTCTCAGTAGAATTGGCAAAGGTCTTTTTTTGTTGTGAGCTTTTCTCTTTTGAAGAGGCAATATGTCTGTTCTGGGCTGCTCAACTGTTGTCATTTACCTCTGGGCGTCATTCAATCATTCAGAAACACAAGTTTGTTAGATAAAAACATACAACTGCATATCTGTTGAAATGCTACAGTACACAACATGGAGTTTATGTCAGCTAATACTTTATGTGTTTTACATAGTCTGCAGAACCTTATTCAGCAAAAAGCTTTGTAGTAACATGTTAACTGTCAACTTCCTCTGAAGCTCTCATATCAGTGCTCTGTATCATGAGGCTGTGGACTTTCTGATCTCTGACTATGAGGCTAACACCACATTTTGTCATCAGATCCCACAACTGCTTCATCATCTGGAGTTGTTTATATCTGCTTTGTGCTTGCATTAACATGTAACATTCCAAACACTTCATCTTAGTTACAACCAACATTCACAAGATAAAACATATATTAAGAACAACAGAAATTCAAACCATTGCTATAAAAACAGCTGAAAATGTGTTTTCACATGATGTGGAAGATAAATATAACACACTATGAAATGTAAATTATGACCTGCACCATAATAGAAAAAGTGGATGCATAGCAACCTATTGACTTTCTAGAGCTCTAGCTCTAATAATAATCTTGTTATTTCTCACCCAAACTGATAAAAGTTAAATAATCCATAATCCTTTTATATTAACCTTATTTAATGTTTATTACTTCCTATGCCCCTGCTAGGAAGCAAACAAAAACATTACACAGACGATTAGGCAAATATTTTCCTCAGAAGCATGCCCTTAGGCTGATCTAATGGATAGTGATATAGCCTGGTACATTTTGCAAAACCAGGCATCATTTTACAGTATCCCTATATTTATGGACTACACAGACACAGGTAATACTTTGCACAATACAGCATATATTATTTGTCTATTGTATGTTACAGCTGTGAAAATACAATCTTGGTTTATATGATCAAATCCCTGAAAAATCATTTCTTGGCTCCTAACAGGCAATACAAAATAAATAGATGTCATATCTAATGTCTGGATACACCAGCCTTACCTGCTTGGTCACCATTGCACAGAATTTAGATGACATTCCTCCAAAGTTGGACCTCAGAGATCATCAAGTCCAACCTATCACCCAACACCATCTAATCAACTAAACTATGACAGTAAGTGCCTCATCCAGTCTTATTTTAAACACTTCCAGTGATGGTGACTCCACCACCTCCCTGGGCAGCCCATTCCAATGGCCAATCTCTCTTTCTGTGAAGAATTTCTTCCTAACATCCAGTATAAGCCTCCCCTGGTGCAGCTTGAGACTGTGTCCTCTTGTTCTAGTGCTGGTTGCCTGGGAGAAGAGACCAACCTCCGCCTGTCTACAACCTCCCTTAAGGTAGTTGTAGACAGCAATAAGGTCTCCCTTGAGCGTCCTCTTCTTCAGGCTAAGCAACCTCATCTCCCTCAGATGCTCCTCATAGGACTTGTGCTCCAGACTCCTCACCAGCCTTGTTGCCCTTCTCTGGACATGTTCAAGCAACTCAACATCTTCCTTAAACTTAAGGGCCCAGAACTGGACAGAGTCTCATGGCACAGCCAGGTCTCAGTCTGTCTCTGTCCCTGACCTTGTAAAAGAGGCATATTTCTGCGTAAGAGGAAAAAGGTCCCTTTGCTTGTGCCTCTGGGCATGACTTCAGCTTGGCAGGAGGAAAAAGCCTTCAGCTGCATCCCCATGTATTTGAGTGTGCCCAGAGTGACAGAGTTGCCCTAGAGGAAGTGTGCATATTAATATTGACACATCTGCAGTGAAGTGTTTGGGGCACTCAAACATGTCAAGGAGGAGCTGTAACAAAGAGCTGTTCTGTGCCATTCCCACTACCCACAGTGCAATCTCAGCCTTAATCTCTTGTCTTTATTCACCAATTCACTGCAGAGGACAGCTTAGTCTTGGGTGAAACCTACACCAAAATGAACCAAATGGAAATGTCCAAACCTGTCCAAACTACATTATAGGAGGAGGAATATGAGCAGAAAATTCTACTGAGTCCTTTAAAGTTGGGATTCTATCATGTCAATTAGAATTATAAGCTCACTGCTACACACCTAATGAATGATTTGTGTCCATCGTTCATGACAAGACACAGCACAACTTTCTCTTCAAGACCATTTTAAGACCTCTCCGTGTGACAATTTATTGCCTAGCCAACACAAAACAGAAAAAAATTAAGTGTTCATGACCATAACATGCCAGCCTCATCTTTTAGGTTATTAGTTGTACTCCAGTGCTAGTCAGCTCTCTCAAGTCATCCACCTAAAGGAAAAACCTGAGTTTAAAGGACAAGGTGACCAAAATGACATTTCAAAATACATCTGACTGCATCATTGGTTAGTATTGCTCTAATATTTATTTCCCTTGATTACCAGTTTGCTTTCTAAATTATATTCTCTGATTTTAGAGCTACTACAATTACATTAATAAGAACCTTATGATGTTATTATTTGGCAGAGGGGAGCAGTGAGTTAAGATTAAATGCACAATATCTGAGAAAACAAAAGATATGTTTCAACTAGGTTTAAGAAGTAAAGGATCTGTTTAATTAAGTTTTCCAAGGTTTCAGACAAAAATCTCAGAAAATAAAGTTTTGGGCCACAGAATTCTGAGAAAATATTTTCTACACTGAGCTGATATTTTCACCACAGAGATACTTCATTTGTCAAGTACTCTCCTTTCTGACCTAACCTAATCCATTCAGAGCTGAGGTTGCAGATATTAATTTGAACAGGCCTTGAATAAATGCGTGCCTGGAAAAAAATCCCCACATTTCCTATCATCTACTCACTGCAGAGAGGAAGAAAACTATCATAATTGAAATAAAAATACTCTGGATCATGGAGCATTTATTAAAATTAATTCATTAAAATTAATTTATGTACATGGAGGAAATGGGAAACATACTCAGGTCATTATTTCAGGCTTCAGCTGAATGTGGTGAATACTCCCTGGCTATCTGACTCTCCAGGAGGACATTGAATGACAAAATCTTACAGCTGAAATTCCTTTGAGTAATAACTCAAAGGATTGTAATGACTTTCAAAAAGAGTAACCTTGAGCTGTTACCCATAAGGCCAAATTTGGCATTACAGAGAGCTAATTAGGCATAACTGCCTGCCCTAACATACCACTGTGTGTTTCTGGATTAAATTGCTGGTAAAGTTTTGATGGCTTACTTCTAAATAGGAATAAACATCTATAGAGCATGTAATAAGATGAAAAGGTAAATACTGAGATAACAAACAGAAGGCCCAATTAACAACCTTGCTTCCACTTTTGATTTTTGCCTTTTACACAAGGGAGACAGAGGTTCTTTGTTTGCAGCAAATAAAAGTGGGCAGACAAGTGTAGTAATGAAATAGAAAAGGAGACATAAAACCTCAGGTGTATAGTTTTTCCAGAGTGCAGCCACTGGCAGGCAGGGGTCAGGAAAGGGAGAATCTTTGTTGAGCAGAGGGAAAATGGGCAAAGAACAAAACCAACACCTTTTTTTTTTTTTTTTGCCTAGAATTTGATTACTAGAAACAAGACATGTCAGTAAACCATGACCACTCGATTGACCCGTCTACAGTACAAGAAAATCATCATAGAATCACCCTGGTTGAAAGGGACTTCTAGAGGTCATCTAGTCCAACCTCCCCTGCAGTGAGCAGGGACATCCTCAACTAGATCATGTTGCTCAGAGCCCCATCGAGCCTCACCTTGAATACCTCCAGGGATGGGGCCTCAACCACTTCTCTGGGCAACCGGTTCCAGTGTTCAAAAACCCTCGTTGTAAAGAACTTTTCCCAATCTAAATCTACTCTTCTCTAACTTCAAACCATTGCTCCTTTGCCTTAGCACTGAAGGCTTTTGTAAACAGTCCCTCTCCAGCCTTCTTGCAGGCCCCTTTTAGGTACTGGAAGGTGATGATTAGGTATCCCTGGAGCCTTCTTTTCTCATCATTCATTACTCTTAGGCTAACATGAAAGTTTCCCATTTTCTCTGATGTCCTCTGTTTATCTGAGAAGTATATTCATTTGCCACCTTTATAAACTATGCAGAATGTATATGCTATGAGAGACTACTCCTCTTAACTCACAACCCTCATATTAAAAGCTATGCATTGCTTTTTAAAACACCATGGCATATTGAAATACTCAGTATATTTAGTGAAAGAACCCTGTGAAAAGAATGTACTTTTTTGGTTTTGGTCTATTGCACATATATTTAGATGTCAAAAATTTGACCTCTGTCCTTATTCTTACCTCATTTTGAGTTTTCTCTTTGGAACTCCTCAAAATATTTGCTTCCAAAGCATATTTTTAGTCATCTTCTCTGACTCTGTCAGTCCATTGTAGGAGAAGATGCTTTTTTCCTCTGAAAACACAGCATTAAGAACTGTGGAAAACCTCCTTCTGGGTTTCAGCATTACCTCAATAAAAATAGCAAAATGTATTAGACATACTGTTCAGGGTGTGTTATGAGCTAAACTTGTACTGAAAAAATTAATTCAAGGCACTCAAAAACTTTCAAGTTGTACTAGAAAAACAACTAGGTAAGTGTGAAGTGCTAGCCTGCACTAGGTAAGACTAGACTAGACTAGACTAGAATAGAATAGAATAGAATAGAATAGAATAGAATAGAATAGAATAGAATAGAATAGAATAGAATAGAATAGAATCAGATCAGCCACTAACAGGTACTCCCCATAGCTGCAGCATTGGAAGATGCTAGCACTCAGTGCATGAGATTGCCCAGAACTGCAATAACAATCTCTACTGTGAGACCTTTGTCACTAAAAGCCTGTGAAGGTGTCTTGGAGGACAGCAACACCACGTCTCAGTTACAAGTGAGGAATGGTGTCAGGAGAAATGCATCATGTCCAAGGACATCCAGGTCTTGGTGCAATGGTCCTGGTCCATTGCAGTAGTTATACCAGCATTTTCTTGCTATTTTTCTCCTAGTCAAAGCAACTGGAATCATAGCAAAATTTGGGTTGTAAGGAATCTTTAATGATCATTTAGTTCAGCCATGTTGCAGTAAGCAGTGACATCTTTAACTCTATCAGGTTGCTCAGAGTTCCATCCAATCTGGCCTTGAATGTTTCCTGGGATGGGGCATCTACAACTACAAAGCATATGATCTTTATTGAAATAATGATCTATATTGATATTTTAACAAACCATAAGCAGTTAAAGCTAGAAAGCAATGACACAAGAAATCTAAAATGAGCTATACCAAAGCAAGCTTTCAGAATGCAGTGAGTACTGGCCACCAATGATTTAACCAAAGCAGTCTTGCAACTGCAGTCACAGAGCTCTTAGAGGCAAAACCTTGTAACACAATTAACTTCACTAAAAACCTTGTTAGAAGCAGTGAGGATTAAGCATGACTAAGTACAGTAAACAGACACACAGAGCTCCATAATGTTTTAGATACCTACCCCAGCCTGCCTGTTCCTGGTTTAATGGAACAGAATGTCTCAGAACTCCTAATGAGATGATAATGCTTGTGAAATGAGATGTTCTGGTGACATGTGTTTGATGTCTCTGCAGAAACTTTATTTGACTTAGTCTGGTCACTTACATTTGGATGAAAGGATGGTTTCTCTTGCTTATGCAGTGTTAGAGCTGGTAACCACTTCAGCAGGATTTAGGGCTAGATGCAATCAAATGTGGCTGATTTACTACAACTACTACTACATGGAAAAGTCTACTTCTAGTAAAATAAAAATGTGTCAGGTGTGTAAATTACAAGTTCTGTAGAACTGTGATTTTGATTTTTGGATGTGTGATTTTGATTTTCCTGTTCAAGGAAAGGAAAGTATATAGAAAGTACAAAGTAACACCTCAAGCAGTATTAAGATATCTATTAATAAAAAAAAAAGAGGAGAGGAGAGGAGAGGAGACTAGAGGAGAGGAGTTCGAGGAGGAGAGGTTCGAGGAGGGGAGGGGTTCGGAGAGGGGAGGGGAGGTTCGGAGAGGGGAGGGTTCGGGGGAGGGGAGGAGAGGTTTGGAGAGGAGAGGGAGAGGGAGGGAGAGGAGAGGAGGAGAGGAGAGGAGAGGAGAGGAGAGGAGAGGGAGAGGAGAGGAGAGGAGAGGAGAGGAGAGGAGAGGAGAGGAGAGGAGAGAGAGGAGAGGGAGAGGAGAGGAGAGGAGAGGAGAGGAGAGGAGAGGTTCGGAGAGGAGAGGTTCGGAGAGGAGAGGAGAGGAGAGGAGAGGAGAGGGAGAGGAGAGGAGAGGAGAGGAGAGGAGAGGTTCGGAGAGGAGAGGAGAGGAGAGGAGAGGAGAGGAGAGGTTCGGAGAGGAGAGGTTAGAGGAGAGGAGAGGAGAGGAGAGAGGAGAGGAGAGGAGAGGAGAGGAGAGGAGAGGAGAGAGAGAGGAGAGAGGGAGAGAGGAGAGGGAGAGGAGAGGAGAGGAGAGGAGAGGAGAGAGGAGAGGAGAGGAGAGGAGAGAGGAGAGGAGAGAGAGAGAGAAGAGAGAGAAGAGAAGAGAAGAGAAGAGAGAAGAGAAGAGAAGAGAAGAGAAGAGAAGAGAAGAGAAGAGAAGAGAAGAGAAGAGAAGAGAAGAGAAGAGAAGAGAAGAGAAGAGAAGAGAAGAGAAGAGAAGAGAAGAGAAGAGGTAACATGCGACAAGTATTTTATCTGTTTTTTATAATTAACCTTGTTATATGCAGTGTGTATTAAACAATGTAAAACTATGTTTAAGCCTTGTCTAGATGCTTCTGAATGTATCATTATTCCACGAATTCATGGCCTACTTCAAATGAGATAATCTTTTTCCTTTTCCCTTTTATTTTGTCAGTAGGAATTCAATGGAATTTCAGGGATGAATTTAATCTATCAATTTTGTACTGATTAAGAGATAGCAAATGAGGTAAAGTCTCATACTGGTAGACACTACACCTTTCCTGATATAAAGGTCAGATTTCTTGACATGTAGACTTTATCAGGAAATTTCTCTCTCCTTTAGGGCCTAACTTATTTTCCACTGTTAGAGAATGCTCTTCTGCAGCATGGAGAGAGACTGCAGAAGTAGTAATTTGAACACTGTTTTACAGTGGAATAGGGAATCAGATTTGATTTCCACTGAAATAACTGGAAAGACTAATTGTCCTGAGAAACTATATCAGATTCAAAAGGGGGGGGAAAAGGACAAAAAAAGTGGGGAAGATTAAAAAAAAAAAGAGGAAGAAAAAAAGATGGAAAATACAAAAACCAAGTGACAGATCATGATGGAACTATGGCTGGTAGGAAAGCTTACTCACTTGCAAATCATATGACCATTTTTTTGCCAAGAAAGTTGGACCAAGATGATCCTTGAGGTCCCTTCTAACCTGGTATTCTGTCACTCTATCTGTCTATGTAGTGATTCATCTCAAAAAATTCCAGGTTGGAGAACTTTCTAGCTAGCCAGTAATAGTTAGCATCCCCAGTATCCCACTTATTTCCTTCAATACCTTTCACTGCTACATATTCATGATTTTATCTTTTGCTTTCCTTCAGTAAAGTCCATATTATCAGTTTAACCATAACTTTGATTTTTGCTCAGGTGAAATACATTCCCCTAGTCCTATCACTATCTGACACCCAAAAAAGCCCCTCATCAGCTTTCTTGTAGCCCCCCTTAAGATACTGGAAGGTCTCCTCGGAGCCTTCTCCTCTCCAGACTGACCAACCCAAACTTTCTCAGCCTGTCCTCATAGGAGAGGTGCTCCAGCCCTCTGATTATTCTCATGACCTTTCTTTGGACACGTTCCAGCACATCCATATCTTTCTTATAATAGAGGCTCCAGAGCTGGACACAGTCTCACCAGAATGAGAATCACCTCCCTTGACCTGCCGGCTGCACTTCACTTGATGCACCCCAGGATATAACTGGCTTTCTGGGCTGCAAGTATTATTCTCTCTTTTCTTTCTTGCTCATGTGCATTAATTGTTGGAAAGATAAAAGTAGTTTAAAAGCAGTGTACTTTTCAGTAACAGTGGTAATGTTTTTTGCAGACTGGAAAAGCAGGACATGAACAGACATGCAGTGCTATAAGCTTTAATTTTATTAATACAGACTTCTTTAGAAATATGAGTCACCAAGCAAATAATAAGTTCTATGCACATGCTTTTTAGCCAGGCAAAATTAGATACAACAAACATCATTCATACATGAGAATACAAGAATTACAAATGTCAAGAAAAGATTTGAAAACAGTGTGCACAGTATAGGTCCCCCTATAATTTCCTTTTACTCAGACATGAAGCCATTTTCTTTACCATGTTCCTTTACACTGATGGATGTGGTTTCACTTAAAATCAGTATTAAAACCAATATTTAATAACAAAGAATGGGAAATGTCTCTGAATAGTGCATTTAAGAGTGGGTGAATAATGTAAAATTCAGATTAGAAGTAGGAAAGTCCATTTAGCTCCATTGGTATTCAACTAGACCATTGATAATACTGCTGGCATAATAAGAGAAAAAAAAATTCTTGCCTTTACAGATTAATGAAAATCATTGAATAAATAATTTAAATACAAGATTCTATTTCATTTGACATTATAGAAAGCTTCTGAATGTGGTAAAATTTAACAAAGCATCAAAAATTATTTAATGAGGTTTCTGGGATTACAAAATATCCTAAACTCTTCACATTGTTTCATCCATAGCAAAAGAGTCATGAGCCTTCTATCTGGACCATATTTTCTATCCATATTCATGGCATAGTTCTGCATTACTATTATCCTACGATTTTTTTTTTTTTTTTCAGCATGGGATTATATTATAAATATTCTTTCCAATCAGGTTTCACCCATGAACATGAGCTGTAGTACTGCAAGAGAAAATTAAGTCCTTATTTGAATATACTCAGAACAAGAGGACACAGTCTCAGGCTGTGCTAGGGGAGGTTTAGGCTGGATGCTAGGAAGAAATTCTTCCCCGAGAGATTGGCTATTGGAATGTGCTGCCCAGGGAGCTGGTGGAGTCACCATCACTGGAGGTGTTTAGGGAGAGACTGGATGAGGCACTTGGTTGCATGGTTTAGTTGATTAGGTGGTGTTGGGTGATAGGTTGGGCTTGATGATCTCAAAGGTCTTTTCCAACCTGGTTAATGTCTATTCTATTCTATTCTATTCTATTCTATTCTATTCTATTCTATTCTATTCTATTCTATTCTATTCTACTCACTATGTCTCATTTTCTCCCAAGAATAATTTTGGTTATTTCTCTGGATGTTTAACATAAACTGTGACTACAATCAGGTGTCTGCAGAACTAGAGATAAAAGAAACTTCTTTATTTTAAGATCATCACAAGACCTAAAAAGATTTCTAAATCTTCATCCATATGAATGCAAGAATGTCTGAACACACCTCAGGACAACTCTGTAAAGCAATGAAGGACAACATGAAAAAAAAGGGTTCTAAAAGGCTTACTATAAACATGGGGAGACAGGTACATGTAGAAAACAATGACCCAAGCCCAGAAGATTCTGCTCTTGCATGATACTGATAAATTGCCTACAAACTACTCAGTATTGCCTAGGCTGAGGTTGAAATTTGAAGCCGTTCACAAATACTGATGGTCTTCAACAGTTACTCCATCTCTTCCCACCTTTCCTTCTTTTCCTTTGATGTTAATAATTAAGTACCTCTTTCCATCAGGCCATATTATCAGGATACCCTTGAATCTTCAACATATTTTGTCTCCATAGATGTAGAACTATGTAATTAATTCACTCGGGTAGCTAGAACAAGATTAATTTCATCTAAGGCAGAGGATGGGGCAGAGAGAGAAGATGTTCCCTGTGACCACAGGGTTGAATGTACACAAGTGGTTTCTTTGGTGCTCAAGATCCCCAGTTAGACTGCTTGCTTGCAAACAACAAAACAGTCTCTTTACTCCTCTCTTGTCATACTGAAGATGAAAACAAAACAAATCACAAACCCCTGCTTTGTACACACATTAGCAGGGAGTACACAGAAGTCTTAAAACAGCAGGGTTCATATTCACAGCAGCCTTCCTACCTTACAGCCTTGCATGAAGCCCTGCATGGCCGATAGGCAAACTGGGAAGCGTCATATTGGTGGGATGAGATACTGGCCCAACCATGCAGCACGGTCAGCAAACCCTAACTGCTGACAGCAGGTTAGAGGGATAGCCCTTCAAATTAACAGGATGCCATGACCAGAGAGCACTGTACAACTCTTGCAAGTGTGAAGAATTCAGGACAGGAGCAATTCTGAAGCTTTTACTCCTGAAAATTACACAGTGCTCCTGTATAAACCTTTCCAAGATGTTGACCATTCTGTCAGAAATGCCATGGCATATAATCTGAGTTCAGCGTAGCATTGCTTTTTATGAGGTTGTGTTGAAGTTGAGCTGAAATGAAAACATGTTTGTGCAAGCCTCTAGCTTGTAAAGATTTCCAATACAGTTTCATGACAGGTTGGCAAAAAGCTGACACTGACTTATGGGGTGAAACGCAATTACCATCAGGTGTTTTGAATGTGCCAACAGCAGTCAGCTCATAGCTCTCGTGAAAATGATAAATGGCTATGTGAGAGAAATGCAGAGAGATTAATTTAGAGTAATTATGACAAAAAGTAATTAAGCAAAATGAAAAGCACACAGTATCATTTTACTTTGTTCTTTAACTATGGCAATGTTCTTTTCTTTATGTCTGCATACTATAAATACTATGAGCTTTAATTGCACAAATGTGATTCGAAGCAAGATGAATATATCACATTTGTTCATTAATCATCGTAGGATAATTTATAGTCATGGCTTAATGAAAAGACCTCCACTTCACATACAGATTTAACGGTTAATGCCTAATTTCACTGTACTGGACCTTGCTAACTCATCTACTTATCACGCCTGATGCATCGTAGCATCAGACATTTCTGTCTGTGTGGCTACAAAGCTATCTTGTAATTAAACCATTTCTCAGTTAAATCCCTCTGAGTTGAATTTGCCACACTTTTCAGTCTCGGTTTTTGGTATTTTTTCTGCAAAAGCCTCTGTTGTTGCAGCAGTGCTTCCAGACACACAACCCCAGGTACTGCCCACATCCTGCACTGATGATTCCAGGGGTTATGCACGTCCTTTCAGTTACACAGAATTAAAGATTACGTTTAATTAAACCAACAAGTTCAGAATCATAATTTTACAGTATAATTATCAATTATTGAAGTTTACCTCATGTTATTCACCCTTACATTATGACTTTTCATGTGACTGCACTAAAATAGTTCATGCTGAATTATGAAATCCAATGTAAAACAATACTGTCATGTCATCACAGCAATTGTAATTACCACTTCAGTAAAAAATCCGTGTTTTCTTTTGGAATCATGATATGATAATTGATGAAGCTGATAAATTCTCTAGAGGTGTTGCTGGAGAAGAGGAGGCTCAGGGGCGACCTCATTGCTCTCTACAACTACCTGACAGGTGTTTGTAGCCAGGAAGGAGTTGGCTTCTTCTCTCTAGCAACTAGCACCAGAACAAAGAGACACAGTCTCAAGCTGCGCCAGGGGAAGTTTAGGCTCGAGGTGAAGCGGAAGTTCTTCACCGAGAGAGTTGTTTGCCATTGGAATGGGCTGCCCAGGGAGTCACCGTCCCTGGAGGTGTTCAAGAGGGGATTGGACGTGGCACTTGGTGCCATGGTCTAGTCATGGGGTCTGTGGTGACAGGTTGGACTCCATGATCTTCGAGGTCTCTTCCAGCCTTAGCGATACTGTGATACTGTCAAATGTGTATGTAGCTCGGATGATTTATTACTAACAGAGAGATTTTATTTTCCTCAGCAAATTTTAAATACAGTTGGATGTTTAGGAGGGAATGCAATAACAATGCAGTGCAAAGGGTATAAAGATTTCCAAGAAGAGAATTATAGAATCACTAAGGTTGGAAAAAAGCTACACTTCAGGAAATAATTCTATGAATTGAGACCTCAGTCTGCGCTCAGGAAGTGTATCTGGGGAAGGTGCACCAGTGTATCTACAGATGCCCAGTACATAGGCATATACATATGACTGTTTCAGAACTACACAGTAAAATTCAAACATTAAAGTGCACACAGTTTTAAAACCATGCTGTACTCTTTACTTCTGTTTGTAAGAGTACATTTCATCAGGTGTAGAGCTGATCAAATTTTGATTCCATGCTCATTGAGATATTTTTACTTTATTGAAATAACTGTTGCTCAATGTTAATGCAGATCTATGCACAGACGTGCACTGATTTGCCTTCTTCCAAAAGTGGAGCCACATACAGGCTTTAATAAAATGGATTTGGATTTCACATTATTGGAGAACCTTGCTTCTCTTCATATTCAAATACATGGATCTGGCTCTGATTCTATGTCACTTAACAGCTACAATACATAGATTAAAATTACACTTGAATAAAAATTATCAATGAATTCCATCAATTTCAACTGACTTTCAACAGCCTGAATGAAAGGAGGACCATGCCTCCTGCACTTAAGTATTTGAAAATGAGAATACTTTTCATACCAGATAAGCTTTTTGAACAGATATTTTCAACCCAGAATGGCATCTAGCCATCAAACTACTGAGTTTTGTGTTCTCAAAGTTTTTCTGAGGGCACTGCTTGTTTTCATGGAAACATTTTGTAAGAAAAGTAATTTGGATTTCATGTTATAGAGGCAAGCAGAGATGATGCAGACTTATTGCATCAGGAACAGTGCAGCCAGCAGGAGCAGGGAGGTCATTCTGCCCCTGTACACTGCACTGGTTAGGCCGCACCTTGAGTCCTGTGTCCAGTTCTGGGCCCTTCAGTTTAGGAAGGATGTTGACTTGCTGGAACGTGTTCAGAGAAGGGCAACAAGGTCGGTGAGGGGTTTGGAACACAAGCCCTATGAAGAGAGGCTGAGGGAGCTGGGGTTGCTTAGCCTGGAGAAGAGGAGACTGAGGGGTGACCTTCTTGCTCTCTACAACTACCTGAAGGGAGGTTGTAGCCAGGCAGAGGTTGGTCTCTTCTCCCAGGCAGCGAGCACCAGAACAAGGGGACATGGTCTCAAGCTGCGCCGGGGCAGGTTTAGACTGGACGTTAGGAGGAAGTTCTATACAGAGAGAGTGATTCCCCATTGGAATGGGCTGCCTGGGGAGGTGGGGGGGGGGTCACCATCATTGGAGGTGTTCAGGTGGAGACTTGATGGGGTGCTTGGTGACATGATCTAGTTGTTTGATGGGTTGGATGCGATGATCTTGAAGGTCTCTTCCAACCTGGTTTATTGTATTGTATTGTATTGTATTGTATTGTATTGTATTGTATTGAACAAAGCACTTGAAAACTCATGTACAGTATATCTTAAAACAACTGCACGTTACTCTACTTTTATTATGCACTGAAACACGGCTTAATTTTCTGGTCTTCAACATTTGAACATGTACTAAATGCATAAAACTACACAAGCTCTGTAAGCTAGAAGCTGTTCTTTTCTCTGCTTTTATCCTTTCCCAAAATACCACAAATACCAAGGTCAAAGTGACACATCATACTGTGAAGCAACCACAAAGAGAACATCCAAAATAATGCACCTACAACATTATTATAAAAAGATCCTTCACTTCCCCTATAATGTGGGATTTAAAGTAAAATATGCTTCATAAAGCTAAATGTTTCTCTCTTGGATATAGTGACATTATTTTTGAAAAATGGAGATATAATAGACCACAAAAATGATGAAGTCTTAGGAAAGATGTGCATGCACACAAAGTGAATGCAAATCTCGACGGTCTGTCTCTTAAAGCACATCATTAAAATGTCATACCCTGGCAAAAATTAAATGATTTAGAAAAAACACTTTTTTTCAGTGCTTAAATCCAGTACCTGAAGGGGGCCTACAAGAAGGATGGAGAGAGACTGTTTGCAAAAGCTCCCCTCCACAGGTCTTTCATCCACTGTAAACTATGAAAAGGAAAGGCTTCTGCATTTCTCTACTAAGACACAGATTCAGGATGGACTGAAAAACTCCTACTACTTGATCTGATGGGATACATTACATCTATCATTTATATTGAAAGTGCAAATGTACATTCTGAACTTCAGGAGACAGTTGTGAAGCAGCAGTAAGAGGTAGCATTTCAGCAGTATACATGCAACAAAATTTTAGGAAGTTTGTAACAAAGTATGTGAGTAGCAGTTCCTGTAGGGGTTCTCCAATGCTCTCAATTTATGAGAAATATCATTTCAAAGACATTTAAGATAAGTGAAGGTATTCACTTAACTGCACAAACACATCTTTCTTTAGTTCAACCTGAATTTGAGTAATCACTCCTGTTGCCTATTTTATTTTTGTACACAATAATATATTCAAATTCACACAACAGGGTGGAATTCAGAGGGATTATTCACCTTCCTGTGAGCAGAAACCTCATCCCCACACAGAAAAATACTTCTTTTCTCTTTTTTTCTTTACTTCATGTAGACCAAAATTAACCTTTCTACTTTAAAACAAAAAAAACAAAAAAAAAAAAAAAAAAAAAAAAAAAAAAAAAAAAAAAAAAGTCTATTAGGCAAGTTAATGAGGAACAACTTTTTCTTCATCCTCCACCAGCAATAATTGCTGCCAAGGAGCTTGGAAGCAGATGTTCAGGTGCAAGGGATCACTAGTGCCCATTCCCGAATTTTTTCCCCAAATTAGCCATTTTTGTGGCACAACAGCTTCCTCTCCAACTGTCCAGCTGCTCAAGGGTTAGACACAGCTCACACTCACAACCTGTGTCAACAGCAGAGTGTGTAAAAGTCATGCGATAGACACCAAATCAACAAGAGAGGGATTTAGGCAGGACACTGAGCCTTGGAGTGTTAGCTCCTCCTCAAGGTTTCCCTAAAAATAGAGGTGGAAGTTTTACTAATACTCACTAGGAACCAGGTGGGGCCTTTCTAAATAGTTCTTAGTGCAGTCCCATTCCTTGTGCTTAAAATTTCAAATGGGTGCAGACCCATTTCTGGGTTTAAAACTGTGTACAATTAAGAACAAAAAGCCTTTTGAGACAAAAACCCTCAGTGTGTTAACTTTATGTGATTACATATTTACAATGTAATTTTTTTAATTCAAAGTAATAAAATCACAAGCAATCTTTTAAAAGGAAAAAAAACCTAATTTTCAAAGTTATAGAATCTCCTAAAATGTTATCAGTTCAGCTGAAGTCTGATCATGCTTTAATAATCTGAATGATTAGTGGGTGATGAGGATTTGAAAACTCAAAACAACTCAAATGCTGTTCTAAGATGTGTTTCCTAACCTCAATACTCACCCAGAAAATGGTTACCTGCACAGATCAACCCTTCTTCTGCAGTTGAGCTTTTTTTCCCCATGTATTTTGTGTTCCTAGTAATATCATCCAACTGTCTCTTCATATAAAAGAATGGAGACAAACACCATGTCTTACCACAGCATGTCTTCAATACTATTTTACTGAACTCAAACATACAATACTGACACAGAAATGTAGACAGTTTTATATGAACTAACTCTCACTGGCTGATGTGGTTCCATTCTATTTAGCATCTTCAAAGGACCAGACGAGGGTGCAGGAGTCTCTCAGCAAGTTTTCTCGTGATGCCAAACTCAGGGGAGTGGTGGATATGCTGGAGAGAAGGGCTACCTTTCAAGGGGTCCTTGAAACTCTAGAAAAATGGAAGCAGCAGCTATCGGACCCATGGAGTTCAACAAAGCCAAAAGCAAAATCCTGAAACTTGGACTGGAAGTCAGTGCAATTCTGCAGAAAAGGACACAATAGGGCTTGTAAAGCAGAAATTAAGTATGAGTCAGCAGTGTGCCCTTGCAGCAATACATCACTGTAATACTGGGCTGTGTTAGCAAGAATCAGCCATCGGGTCAAAGGAAGCCATTAATCTACTCAGTGCTCATGAGGCCACATCTGAAACATGCTGATCAGTTTTGAACAAGGCAGTTTACAAGGAGACACCGGAGGAAGGCCAATGGAAGGCCACTGAACTGGAGGGGTTGGTGGAGCAAAACAGATAAGGAGAGAGTAAAACATTGTTTCAGAGGAGAAGGCTGTGAGGAAATTTAATTGCCATCTTGTTTTAATTACTCAGAGAAAAGTCACAAGTACACAGTGAAAGGACAGAAGGCAACAATCACAAGATATATCAAGAGAAATCCCAACTGGGCATAAAAAGGGTAGTGACATAATTAGGCACTGGATCAGGTTGCCCTCAAAAAATTGTTGAATGGCCATGCTTAGAACTTTTGAGAAATTAGCTAGACAAGGAAGCAACCCAAGTCTGAGGGTAGCTCTGCCTCAAGAAGATGTCTGGAAGTTCTTTCAGCTTCATGTACTCTACAACTTTATGAGTCATTGGCAAAAAAGATAAAAGCATATCTCACTGCAACTGACAATAATGTTCTCAAAGGACTGAGTGCCTTCTGATACTTATTTAGTGGTTTACCACTTGAAGGCATATTAAGTACTTTTATAAAATTGCTGAAACTAATCTTACATAAGAATTTGCAGAATTGGATCCCTTACCTTACCTACTTTGTACTTATTTCAGTGCATCCTTCTGATTTTTTCCAATTCAGAGCCACACAGTATCAAGCCCCTCCTACAATTTTTAAAGGAATGCTAATTTTAAACACTTTAGAATTGCCCAGAGTTGCTTTATGGAACACAATATTTTAAAGCATGTGTATATATTGCACATTTCAAACCATATCTCCATCTCAAAGTCTATAAATTTAAGAAAACATACACATAGACACATACATGCAGCACTTGAAGAAAAGCATCCCTCAGCCAGACACAAATCCTCATTTTGGAACAACTACATGCAGACCATAAACCAAACGTATACAACACTCACAAAAGTTCTGTGTGTACAATAAGGCAGGCATACAAAATGGAAAAAAGTCCCTTATTACTCAGCATGTTACATTAAAAAGACAGCTAAACAGGTAAAATCAGCATTTCCTTTCTCAAGTAACTGCCTCAAGTTGTACATGGGTTATTTCAACCCTACAAGAGAGCCCATCTTTACTTTAAAATAGCAAAAAGTTGATGCTGTCAAAACAATCTGAATAGAGTTTTCCTCCCTGAAATCATCGTACTACAGCATTTATTATCTGCAAGACAGAAAATTTAGCTGTTTCTTCACTTCAGTGGAGTGAGACAACAGAAAGTTACTTATTCATACCAACATTTCCTTCTCGTATGTTTGCATGTTTGCACACCGTATGCTTAATGAGTAAGAATGCAGACATATCATCTCCAACATTTTTTTTCTCAAGCACATTTCCAAGGTCCAAGAGCTTCATCTGACAAAGCTATCTAAGAGGCAAAGGATTACCCAGTTGTCTTTCAGTTTCACAAACTTTTGCTACAAACACAACCTCAGTACACAAAATGCCAATTAGCTTTATCAAGACAAACCCAGGATAAAGCTCGTTGTGCTTTGTTTTCTAGGTGTTTGGTTCACACAAATGAAGAGCCAACAAACAGGATTTTCCAAAGTTCACACGTGTGTACAGTTGGTAGACGGTGGTGTATCTATCCGACTTTTGTTTTCCTTTGCATCATTCAGAGGTGACTCGTTACCTAACTGGCATTTGAAGACTTGTTTGTAGGCCTTCCTAAAATTTTCAGAGAGAAATGCATATATAATTGGGTTCACCGAAGAATTGCTGTAAGCCAGGCAGTGTGCAGTTACTCTGAAGAGAAAGGAGGCTTGAGTCAGTGGGAAAACTCCAAATTCAGCCCAGAGATGAATCACGTGATGTGGCAGCCAGGAGATGCCAAAAACCACCACCACCACCAACACAGTCTGTGCTGTCTGGGACAGGGAAAGGAAAACACAGATGTCTGATGAGCACTTAAAGAATCAGCTTTAAATTTGCTTCAAAAACACTTCCTTTTGGGGGTGTGTGTGGAAGGTAGACTGAGAGAGAACACAGTTTGGAATATTTATGACTGATTTGACTCCATTACCTGTGCGGGCTTTATTTTGCATAGCGAATTACTGCAAGGAGAACCTTAGCCGTGAAAATGGCACCATAAAATACAAAGGTGTAACCTCGCTCAAAGGTTAAAGAGTGATGTTCCTGATTCCCCACACAAGAGGCCAGCCTTTTCTGAGGTGGACGTAAGCTGGATGTAAAATGAGGATAACATGGGCTTTGGGAAATTTCGTCCAGCTCTAATGGTCTATATTTTGGTACAGTACACGACAACTGTTATACAAAATTCCAAGAGAGATCTATTATACATGAAGACAGTTTGTGGAAGAGCTTAGAACAGCCAGACGAACACTTTGGTCAAGCATCTACAAAAGGAACAGGTTTGGGTTTTTTTAAGTCTCTCCTTTAAATATGAAACTTCCCCAGGGGGAGTCATACAGTAATGTTCTGGGATACAATTAGGGACAAGAAGAGAACAGTAATGAGCTTAAAATTTCTGGTGATTGTGTATTGTCAAAAACAATGTGGAAATCAAAGCTTACCACCAAACACTGACTTTAGAAAAATTAAACACAAAATAACCTCAGTACTGCCTCCTGACTCCTTTTTCATTACTAATGAGAGGAAGGGCCATCAAGTTCACTAGATCCATCCAGAGAGCTGCTGTATCTGTCAGTGCAGACCTTTCAGGTGCTGAAGGTATTCTGCTCGGTGGATTTTGACTGTCAGTGTTTTCTTTATCCTTCACTTACGTCAGAAACAGCAGCTAGTGCTTTGCGGTAGTTCAGCTAATTAATATCTACACCGTTAATAAATACCTCTTTCAACTAAATCACTCTCCCAATAAAAGCCTAATATTAATGCCAAAGCATGTTATGGGCCATTATCATTACTCTATTAACACTATATTAACACTTAAGGCTCTTCACAGGCAAAACTAACCCAGAGGCCACAGACTGCTGAATACTGCAGCACAGAGAACTTCTAGACTTTCTCCTAGACTATGGACCTTAGTCTACACTTCTTGAAATGATCAATACTCAGTAGTAGTCCAGACTGACCTACAACATCATAACATGACTTGCAGAAAAAAAAAAAGAGAGTTCAATTTCTGTGGCAACAGGTCAAATTAACTTATGACAGATACAACTATTGGTTAGCAAAATCTCACAACAGAAACCAAAGGACATTATATCTGTAGTAAATATGTTTTCAATATCCTCTACTGCTGCTCCTCTACTTAGCCCTATGGAGTTTAAGTCAGTTGCCACTAACAAACAGCCACACAAGTATTTTCTCATTCAGGTCTCACCAGTATAATACATGCTAAGAGGGAAGTATAAATTAAGAACAGCTCTTTTATGATGCCTTCAATGTGTAACTATTCCAACTGAAAACAGATTGTCTGGGTATCACATGAACAATTATTTCAAAAGAGGCATTATATTTCAGTTTGCTCAAAATTTAAAAAAAACCAAAACAAAACACCAGAAGAAAACCACTGCTTTTCAACAGCCTGTAGAGATACACTGGAAAGCAGAGGCTGACTAGGTTATTTTCAGTGGTGCCCAGTGACAGGACAAGGAGCAGCAGATACAAGCCAGAACACAGCAGGTTCTCCCTCAACACAGAGAGACACTTTTTTATTCTAAGGCTGACGGAGCACTGGAGCAGGCTGCCCAGAGAGGTTGTAGAGTCTCCTTCTCTGGAGACTTTCAAAACCCGCCTGGATGGGCTCCTGTGTGGCCTGCCCTAGGTGGTTCTGCTTTGGCAAGGGTGTTAGACTCGATGATCTCTCAAGGTCCCTTCCAGACCTTAAAATTCTGTGATTCTGTTAATTGATATCTGCAGGATAAGGAATTTTGCATTAGGAACTCTCACACCTTTTGGTTTATCCCATTAATCCTCCTAAGACTAACTCCAGAGATTACCTTTTCAAAATCATCATTATGCCTTGCAACCACACTAAGAGAAAACAAAGTTGCTTTGAAAAACATGAGTTAGGCCTTAAGGCAGAGAAACATATTTTCTAAGGTGAAAAAAAGTCGTGGGCTGCCTTTTTTCCCCCTCCTTTGGTTACTGAACTCTTATATGTGTGAGTAGTCTTGAGCATATTTGTAATGCTTTTCCCTGAAGCTATGAAAGCTACTTCTGAACCATATCTGACTTTAACTTGCAATTGAGGAAAAAAAAAAAAAAAAAAAAAGTTAATTTTTAGAGGATATGGACAGACATTACCAGATTGAGAATAATTTAGATGAGAGTAGAGATGGCAACATACAGAATATCTTATCTCTGACCTTGAAGACATTAAGTGCAGAAGTATGTAAGTTTTTTACAGAATCAGGACAATTTTTTTTAATTCTAGGAATTAAAATCTGTCAACTACAGAAAATAGAGAATGCATGAATGGCAGATTATTTATTCCCTGTTGAGCCCATGTATATCTCATTTACACTGCAGACAGTCTGCATGCCCATATGGTAATAGTGATCAGATAAAACAAAGAGCTATAGCCTAAGGGGCTTTTCTGACTCCACATTCATAAACTGAGAAGTTAGTCAAATAAATGCCATGGTCAACTCTACCCTGAAATAAGAACCATATTATATTAACTGAAGAATGCAATATTTAAATGTTTTTAAAATCAGCTAGCTTAATAAATAAATAAAAATTTACATACTAGGAAAAAATACCTGTGAGGAAAAAACAAGCCAAAACAAACACACACAAACCCCCCATTAAATATTACAGACAGGTTGTCTCTCTGCATGTAGATTTCAGATGCTTTAAAGTTCAAAATATGAAGATCTCAGGTGCACCGCAGTGGAAAGTTCAGATGAAGAAAAAATAAAATTCCAATCCTGTTCAGTTCAGAAAGACACCAAATAAGTCATTAAATATTTCATTCCCTTTTCCCATTACAATTTTGGTAATAAGAAATGTAAAAACAAATTAGCTTAACCATAAAACTAAAATAAAACCAAATAAGATACTTGTAACCAAAGTAATCTACCTTTTTCTTGGATGCTTCTGACTTCTTTGACATGTTTCTCAACTTCTTATGCAAATGATTAAGAACCTGAAAAAGATTAATTTGCATCTTGTATTTCATCATGTCCTAAAATTGAACCCCAAGTGTTTTAGCTTATGCTCTCCCGTGCTGCAGGAGTTGCTTACAGACATTGCTGATCCAATTTATGCTTTTCAGAAGTGAACAATATAAAATCCAAAGGAATTACATATCTGTACCCATGTGATTTAACGAATATGAAGCAGACCACAACTGCATTCTTATACAAAAATGCAGGCATATTCCATAACAAATGCATATTACAAATGAGCAAGACAACAAGTGGAAACCTATTATGCACTTAGAATTAGCAACCATTCTTCCATAAAAATGTCACTGCTTGTTAATTTAGAATGACCTTTACTGCATGTAACATAAAAAGTGTATGTTTTGAGTCAGAGTTTTTCTGAGTCACCTGCATAATTTGCTTTCTCCAGCTAGATGTTTCGTTAATATAATCAGGATACTGGTGCTATTTGATCTTCGAATGAAGCTTAGGCCTTCAAAAGTAATTTATACTAAAATGTATCTCACATGAGGCGCGACCTTTGCTAACACTTTGGTGATGGTTGGTCATGGACCTTTCAGAATTAATTCTTTTAAATGTCTCAAAAAGGCTCATCATCCACATTTTCACACAATCGTTTACACATAAGATGTTGGATAGTGAATGCAGAGAGGTGCATGCTTCTGTCTGCAGTCATTATTAACTGAAGCTAATAGATTCATATGATGTAGGCACAGGAGGAGTGGAATCTGGTGTTCAGCTGAGTACGTTTAACAACTTGTAAAACATACAGAATTAAAAAACAAACCAAAACAACAACAACCAAAATGATGCTCAGTTAAACTCTAGGGTTTAATTAAAAATGGCAAGAGGGAACTTTTAGAGGGTGTCAGAGGTTAGAGCACAGTTGGTTGGTGATGATGTTAGGTTTCACTTTACATAGCTCTAAAATACACTGAGAATGTTCCCATAGGTAAGATCATCTGGAATTAATAGGTGAGATCATCCAGAATGAGAAAAAAGGGGGTTTTAAGGAATGTAACAATACATTTTAAGGCTTATAAGGAGACTTCTTGGGCTGTGGAAAAGCAAATAAATTCAAAATCTCTTATATTATCCAGGGATGTTTTCTCTGCTTTAAGACACACAGCTAACCACTACCAGGACAAACACCAAGCTAGAAGACCTCTAGACCTGACCCCTTTGCTTGATCCCACTCTGGCACTGGATTCTTAGAAACACACATAATGAATTAAAAGCAAAAAGATGGTATTTGTGAATAACTGCAGCTCATCAGTGATCCCACTTTTAACGTACCTACTCCGAGCTACCAGTGAACCACAATGATAAAAATAAAAATTACTTGTAACCACTTAACACTGAAAGTGTTCACTTGTGCATTAACATGTTTGTACATAAAAGACTCAAACCTTCACGTACTCCTTGTTCTGAACCATTATCCAGGCTGTTACCAAAGCTAACCTGGGCTCAGGAAAAGCCAAACAGAAATAAACAAGTTTTCTCTCAGAAGGCAATGTTTTGGACCTTCTTTTTCATCCAGGATGAAGCAGACCAGAAGGAAAGACTGAAGGCCCCTTGAAGTTCAGCAGAAGAATATTTTGATGGCCCTCTGGTTTACACATTCCTTGTCTGTCTGATGTCACCATGTAGAACAGCTGAATCACATAGTCCATGGGTGGAAAAAAAAAGTAAAAAAGAAAGCGTGGGAGAAATGCAGTGAAGTTCATTTCCCATCACTGCTGTTTCACCTGTTGTGGCCCCTTCACAAAACTTACAGTGATGGCTTGTTTCTACTGCTGCTTTGAAAATCACCTGCCACCCAGAGACTGTTATATACTGCCCTTTTCCTTCACAGTTCAAAACTAAGCTCTGAACAGAAATCAGAACTGAAGAATCTTCTTTTTAAAGTTACAAACAGATTTTCTTGGTTGCCCCCTGAAGTTTTTAGCACATTTTCTGCATTTCATCTCTCCTGGGAGAAGGATGCAGTACACTAAAACATTAAGTCAGAAAAAAAAAATATTAACGTTTGAGAGGGAGTTGAAGGTTTAGATTATAATCTTCCAGCAAATCCCTCTCCATTTCCTCTCTTTCAGCTTATATGTGTATTTCATATAAAAGTCTCTGCAGTGAAATTGTGCTGGGTCTACACAGCAGCATACTAGATGGTATGCAAACCAGCAGCAAGAGAAAAAGGTAGAATCTTATTATCTGCCAACGGCAGTGGAACAGCACTCAGAGAATGCTATGGAGGAATATGAAGAGCCATATTTATGCACAAACACTACAAGGCAAATCAAAGACACATCTCTTCACTGTCCTGTGCAAATTAGGTGTTCTCTGGGCCAATGACACCCACAGCCTCTGACACCCACAGTCACTTGGCCTGAATAAAAATAATTCAATATATGCCCCTTAATTTGTCTGAGTCTTTAACAACGAATAGATTTGCATGTGCATTTTTATCTCATGCAATGAAATACCCACCCTGCTAAAAATTAGGTCACAGCCTGTTCTCATAAAGTGTTACCTTTTTTTTAAAAAAAAATCAGCTCTGGGGAAAAAAAATTAACTCTTTACATGAAACTTTTATAGTTCTGGTTTCCACGTACCTGTTGATCAGACATCTTACTTGGTTCTCAAGGAATCATAGAATCAATAAGGTTGGAAGAGACCTCAAAGATCATCAAGTCCAACCTGTCACCACAGACCTCATGACTAGACCATGGCACCAAGGGCCACATCCAAGACCTCATCTGTTTTGTCAAAATGAGGATGGGGTGCTGCAGGAAGAAAGCTATGCTGTAGTGCAAGAGGGTGTAAGGAGACTGGGGAGATCACAGAAGTACAAGAAGTTCCAGTCTGGTCCAGAGTGCATTACCACAACTACGGCCAATGGCACACAGAGGCCATGGAATTTGTCTGCAGACTATACATTTCTTTTCGTTTTTCTTCCCCAGGCCCCCTGCATCTGTTTCAAAAACTACATTCAAGATGGTTTGAGAGCCAAGGAAAAAAATGGCTTAAACTTTCTGTACCCACACATAAGTCTACCAAACAAAATTTTAATTCTACACTGTTGCACAACATATTTTTTGTCTGGCTGTGTATAGTATAACCATTCCACTGATTAGACCTCCACTACCCACCACTGAAAATCACACAGCAGGATAGCCTGCCCAAGGTCATTTTCTAATAAGAATGAACTGCTTGTTTAACAGAGCCATAATGTGAGCAATACATTCTGAACCATCTTTTGTAGTATGAACCTGATTTCAATTCAAGTGCCTCTGCCTGCAATACATTTATTAAAGTAACACTGCTACTTCTATTGTCATAATCTATCCTTCACCCTCTTTGGTTTAATAGTGCGTCACTAATGTGTCATACTCTTTAGATTTTCTTTTCGTTTTAGTTTAATAACATTTTCCCTCACTGCTCAGCAAAATTTAGATGTAATGTCTTAAGCCAAGAACCATATAAGCTTGTATTTTATGTTGAGGTTTCTACTTTTTATGGCATACTTTTAAACAAGTCTATAAATCATACTTGCCTTCCATGAATTCAGAATGTTCAGAATGATAGATAACAATGGAAACATTCTTCAGGCAAGAAATATTTCATTTTAAAAAGCTGTTAACATTATACATCTATAAAAGGAAAAGTTTGCTAATGATTTTTGGTGTCCAACCTAAAGGTTTGATTAAAGGAGGCATCATAATTGGGTACTCAAAAGCAGAGGCAACTCAGTTGTCAAACTGTGCTACTACAGCAGTTGTCAATTGCAAGAAGCTCGTTAGGACTAATTTATTACTTTGCCCTTTAAGAACACAGTGGTGAGTAAACATTATAGCAATGCTACAAAACACCTGCAGTCAGTATCAGAAAGATGCAGCAAGTGATATGAAAAGCAAGTATGCAGCACTGTAACTCAACTAATATCTACATAATCACTGCCCCTCTGGCTGGAATAGTAAGGTCATATTAAGAGTAGATCTGTGAGCCAACAAAAGGTGGTTTCCTACAGATCTGTGATTTCTTGACTATGCATTCCCTGTAAGTTATGTCTCCTTCATGAGTACATGCTACATGAGACCTCTTCTCCCTATAGCTGATATGATGTTAAACAGCTGAGTGCAAACAGACTCTCCTTAAAAGACAAAGGATTATGGAGACTCTCTGCCTTCTTTATTGACTTCTCTTTTCACAAAACTAGGGAAATATCATTCCTTCTGATATTTTCACTCCTCTATCAGGGTTGGTTGAAACTGAACCAAAGTTATTTGTGGAAGAGAAATGGGCAGCTGTACACACAGGGCACAGAGCACAATCTCATAAATCTCTGCCTTAAAAACACACTACATGAGATCTCCAATTCTGATTCTGTGGGAGGATGCTGCTTCCAAATACCCACCACTATTTCAGAACTTCCGTAGGTTGTAACAGTATTGGCATACACCAGGGAAAATACAAATCTCCCTCAACATAATGTAAGAGAGAGTGAGAAAGATAAAGGAGTCAGCTCTGTATTAGAGTGTCTAAAATACCAGACTTTCAAAACTGAAAGTTCAGTTGTAATTTGCTTATGAAAGAAACAGAATTGCTTTAAAGGAGTCTGGAAAAAAAGCAATATATTCAAATGGAGAATAAGTCTCCTTTGTCTTAATCTACTGTATCAGAAGAGTGCACTATTTAGCTGATCCACAGTTGATGAAAGCCAGTGAAGTCCATAAGAAATGGATGTGTTTAGTTTTGTAATACTTCTGAGGCTATTGCTCAGCAGTGATCCTCTAGCCCTGTGTGCATTCAGAAACCAAAATACTCGCTGCACTTCATAGTCCTTTAGAAACTTCAACAGAAGATCACATTGACCACTTTGCTTGAGACCTGTGGAAGTAGCAATGGCTTTGACAAATCACTCTCCCTCACCCAGCTCCATGTGCCAAAATATTGCAGTTGAAGATTTGCCAGTGGATACTAATGAGGGTGGGGATGAGCCTTTGCACTTCAAGGTACCTTCAATAGACTTGTACCGGTGGGAATACCAGGGATCTCCTAGGTATCTCCTAGATCTCAGGTCGGATCTTCCAGCCTGGCACCGTGGCACACAAAGTTGTGCATGCAAGCTCAAAACATATCACCACGCAAGGGTTAGATCCTAGCCTGGCAATAATTGAAGAATTAGATTGTAGCTGTAACTTGGAGTGGCCCAGAGTTTACAAAATTGTCCTGGGCACATATCTCACATAGGATTGCTTGATTGGTTTGAGCTTTTGTAGTTTGTTTGGGGTTTGTTTTGGGGGCTTTTTGTTGGTTTTTTTTTTGTTTGGTTGGGTTTTTGGGGGGTTGTTTTTGGGTGTGGTTTTTTTTTTGGGGGGGGGGGGAATTAATCTACACTGATAATCTATGGCTATAGCAAGTTTCACCCTTTTCACAGCTCTGTCATATTCACTACTGCAGATGAAATACCAGTGTATTCACCCAGGGAAAGCAGAATTCAGTTTACATATGAGAACGTATCTTCTCTATTTGCCAGGTCAGCCTTGTTTTATTGCAAACAATAATTTAGAAGTGTTGTCCTTTGGGTTCCATGTAACTTTGCTTTAGCAGAGTTGGATGCTGTTCTAGCCTTAATTTGCACATCACAGTTAAGCTGATGTAATACAGGGATAACTGAACAGAACATAAAATTAGTAGTTGAAATTAAATACTTAAATTGCAACTATTGAACTTGCCAATTAAAGAACTGACCTCTGAACAATTAAGAAGTCCTTATTTGCAAGAGCAGACCTATCCTCTCAAATGTAAATTACTGTGTAAGGAGAAATCCTGGCACATAAACAGGATTTCTGCCTAATTCAGCAGGCAGCACACAGTGCTCCAGATCCTGTCCAGCAGCAAGCAGTGGACCCTGTGCTGAAGGTTGCAATTAACATTCACAGGAAACTATGACAGTTTGCCTGAGCACAAAAGTCTTTAAAGACCGTTATTCAGGCATCTCTACTACTTTTTTCCTGATGAGATCCACTGCTCCCTAGCACCACCTACCCTGACTGAAGTCAGAGATACATTTCCCATCCACTGCAACTCTAGAAGACAAGGCTCACAAGGACCAGGCAGCATAATGCATCTCTTGCTCTTAGCATGCTAACTGGACCAGACCAAACTGGGGAATTGGAGTCATTTCTAAGTGTGCTGCATTTTAAAGAATGCAGCCCAAATAATGCAGCCCAAATAACTTCTTGTGGTGACAGACTTTGAGTTAAACTCCTCATACAGCACTTCAAGAAAATGAGGCAGTTACGTTGACAGAGAAAGCAGCAAAGCACTGAGGCTTCTTAGCACTTCACAAACAAGATGTGGCAGAGGAACCCCAATTATTACCAGATCATCCACCCTCTCTGCCCCATGCAATCCTTGTCGCAAACTGTGTTACACACAAACACACACATGTGTCCCGAGTCATCCCTCAGCTATAAAACCTGCCCTCTCCCTTTACACCACAAACTCACCCCTGCCACATTGCCTCCTGACCTGTCATGTTTCTTCACGTGCCCAGGGATGGCAACACAGCTCATGGACATCTGTCACCACTGTCCCGTCCCACCCCAACCCCCTGTTTTACATATCCTTTACCACCACCTGCTTTGCCCCACCTTGGCATAGCAGAAGGAGATTAGTAGCAGTGGGAGTAGATATCCGAAGACAAATGTGCAAACCACATAGACCTTCTTGTGGCGTGGGTTGGGCCAGTGCTCCCAGCAAAAGGTCTGGTTGCTGGCCTCGCGGTGGAAGAGGTGCTGGTGATGAGCTACAGGTGAGGCCATGGCGAAGGACAGTGCCCAGATGAGCCCTACACCCAGCAGCGCATTGCGGGAAACGCGCAAGGCTGACGAGCGTCGGGAGTGCACGATGGCCACGTAGCGGTCCACGGACATGGCCGAGAGGGTGAAGATGCTCACCAGCATGGAGACAGTGAAGAAGTAGTGGATGAACTTGCAGATGAAGGCACCCAGCACCCAGGTCGGGAGTACATAGACCGTGGACTGGAAGGGGATGCAGAAGAGCAGGTAGGCCAGGTCAGCAATACTCAGGTTGAGGATGAAGATGTTAGTGGTGCTGCGGCGCTTGCCTGGCTTGCTCCTCGCCAGCACTGTGATCACCAGAGAGTTGCCCAGCACCCCCAGGGTGAAGATCAGGCCAAAGACGACCAAGGTGATGAAGTTCTCGATGCCGATGCCAAAGAGAGGCTTTCCCTCTGCGTCCAGCAGCCTGGAGAGGTTGAAGTCCCCGCGCGGCGGCTCTGTCCCAGCCCGGGACAGGTTGAAAACCGCCGTCTCCATCCTTCGTTTTGCTGTCTGCCAAAGTTTCTGCGGGCAGAAAACGGAGCTGCTGCTGCCCCGCACAGCGGTGAGGCAAGGGCGGCAGAGACGGGCGGGGGTGGGGTGGGAGACGGTACCGCCGCACAGTGCCCTGCCGCTAGCGGGGGCGCAGCCTGCGCGGGCGGGCGCGGAGGCTGCGCGGCAGCCCCGGCTGCCCTTGGCAAGCAGCGCGCTCCGCCCGCCTGGCCGCGGGGCCCGGCCGCCCCCGCCGCCGGGGAGGTGCTCCGGCCGCGCACCCCACTCTGCGCCCGGGTCCGCCCCGCGGAGCGCCGGAGCCTCCGCGTCTTCCCGCGCTGGCAACTGCTGCTTCTCCGCTAGACGGAGCTCCCCTTTGGGAAACGAGTAGTGGGAGATTTTCCCCCTCCTTTTATTCTCCTTGTCTATTTCGCCCCCGGCCTGACGATCCGCGGACAGGGTACGGAACGGAGCCGGCCGACTCTGGCCTCAGTCCCCAGCTCAGAAAACTTCTTTCTGGTTTTTGCCGTCACTCCCAGGGAGGCTCAAGAAGTCGCGTCTTCCAACGGTGCTGGGAGGTCCAGCTGGATTAAAATGAAACTCTCTTAGAAAGACGGAAGATGAAGCTCCTGCCAGCACCCACAGCAACAGGCAGCCGGCAGCAGGAGTTAGTCCGAACTATGCTCAGTATTTTCACCTCGTTCCTGGGTTTTCATTCGTCATGCAGTAATATGCAGCAGGTCACAAGACGAAAGGTGGCAGACGCTGTTAATCATTCCCCCACCACAAAAAGGCAAAACTAAAGGACAAGCCAGTCTCGCCGCATTTCACGCTGAAATGGCCAAGCCAGTGCTTGTCCGTCGTGGCTGCAGGAGCAGCTCCCTGGTGAGGGCAGCCGCAGGCAGCGCCTGAAGGTGCCGATATGAGAGCGCCGGGAAAGCCAGTCTTTCCACAAGTCAGTCTTTCCACAAGTCAGTCTTCTCAGGATTGTATGAAATACAGAACTTCCTCCATCATATGGATGCGAGTTCATGTAAACACTCGCACGGAACACAGAGCTCATGAATGGAACAGATCTACCTCAGTGCTCTCAAACATTGTTTTTCATATTGCCAGTCAGTGAGCTACAGCTGCTTATGTTGTGTTTTATTTCTTTTCTCTAGGGACCTTGCCTTCTAGTGGTTAAAAGCCCCTCTGTGACACGGCACAGCGGTGAGAGTGCAGGCTGGGCGTGACACGGCGTTTGCAAAGACCGTCCTGCTAACGCAGGAGCTCAGTGGTGCTCGCAGCCGTTTCCCTGCAGAGCAGGACGACAGGTAGCGCTGCTCGCATGTGTTCTTGATGGCAATGAAGCCTTTGCTTATTTTGCAGTCAGCAGTTTTGCGGGGGTTTTCTACCTTTCCTTTTGCTACTTACGCTCAGACATCTCAACAGCTGTGTGTCATCTGGCTGCAGAGCTACTGACTTTGGCAGATCAAGGTTTTAATTAAACTTATGTATGGTCTGGTCCATTCTGTCCAAAGGAACAGATAATGGGAGAGCACAATTCAGTTTCTATAGATCTGAGAAACTTTTATTTGGATTGAGCTGTCATCTATATCTGTTATAATTCAATTTAGAAGTTAACAACATATTAAGCAAAAATAAATAAAAATTCCTACAAGGCTTGTGGGTTGGGTTGGTTTTTTTCCCTAATGGACATACTTTGTCATTTTGTTGACATGTTTGATTACCATGCAGACCTACTGGTCTCCACTTCTGTAAGGGATGTGGTTTTGATTTAACATTTCTAGAATATATCAGATATTATGGACTTTCTGGAAGTGCTCTGAGTATATTGTGGAAATGGATAGAAGCCTATAGATTTCCTTAGTGTTGCTGATGCCTTAGTGTTGCCTTATGCCAACATAACTGCATAGTGTTGCTATTAATTCCTTCATACAGTGTCATACAAGAAATATTTTTGAATGCTGGTGTTTTAATTTTGAATCATATATTGCTGCCAGACATCTCATTTCTAGGATATCAGGAGCACAACCCCCGCCTGGCCGAAGTGAATAGAATAGAATAGAATAGAATAGAATAGAATAGAATAGAATAGAATAGAATAGAATAGACCAGGTTGGAAGGGACCTTTCAGATCATCATGTCCAATCCATCATCCAACACCATCTAATCAACTAAACCATGGCACCAAGCACCCCATCAAGTCTCTACCTAAACCCCTTCAGTGATGGTGACTCCCCCACCTCCCTGGGCAGCCCATTCCAGTGGGCAATCACTCTTTCTGTGAAGAATTTCTTCCTAACATCCAGCATAAACATCCCCTGGTAAAGCTGCTAACGTTGCATTGATCCTAACTTGCCAACTGAAATGTGGCATTAGTCCTTGTCACTCATGCTTCTATTTTCTTAAGAAATATTATCTTTTGAACAGTACAGCCTGAAATGTGACCAAAGAGTATGGATATTTTTAACAGACAAATAAGCAGGAAAATGAGTACAGAAACAAAATCAGTTTTAAGGGAAAGCAACCTGAATGTCACTATTGTGATCCGGAAAGGAACACTGATTCTGGTAGTTTCCTTAGATGTTTAATTGACAGTTTTGGAGTTCAAGCTTTGCTTTTCTTTTACATATATATTTTATAGGCATATAGTTCTTATTATACTGCCCATGAGCATTAGAGAAGCCAGCGAACACAGCTATATTGTAGCTTTTCTGTCAACCCTACAGGCTTCAGCTTTAACATCAGCAAAGGAAAATCCCCCATTGGCAGCACTCATGATTCCTGTTAAGACTGCCATAAACAAACAAGTGTTGAAATTTTAATCCACAGTTTTAGTTCTTTAAACTGAATTAAATTTCCATGCAATAGAAAGTTCCAATGGGAAAGTTGTTGTGAGTTCAGCACAAGTAATTGTATAATAGTAATTAGTTACTTGGAAATGTAGGAGACAAAAACTCAGTACAAAATTTACATCACATTTTAGGAAAATACATTTCAAATCTTTGGAAAGCAGGTATTTCAAGCACATGCCTCACATATTTCCTTGAATCTAGTTTTATCAAATCTTGTCCCAAACAGCTTTTTTTTTTTTTTACATGAAAAGATCTACTTTTGTCAAAACTAAAATAGCTTATCAACATCACATAAAGTGGGAAATTAAATGCAAACTTCTTTTGCAGGATCCATAGTCATCTTTACTCGATATTATTTCTTACCTCCAGCAAGGTATTTTTGTTCCATAATTTTCCATAGCAACCAATGGGGAAAATGGTGGAAGAAACCCATAAAGCAGCTGGGTAGATAAATACCCTGTTAAATTTAGAACCACATGGTTACTCCTCAGTGATTTAGACTGGAAGATATTACTGAAAAATAGCATCACAAGGCTGTCCTTCCTTTCTCTCACTGAAATGGTTGGGTACCTTATTTTTTATATGGTTCCAATAAGAAAAATATTTGATTTACACTGGTACACTTTTTTGTTTCAGGTAAGAGAAATCATTTAGCAATCCAACAAATTGATTTAAAAGATTCATTGCAACAAAAGTCTTTGTTACTATGTAATGGATATAGAATAAACATAAATTCAAAATAATTTTAGTAAAATGCATTTATATTGAAAAAATAACATTTACTTAGCATGTCAGAAACAATAAATATAGGTGTTACTACAAGTTTCCTGCACTTTTTAGCTACAGTCCCAGTTTTCATTTTGGGGATACATTTAAGAAGTATCATAGTATCAGTCAGGGTTGGAAGGGACCACAAGGATCATCTAGTTCCAACCCCCTTGCCATGGGCAGGGACACCTCACACTAGATCAGGCTGGCCAGAGTCTCATCCAGCATGGTCTTAAACACCTCCAGGGACTGGGCCTCAACCACCTCCCTGGACAACCCATTCCAGGGCTTCACCACTCTCATGGTGAAGAACTTCCTCCTCATGTCCAGCCTGAATCTCCCCACCTCCAGCTTCATTCCATTCCCCCTAGTCCTATCACTACCTGAGATCCTGAGAAGTCCCTCCCCAGCCTTCCTGTAGGCCCCCTTCAGATACTGGAAGGCCACAATGAGGTCACCTCGGAGCCTTCTCTTCTCCAGACTGAACAGCCCCAACTCCTTCAGTTTGTCCTCATAGGAGAGGTGCTCCAGCCCTCTGATCATCCTCGTGGCCCTTCTCCGGACACCTTCCAGCACGTCCATATCCTTCTTGTAATAGGGGCTCCAGAACTGGACGCATTACTCCAGGTGGGGTCTCAACAGAGCTGAGTAGAGGGGGAGAATCACTTCCCTTGACCTGCTGGCCACACTTCTCTTGATGCAGCCCAGGATCTGATTGGCCTTCTGGGCTGCAAGTGCACATTGAGAGCTCATGTTGAGGCTTCTCATCCACCAGCACCCCCAAGTCTCTCTCCTCAGGGCTGCTCTCCAGCCAGTCACTGCCCAGCCTGTATTTGTGTCTGGGATTGCCTCGACCCAGATGCAGGACCCTGCACTTGGTCTTGTCGAAGCTCATGAGGTTGGCTTGTGCCCACCTCTCCAGCCTGTCAAGGTCCCTCTGGATGGCATCCCTTCCCTCCAGCGTGTCTGCTGCACCACACAGCTTGGTGTCATCAGCAAACTTGCTGAGGGTGCACTGGATGCCACTGTCCATGTCACCCACAGAGATGTTGAACAAGACGGGTCCCATCTGTGTCTTTATACATTGTATCATTATACAGGAATAAAATGTGTGTTATAGGGCATGCTAACTTCTTTAGGGAACTATTTCAGTAAAATTCTGTATAAACTATTTTTGTCTTTTTTGTTGTCTGTGGTGAAAGTAAAACCAGAATTGAGGTTTGAGCCTGTCAACTGCACTTCAGTGTCAGTGCAGAGCAACAATTGAAAGTGTGCTTACATTAAAGCATATGAGTAGTCCTGAAAATTTTAGAAATCTTTTAACAATTCAGCCCATAACTGACTGACCATTTTTCTTTGCTGCAGACATATTCTCCAGATTTGTTTTGTTTATAAAACACAAAAATTAGGCTTATTTTGAAGACTGAATCTTTTTAGTTATTTATGTAACAAGATAAGGCACAATAATCCCATCAGCTGCACCCCATTATTTTTCTTTATGGCAAGTTCCTGTAGTAGAAATTTACATTTTAAAGGCAGATGTGAACTTGAAATATCATTCAAAAGCTAATTTTAAAAAATGTTATTATTCATAACCCACCTTTGATTCATCTTCTGTAAAGTTATCATCAGTCCATCATCTATGAGCATCAACTCCCCTTCTATCTACATTCCATATATTCTTCTATCTATAGATTCTTCTATCTATATTCCATTATTCTTGGGAATAATGTAAACCTTAGGTCATAGCTGTCACTACATTCAGCTATCCATAGTGGAGAGGTGTCACTAATAAACTGACATTTATTGCTCTGTGCTGACATTTAGGAAGACGTAAACATCTGCCTCTAGACATTTGAGAGCCACTGATTTTTTTTTATCTTCTAGTTCTCTATTGCAGTTCTTAACAATCATTTCTAAAATAGTCTTTAAAATGTTGACAAGTACAAAGCACAGAAGTGAGTTTGAAGCTACATTTTCCAAAATCCCATCCATAATTTTTTATTATGATTTAGTGCTTTGACTTAGTGTTCTATGCATACAACTTAAAAGTTATGTATGAAAACATAGAATCATAGAATCAACAAGGTTGGACAAGACCTCAAAGATCATCAAGTCCAACCTGTCACACAAGATGTCGTGACTACTAGACCATGGCACCAAGTGCTACGTCCAATCCCTTTTTGAACTCCACCACCTCTCTGGGCAGCACATTCTAATGGCTAACAACGCTCTCGGTGAAGAACTTTCTCCTCACCTCAAGCCTAAACTTCCCCTGGTGCAGCTCGAGACTGTGTTCTCTTGTTGTGGTGCTGGTTGCCTCGGAGAAGAGACCAACTCCCTCCTCGCCACAACCACCCTTCAGGTAGTTGTAGAGAGCAATAAGGTCTCCCCTGAGCCTCCTCTTCTCCAGGCTAAACAACCCCAGCTCCCTCAGCCTCTCCTCGCAGGGCTTGTGCTCGAGGCCTCTCACCAGCCTTGTTGGCCTTTTCTGGACCCGTTCAAGAGTTTCAATGTCCTTCTTAAATTGAGGGGCCCAGAACTGGACACAGTACTCAAGGTGTGGCCTAGCCAGTGCTGAGTACAGGGGCACAATGACTTCCCTGCTCCTGCTGGCCACACTATTCTTGATGCAGGCCAGGATGCCGTTGGCCTTCTTGGCCACCTGGGCACACTGCTGGCTCGTGTTCAGGTTCAGTCGGCTGTCAATCAGCACCCCCAGGTCCTTTTCTGTTTGGCAGCTTTCCAGCCACTCTGACCCCAGCCTGCAGCTCTGCATGGGGTTGTTGTGGCCAAAGTGCAGCACCTGGCACTTGGACTTGTTGAATGCCATCATGTTGGACTCTGCCCATCTGTCCGGCCGGTCAAGATCCCTCTGCAGAGCCCTTCAACCCTCTAGCAGATCAATACCTGCCCCCAGCTTGGTGTCATCTGCAAATTTACTGATGACTGACTCAACCCCCTCATCCAGATCATCAGTGAAGATATTAAACAGGATGGGGCCCAGCACTGATCCCTGGGGGACACCACTGGTGTCCCCATATACCATAATTCATTCAATGCCCAGCAATCTTCTCTGTACAAACAGCAAAAGCTAGTCACCATGGTGTGGCAACATGCTCTCACTTTTCAGCAGTTGAAAAGGGTTGCTTGTTTCACTTTTCTTGATTTGTTGCAATTACCCCATGGGATGCTTTGTAACGCTGGCTGCAGAAGCAGCTTGCCTGGGTGTAAAAACACAACTGTTATCATATTTGAAAAGAGAGAGCAATACCTGGATTTTCCTTGACAACAGAATCAGAAGTATTTTGGTGAGTGCTTGTAATATGATACAGCTCAAAAGAGCAAGTCTTCTAAAATTCAAGGCATTGCAGCAGGCATCCAGATCATGGACACAGCATCTGTAGAAGTCATTTGAAGGGACACTTGATCTACCTTGAAGCAGCTTCATAAAATGGGAATCTGACTGGCTTGAGGTAGTAAGGCAAGAAGAGAAAGGGTTAAGTTCTGTGAAACGAAGTTCAAGTTTCCATATAGGAAAAACAGAAATACAAGCTAAAGAAGACACCTCAGCCACATTAAAGTTGTCTATGCTGAAAGAGATCATAGTGGAAAGAAGCAACTTGGAGAGCCTGATTGCTGCTGAAGCAGGTATATGCTGCAGGTTGCTTTGTCTGAGGTTAGCTCCAGATACAGGCCAAGAAAGCAGTAAACAGGGTGATGGAAGTAAAAAGGCCAGGCCTTCACTCACTGGGGCTGGAGACCTTGGTCACCAGGGCAGTTTTTTTGGAAAAAGAGAGAAAAAGAGTGGATGGGAAGCCAGCAGCCAGTAGAGAGCGGATGGGGCACCCTTCCCAGTGGTGGCTGCTGCTAGCTGCTACCCTCCCTCCATCCTGGCAGCAGCAGGAGCAGCGACCCTGGCTTGCTCAGGCTCTCTGTAGTTGGCTAACAAAGGGCTTCTGTGTCAGTAGCACCCTGGTCTTGTCTTGATCCCAGTACTCACTGTTCAAGTGAAGTAACATCCAATTTGTCCACATTGCTGAGGAGCCTGGATATGTCTTCAAACTATGCAATAAAAATATCAGGAGACTGTAATTTTTTTCTGCAGGTATCATGTCCATAAATTGTGCAAATCATCTGATTTTGTTTGCTCTTGGAATATTGAAAAATTGTTCTAAGGATGCCTATACAAACTGAGAGTAACATTTTCTAGGAAAATCACACAACTATACTTCTATAGCTGTGCAAAGGCTTTGTGCAGATATGGTAGGGAAAAACCAGGATTTTTGTAGGCAAACACTGCTGGCTCACTATTTCTGTTAATTATATATGTCAGACTTTCGTCATGTAAATTGTGAGGCAGGAACATAAAATCTTGGCCACATTAGTTTTCATTAGAATTGCTATTAAATTCACCCTCAGATGTTGACTGCTTTACAAAATATGTTTCCTATCTTCCAGTTACACATCCTGGCAAAATTAATTTCAGTTAACAAAGTTCCGGGGGTAGATTAGAAAGCTGTGTTTTATAGGTTTGGAAGCTGCCCATTACTTTACTACCATTATGACTTTGATTGTGTCAGAATTCAGGGAAAATATGAAATTAAAAGGATAAATTCCACACAGAAAAATTCCACATTGATATAGATCTTAACTTCAGATCTTGCAGAAACCAGTTTTCAGTGTTGCTTCCACCTCTCCACATAGTGACAAATACTTTTTCCAGCTCTCATATTTTTTTCTGATAAAATAGAGATTGGATTTACTTTCAGGTAACTACTGATTATTTTTTTTAAATTTTTTAAATTATTATTATTGCAGTGGATGGAGGCAACTTAAGCTTCATTTTTTTTAAGCCAGAGTTTTTCTCTTTATTGCTGTTGGTAACTACCTGAGCTGCTGTTTATTGATTGAGACATGGCTGTACAGTGCTTTAATTTGCTCTGGGAGAGGGTTTTGTTCAGAGTCCATATCATTAGACTGGTCATATTGTTCACTGTTCTGAGGGTTTATGGGAAATGTTATTGCTCAGGGTTTTATTCGAGGTTTACTGAAAGTACAGGTGAGGTTGTCTTCGCTCAGCTTCCAGGACTCACTGAGTACATTCAGAGCACCATGACATAGGTTTCTGCTGAAGAGTTCCTTATCTAACTGCCCTGCATCTCAGAAGGCAAACAGAAATCAGGAGGAAGAACAATTAGTTATGTATGACTAATCTTCATTAAATACCTGCTTATCACAGAATCACCAAGATTGGAAGAGACCTCAAAGATCATCAAGTCCAACCTGTCACCACAGACCTCATGACTAGACCATGGCACCAAGGGCCACATCCAGTCCCCTCTTGAACACCTCCAGGGATAGTGACTCTACCCCCTCCCTGGGCAGCCCATTCCAATGGCTAATGACTCTCTCAGTGAAGAACTTTCTCCTCACCTCGAGCCTAAACTTCCCTTGGTGCAGCTTGAGACTGTGTCCTCTTGTTCTGGTGCCCTTGCAACATGCTACTGCTGGAAACCTTGCCATCTTTCTAGACACTGTTTTACTTGTGCTCAGCTATCATTCGCAACCAGAAAGCTTTTTGTTATTGCTAACTTAGATTTCTAGTGCAGCAGTTTAAGAATGCTCTTTTATGATCTGTGGATAAGGAAAACAGTTTATTTTGTAACCTATTGCAGACACTTTTTAATAATTGAAGACTCACAGCACTTCCTGGAAGCAGTTCTGACCTGCAGGTGGAGGGACTTGAGGGAAAAAGGTTGTTCCAAGACAAAAAGATTGCCAGTGCTTGTTCTGGAATAGCAATGAGACTTGATGCAAAATGATAATTTAAGGTGAATTCAGAGGATTATACAAGCTGTCCTAAAGAAGCACTGACAGTAGATGCAATAATGGAGTATGCATATTCTGTGTCTCCTGGTGTCCCACTTTTCCTTTCAGTCCTGCATACAGCTAGTCCTTTGTGCTGCCAGCCCTGACCTGGAGCAAGAGAAACTGTGACTGCTTTCAGTCACCAACACCCCCCATGACATTATTTTTGAAGTGTTTCACCCCAAGGTATCACGACCTGTGAAACTGGGCACTTTCATATTTTATTAACCACACACAGTGACAAACTGCTTCTGTCAGAGAAATGATTCCTGTATTTTCTTCAGTATTCTTGAAATAATGAATTTCTTTTGAGTTTTAGTTTGGTTTTGTCACAGAAAAGAAGATAAAGTAACTAATTTTAGGTTGTTTGGCTTTTTGCTGTTGCTTTTCTTTCTCCTCCTTTCAAAACCATTTTGGAAGCCAACCTTTGAAACTGATACGTTTTAATAAATAGTACAATTTTGGAGTGTTAAATATCCAGACTAATATCTCACTAAATGTCCAGGAACACCAAAGTCAACCACAGCATCAGCTCAGTAGATTATAGAATTTGCACAATTTTGTGAATCTATTTCTATTTTTCTGGCAGTATTTGATCCTTATGTTAACTGAGGTTGAAATTGATCATTGAGATATATTGACTCAGCTGAAGCCTTGTCAGTTTGTTTCAGCTTTGTACCTGAGTCTTGGCTTTTTATTAGAAGTAATTTATTAAAGATAACCCCAGTCAATACTAAGATATTAATTTAATAATTTAATACAATAATATTGGTTAAAATGCAAGCTTTTCTTGTTTTGGTTTGGTTTAATTTGTTTTGTCTGTTTGTTGGCTGGTAGGTTTTGTTTGTTGGGTTTTTTGGGGTTTGTTTGTTTGTTTCTTTGATAAGGCTTGTTTTGGGTTTTTGTTTGGTTGTTTGGTTTTGGGTTTTTTTTAATGGCAACCAGTGTTTGATTATTTATTTAAAATGAACCCACAACTAAAATACTGGAAAGAAAAAAGTATGGACACAGAAACTAAGAATTAAGCAGCCCTATGAGCACAAGCCCTGTGAGGAGAGGCTCAGGGAGCTGGGGTTGCTTAGCCTGGAGAAGAGGAGGCTCAGGGAGACCTTATTGCTGTCTACAGCTACCTGAAGGGAGGCTGTAGCCAGGTGGGGGTTGGTCTCTTCTCCCAGGCAACCAGCACCAGAAAAAGAGGACACAGTCTCAAGATGCACCAGGGGAGGTTTAGGCTGGATGTTAGGAAGAAGTTCTTCATAGAAAGAGTGATTTGCCATTGGAATGTGCTGCCCAGAGAGGTGGTGGAGTCACCATCACTGGAGGTGTTTAGGAAGAGACTGGATGGGGCACTTAGTGCCATGGTTTAGTTGATTAGATAGTGTTGGATGACAGGTTGGACTTGATGATCTCAAAGGTCTTTTCCAACCTGGTTAATTCTATTCCATTCCATTCCATTCCATTCCATTCCATTCCATTCCATTCCATTCCATTCCATTCCATTCCATTCCATTCCATTCCATTCCAATTTTCAGTTACTTCAGGTAACTGAAGGTGGGTGCTCTTAGTCTCTTAGGGTGCTTTCGATTCCATCACCCAGATTCTTGATAAAGACATTAAAGAAAACTTGCCCAAATACTGAGCCCTGGGGATCACCACTTGTGACCAGCCACCAGCTGGATTTAACTCCATTCACCATCACTCTTTGGGTCTGGGCAACCAGCCAGTTTTTAACTTAGCCAGTTTTCTACCCAGTCAGTTTCCCCAGAAGAATGCTGTCTGTCTGTCTATCGATCTACCTAATCTATGATAAATATACTTTAATGAAAAGGTTTGATATATGCAGACAGGCACATGGTTATGAAGAGTTTTTTCTCCCGAAGTAGTGAGCTGAAGAATGAACTTCCTAGGGTTTTAATTGTTAAAACTATTAACAATAAATGAAAATACTTATTGAAATGTGGGAAAGGTGAGGAGCAGATAGTAGAGAATAATCTTGAATATTTTCCTGTGCCCTAAATGTTCATTGGATCCAGCAAGAATGAAAGATTTTTACTTTTGACACGTTTCTGGCTAGGGATTTAAGTCCTTCTGATATTCCATATAAAATATAGGAAGTGTAAACACAAGAAGAACAAAGCATGTCAACATTATTACATTCATAATGCATTTATCACTTAAAATTATCATAAAGAAATATGTACCTATCACTCAATTTCTATTTTTCATTATCTCTGTTCTTAGCTATTTATTGGAAATTAAATGCAGGTATTTTAACCATAAGAAATTTTGAAGAGGGAATAGATGTCAGATAGAATAGAATAGAATAGAATAGAATAGAATAGAATAGAATAGAATAGAATAGAATAGAATAGACCAGACCAGACCAGACCAGACCAGACCAGGTTGGAAGAGACCTTCAAGATCATCGTGTCCAACCTATCATCCAACACCACCTAATCAACTAAACCATGCAACCAAGCACCCCATCAAGTCTCCTCCTGAACACCTCCGGTGATGGTAACTACCACCTCCTCGGGCAGCCCTTTCCAATAGGCAATCACTCTCTCTGTGCAGAACTTCCTCCTAAACCTCAGTGAGAAATTATTCAGTCTTAATTCTGTTCATATACAAATGTCATGCCAGTAAAATAGACTTGTCAAGCATATGAGCTGTGATCTGGGGGTGCCTTGTGCAAAATTTTGAGGGGTTTTGGGTATTCCAAGTAATTCTGTTTTAATATATGGCATTACCATATGCTAATTAGTAATATTAACATTCTGATCTTAGAAATATTTTTAAACAACTTTTAAATATGATAGTAATGTTAAAATCATCTGGCTATCAGTATAAAAGAGGACTGTAAATACTGGGATTTAACCAGAAATTCTCTCATGCTGGTTTGCAGCATCTCTGAAATCAAGAGAAAATCCAGAGTCAGACCCAAGGTACAAGAGACTGTCAGCTCAGAGTGTGACACATGCAGAGTATCTGAGAATCTTGCCTGAGTACTTAATTGATGCTGAGGATTTAGATGTTCTGTTTGGATCATTAACACGGATATTATGGGATATTAAGGTATTGGCTACTTGTATCATCTATTTCCTGCTTTTCAAGCCCCAAGAGTATTTTGAGTTTTCAAAAATTTATCCCAGAAACATTATTGTGATCTAGAGTACACAGCATAATGCTACGAAAAGCCTTACATTTTAAGGTATTTGTATTTTCTTAGTTATTAGAGCAAGAAATACTAATGAAAGCAGCCTTTAATTTGTGGTTTGGTAGCCACCAGCAAAGCAATGTTCAATAACCACAAGAGGGAGCCTGGGGAGTCTATCGAAAGAAAACGATGCCGAGACGTGACAAGGCACAGTGCTTCCTATGCAAGAAGCTTTTACACAAACTGATGTTTCCATTGATTTCGGTAATGAAATCTGTATGGCTGAACAGTTTCCTGACCGAAATGCTGCAAAAGGGCAATGAAGATTAAGCGATGCATCCTCGTTTCTTTAAACCATATCAATAGATTTTTTTCCTTTTTTAAAAAAAAATTAAATAGTTAGTGGTGCTTTGTGTATGCAGTGGCCAAAGTGCTTCCTTTGAAAATTTGATTAATTGCCCTAGCTCCTCATAAGGGCTGTCTTTAATTCAACGTACATGACAAAGGCACTAAGTTTGAAAACTCAAAAATATGTTTTTGACTTTTGGTGCTTTGATATCACAACAGTAACTGGAGAAACTAAGGTAGCCAGGACGTAGAAATGAGATTACAGCATACATAGGAGAAAACATCTTTCAGAATAAGTTTTCTGGTTTAAAAGTGCTTCCATGTCAAAACCAGTTAATGTATCAAATGGGATAACTACAAAAAGTTTTAGTTCAGCCATGTCCTTTTCAGTCATTCCAGCAGTTATCTGGATTGTAGAGTAAGGACTGTGTTCAGTAATTGGCAGACATTGCTAGTGTCAACACACATTCAAGAGTAGCCTTAGACATCAAAAGCATCTGAGATAAAAGTGAGCACCAATGCGACTTCCTTTTTGTCAGGATAGCATCTACACTCATCCAGGTGAGGAACAACAGGCAAGGCAGTGGTGCTGTAGAAAAAGAGCTCAAGATCAGAGTGGATTTTAGGCTGGACCATGACCACCAACACCTGATTATGAAAAGGGCAAGGAAATGCTGGAACAGATAAATAAAATTCTCTCCTAAAATTCTTGGCTAAACCAAAACATTATTTGATTTTACCAGACACTTTGTGAACTGCTGAAAATACATTAATAGAAGGAGTCAATTACAGAAAGCCTACTACTTGATACACTGATTTACCTGAAACAAGAAGCAGAGGCTGCTTTATTTCACTGGGGGCACATACATTTGGTATAAAGCTGGGGGTAAACAGTTTAAAATGACAGCTAGTATAGAAAAGTTTGCCAGAAGAAAAAGAAGTTAGCTTTTGGAAGCACTTAAACCAAACACCTATTCTAAATCTGGCAGCTGGATTCTTAAGTTTTCAGTAGTGTGTGTGTGAGCATCTGTGTTTTGAAAACAATCACAATCTGCATGTGTAAAAGAGAATTTACATTTCTAAATGCAAATGTCAGTGATCCACCATAATTTGCTTAGCTTTTTCCTCATAATAATAGAATACATATGGGGTAATAATTGTAATTAATGTTCCTGTTAAGAGATGATTGCTTAAGATGATGGTGTGAAGAATTCACCACTGTCACTGGCAGCATATCCTGATTGTCCTGTGTACAGGTATGGCTTCACTTTCCAGCAAGTTGAGTTTTAACATTCCCTCATAAAATTAATGCTGCCTTTTTCTGTATTTTTATACAATACAAAGTGTATCATTTTTCTATTTCATCAACTTCAACTACTTCTAAGGACAGTTAAAATTCTTTAACTTTCTTACTATGTTATCGCTAATTGTAGAACTTGTACAAAAATGTGTTTGTTTTTCTTGTTTCAGTCACTTAGGATTGCAGTCTGGATGTGCCATTAAATAATCTTTTAATTGCATGCCAGCTCATGCCACAAAATTGGTATTTGAGATAATCACTTTAAAAATTTGAGTATAATCCAATTTAACATCAGGTCAAGTATTACTTTAATTGTAGTTGTAGCTAATCCAGTGAAAATATTCCAGAAGAACCCTCAATAGTGAGAGGATGAGCTGGTATTTTGGCTGCTACTTAATAGCTGGACTCTATAAAACTCACCATGATTGCATGGTATGGGAATTATGACTATAATTTATCAGGAGGACTGTTCTTGTTCCCTCTCAGAGGTAAAAAATGGCCTTTTATGTGATACCATATCTTCAGTTCTCTACATCTGACTGAATGTTTATACCTTATCTCCTGAAAAGTGTTGTTACCTGTATGATTGTATCTCCTTGGCAATTTGTCTGAGTGATAGTGGGCACTAAATAACGAGAACACACTGGAAGAAGCCTCAAAAAATGTGGGAAAGAAACAGAGCATCTGTTTGCTGAAGCTCTTACTCTCTGTGTTATGCTACAGCCATGCTGATTCACAGCTTGTTTCACAATGTGACAAGACCTAGTCTTGGAAAATAGCAGATTGGCACAGGAGCAGAAGGGGGCAAAGATTTATGTGGTTGGAGTTTTTGCATTTTCAGTTAAAAATAGGAGAAAACAGTAGGAATTGTCTTTGTTTGCAGTCACTGTCCCTGACTAGACTTTCAAACTGGAGGACAGAAGGGGAAAAGGCAGCCCATTCTCCATATTAGTACTATCAGCTGTTAGACTGTTGTACCATATATTGTATTGTTTTCTTAAACAGGCTGGATTTATGTTCTCCAGCTTTGATGGAGAAAGCACTATCCTTGGGGAAAATGAGGTCTGAGAGATGTAGACTCAGTTTTTTCCATGGCAGTTTTTAATGCTATAGTAATCAGATTATATTTTTTTTTCTCCCTCCCTTGTGATTAGTAAATTCCCAGGGAGTCTGTCCATTGCTCTACTCCCCAGGGAGCCATGAATACCTAATGCAGAAAACAGTCACAATGCAATTTTCCTTTCTGGACCTGATGGCAAGAGGTGAAATGAATTGTGCATCAGTTCCCTGCTCATGCATGTGAATTATCAATTCTCTAAAACCAAGTGAGCACCGAGAATGGCTTCCTCATCTATTTCGACAAAGTGAAAGTGAATCGATTAATAATAAAACCCAAAATCCTGAGCTTCTACTCAGAAGCAGCTATTTGATCTTCCTAAACAACTGGCTCTTACCAGCAATTGTAAATACTTTCCTGGGTTTTATTTGTCCTAAATCAGAAAAATAACCTTTGATTTTAGATTACTGTTAATATTACTTGTATTTTTTTAAAGTGTCTGTGATCAAACAATACCTAATTACCTTATATATGTAAAGGAAATACAAGTACTCAATCACTTCTCAGATAGCCATGTGGAAAATACCTGTACATGTAGCTAGCTTTATAGCTCCTATAAACAGGAATATCATTGGCTATTATACTGAGTGCTGTAGAACTAACAGAATAGCTAAGCTGTGTGCTTAAGTGTTAGTACCACCAAAACCTCAGAAGAGGCTTTGTTAAAGTATTCCCATATCTAAAGACATAAAACCAGCTCTTGACATTAAAAGGTTTTACACCCTTTTTTCCTTTTTCTTTTCAATCAATACATTTTATCACTAACAACTGTTAAACCACTGGAACTGGTGTTCTTGCCTGCTTGGCAAGATTTATGAAAAAGCAGTTGTTGCCTTTCATGACTGGAAGAGCAAGAACATTAAGACCCACTTCACAGATGAAGATTGGGCTGAGATCAGTTCTGACAGCAGTCAGCATTACTTGTCTAAATTGCATCTGACCTTATGACCTGTCAGAGAGGGGAAAAAAAATAAATCCTAGAAATGTGACTCGAAGCAGGAGAGCCCAGGAAACAGGACACTGATGACAGCTGTGCACCCACTACCTGAAAATCTTTCAATACAGGGAAAATTGAGGGTTGATTTACAAATTTAGGCCACTGCAAATCCCCTTAAGAAAGCAGTCTTGTGACATTTCATTAAGATCTTCAAATATGAACATGAAATGGGGATAGAATAAACTTCAGTCACATTTTAATTCAAGAATCACAAAACAATAGAAAGTACAACTGTAAAGAAAGAAAGAGCACCACAAAAGTAGTTTTTCAGGGAACATGGACAGTCACAGTGACATCCACACTTTGAGTTCTTCACACTATTTAAACCGTCATGATCAGGATCAAATCTACATGGTTTCAGGGCAGGATCTTTTCCATTTGAGGAACTTATTTGTTTCCACACCAGTGACTGGCTGATGTATAGTAGAAGTTAATTACAATCTAAACTGTGCTTTGCCTGTGGGCTACCTATGTAGCAGTTCATACCAATGAGTTCAGACCAGCTCTGGACTGTTGGCTAGTTCATTACAATTATTATATTTCCAGAGTAACACCCTTATGCCTGCATTCCCCTTTAACATTATGTACCTCATCAAGGCTATAGACTCTGAGTGCACAGCAATACGAGTTACCATGGAAATAATCACAATACTCTGTTAATGTAAAACTCAACAGACTCTCAAATAGCTGTAGGTAATGAGTCAAATCTTACTCTGACAGCAATGCTATTCTACTGACTTTAGTACCAAACTGAGCCCTAAAATTTGTGTTAGAAACATTTATTCTCATCACAAACTATAAAAAGAATAGATAAAAGTTTCCCCCAAAAAATATTTAATCACAAAGGTTATTTGAATTATCATAAAATAGTCTGGGAAGTTGTCCACCGTTAATGTCTCTTCCTTTGGCCATCTCCTGATTTTGTGCATTTTCATCTGAGAACATGATTCAATTTCTTCATAAAACAAAGCTGAATGATACTGAACTCTGTCAGGTTCAAGTCAGTAGAAAAATATTTGAAGAATAAAAAGACATTGCTCAATTAATCACTATTAACATGCATAGGGAAAGGTCTGTTATTTTACACCATAACAGCAAAGGCAGGCAGTAACTAAATCATTTCTCCTACATTTGAATGTATTCTTGAAGCACTAGATATGCCTTCTTTCCATACCAGCCACATTATAGAACCATAATTTGCTCTGAGAGATCTGGATTCAAATTTGCTGAGTTAAATTTCTCTCACAGACAGCAAGAGAAAATTAGTTTCAGCTAAGCCAAAGACATTAACTTGAGCAGAATTAGTGGTACAGATCCACACAGAATTGTTTAAATCCCTACACAGCACATTGACTTTTGTATTTATTTTAAAGCCTAATATTCCCTTAAGTGACAATGATGAGTGAATATCCTGGACGGGCAAACCAGTGAGTTTAAGTGAAATAAGAAACTGGATAAAGAATCCTGTGCAAAGAACAGCCCCTGTAATAGTGGAATGTAATGCACCCAGACTCCTTTGGATAAGGTTATTTGCCCTAAAGTTACAGGTGCAGTTCAGCCATGGATTTACAGCTGTGTAAATTTGGCTTTGGAGATTTACTCTCAATAATTCTTGCCTAAATTATTATTGAGCACAGCAGTGAAGGACATAGAAAACACATACAATAAGGCTGAATACAAGAAAACCCAGGGATTCACTTAGGCTATATCTACATTCACATATTCATTTTGATCAAGAATGTGTTTCTGAAATGAAGACCTGGCTGATCCAATTCCTGTCCTTTGGTTCTCCCCATTCAGGGTGAGCCTGGGGATTGCCTCTTATCTGAAGGTGAGTGAAGGATATGATATGCTCCAGAGCACATGATGCGTGCTGTGGTGTCTGATTGATATTCAGTACCCCAGCCAGAATGAAGTGGGGTTAGGGAAGATGTCTGGAAATATGTGAGATGTGGAGTTTGGGTCTCTGACCAGCTCCCCTTGTGCCACGCTTCTTGGTCTCATAAAACTGCCAAAATGCAACTCTTGCCTGAAGGCAGGATGAAAAATCATCTTTTCAGAGCAGTAATTAGCCTGAATCACAGGCTAAATTATATGCTGAGTTCAAGCAGAAGCTAGGTCCTTTAGGATAAACGTGGGTATGTGTTATACTAAGCAGAATAATTGCAACAGGTTTTGTTGCTGTGTTTGTTGTGAACAAGTATTGAGTCACTTAAGCAGCAGCTGTTTACAGCTGATATTTCATTAGCCCAAGTAACCCCCCTGCATGGGTTTGCTCAGGGTAATGAGCATTACCCTTGGCAGTGGATCTGCCCTGTTTTTTCCTTTAGTAAGAGTAATGAGAAATAGTGAAATCAAATTTAAAAAATGAAGACGCAATCACACAAATAATTTGTAACTGGCATCCTGATTCAGTTGATGATGCCATAATTTGACATGTAAAAAATAATAATGACCAGATAGTTATCATAGCCCATTCTAGACTTCCATAACAAAACCAGTTTCATAACAGTAATCTCAGAGATTTCCAGTGGTGTTTAGAAGGAAATTCATCAGAAAAACAGATCTGAGCAGTGCTTGCCTGAGTCCTGCTATTAATCACCCTGATATTTGCTCAAGAGTTTGTGCTAAAGAGATACATAATGTTTGGTTTCTTGCATTACTAGATTTGTTTAGTGAGTTATTAAAGGCCTTTCATATTGAACTTTATTAAATAGATGCAATATAGATACAGCAATAAACCCAGACAGTATTTATTTCGAACTCATAATGACTTGCAGTAAGCTTATTTCACTGAAAAAAACAGTTGCAACTGTGGGTTTGGATATTTTTAAAAGGAGAAATATTTTCCCTCTTTACATACAATGTACAAATGATGTAAAGATGCATGCAAATAATGAACAGAATTGACAGTTATTCAAATGAATTACTTTATCGGCTATATAAAGATATTCAGCTCTAGAAAGGACTTCCTTGATAAAGTGTATTGCTTGAAATCACTGTGGAAAGGTAAGGTAAGGTCATTTCGGCATGATGGAACAGTAGGAATTTAATCACTAGTATTGAAGTATTGGTTCTTTGATAAATCCAGCTTTGTTTGCCTTTTTCTTAGTCAATGGTTCTCAGGGAATATTGATTAAAAAACCAACCAACCAACAACACTTAAAGAAGCTAAATATGATGTGTCAGGTCAGTTCTGGGAGTCTCTACATCAACTTTGAACCTTTTGGTTTCACATAGTTATTTTCCTTGCTAGCATTTTGGAGAGGTGTTTCTGTATGTGTGTGCTATTATTGTTCAGTCCAGGAAACAAAAATCTTTCAGATCACAGTACACACAAGAGCAGAGAAACACTAGTAATTTTGAGGTGCTAGACAGTATAAATTCAAATCCATGTAGACCCAAAACTTTAAAAAATACATCTGAGGAATCAATGACCATGGAAGTCCTACCCAGAGCTCAATCATGAAAATTTTACTGAGTAGTCACCTTGCTCAACAGCTCTTCACCAAGCTAAACATCACCTATGTAATTTTTCTGTTAATAAAGCAATTCTACATTTTTATGACTTTAGTTTTGAAAATTCAAGACTTGGGAACCCAGTTTGGTCAGTTCAGGTAGCCAGCCTGATACTTGCAATGTATACTGTTCCATGGGATTCTTAGGAATTCTTACATCATGTTGTTTTTTTCTTAAGGATTTTGAATACTGACCCCCAATAAGCATCCTGTGGATCTGAACAAATGACAAAATTAGCAGCAAAGGTTGCCATGCTGATATATCAACTCATTAGTTATACAAATAAATCTAACAGGTAAAATGACTTAGAAAAACAAACCAATGTTTAAAATATCTTAAAGGAGCTTCCCAGTAATTTATGTGCATGAGGGTATGCTGTTAAAGCACACACACATGCAGAAGGCCATGTTCTGTCACTCATCCTATTCATTTTAAATGAAACAGTCATCAAAAATACAGTGACAGGTAAAGCTCCTTAAAATCTTTTACTGACTAGTTTGCGTGCGAGATCAATATCCACTACTGACAATTTAATGATGCAGCATCCTTTTTTTAATGCTAGGAAATGACCTAATTTATGTGTTTTCACTAGGGAATCTAAGCTCCATAAGTAAACAACAGACAAAGATGAATCTAAGTACTGCAAAATGGCCTCCAAAGGTCAATTCTTTCTGCTGACTACCAAGCAAAACTGGACTACTCACCCATGTCAGAACTCTACAGCAAATGATGGTATGCACCATACCGAGAAGTGAAAACATAAATAAAGACACTCTCAAGTTCCCACAGGTTGAAAACACTGTTCAACCCAATTGCTCTCACATACTTCAAAAGGCAGTGACAGTTTCTGGTAAACACACAGCCTATTGGAAAGATGACACACAAGTTATAATTAGAATGTATTGCATGGATGGGTTCCAGACTGCTTCCCTACTCCATGTGTTTGCCTCCTGCAATTAACAGGGCCATCTTTCAGATCAGCCTTTTGGCTTGATTTGCCAGCAAAATTTATTTCTGGAGGGTAACCACAAAGTACCATAAACCAAATAATGACTTATTTTTGTAACTGCAAGAACTGAGTTATGTGTATATAAGAAAAAAAAATGTATATAAGAAAAAAAAAAAGTCTTTTCAGTTTCTCAGTGCAAGATGTTTCATGAAACACCCAGGAAAAATGTTTGGAGCACTTAAAAATCAAAACAAAACAAAAGAGCAGCTAAGACTTTCTCTAATGAAATTAATGGTTTGGGGGGTTATATGCCTTTTTATTTCAAAGCATTCACAAGGAAATTGATATTTTTGCTTATAAATTACTTCTGGTTTTTCCACAACGTTTTACATTTCTCACTGTCCAAAAAACAATGTTCATGTAATTTTATACTCGCAATATAGATATCAGATTAAACTCAGCTACAGACTTCTAAATTTCAAATACTTGTACTTTTGATCTCTTTATTTGGCTTGGCTACATCGGCCCATATCTCACAAAAGAGCAATAGGTAACCAGGGGTTGAGCTTCTCATCAAGCACATTGCCTTGTAAAGACAGCTGAGTTGTGCATAACTTGGGAACCTTCCTGGTAGGAAGAGGCAGCCTGTGTTCAAAGCTGGCACCATTTGAGTATCTGAATATCTTTCAGTTATGATGATAATCTTTTGATGAACAAAATGCTTCCATATGAAGTGGGTGACCTCTATAACCAAGGTTTAAAATAATTTCTTAAACAGCTATAAACTACCAACTGCAGTTGTTTGACTATAAAGTACTTTATAAACTTACTTCCAGGCTATACTGGTTCAATAATTGAGCACAAGCCCTATGAGGAGAGGCTGAGGGAGCTGGGGTTGTTTAGCCTGGAGAAGAGGAGGCTCAGGGGTGACCTCATTGCTCTCTACAGCTACCTGAAGGGTGGTTGTAGCCAGGAAGGGGTTGGCCTCTTCTCCCTAGCAACCAGCACCAGAACAAGGGGACACAGTCTCAAGCTGCGCCAGAGGAAGTTTAGGCTGGAGGTGAGGAGAAAGTTCTTCACCGAGAGAGTGATTCACCGTTGGAATTGGCTGCCCGGGGAGGTGGTGGAGTCGCTGTCCCTGGAGGTGTTCAAGAGGGGACTGGACGTGGCACTTGGTGCCATGGTCTAGTTGTGGGGTCTGTGGTGACAGGTTGGACTCGATGATCTTCGAGGTCTCTTCCAACCTTAGCGATACTGTGATACTGTGATACTGTAATTATTTGAGAGAAGAGGAAAAAGCCCACTGAAGAGTCAACACTTCACTGTTTAGAGCCAAGGAATTAGTATTTAGTAAACCCATATGAAAACCAGCAGTAATATTACCTTCTTCTTCAGAGATACATTAGATTGATTTTGTTCCAAAACATATTTAAATAATTGGTAGTCTAATACTTTTGATATAAATAGACAAATCAAACTTCTTGAATTCCATATTAATAGATTTTTTTCATAGATGTCAACCTATCACCATGGTCTTCATGAATACTCAGTGAGGGCTCTAGATCATATAGCAGTGCTGAAAATATAAAAAATGTCTTTGCACAACTGCTGTTTACATGCACAAGAGATTATCTTTACTCCTAGCACTAAAAAACTGCTGGAGATTTCTGTGCTTGCAGCTTGATTCTCATCAGACATAAGCAAAGAAAATCATTGGGGTTTGAACATCTGGAAGAAGGTTCTTTAAATTAAAGAGGAGGTGGATGTGACAAGGGATACTTCCTACAGTGCAAGGCCTTTTTCTGCTTGCTGTGCATTCTGTCCCAAGGTAGACTGTATTGCAGGTCTGACTACCCATAAAACTGACGGTGAATGTCGTTTCAAAGTTTTGAAAATGTCCTGTTTAAGGGGTGTGGAAAACTTTGGAGACCAGTCTTTTATTTGAAATACTTCAGCATATGAACCTCTTTTATTTGGCTGATAGAATCAGTTTTTGCTAAACCAGCAGGTTTTTCTGTGTTCTTTATCCAGTTTTATGAGGTATTTTCCAAAGTTTTTGCATATGTAAAAATGTATAATGTATATATGTGCATATACATATATATAGAGAGAGAGCTGCCTTTGAATGATCCTAGATGTAATTTAGGAGGCTGCTCACATCTGAAGGTCAGGTTGCCATGCATTGCCAATCATTAATTTTCTTTTATATTTTACACTGCTTTTGGTAAATGGTCTTCACCATGGCTTTGTTTTAGAATAGAATAGAATAGAATAGAATAGAATAGAATAGAATAGAATAGAATAGAATAGAATAGAATAGAATAGAATAGAATAGACCAGACCAGACCAGGTTGGAAGAGACCTTCAAGATCATCACGTCCAACCTATCATCCAACACCACCTAATCAACTAAACCATGCAACCAAGCACCTATCAAGTCTCCTCCTGAACACCTCCAGTGATGGTGACTCCACCACCTCCTAGGGCATGCCATTCCAATGGGCAATCACTCTCTCTGTGAAGAACTTCTTCCTAACCTCCAGCCCAAACATCCCCTGGCACAGCTTGAGACTGTGTCCTCTTGTTCTGGTGCTGGTTGCCTGGGAGAAGAGACCAACCTCTGCCTGTCTACAACCTCCCTTAAGGTAGTTGTAGAAAGCAATAAGGTCAGGCATTCGTCAGGCATTCATCTAACCATGAAGTTCAGCCATTCACACTGAGTTAAAATAATATTGAAATTTACAGTAGAACCCTCTAGTTGTAAATTCTTATCGTTCCTCTCTTTATTCTCACTGGGACTAAGTGAAAAACAATAACAAGTTCTGTGGAGTATCTGGAGGTTTCTTGGAACTTTCTTAAATATCAAAATATAATCTGAGAATTCTGGAATCCTACTGCCTTAAACAGTGACAGCTTTTTGGCTTAAAACCTCTAAAAATCTCTTTATCAGGTTAGAATACATATTCTGTCAATTATAACCATTAAATCTGTAATATCATAAAGACATGACAAGAGATATCAAAACCAATATAATTCAGTGATGTGTCCTTGGCAAAAGAAACCATGGGTAGCCTTCAGTTTATTTTCAATAGTACAAACTTCCATCTGTAATGCAAATACAATTTCATAATGTTTTTTTTTCTGGTCTAAAGAGGAACAACTGTGAGATTTCTTCAAGCAGGGAGAATAACTGGAACACTGCCTCAACTTGTCTCAGTCTTCACCTTCCGGTGAGTAGATAGTTGCTGAAAAAATGTTTTCATTTCCCTTGTGTCTTATTTACAACTGTTGGCAGTAATATGAAAATCATTCACTAAGCAGCACTATGTATTTTCTATCTTATTCAAGCATGTGGTGGTTTAGGCTGGGTGCTGGCCTGGATGTCACTGCACAGACCACACCTGGGAGGTCCCAAGGGGTGGGCCCAGCCCAGGGGGTGGTCACAGGAAACCAGGTATTCCATTTCCCATAATGTCCTGCTCCCCTATAAAACATCCACACGGGGTCTTCACTTCCTCTTTCCTCCCCCGCCGGTGCCTAGGTAAAATGGCGTGAGCCGCCTCCCTTGAGCCTGCCCAGGCCCAAGGCTGGGTTGGGGGGAAGAAAGAGCCCTGGGGGGGTTGGGTGTACCCCCAGGTGGGGATGGGACGTCTTGGGTATGTTTTGGGATCTCTCTTTCTTTGCCACGGTGCTTGTGGTTTTTCTGTAAAACTTTCATTGTTCTCTTTTGTTTTTCCATTTAAACTTTCCACCATCTTTTGCAATCCATTTGTCTGCGTCGTTATTTCTGCCCGTGGTGGGAGGATTGCTCTCCCAAACCACCACAAAGCAAAACACTTGTGCGAGTGTGAACACTGCTACGTGCCTGTCTAAAACCCATGTTTGCTGGGGTAACAATTCACCTACTAAAGCCCTACGGAGAGATGTGGGATTATGAATCAAGAGTCCAGTGGTTTTAGCAGCAGTTTTCGGAGGTCACTGGCTTTATTTCCTCTTTGCAACAGTGCTGCTTTCTGGCACAAAGAGTCCGGTTGTCTTTCACCTACCCATCTGAGATCTAAACTGCACCAAAGGTGATATTTGATGACATTCTTCCTCACCACAGCATCTTATCAGCCTGCAAGGAGTTAAGGTTTCTTAAGACACATGCTTAAATTGCCTCTGCAGTGTCCTCAAGAACATCATCAGCAGTTGTGTCTGCAAGATACCAATTTCACCTTGCTATCATATTGATAATTATTTTGCTCACTCTGTCTGGTTTGTTGGGTTATAATAATTGCATTATTAATATGCTTATGCTGATCCTGTGTGCTGCTTAGTGGGCTACATTCTCTCCTCGGACAGGATTCATCTTAAAATCAGTATATTCCACTCAGACTGACAAAGAGGAATTTATTTGAAATTCAAATGCAATGTTCATGCTAACACACCCAGAGTTTCAGGTCCACTTCACAAAACTGTTACCAGGGAGTTAATTCCACAGTTGTCAGCCTTCCCTTGAGAGGGCAACTTGTTCTCCTGCTTCTCCTTTCCTAAGAGGGCTTACAGGTTTTTCAGGAACAAGTTGCTTAGCACAAAATAATCCAGCAGCCCAACACAGGATCTTAGGTTCTAGCAACTAGACCTAACAATCCCTGTTTATTCCAATGGTAAATCCAAAGTTGAAAACACAACAGGTCTATAGTGCCTGAAGTTTTATGAATCTATTTTATGAATCAAAACACTTGTGGCTGCTTTGCCTCTATACCTCTTCTGTGTGACAGCTCTTGATACACTTGTGTGGTAGTGAGTGATTTGAGGACCAGGAAATTGGAAAGTGTAAAGAAGTACTTGACCTTCTTTAATAATCTTTGAAGTGGGTGCTTAAGGAAAAGATATAACTGTTAAGAAAATATTAATTACATCTATAAATGTGTGTGTACCTTAGAATCTTAGTTTCTTTTAAATTCTGCTGACCTCCAGGTAAGTGGCCCCACTGAATATATTTGGGTCTTGGGTCAGTTATCTAAGTAAACATTTTCCTACCCCTCCTCACTGTGCCACACTACAGAAATCATCAGACCTGCTCCCAGAATTCTGCTCTCTTCACCAGGCTGGACAACCCCAGCTCTCTCAGCCTGTCCTCACAGGAGAGATGTTCCAGCTCCCTGATCATGTTTGTGACCTTCCTCTGGACCTGATCAAGCAGATCCATATCCTTCTTATGCTTTGGGCCCCAGAGCTGGACAAAGCACTCCAGGTGAGATCTCACCAGAGCAAAGGAGCAGAATGACCTTCCCCAGCCTGCTGATAATGTTTCTCTTGACACAGCACTGGATAAAATTGGCTTTCTGGGCTGTGAGCGCACATTGCTGGATCATGCTCTAGTTTTTCATTCACCAGTAGCCCCAAGTCCTTCTCTTCAAGGATAAATAAAAACTAGAAAGGAATGATATACAAATAAGGTAAGTTTGTGGAAGAATTATGTTGCAGAAAAATGCAGGTAGAACATGTTAGCATGACATTGTTTAAAGGTCCTTTCAAAAATGCTTGGTATAAAACCTCTGAAGATTTGAAGTAAAACTGTGCAAATTTGTCATAGAATAACAGAATTGCTTTGGTTGGAAAAGACCCCCAAGATCATCAAGTCCAACCATTATTTTACTAATAATATAATTTAATAGAGAATAATACAGTTTCTAGACAAGAGCTGTATTTCTATTAAATGATTACAAGAGGTATAAGGATAATGCCAGTCTCTACTTCGAGGCTGTGAGTTTTCCCAGTGAGTGTGCTGAGTGAATGATGCTGTAGAGTGTTTCTTAGAAATGTAAGTGGCAAAAACATCTTGTGCAATCACCTCTGCTAGGAGTTTTCCTTATCATAAGAAATGACTGGTCCTTTGATATAGTCTACATTTTTGCTGGTGGTTTTGCTGGTGGCTGCCTGTGGGGATGAGTGTCAAGACCAGCACTCTGCTTTCGCCCCTTAATGCACTGAAGTTAGGGCAACGTTCTTGTAGCTTCAGTGTACCAGAAAGACCAGAAATTTTTCTTGAAGTCATTCACTCTTGCATCAAAACTTATCCACAGGCACCAAGGCAGAACTTTACACTTTTTGCAGCTCAGTGCCAATTTACCTGATGCTGAATCTTTTTCCCCCCTTTTCTGCATACTCATCATCATGAAACCAAGGCTGCAGAGTAATCCCTAAATCATATCCCTGACAAATTTTTCATTATTTCTGTTGTTGTGTTCCACCTACTACCGATCAAATCAGCAAGAAAGGAAGTCCTACTGTGTACTATTTGTTGTCTCTTGTCTGCAACAGTTGTGATTTTTTATTAAAAAGAAAAAAGTTTGGAACAAACTTCACCATATGCAAGTAATTAATATGCAATTGGTTAACTGCAGGATTATGTGAGTTGAGAAGTGCTGGAGATACAATGCATGCAGATATGACACTGTCTTCTACATATGTTCACAGAAGAAAATCAGCTGTTGTAGCGGAACTGCATGAGAATTCATATGGTTTATGGCCCTAAATTTAATCTTGTTTTTAACTTGAAATACCTGTAACAATTTGCTTTGTCCCCATAGAGCTTTAAAACTTTGTCTTTTTCCCCTTTGTTTATTGAAGATAACATTTTGGAAACAGAGGGTTTGTTCAAACTCTCAAGTACACTGGAAGACTAGACATTCATTCAAAGTGCCTGTAACAAAAACATTTTCTCTGAAGTACTGATGGGAATTGCAGTAAAAGAAATCTTTCTCTAGCTTGAGAGTAAGGAAATCCATTAATATATGATGGGGGGCATATAAATGAAATGTTACAAAACCTAGGATAATAAAATGGAAACAATTCTTCATGCTGACAGGATTCTTTTAAAAGTTTTCTAACAGAAATAACAGTTTTCACACAAACTAGCGTTTTGTGTGAATGCCTTTGTGTTCATATAAACATGTGAATTGTTGTTTCTTTAGGAATAATGTTTATTTAAGAACACTTCATGATAGAAATTAATTCTTAATGTTAAAGCAAGCATCACTTGGTGTAATTACTACAAAACTGTGAGGCACTAACATGCCATGTCACTATATTACCTGAGAACTTCATGTTTCCTGAGCTATTTGCACCAAACTTCTTCTAGTTTTTCGGCTGAAATCACAGGGCTTGCTCAATTTTGTTTGTTAAAATAAAATGTCACTTGTCTTGCTTTCCTGTGCTTTCAGATAAAAATATGAGTAGCATTGTGGGGTTTATGTACTATTTCTATTTTAATATTTCATACCATACCATCTATCTTACTGCTGTTCCAAACATCTTCATGACAAATTATGCCACCTTATGCAATTCTATGTTGTGAATTAATGTCAGACTGTAATGAAATTTGTTTTGATAGAATTTCTGGAGTTTTACAAAACAAACCCCCTTCCATTCAATGAGGGGCCATTTATAATTTCTTTGTTGTAGTTTGTGGAAAACATTGTCAAAATCAGTGCCACTTTTTGCAGAAAAAGACTTAATTGACATGGCAAGTTGTGCCACAATCTGCCTGGAGAAGCCTTGCTGACCTGCTCTATTGCTGTGCGCAATGTACAATGCAACAGTGCTTGATGCTCTCCCTTCAGCTCCCAGGGTAAGTACACAGTGCAGCACAGCAGATAAGGAGAGTGGCAGAGCCCTGCAAGCCTGCTGGCAGCAAGGCTGCTACCCCTCTTATTTGTCAAGTGCACAGTAAGTGCTGTCATTTATAATGCCAAAGTGTTTATTTTATTCCTATGCATCTTTTGCTACACAGAATTTCTATTTGTTTAGCACTGGCAGCGTGGTGCAAGGCTGAGCAAAGGTTGCTGTTGCAATTCATCCTGTTTCCAAGCAAAGACACCAACCTTTTTCCAAATGCTGAGCCTTTTTTTGAAAGAAATCAAGTGAATTCACACGTTGTGTAAGCACAAAGGCTAACATCCATTTTCAGAGCATATCACCACAGAGAACAATATGTTCGCTGTTTAATGTGACTCTACTGCCTGTACTAGAACATAAACCGCTAAATGTTTCTTTGGAGGAGAGGCTCTATTAAAAGCATCACAAAGATAGCCCACATAATTTATTCAAGTGATCAAGTATTCGGTGCCTTACAGAAATGGTGTAAACTGTGACAAAGATTATTTTTACATTTTTTTAAAATAACCTATAGCTATGGTGAGTGAGGCTTGTAAGGCTCTCAGCTAGCTCCACGAACATCACAGAACCCCAGGTCTGTGTCACATGAGAGGAGAAACACCAAACAGCTGCGGGAAACATTCAGCATGTGACGTGGCACATGCACATGGATACATTCTGCAGAACAGTCATGTGCACTTACCAGTGGTAAAGAGATTTCTCTTTAATTTATCATTGAATTAATGTATCTATGTTTAATTTATCTCTGGGGAAAAAAAAAAAAAAAAAAAAAGAAAAATTCCCAGTGATTTTCCAAGACAGTTTGTTTGCAGGACCTGCTTCCTATACCAATTTTACTCCTAGAGAGCACAGAATTTTATGTAAGGAAAGCAGGCTGTGTTGAAGTCTCATGCACTAAATAACCCCTGGTACTCTGCAGCCATAGCTAACAAACTCGATATGGCTCATGTTGTAGAACAGCATTTTCTTATGCAGAATTTTTTTGTCTGAGAACTTTTGGCCTGCTCCTAATGAAAGGGTATTTTTTCCTGACAGTGACAAAATTACCCTTATTCACAGGTGATAAAAGCAGTGTGTCGCTTACTGTGTCTCCTCCAATAAAGGAGAATAAAATAATTGGTCCAATATGAACTTCCCACTATTGTTCCTACTGCTGCCCCAGTCCCTGCATAGTTTCTCTGGTAAATCCTGTGTGTAGTACAACTGCATTTTCTCTTTTGCCTGAGAAATCCAACAGCCTATGAATATGGGGTGCTATCAGTCAGTAGAAAAGATTGTGATATTCTAGTGTTCTCTAACCTGCAAAAGTCCCTAGGCTCCGTTATTATTCAAAGAGGACATAGGAATGTTATAGTCAAGAAGGGCACACACCAAAGTGTGAAGTTTTCATCTAAACTGGTGGACTCAACTGTTTTTGAGTCATACACTAACGCCATGCCATGTCAGCATGAGAGTTTAGGTGTAGATGTGTACAAACATACACTAGCCTTATATTTTCGTGGGGTTAACTTTACAGAAATAATAAGGGCCAGCAAAGAGCTATAGCTTGCTCATCTATCATGGGTCATTTTCAGTGCAGCTCCAGAGGGTTTTTTTGGTTAGTGTGTTGAGATGGGTCACTATTGCTATAGAAAACTGATGCAGAGAGAATGACGATGAGCCAGACAGTGAGAACAGGGGGAGCCCTTGTCTTGGGAATGTGGGGTCAAACCCAGCAGAACTTCATATATATGTATCCTAAAACCTTTCTTTGCCATTCTGTCTTAGTAGTAACACAGGTATCAGGTAGCACAACACAACACAGCACAAGTTGTAGCAAGAAGGAATTACAAGCGTCATTGAGTTTGCCACAAGAAATGAAAGATTTAGAAAGCTACATGTACCAACACACAGTTTCCATATATATGCATATAAAAATTTTTTAAGATTTGTTTTTTACTAGTGCTTAAATGCTGATGCCATTATGATGTGTTTTCATGTTTGTCCACCTGCACAGCATCCCTCCTGTATGGCTATCCCCAAACTTTCAAAGATAAACATGTCCAGTTCAATCATAGTGCAAAAAGAGGCATACAGCAGAAAACTACAAGGGCTTTTGCAAGGTAATATCTATTTTCTGGTCGTTTTTTTTGTTGTTTGCTTGTTTGGATTTTTTTTTAAATTGTAATATCTGAGCTATCTTGTCTTCTTGGTATCATTGTAGTTAGGAATAACATGCATCGTTCTTGGTTTGTACTGTTGTGGTGGGGTAGGAAGGTTCCCCACACACACACAAAAGAATCCACAGCTAACTCAGCCGGAGAAGCAGATGAAAGCTGTATTTTACAAGCAGAAAAGGAATGCAATGAATATGTACAAAAATATACAATATATACAGAAATATACAGCAATGTATGTAATACAGGAGACCTTTCCCCAACCCCCCCCTGCGGCCAGGGGGGTTCGGCCTGTTCCCCCTTCTCCCTCCCTACCTCCCCTTTTTCCCAAAAGGGTTAGAGAGAAAGAGAAAGGAAGGTAATTAAAAGCTCAAAGCGAATGCAAGAGTTAGTTTTCTTATCTGGTTAGCTCTGTTAATCCAAGGTCATTCCTGCCATGCAAGCAGGCCAGCTCTCAGGACAGGGAGAAGAAGAGACTGCCCAGACTGACAGACTAAGCTAAAAGTTACAGCTGAATTCTACCAATGAAATTGGTTTAGCATATCTTTGTTTTCTGTTATAATCCCAAAACATTCAGCCAGAGTGTTCAGAAAGTGTCCATTTCTTAAAGGCACAGCCTAAACCGGTCACAACTGTTCTACTCACTGAAATGTCAGTTGTATTACACACACGGATTGGTGCTCGGGCACAAATGAACTATTAAGTTTTCTGTAGACCTTCATCTGTCAGATCGTGTTAGAGCGGTCACTGATGATACTTCATGCTACCTAGCCTCTAGTGAAACATGATTCTTTGCTTCCCTTTGAGCGGTTGATGGGAATATTTTTTCATAGCCTCACTGAAAAACTGTTTCAATATTCTGTGTATGCTAGTTACACCTAAGAAGGTAATAAAACAAGAGAGCTAAATTAAGGGCTACTGCCTACATCCAGTTCCCTCCTGTGTGTGCATCATAACTGCCACATCCTTTCATTACCGTCATTCGTGGTACATATCAGCAAGAGCATGAAGCATTCTGCTGGCAATTATGTAAAGAAGAAAACAAGCCAAATACCAAGGAAACAATCCAGTTTCAACACTACAGTGATGCAGATCAACCAATGCACCTAACAATGTAATTACAAGGAACAATGAAATTGGCATAAACTAAGAGGAAAGATGATAGAGACAGCGGCATTTCATTTGGTGCATGTTACTACAAGCATGTTTTCAATAGGCTGTGGTCATTACCCTTACAGGCATTGATGGGTGATTTAGACTAGCTTAAATGGTGCCCTTCTGCCAATGGGAGACTGCAGTTCAGCAACATGCCCTTTATAACATGTTGCAAAATGGGGAAAAAAAAGAAGTGTAATTAACCCTGAGGAGAAGAGAATAAAACATTTCATCAAACAACAAACCAAAAATGTTGCCCACCATTTTTACCTCTTCTCCCAGGTAAGTAGTGATAGAAAAGAGGGAATGGCCTCAAGCTGTGACTGGGTAGGCTTAGACTGGACATTAGGAAAAAGATTTTCACGGAAAGAGTGGTCAGGCATTGGAATGTGCTACCCGAGGAGGTGGTTGAGTCACCAACTCTGGATGTGTTTAAGGGTTGCTTGGATGTGGCACCTGGGGATATGGTTTTGAGGTGAACCTTGTAGAGTAGGGTTATCAGTTGGACTTGGTGATCCCAAGGGTCTTTTCCAACCTGAATGTTTCTGTGATTCTGTGATCATCTCTCTCTTGTGAACATGTCCATTACGTGTACCCGGAGATCAGGATTCACCCAATGTCCAGCTGATTTTCTACACAAGGGCACTTATTACTTCATAGTCTATCCTCTCCCTCATCTGTCTGACTCTTAGCTATGAGGACACACGAATAGATGCAGTATCTCTATTTATAAAGTGTTTAAGCTCTGGTCCAGCATTATAACCTTTTACCAAAATTACCAGATGCTACAACAGTTATGGGTTATGCCCACCCTCCCCAGCCCCCCACCCCTGACAATGAATGATTTGCTGAACAGCAATTATTTAAGCTAAATTTCTCTACTCAAACATAGAGTTTTGCAGGAAGGAAATCTCAGCCCAGATGGTTCAGCTACTTTTGAGAAGGAGGAAATGCTTGCTGCTTTTCCATGTTAAAAATAAATCTGGTCACCCTTTCAGAATGGTGCCATTTTTATAGCTGTTTGAGAGATGAGAGGAAGATCTCTGGCTCCTGCAAGACTCTCTGAACTTAGTGATTTCACACTTGGAACAGGTATAGGCAAGGAATAGGAGAGAAATAGATCAAATGAATAAAGGTTTCCCATTTTCTTACCACAGGAGCTGACCCTGCCTGTTCTGTAAATAGATTTGGTACCTGGCATGAAGGGGCTTCTCTAACATGTAGAATTCACTTATTTCAGCTTCTGCACAAAACACATGAAGAAATAAGAATAAAGTAAGAACAAACAAATGTTCTGCTCTTTGCATTTACAATTAAATAACATGATGCTAACATAAAATCACCCTACTTCCTTGTAAGTGACAACATGGCAGTGGCACCACAGGCACGTAGGGGTGGCACTGAGAGGGATTGTCCCAGCACTGAGGTCTGCTGTGGGTCATGAACAGGCCACTGAGGGCAACATGGAGGCACAGCCTCTGCCTCCATAGTAAATGGAGATACTGGAGCTTCAAAGCAGATAGACAAGGCTGAAGGGATCCCCCTTGAGGCTGATCCTCCTTCCTTATAAGGAAGGATCCCCCTTCCTTATAAGGAAGGAGTGAGGTGTGGGGCCAGTGCACTTCAGGTCTATGATGGGGATTACCTCCTCCTGCTGGGTCCCACAGTCGCACAGATGGATTTGACCTGATGTGGGAAACACTCACAGCTGCAGAGGACAGGAGTATGTCCCAGGCTGCCCACAGGGACTGAGGCCACCCCTGAGGTGACCCTAGCAAAGGGCCTGGTGTGGGAAACACTGGGGTACCACAGCACCAAATTTTGGGTGGAAACACCCAAGATGCCTCTGAGGAGACAGTAATAGTTTAAGTGAGAAATGTGTATCAGCAAGGTGTGGCAAGGAGCATGACGTGATTTGGGTGGGAAACATGATGGTCCTTCAGGAGGACACACTGAAGTGCCTCAGCAAGGACAGCCAGTTGCTAGTTTCCTCTACTGCCTTGTGTCTACATTAACTGTTGCCTCCATCCTACTATCCAGGTGTCTTTTTTTCTTTTCTACTTCTTAATATATCTGTTCAAAATTGGGAACATTTTAAGCAGAGATGTTGGTGTTTTCACTCCCATTGGTGTTACATTTGTTTAGGTGTTGAGGAATTGGTAGTTTGCATAAGGAAGAAACTGACACTATGCCTATAACAAGCAGAATATTTCTATGCTCATGAGGGTGGTGTACTGACATTATAAGCAGTTTGCCACCAGTTTAAAAGAGCAGATACTTCAGTACCCAAAGTAACAAATACTGAACCAGGTCGGAGTGCTGCCACTCACCTACAAAACTAATTTGCTTATCTCCCTGCTTGGTGAAAGCATCTCTGGTACCCTTGAATTAACTGCCTGTGTCTTTCTTTGAGATCTTTCCACTTTATTCAAGAGGTATTTTAGTATTATCAAAAGTTATCTTGAAGAGAAATTATTTCTCTTGGAAAAGAGAAAAAGTTTATCTCTCTGGGAAGGGAAATGACTGCAGTTATGTAGTCAGGGTATAGCTGTCTTGAATCACACAACTCCCCCAGCAAAGATAAAAGTCTAACCTGTGAAGCGATCTACAAAAAACATTAACATTTTCCTTGATTTCTGTGGAATTAGGGAACAGTACTTGGCAGAACCAGTAATATCAGAAACAGGTAGACTATTCAATGAGTAGCAATATGGAAATGTTGTGGTTTGTGTCTGTGTTTGTACATAGATCAGCCTGCATTCCCTGAGCTGAGAAAAATCTGCATGACCTCTTGGCTTACATTTCCACTATGAAGAATTATTTTATGCTGTTGCTCTGTAAAGCTCAGCACCCTACTTCATCATGCCTAAACTGAGCTAGAATGTGGTTGTAGAATGTGGTTGTAGTGTGTGTGTGGTTGTAGAATGAGAATCTTCCTGCCCATGGAAAGGAAGCCATGGAGCACCTCTTCCCTGGAATTGCCCCTAAAACTGCACAAAGAAATCCATGTGGCTCAAAAATCATTCAGCTAATGCAGAGCAGTTAGAAAATGAAACAGTTAATGAAGTTTTAAAGGCTCCATATGCCTAATTATTTGAAACTGCATCCTGCTCATAGACTGATACTAGAGGAAGTTAAGTAAAGGTAATTAGCAGGTATTTTGGCAGTCTGCTCAGTTTAATTCTCTTGCTACATCCTGTTATGTCTGAGTATCCAGAGGTTAATAGCAAAAAAAGCATTGGAAAATTCTGTCCTGGCCAAGTAGCTGCACATTGTGAGCAATTGCTCTTACACCCTGCATGTATTATTTCATAAGTTACTTCACAGTATCACAGTATCACAGTATGACTAAGGTTGGAAGAGACCTTGAAGATCATCGAGTCCAACCTGTCATCACAGACCCCACGACTAGACCATGGCACCAAGTGCCACATCCAGTCCCCTCTTGAACGCCTCCAGGGACGGTGACTCAACCACCTCCCTGGGCAGCACATTCCAGTGGCGAACGACTCTCTCGGTGAAGAACTTTCTCCTCACCTCCAGCCTAAACTTCCCCTGGCGCAGCTTGAGACTGTGTCCTCTTGTTCTGGTGCTGGTTGCTAGGGAGAAGAGGCCAACCCCTTCCTGGCTACAACCACCCTTCAGGTAGCTGTAGAGAGCAATGAGGTCGCCCCTGAGCCTCCTCTTCTCCAGGCTAAACAGCCCCAGCTCCCTCAGCCTCTCCTCATAGGGCTTGTTCTCAAGGCCTCTCACCAGCCTTGTTGCCCTTCTCTGGACACGTTCAAGTGTCTCGATGTCCTTCTTAAACTGAGGGGCCCAGAATTGGACACAGGACTCAAGGTGTGGCCTAACCAAAGCAGAGTACAGGGGCACAATGACCTCCCTGCTCCTGCTGGCCACACCATTCCTAATACAGGCCAGGATGCGGTTGGCCTTCTTGGCCCCCTGGGCACACTGCTGGCTCATGTTCAGGCAGCTGTCGATCAGCACCCCCAGGTCCCTCTCTGTTTGGGAACTCTCCAGCCACTCCGACCCCAGCCTGTAGCTCTGCACGGGGTTGTTGTGGCCAAAGTGCAGCACCCAGCACTTGGATTTGTTGAATTCCATCCCAATGGACTCCGCCCATCTGTCCAGCCGATCGAGGTCCCTCTGCAGAGCCCTTCAACCCTCTAACTGACCAACATGTGCTCCTAACTTGGTGTCATCTGTAAATTTGCTGATGACTGTCTCAATGCCCTCCTCCAGATCGTCAATGAAGACATTGAAGAGGATGGGGCTCAGCACTGATCCCTGCGGGACGCCACTGGTGACTGGCCTCCAGCTGGAGGTGGCACCATTGACCACCACTCTCTGGGCCCGGCCCTCCAGCCAGTTCCCAACCCAGTGCGAGTGTTGCTGCCCAAGCCATGAGCTAACAGCTTAGCCAGCAGTTTGCTGTGGGGGACGGTATCTTGAGCAGATTTTACTGTTAGAGATGAAAGTGGGCACATACCCATCTTGGTAAGATTGGCAAACAGAAGGAATATTTTTTCCTTGATTCAGAGATAACTATAACAAAGCCACAGCCTTCAGGTAGTATTCTCCTACCTGATCCACCTCATACTCTTCAACTGAAGAGGAAGAGATGCTTGCAATGACAGAATACCACCAGGAGATGGCTTATCTCCTTGGGCCAAGATCTGTAGTTCCAGGTAGAAAAATGGTGGAGAAATACTATCTTAAGAAGGCAGGGGGTAATTTCTCATGCAATACTGAGAGATTACAGTTTGTATACTATACATATACAGTCTTTGATGCAGATAGCATGTTTGTTTAACAGAGGTATGACTACTATAAATCTGAAGTGTTATCTTTTTAGGATCTGGAATCCATTTTTCACTTCCTCTGGGAGATCTACCTGATGCTAGACTCCTGAATCAGAAGCTCACAGCAGCCTAAGCAAGCAGGTTCAAATGACAAAATATCTGAAGCACCAGCTATGTTTTGTTCACATGGTTCATCCATATTGCAGTTTTCCAGAAAGACTACACGAGCTGCATTCTTTCCAAGTATCTACATCCATGCAGTGGCAGAGTTCTCACCATGACCATGTAGATCTCACCAGATAGCTCTCTACTTTCCTGCTACAGCAGGCCAGGTGAAAGGAATTAGTCATTCTGTGCCAACTGCATAAAGCAGATCTGGACAAGTCCTTTGCTTACACATTCTGTGTAAAAGCCATGCCATGCTTGCTTAAGCTCCTCCTTTAACCCTACTAGGCAAAGAGCAACACCTTTTAGGTGAGTAGGACCATGCTTGTACACCTCACCCAAAAGCCAAATGCAATTTGCTTTGGCCAGTAGGATGACATTTCCCTCAGGATCAGGTGTTCAGAGGAAAGCAACCTTCCTTTCACACAGCCATTGTTCCTTTTATCCTAATTTGCTTCTGCCTCTCATTTGCCTCAGCACTGGCTGGTTATTCCAGATCCACAATGAAAGACAAACCAACGGAAAAATCCCTTGACTTGCAATGCACCTTCACACCCTGACAATATTGCACCAAGTTCAAACTCTGGAGTCCAAGGGAACAACTGTTTTTTTGAAGAATTAAACACCCACCAAAGGGAACAGCCTACCAACTCCTGCCTCCAACTCTTTCAGCCTTACTTTTTCACTAACACCAACATTTGGTGGCAGACTGTGCATCTAACAACTTGACAGGCTCCAGAGGAGCTGCATTCCTTTTTATTCCAAGAGAATTCCCCTTCACTATATACTCCTTTAATTTCTTATGAGTTGGACGTGGCTGCTGCACTGGGGACAGTGGGCTCCATTCAAACCAGAACTTCCTAAATCTCACTAAAACCTTTCATTATCAACCTGTGTTAATGAATGTTGACATGCTGCGGCAATACAACACAGAGCCAGGTGAGGGCTGGTCTCTTCTCCCAGGCAACCACCAACAGAAAAAGAGGACACAGTCTTAAGCTGTGCCAGGGAAGGTTTAGGCTAGATGTTAGGAAGAAGTTCTTCATAGAAAGAGTGATCAGCCATTGGAATGGGCTGACGAAGGAGGTGGTGGAGTCACCATCACTGCAGGTGTTTAGGAAGAGACTGGATGGGGGCCTTGGTGCCATGGTTTAGTTGATTAGATAGTGTTGGATGATTGGTTGGACTTGATGATCTGAAAGGTCTCTTCCAACCTGGTTAATTCTATTCTATTCTATTCTATTCTATTCTATTCTATTCTATTCTATTCTATTCTATTCTATTCTATTCTATTCTATCATTCTAGTGTAGGGTGTCCCTGCCCATGGCAGGGGGTTGGAACTAGATGATCCTTGTGGTCCCTTCCAACCCTGACTGATTCTATGATTCTATGATTACAACATGAAACAATTTTACATATGTGTGGTCTTCCATGTAAACATGCAGAAAAAATTTTTCAGTGTGAGGGTGATGGAACACTGGAACACACTCCCCAGGGGGGTGGTGGAGTCTTCCTCTCTGGAGATATTCAAGACCCACCTGGATGCATTCCTGTGTGGTCTGATATGGGTGATCCTGTTCTGGGAGGGGTGTTGGACTAAATGATCTTTTGAGCTCCCTTCCAGCCCCTAACATTCTGTGATTCTGTGATACATGTGTCTATATACATACATATACCTTTTTTCTAACATGTAAAAGTGTCAGAGTTCTCATGCATTTGAGCACCTGCATAGTAACCATCATCAGGGATTTTGCTGACTATCTCCAAGCTTACAGAAGGCAGGTATGCGGCACCTAGGGCTGGAAGATGGCAGCAAGTAAAAAGGTGGTCTTTTACAAGGAAACAACGTTTTTTTTCCCTCTCCTGAATTCCAAAGCATAACAACTAAATAATTTATTCTTGTTAGCATTTTCTTGATAATGAATGACCCATACTGCTCTTATGTTCTCTGATATTCTCTCAAACCTTCATTGCTTATTAGAATAGTAGAAAGATAGGGGTTGAAAGGGACCTCTAGAAATCATCTAGTTCAACCACCTTGCCAGAGCAGGATCTCCTAGGGCAGGCCACATAGGAACACATACAGAGGCATTTTGAAAGTTCCCAGAGAAGGAGATTCCACAACCTCTCTGGGCAGCCTGCTCCAGGGCCCCAGCACCCTCACACCAAACAACTTTCTCCTCCTCTTCAGGTGGAACCTCCTGGGCTCCAGTTTGTGCCCATTGCCCCTTGTGCTGTCACTGGGCACCACCAAAAAGAGAATGTCACCTTCATCTCGACACCCACTCCTCAGATATTCATAGACATTAATAATGAGATCCCTTCTTGGTCTCATGCATATGCATGCATGAGTCTACTGCAAAAAATTTCATAAGACCAGGTAAAAAGCACTAGCACTACTACCAGACAAGATGAACTCGAGGGACTCAGAATTAAACTTTTCTTTAGCAAGCAGGGGTACTGATTAGTCTCACATTTGTTCCTGGATCTTAATTATTACACTAAATGCCTTCTGAGTGATGTACTTTATACAGAGGATGAGCATATCTTGGGCCCTGTAGTATGTTTTTTTTTTAATGTAAATATTACACAGTACAGTCTTTGGATCTGCATAATGTCTCCAGAAACATCTGCAGATCTTCAATTCCCTCTAATCTTATTGCTTACCTGACAGCTATAATCTGATGCCTCAAAATGCAACACCATGGGAAAAAAGTTTTCTTCTCACCAAAAAGAATTGCCCTGGAGAACTACTCCAGTGACAATAATAGCAGTCCATCCTCTTTTGTGCTGTGCTGGGATGTTTTCAAGGGTTAAGGCTGGGCCAAACACCAGACAAGTGGCAGACACTCTCTATTAACCCGGGTAAGTGAAAGGAAATAAGGGAGAGAGAACTGTGTATTGGAAAGAGAACCCAAACAGCTTTAATGAAGCAATAACAATAAAATGAAAATATAATAATACAAATAAGAAAATAATTAAGTATATATACTAAACCAATATTGAGCCCAACTCAAGGCAATCATGTCATGTCAAATACTGGGGAAGTACCAGCCTAGACTCATTGGCAAACAGGAACTAGATTTGAGGGCTGGATTCAGGAATACACAGATTGGTATTAAAGGTAGGATGGACAGAGTCCTCTTCAGATAACAACCATTTTAGAAAAGAGCTTGTGGTCCCTCAGCTTTGTACTGAATATGATGTATATGGAATGGAACACCTAGTTGGTCAGTTTAGCGTCACCTGTCGTCTCCATTGCTCCTTGCAGATGCAGCCTTTCACCTACTGTACCCCTAATGTGGCACATAAGATTTAGCACATAAGATTTTAGCAGCAGCCAGCATACAAATTATGTGATTGAAAAAATCTGCTTTTAGAACATCTTTTCTGCACTATGGGGTAAATGTGATAAACAATACATAAAAAGACATCTCCACATTGATCAGAATGAGAGACTAATAAACAAAGTACTGAATATCTATCTACAGAACACTGCCCAGATCGTGTGCTGATCGAGGCAGGGGTCCTGCTGAAGAATATCATAAATGTCACAGGGAAGTTGAATAACTCTACAGTGCCATATAATTTTTCCACCTTTTTTCTCGTTTCCTTCTTCCTGCTAATACTTCTTCAGACTCAGTCTTTTCTGCTTCTGCATCCTGTGCTGTCACTTGCATTGCCATCTGCTGTCACCTGCATTGCTGTAATCTGCACTGCTACTGCTGAAAAGATAGATGAAAGTAACTACTTCCAAATTGCTCTTCTACTTAGGCATTTTAGTAATAATACAATGACCCTCCAGTGAGTTAACAGCAATATCTGAACTTGCTATGCTTTTGCTCTGCAAAATATACTCAAAAGTGTCAAAACTTCACAAATATGATAAAAAAAAATTACATTTTTTTTAAACTGCAGAAAAAAAAATTTATATTGTCCTAACACTTTGAGAACTACTTTCCATCCTTAAATCACTTAGCAATTTTTTGTTTTTCAAACTGTGTACTAAAACGTTGCATTAACTCTTGGCCAGTTAATTGCGTGGTATGTCTTCAATAAAATGGGAGAAACATAAGTCAAATGCAGTCTGAATTGCTAAGATGGAGTTAGTAATAGACATGCAAAAATGCATATAAAATTCGCTGCTATCTGTAATAGCAAGATCCAGATTTTTTTCTGTTCAAATTCAGAAATGACTGCAAGCATTGCTCTCAGGGTTGAATTGTTAGCTGAATTCTGTAAAGACATATTTGAAGACTTGCTTGGATTCTAAAAATGTAGTAATGTCTCCTTTATTAATTCTTCTTAAGTTTTCAGGCCATTTACTATCGTAGCTTTTAATGCTGTACTTTTCTATAGCAACAAGTATCATAAGCTCCATGTAGAACAAAACTAAAAAGCTTGTGACAGACAACCTGATAACATCATGACTGTTTACTATCAATGTATAGGGACAATTCCCCTTATTTCTGTGTTGTTGTAGTTGCTATAAATTAAGCATTCAATGTAAAGACAAAGGGAAAGGGTGTCGACTTGCATAAAAATTTAATTACTAGCAAAGCTAATAAATAGCTACCTAAATCTACTAAAGCTAACTAAATTTATGCTTGTTCTTTCTCACCTCTCCCTCCTTTCTCCTCCTGGCAAGGCGCGAGTTCCCAGGAGGATTTGGGCCTCACTGCAGCTCTATACTTTTAACACAACTCGCGAGTATATTCATAACAGAAATTAAGATCGGACAAGGTGACAAGGCAGTGACTTTTGCTCTACCTAAACAGTCACAGAAAGAGAACAAAAAGGCGTCACATCAGGAGACAAAACAACAATTGAGCTCAAATTGCTGCCGTTACTACTTATTGAAACTACAGTATTACAGTATTACAGTATTACCAAGGTTGGAAGAGACCTCGAAGATCAAGTCCAACCTGTAACCACAAACCTCACAACTAGACCATGGCACCAAGTGCCACATCCAGTCCCCTCTTGAATGCCTCCAGGGACGAGGCCCCTCCAGGGAAATGGCCCTGCCTTCGAGGAAAAGCTAACTTTGGCTGTGAATTCGGCGGCGACCCCCCCTTCTACCCTCCACTCTGTACCTACGGTGGCTTTGCTAGCCAGGCACCCTTTCCCCCCGTCCTTCTCTTTCTGATAAGACTCTAGCTTACGAAAGTGGTGTTCTGATTTAAAGCAACAATACTAATTTCATTATTTCTGGTTGTGAGATTATTTAGAGATTTGTTATTTTGATGTTTTCTTAAGTTTTACCAGTAAATATAATGGATAGCAAGTATTTGGTATTTATAAGTATTTAGTAATAGAAGTAAGATATAAGTATTTAGTAATGATAAGTATTTGGTAACTATAATAATGTATTTCAATGTATATATTATAATAAGGCATATCTAATAATCCAGTAAGGTATATAAAATAATAAGTAATAATAAATATAAGTATATAGTAATTATCACATACTATTATAATTAGTAATTATAATTGATATGGTAATTAATAAGAAAAATATATAATTGATAATAATCATATATGTTTAAGTAGAATAAGTTATTCTACAACTGTGCTATAGCATATCAAGAGAGCTCTATGTAAGATAGTTAAGGATTGTAGTTAACAGGTTTTAATTTTAGAAAGTGTTCTTTGGTTAATGTAACATCTTTTTTAGTTCTTTTTAGACATTGATTTGATAATTCAATTTTAACATAGTTCTTTAAGTTTTTTAAGGATTTTTGGTATTAGCATAAGTTAAGGGTTTGATATAGGTATATTATAGAATGAAATTTTTTAGTGTTTTCTTTTTATTCATAATACCTTTAAGGATTATATATTAAAAAACCCAACCAAACAAACAACCAAAAACAATGCAGTACTGCAATCATCTCAACAAACAGCACAAGAATCAAGAAGACAAAAAAACAGCATTTCCCATGAAGCTGAAAATCACCAGAACTACCTAACACAGATCACAATGACTGTTATAATAATCTGAGCTTTGAGAGGCCTGAGTATTTTCCTCTTGTGCAATCTGGGCGTGTTTGAGCCTAGTGTAGGGGGCACAGCGAGGGCCTGTGTCTGGAGACATGGATCGGGAGGGAGGTTTTTTCCTTGACGAAGATACTTTGATTATCCTTATTAGATATCATTTACTTGGCTTTATAGTGTGCTGTGCTATGTGTTTACTTATGCATTTCAGTCAGCTCATTACTCTGTTTCTGTGAGAGCGTTTTTGTTTTTCCCTCCTGGGGCATAAAAAAAGATTCTGTCTCGCTCTTGTTAAAACTAAGACAACTTGAAAATTCAGGAGGATCAGCATTGAATAATGTCTGTATAGGGTGCTAGTTTTCTTTCTCTCACCAAGGAAGAACAGTGCCATCACCAGCCCAGGTATCTCTTTCAGAATAGTAAGTTAAGGTATAATGATATGTTACTCAGAACTGAAGCCTCATTTGTCACAGTATGCCACCAAATACCATACAACTGTTGAAACCTTTGAAAAAGTTCAGTGTGGTTGGCTGGAAAACCATGTCCAGTAGAAGTGTGCTGGCACTAGACAGCACAGAGATGGTTATTTATAGCAGTGCAGAGAGTAGTAGGTGAACAGAGACCAGGTACTGCAGCAGTGTTTAGTAGTATTGTGAACAAATCTTTTTAATATCATTTGGCATCACAGACACTTAACACTGCAGTACTGAGGTTGTGGAAGAACATTTGCCCATCGCTAATAATCCTGAAATAGGTCGATGAAACAAATGAACTTCCTTGGCAGATGACAGAGACTGTGAGGCTTCCACTTGTTCCTTTTTGCTCAAAATGGGCTTTCTCTTCATGGGAATTACCCAGATGCTTTGAATTACGTCTGCAAATGGAACACAGACGCCTAGAAGAAAACCTCCAGTCTCCCTAAGCTGTAACTCTGACACAAAACAATTTCTAAAGATTGTTGTGGCAAAATGAGATTGTCTTCATAATTTATGTCTAAATCAGCTGTTGGGGAAAAGATGTCTCTGGGCTCTTCTGTCCAGTGAGCCCTCCTTGTTGCTATGGTTCTCTTAGTTTCCTGCTCTAGGGAAATGACTGACATTAAGGATAATGAATGTACTGACTCACACTTCTGTTAGGAATTAAGTCATATTAAAGATTCTCCTGGGCGAAGGAAGCTGGGCCTCATTAGAGGTTCAGAAGGAAAGATCAATGTATTCGTTAATGAACTAGAAAATGACAGCCAGGATCTCTGGATTGGATTTCAGACTGTGTTCTAGCTGCAATATCTCATGTGACAGTTCTTCTAGGTTTAATCAGTATTTGTTCCATTGGATGAAAAATAATTTGCATCTCTTCATCACTGTGTATCATTGGCATGGCTTTAGTTACCTCAGTGCAAAACTGAAGATGAAATCTAGACATAATTATTTCCTGTCTTCTTGTAGGAAGGTAGACAACATACTGAAAAACTCAAGTATTGAATTTATAGTGGTAATCTTTGTTCAGGAAATGTTCATAATCAACTTTTGTGGTCCTTTAAATCTTGCTCATTAAATAGGATTGGTAATTTTGTATCCCTTGGCTCTGAAGCTGGATAAAAGCTGCTTCTTTAAGTACAAATTTTCAAAACTTTGAAATCTAGTTTTTGAACTTCCTCACACATGATAAATGCTTTGTATACTGAAGACTAAGTGTGGTGTTTGGATTCAGAAAAGTATCGGTTATACAGGCAGCAAGAACACAAAATGTTATGTGGCTGTTAAAAACCTAATATATTTAGAACCTGTTGCACCAAAACTGCTATGTCAGGTAATTAACAATATTGCAGTAAGACCTTCACTAAGAATGGTTATCCCATCTGTTTGTAAATTTCACAATACCATTTACATTGCATTGTGTGCAGTTTCCACTGAAGTTTTTTCAGGTGGGTAAGAGAAAAATGAGTAAAATAGAGATGATAGTAGCTGACCCAGCATATTCTTAAGTTCTAGGTTTATTTTCTGATATTTATTGTACAGTCCATTATTTTATGGGGTCAAATTACAGCTGACAGCTAAAAGGAATAATGAAAATTAGAAAATAGATACAAAATGTGATGTATGCAGTCATTCTTTCATTCATCTGCTCCTGAGTTTCACTGACTTTACTCCATCTCTCCTAGGCTATTTCCACATTTCTATTGTTGCTAAATATTATTTTAATGCTCAGAGTTTAAGTTTTGGCTGTGTAATGAAGAATGGTTGCCTTCCACTTGTGAGTATTGCTGTTGTTTTGTGATGTTTTTTCCTTGCTTGTATCATCTATTTCATGTTTTTCTATTATCTATCTGGATTGTAAGTTCTTTCCGGAAGAGATATTATGTTTTCCCATACATTCATTTGATTCATTTTCTCTAGGTTCATTTTAAATGTATTTTAATTGGTAATCCCAAGAGAAGAATTTTCATCTGTTTTACCTGTAGTTTAACTTGTTTGTAAAATAATGGTTTTTAAGACTTTCTCCCCATTTTTTCTTCACCTTAGAGACTGCTCAATTGCTGCCCAGACTTTGAAGCTACTGACAGTCTCTTATGCATTTTCAGATGTTGCTGAAATTCAATCTCATGTTTAATGATTCTCATTAGAAAAGAAATAATTTCTTAGATTCATTAATTTAAGCGTAGTTTGGCAAGAGCTTCTTATGACACAGTTATTAATTTGCTGTTCTCATATTGCTTATCTCTGAGTGACTGCAACTATCAGCAAGTATTTTGGAACACATATAATTAATGAGATACCAGGAGTATGCTTGGCTAATGAAAAAAAAAAAAAATCCAGAAAGAATTAAATGTCTTCTGCTGAGTAGTAATCTTTTCTACAACTAGAAGACAGCTGATGGGCCTGGATGGTGTTCACCTTAACATCAGTTAATTCCTTTCATTTGAAAGGGATTTTGTTTGCTTTGTTTGAGGCAGGAGGAGCAGAACATTATTTGCAGTAGTGTATCACTCAGGGTCCTTTCCTCACCTACAATTCATTAGAGCCAGTGTTTTCTCTTCACCCTTCCTCTTCAACATTTCAGAGCATTGCAAGCAAGCAAGGTCCTCAGTCCGGAAAAATGGACGGGAATAAACTAGAAGCCTAAATTGTTGTCAAGGCATTTCAGATGGGAAGAACTGACCCATTCAGCTTTATTTCATACTGAACCATTTTCTGGGTCATACTGACCCATTTTTCTAAGTTGGACCAAGAGCCTCGGAAAATACATACCCGTGCCTCTGTTCTGCAAGAACAGCTTCAGATGTCATGCTGTTTCTCCATGGCCAGGCACAGCTAGGTCAGTGGTGCTTCATGGTTTTGGGCCATGAGATTGCTGTTAAAAATGAATCTCTGGTTTCAGTTTCTTCCACACCACACTATAGGTGTATAAAATTAAAAGTGTCAGAGTGCTGGTTTGTTCCCAAATCTTGTCCAGAAGGTTTGGCTAGAGCCTTGGTAGCATGCCACAGCTGGATGCCACTGGATGCAGTAATAGTTACATGTTGACTATAGAAAGAAAAACAATAGATTAGTTTTATGCATATCCACTTCATTAGTATTTGCCAACGATATATTATTTTCCTGTTGATCTGCTTTGAAGACTAAAACCAAATATTGCATGCCAGACAGTATTTATGTGGGGTGAATGCCTTTTTAAAAATCCAAGTCTGTAATGGAGTTTGTCATTTATTTCTTTACCTTCCCCTCCACTCTTCTACCAGAAGGAGTAGAAGTTGAACAAAGATATTCCATCATATTTCTCAACAACTGCTCTCCACTAGGAAGTCGGAGTTCCTCACATAAGAAACATTCAGGAATGTGATAGGTTGTATTTTCCACTTCACAAAATGTGAAAAATTGAGCAAGATATTCTACTATTGCAGGCAGCTCCATGCCTTGTACTCCTCCATCTTCATAGATGTGCAAGCCATGTACTAAGTCAAAGATGGTAGGTTTTGACCCTTTGGGTTTTTTTTGGTGAAATACATCTGTGGTCAATCCCCATCACATAGCACATAAACTTCATTACCTGCTTTGTCCATAGAAAGTACTCAGCCATATGTACTGTATACTAAACACTGTACAGGGATTGCTACCTTAGAATTGGATATTTCAAATGATGTAGCCTTAGATGATATATAGGAAATCTAGCATTTGCCATGATTAATTTTTCTGTGTTTATGAAGATTGACTTATGTTCCCTACCCACTCAGAACTGCTCAAGTTTCTCATTACCCTTTAGCCAGAGCACACCACAATGGATTTCTCCTGATCCGAGTCATCAACCAACACATGGGGATTATGTGATGTATGATGCTTTCTCTTTACCACTGGCCATGTCCCCTGGGGACAATCTACTTACAGAGGGTCATTGATTCACAGATGATTCTATCTGTAAGCTGATATCTGTACAGAATACTACAGTTTTTCAAGATCTGGGAGTGGATATGACTAGGCTGGAGGGAGCTAGTGAGGAATGGAGAAGCAGTTTAATAAAACAAATACAACGAATGAACATGAGTTATTTTACAGCTTCAGTTTTTCCACAGCTACCTTTTTTGTATACTCTGATTTGTGAAATTTGGGTAAGATTAACTGGATTTGAGATGTGTGCCAAAACCTGCTTGAAGCCTGATAGACTGTTAGATCTAGTTTTGTTTCAGTAAGATCCAGGGGGTTTGCAGCATCTGTCTCAGATAAGCTTTGTGGACTTAAGCAAGTAATTTCATCTGTCTTTGTATCCATTTATCTCTTAATTTAGCTTGTCTACCTCAGCTAGTTTTTCTTCAGCACAACAACCCTTGGTGTGTTTTTCGACTCTGTTCTCATGACAAGCAAATATAATCTTGTCAAGGTCTTGCAAGCAATGTTGCAATAACATCAATTCCATTAAAAACCTAAGAACCAATATATACTCAGAGACATATGATTAACTTTAATAATGATTACTTCTCTTTATTATAAATAAGTGTGGAACACAGAAATGTTAACAAAGAAGCCTTATCTTTTTGTTACTGAGCATCAGAGACCTACACTAAAGCCTGCACTATCTGAGAGGTACAAAGGTAAAGGCAGAGTAAGAGGATGGAAGAGCAATTCCAGATTATGGATTCTCATAATACCGATAAACATGAAGTCTAGATGCCAGCTAAATACAGCAATGTTCCTTTTTTGGTTCTGAATGAAACATCTTCTCTCATCCTTGTACAAAATCTCTTGCCTTTGGAATTCATATCATTCCACTGTTCAAAAGGGGAAAAACCCTGGGGGAAGAAAAGGCAATACGTTGTAAAGCTTTTGCAAAGAGCCTGGTGCACTGGAAGATGATTTTGTAAGCTTACTGTTTCATAAAATGTTAATGCCTTATCTCCCATACAGTGTTCACTCCACAGTTACTGAGCAGCTGGTGCAGCATGTGGCTTTACTTTAAAGGTTTTTTTTCAAAAGATTCTTTCAGCCTTTAATGCAGTGGAAACCAATAGTGATACTGACATCTTCCCTGCAAGCCTCGCATTTAACTGTGACTCTCTCCTGATGTCTGTAGTGAAAGTCCTTTGTCTGACTGAAATGTAGCCTGTTCTGTTACCCTCTGAGTACAGCAGTATGTACTAAGGAGGAAGAGGTTTATTGAGGTAAGCAATGCTGTGCTCTTCCAGTTACATCGAGTTTCACTCAAGCCTAGTTACAGTAGAATGCAAACAAGTATTTTTCACAACATCGCCAAACAGTATAGCTACAAATCACTACTAAAAGAAAAAACAAATGTGGTGAAAGAACACCTCACCTGGGGTATTTAACACCTCACCTGGGGTATTTAACACCTCACCTAGGGTATTTAACATAAGGTTGCATAAGAAAAAAATAATCTTTTTTCACATAAATATTATGTCTGTTTTGAGAAGTTATGAGTTGGGGCATAGGTCTTTGCCTCCTGTTTCAGATTGCCTCTGCCTGAAATCTTTACAGACAAACCTTCAGCTGTGAGTCCATCATCAGTAAATTTGCGGACGACACCAAGCTGGGGGCAGGAGTTGATCTGCTGGAGGGTAGAGAGGCTTTGCAGAGGGACCTCGACAGGCTGGACAGATGGGCAGAATCCAACGTCATGAGATTGAACACATCCAAGTGCCGGGTGCTGCACATTGGCCACAACAACCCCATGCAGTGCTACAAGCTGGGGTCAGAGTGGCTGGAGAGCTGCCAAACAGAAAGGGACCTGGGGGTGCTGGTTGATGGTAGGCTGAACATGAGCCTGCAGTGTGTCCAGGCAGCTGAGAGGGCCAGTGGCATCCTGGCCTGCATCAGGAACAGTGTGGCCAGCAGGAGCAGGGAGGTCATTCTGCCCCTGTACTCAGCACTGGTTAGGCCACACCTTGAGTCCTGTGTCCAGTTCTGGGCCCCTCAGTTTAGGAAGGATGTTGACTTGCTGGAACGTGTCCAGAGAAGGGCAATGAAGTTAGTGAGGGGTTTGGAACACAAGCCCTATGAGGAGAGGCTGAGGGAGCTGGGGTTGCTTAGCCTGGAGAAGAGGAGACTGAGGGGTGACCTTATTGCTCTCTACAACTACCTGAAGGGAGGTTGTAGCCAGGCAGAGGTTGGTCTCTTCTCCCAGGCAGCCAGTATCAGAACAAGAGGACACAGTCTCAGGCTGCGCCAGGGGAGGTTTAGGCTGGATGTTAGGAAGAAGTTCTATACGGAGAGAGTGATTGCCCATTGGAATGGGCTGCCTGGGGCGGTGGTTGAGTCACCATCATTGGAGGTATTCAGGAGGAGACTTAGTGGGGTGCTTGGTGCCATGGTTTAGTTGTTTAGGTGGGTTGGATTGGTTGATGGGTTGGACACGATGATCTTGAAGGTCTCTTCCAATCTGTTCTGTCTATTCTATTATTCTATTCTATTCTATTCTATTCTATTCTATTCTATTCTATTCTATTCATTCTTCAAAAATTAGAATCCCTGTGGCTGTTTCAGCCCTGAAAGAGTTAAACATTTTCAGAAGATGCTGCCTTCTAGACAGTATTTGCATTTTTTGGTAACATAGGTTCTCTACCTGAAGCATCATTCCTAGAAGATTTAAGCTCCTGACAGTGTAAGTGGTTAAATACAAATTTTGATTTTCTCCTGTCACTTCTGGGTAGTCCACTGTATATGCATGAGCCTTCCCAGCAACAAAGAGAAAGGTTTGATCAGTGGCGGGGTTTGTTAATTGCCTCTGTGCCAGGGCTCTGACAGGGCTTAAAGAGCCCTCTTCATTATTTCTCTACCCTGAAAGGTATCTCAACCAATATGTATGCTACTTCAAAAGTGAGTGACTCTACAGTCTTCTTGACTTCTTGATACACCTGTCCCAAACACTTATGACAAGAAGCCACAACCAATAACGTATTTTTCTTTGTGGAACCTCAATACAGATGTGGAGATAAATCTGGGAAATGTAATGTCCTGAGTTTTCTAAGTTGATTGAATGCACTCAGAAAGCATTGTACAGAGATAAAATTTAGTGATTTCATGGATCCAGAGGAAAAAAAAACAGCCAACAACAGTTTTATAATAGATGAAAGTGATCTTCTGCATCAATACAGCTAATGGGTATGTCAGGTGCTAATAGCTGTGCATGACCTTTGTATGAAACATCATGATTTTCACATTTTCCTTTCCCAATTCCTCTGCATTTATTTCCCGTGACAGTCTTTTTTCCTTCATTTGATGGTAGGAAAAAATGAAGGAAAATAGCTGGAGTTTTCCTTCAATGAAACCAATTTTTTCAAGAGCAAAGGTAAATTACATTTTCCTTTCAAATAAAAACTAAAATACCAGAATGTACCAAATGAAAAGAAAATCTTCTATCTCTTGCCCTAGAAAAGCATAACATCCACTATTTTTACCTCTCTTCAGACCAGTTTAATCTGAAGCCTGTTATATGACAACTGTAAAGTTAATTATCTGTCTCAGCAGAAGCTAGACATTGAACTGGATCACACAAGCTGAGAACTTAACTCACAGATAGCCTTGAAATGGAGCGACTGTGACAGTTTCTGTGGGAAAAGGCAGGTGGCAGTGCATCTATAGCATATGTGGACAGATAAGGTCACTTTTACAGACCTACTAGCACAGCACCTCTCTTGAGCAGTACATCCACATCTGTGCAAGGCTCTTGATGAAACAGATCATTGCACAAAAGGCCAATTCACATATTCACATATCTTGACAACCCTTCCTATAGTAAATAACTGTGCAACTTATGTCACTATTTTTCAGTAGGAGGACCTGTAAAATAACTGCTCCACACCACATGAAAAATTTGCACAATCTAATCCTAAAGTGAGATTTTTCCACACATAGGCATGTAATAATGGTGCACTGTGGTACTAATTATCAGCATTATTAGATATAGCATATTTATTTATTTTATTTTGTGATCTGATATTTAAGACATGGATATATAGAGACAGAAATTGACAACATAAAAATAATTTTCTTCCAAATTCAGTGCTTTGCAAGGGAAATAATGGAGGTTGTGAATTTGGTATTATTCTACCAGTGAAGAAACAGAAGACTTCATTAATAGACAGTGCTGAGTGAGAAATAGAAAATATCCATAAACATTAGTTGAGGCTTGGTATGTTTTATGTTAACCTAATATTTCATTTAAACAGCAGCCTTATGACAGAAGTTATCATGAAAATACTCTTTTCTCCACTTTAAATAAAAAGGGTTACAGCTGCCTTTTTTTTGTAACTACTGCTATCATTCTGAATTAAATCTCTGGCAGCAACCACACATCACATAAAATTCAGTTCCTTACCCTGAAGAACATACAGTCTCATTAAGCTGACATTAAAATCAACATAGATCAGCTCATTAACTGAAGGGAAAGGAATTGATTGCACCAGCCCAGATTTAGATTTAAGGATCATGGTCACATACTGCTCTGAATAGACAAGATGACATTCATCAAGCTGTTCTCTGCAAGTGGAACACTCATTGAAAGCACTTATTTTTTCCCCACTCTAAGAAGCTTTCCACTGAAAAGCAGGATGCCTTTTGGTGCCACTCCCAGCACTCAGTACAAGCAGAGTAAAACACAAGATTTCCAGTGATGCTGAAGAGATTGTGCTCAGCTTATTCAGTCTTCAGGATCAGCAAAAGAGGCCTGATCCTAAAAGGGATCCTTTAATGTTTGCAGCTTAGTTTCAACAAAGTGTGGAAAATTATTCTAGGAATATATTACTACTTACATTTATTAACAATTTTTTAAGGCACATGTAAGATTTGCAAACAATTATTTCTATCCCATTTGATGGCAAAGCCAGGAGCTAAGTAATAGCCATCAAGAAAAATAAGTTTGCTGATTGTTAAAACTTATTTATTTTCCCCATCTGGCTCCAAAGTAGATTGTAGTGGAGCTCTGAGTTTGTGCCAAACCAGCAGGGTAATTTATTCATTAAAATGTAGATAGTACACATTTTGTCAAAGACCTTTGTGAGCTACAGTCCCACAGAATGAGAAATTGATATAGTCAAAATTAAAATGCCTCCGTGTTATAATAAAAGTGTACCAGCTGTAATAATCTTTAATAACGCCACAGTGAACCTTTTTGTGCTAAATGCTGTTTCCAGCATCAGAGTTAAAGATGGTGACTGTTACGAAGACTTTAAATAATAGACAAGACAGCAGATGGGCACAGGCAGATGGGAAGGAACGTAAAGAGGCAAATACTATCGGTCACAAATAATACTGTCGGTCAGCTTGCCTGACAGTTGTCTCAGTACACTAAGAACTTAACCACAGTCATGCTGTGGGTGAGTGTTTTTATCTGAGGAGGGGATGAGTAATTTTCACATATATGGTTGGTTTGTTGTTGTCTTTTTTAACATATTCATTATTGCAACTGAAGAGATTTAAGCAGCTGGAAGATGGGTAAGGAGATAGCTCTGCAGATGTTTACAGGGAGAATTGAGGGAGCAGATAATCTCCCAGTACCATCTCTACCTTTCCCTCTAAAGATTTGTGATAGTTTTAGTGAGTTATATACTCAATAAGCAAATATCTGTCTTCAGAGCTTTCCACTTCGTATTATACACCTACTTCATTTTGGTAAGGTTCAACTCTTTGAGAATTTTAATTGCATGAGATTTTAGTAATGGGGGTGAAGTGCATGTTAGGTCTAAGACTAAGCATTGTCATGTAAAGAGATGTTCAGTCTAAGAGTTTTGTGAAATTAAATATGTATTTGATTTAACATGGATTGATGGATCATTACTGTCATCAAAATCATGTTTTCCCTTAATAGTCTTTCTACAGTAGAACACTTTAATATTCTTCGCTCTGTAATATGTCCTTTCTGAATAAATAATTTTCTCATGCTCTGAGATGCTGACACTTGATGTAAAAATTATACACCTAATGTATTACTAATAAAGAATTACAACTATCTTCTGATATTCTGGGCAAGCTGGTGACTCCAGTGCACGCTGGTTCAGAGGAATACTTTCACAAAACTCATCTTTGAACAAATTTCAAAAGAGAACAATAAATGGTGTTGATTTCCAAGTGTTGTGAATAGGGTTTTTGGATTTTTTGGTCATCTTAAAATGGCTATTTTAAAAATATTTCAACACCTATTTCCTTTATTAATTTGAATGTTGTTTGCAATGTATCTAGGAAAAGAGGTTTTTTCCCACTAATTTCTAAGGACCTTTTGCATTTTTTCAGGTTTCCAAGGATTGTGAATGGAAAATTGGGGAAGAGAAGCCTAGCCATAGCTTCACTCTTATACCAAGCTCAAAAGTTAGTGAAAGGTATGCAGTGGTTTGAAATGTGAAGGAAATATTACACAAAGTAATTTGAAAACAACATATGTAGTATTAGCTTAATAAGGATGAGAAGCAAAGGTATTTTCAATTACTTCCTTGGGCTAAGGCTGAACCCTAAATAAGCCTGGTCTACAAAAAACTTCTCAGACTGGTATTTTTGCTGGGATATTTTCAGCCACTGACAGCTGTTCAGCTGTAATTAATTTTTCCAGTCATTTACATCTATCACTATATACTCACAATATAGTTACAACCTGTAACTATAAATGTGGGCTGTCACAGGTTTATTGATTTATAAAGACTTCTGAATGTGTACACGAGACTGAATGCTCTGGGCTGAAACTAAGATTTGACAAATTTCATTGAATTATTAAGATACACTACAATTTATGAATATACTCACTTTAATTCTAAAGTAATTGACTCACTGAATTTGGCTGTTCCCCAGTGGAGGGGCTAACAGTAAGTTTAAATAGCATTCACAAAGATGTATTGATCTGTTTGGTTTCCATTTGCATTGTTTCTTACTGGAAGAAGCTTTGTGCATATAAGTAACTATCTTTTTTGTGTGTGTTTTGTTTGTTTGTTTTTATTTTTTAAACTGTTTTCCATTTTAAGTTTTTTTTTTTCCCTTGAAATGTCAAGTTTCCAGTTTGCATCATCTCTCGTGGTGGTGCATTGGCTATCAGTCTTTCCGCAGCTGTGTAAGTTGTACAACAATGGAGCAAACTTTGCATTTTCTTTGTTTTAGAAAAAGGGTATTCTTCTAAAACATTGAACACTGGATGTCTCATCCCACTAACTAAAGATGGGATACAATCTGCCATTTATGCAGTATTTAATTAGCTGACTTTGCCCCTTTAACATTGCTATGCTTAGAGGCAGTCATTTACAAGGATGTTTATTCCTACATGCTTTAGCTACAAGTACTACTGGGGCAGAGACTACATAACTGTACACAGTATTTTCCTTCCAGTACATGGCCTTCACCTTATTTTGATTGCCAGTTCTAAGAAGTCTTCAAATCTTCAAAAATTAGTTCTATTCAGGAAAAAATGACAGAAAGAAAATATTTAGTCTGACAAATAGCTCTTTCATCTAGTATCACTAAGCCCTTATTGTGGAATTGTACAAGACATTTAACAAAAATATTTCTTCCCAGTAACATTTGATCTTATGACAAACTTTGACAGCTATTTGGACCATGTGATGTTGCCTCCATAAAACTGCCAGAGCTGTATGTAACACCAATTGTGGTCTGGCTCTGTGGCTGCATTCCTTAATAAGCACCATCATGCTTCTTGATTAGTCCTCACCAGGGTATTTTGAACTATGAAAAGGATCACATCTGTGTGTGGCTTTTATGGCATGCACGTCATCAACAGTGCAGGTATCAGAGTTTGAAAACTACAGGGGCCTCAAGAAGCAACACCAAGAGAGATCATCAACTGTATCTGCACATTTCTGCACACAGAACTTGGAGGAGGCTGCATGATCTCATTCTGGTACTCCTCCCCATGCTTTTAGCTTGTGTGCTCCATCTCCAAACTCCTTTGTCTCAAATAAAACTACCTTCTTTCCGTCCTTATTTGTCCTACTTACAAAAATCTTTTATACACTGAATATTTACAGGTTCACTGGCCAAGCTTATCTAATGAAGTTAATGGTATACTTGTAAATCCCAGTCATTCCCTACAATACTGATGCCTATTCTCCATTTGTATCAATAACTTTGTTTTCCTTTTCCTAAAGAGATTAATTTCTTCAAGATTTTAATTTTCATCAAATTATTCACATCATTTCTCTATGGGCATCTTCCACCCATTTTATGGGCATCCTTTTAATATGGCTTATATTAAAGAGGAAGGAATCCAAACAGACAATGGCAGGGTGTGTTCCTGTTGAAATGCATCTGAATCCCAAATCTCCCTTTAGTCTCTAAGCATTCAGCAATCCTCACTTATATCACTGGCTATTGTACAGTGCAGTGCACTGAAGTGCACTGATCCTGCAAATCAGTTTGTTTATTCAGGTGTTTTGACATGGACTAAAGTGCTCATTTTAGGCTCCTATGCTCCAAAATCTCTATTTATATACTTGTGCATACATATATACATATATACAATGGCTACTACATGAATCAGTGGACATGTACAAATGGCAGTAGTTCATAGAAGGAGACACCTCATATCACAGGATTTTGAAAAAAGTGAACCTTCATAAGCACTCATTTTGGACTATAGCAAACTTTAGGGTCTCTTCTTTGAAACAAACTTGCACCTCCAGACGTAAAAACTCTTTGCTTGACCAAGTCATAACTATTCATTGGTCTCATAACATTACGCTTTACATAGGCAGTAAAACTAGCTAGTAATAAGTGAATTTTCCAGTTAGCCTATCTGTCAATGATCTATAACAGTAGGTAAACATTCATGTCATCTGACAGAGAAATAAAATTAATCATTTGCCATACATTATTATTGCAAAGTCTGCAATGTGAATTATTTTCATTGGAAATTATGCTCAAGCAAATTTTCATTGCATGGAGTAGACACAAAGTCCTCTGTCATCTATTATCTATTCAAGCCTAAGTTCTTTCTGAATTACGGATGTTGGGGTTTGTTTTTGGTTGGCTGGTTGGGTTTTCTGTGTGTTTTATATCTTCTTAGATCACAGAATCACAGAATACCAGCTGGAAGGGACCTCTGAGTATCACCTGGTCCAATTTTTCTAGGTAATAGTATAGTTTAAATAAGATGGCCCAGCAACCTATCAAGTCTTGAAACTGTCCAGCGTAGGGGAATCCACTACTTCCCTTGGGAGATGATTCCAATGCCTAACTGTTCTTCATTGTGAAATTTTTTTCTTCTGAAGTCCAGTTGGAATCTCCCCAGGAATAACTTGTACCCATTACCTCTTGTCCTTTCCATGTGACTCCTTGTAAAAAGGGAGTCTCAACCCTTTTGGTAGCCACCATTTATGTACTTGTATGTGGTAATAAGATCTCACTTATGCCTTCTCTTCTCAAGGCTGAACAAACCCAGTTGTCTCAGCCTTTCCTCACTTGGCAGGCCTTTCAGTCCTGTGATCATTCTTGTGGCCCTTCTCTGGACACTTTCCAGCCATCTTATTTGTATATCAGGAATCAAAACTAAATACAGTGTTCCAGCTATGGTCTGACAAGCGCTGAGTATAGTGGGATAATGATTTCTTTATCTCTCCAAGTGATGCCTGTGTTGATGCAACCCAGCATCCTGTTTGCTTTCTTTGCCACTGCAGCACACTGTTCACTCACCAAGACCTCCACATCTACCATGATCTACCATGATCTACCATGCAGGTTAAAATTAATATCCAGTAACACTGTCATATCATACCCCACCTTTGTTTTGGATAAGAAATGGAAATCTTGGCATAGTCAATTTCAGAGTTGATCTGAGGTGAAGTTTTCAGTATTGGCTGTGAAAACAAGGTAATGATTAACCTGCTCAAGTGTCTTTGAAACTTCAAGGATAGTCCTTTGTCGTCCGAATGTTTGGAGGCTGTGGCTTTTTAAAGTTAAATATTGCTGCATTGTGAGTGTGAAGTTCTCCTAAAGACTATTCTGTGTGTGTGGGGAAATCATAGAAATAATAAGAAGGGAAATGAAGACAATGTTATTTAATCTGTCATTGTTCATGAAGACAAGATCCAGTGATTACTGAATATTGTATCTGTTGTAATAGATTTGGACTTCTGTATCATTCTTATTTTCACATAGTCTTATCTTTTTCATAGTCAGACCAAACAGTACTCTTTTATTATAGTTAAATTTGTGCATAAACCTTGTTATAAATGCAATAGTGGTTTGTGATTTGTGTTGCAGAACCTGGTATTCGGTGGGGGGTGGGTAGTGGCAGTTGGTTTGTTTTGAGAACAGAGGGTAAATGTTCAGATTGTTTTGGCTTCAGACAGGAACCTCATTCCATCTATCTCAGGAGCCATGGAATGTTTGCCTCAGATAAGTACTGTGCTGCAGCTATACTTGTGTGAGAAGATGTGGTTCTTCAAAAAATACAGGAGAAAGACCTCCCCCGCCTCATCTGCGACCCCTACCACATAGAAGACGCATGCTCAAGAAGCCCAAGAAGTTGCTAGAACTCATTATCATAACCCTGCCTTCAATTAAGCATAAGGATGCATATGTAGATGATGCAGCTATATAAAGAAAAGTCAGGATTTGTAAGTTGCTTTTTGGCGGAGACTGGAGGTATCTGTGGGGGAAGTCTCTGCGGCCCGGCACGCTGCTTCTCTCTCCTTTCTTTCCCTGCTGCTTGCTCACTTGTTTTTTAATAAACAGCTCACACAAGAAACGTGGACATTTTCTTGTGCGGTCCATTCATAACAACCTGAAGCACTTCTGATCAAGTTTTGAGTCACCCTCCTATCCACCATATCTGAATTTGGGGTAAATTCTAGTATTAAGCAATACAGTACAGCACACATTGTTGCTGGGAGCCTCTCTCTTTCTACTTGATATTTGCTTACCCCACAGCAGAATTTAATACATACCTCTGTATCGGATGTGATCACCAGGAATAGACATTTTCTGGCACAAATTGTGATACTAACATGTTCAGATTGGAAAATGCTTCTGACATGCATGCTTTCATTGTAGTGATACAATCCAATCCAATCCAATCCAATCCAATCCAATCCAATCCAATCCAATCCAATCCAATCCAATCCAATCCAATACACCAGGTTGGAAGAGACCTTCAAGATCATCGCGTCCAACCCATTAACCAATCCAACCCACCCAACAACTAAACCATGCAGCCAAGCACCCCATAAAGTCTTCTGAACACCTCCAATGAAGGTGACTCCACCACCTCCACGGGCAGCCGATTCCAATGGGCAACCACTCTCTCTGTATAGAACTTCTTCCTAACATCCAGCCTAAACCTCCCCTGGCGCAGCCTGAGACTGTGTCCTCTTGTTCTGGTATTGGCTGCCTGGGAGAAGAGACCAACCTCTGCCTGGCTACAACCTCCCTTCAGGTAGTTGTAGAGAGCAATAAGGTCACCCCTCAGTCTCCTCTTCTCCAGGTTAAGCAACCCCAGCTCCCTCAGCCTTTCCTCATAGGGCTTGTTGCAACAGCCTGTAAGGGTACTGTAGCCTCCTTCCTAAAAATGAACTTTACAGGTGCCAGTAATTCCCTTTTATTGTTCACCTTCAGTTTGCTAACTTAAACACTTTACAAATAGAGACTTTGGGGGAGGGAATGTTACACCTGGGCAACTCTAGGTAAAGTCGATAGCAGAACAAAATTGTGGGCACTTCATTGTAAGCACAGTTGATAGAATTCTTTCTTATTTACACTACACTAGCTATTTAATCTGCTCTGACCGAAAGAAAAGATAAGAGAGTGGTTAGCACTCTGGCTTGTATGACAAAGTATTTCCCATTAGGAAAAAAAAGAAGGCAGTGCAAGCAAATATGTGCACTAGAATTGTGCACTTTGCATAGATTTATACTGAAAACTGTTTCTTCTTTTCAGATCCCTCTAGACTACACAACAGCAAACCAAAAAAATACGTCATTTCCTATCCTATTGCAGCTGAAGCCCAGCTGCAAAATGTGGTTGCATTTTCAGGAGGAGAGAAGACCTTGAGTAGGGGAAGGCTCCAGTTCTGTTATCAGAAATGTTAGCTGTTTTTTCTATGCTGATCTTGCTGCAGCTGTATTCAGGCATTCTGGAGTATGTTTTATGTGTTTTTGACTTATGTTTGACTTCCTCTCATTGCAAATGCATTGAATAGTAATAAAGCAGAGCTTTGTAGACGTCTACCCAGACAGTGATGAGAGCTTCTTCTTTCTTTAGAAAATTTAATAATGGCTATCATGGTTGTATTGGGTTGAACTGAGATGGAGTTAACTCTCCTCACAGCATCTTTCTAGTGCTGTGGGTTTTTTGCAGCAGTAGTTGATAACACAGAAGTGTTTCAGCTACTGCTGAATCCAGTATCCAGGCCATGTCCTTTCAACATTTCCCTGCCCCAAGAGTACATTGAGGGGTGGGCAAAATCTTGGGAGGGGACACGGCTGAGCCAGCTGACTCAGACTGGCCAAAGAGGTATTCCATACCATATGACGTCAGCTCAGGTATAAGAATGAAGTGAAAGAAGGAAGTGTAGGGATTCGTCCCTGGCATTTATCCTCCCAAGGAACCACCAAGCTTCCGGAGACCGGCCATCATCCTGCTGATGGCAAGTACAGACTAACATCTCTCTCTCTGCTTTTTGCTTCCGCGCGGTCTATTGCTCTTTGCTTATTAGTGTTATTAAAATTGCTCCTATCCTATTCCTGGCTTCTGTTATATTTTTTCCCCTTCTTCCCCTGTTCACTTAAGAGGGGGAGTGATAGAGCAGCTTTAGTGGGCATCTGGCCTCTGGGCCAGAGCCAAACCACCACAGTCTTTTTTGGTGCGTTGGCTGGGAAACGAAATATAACATAGCTGTAATTTCTGCAGTTTTTCTATAAGCTTGCTTAAGATACAGGCTTCTGTGCTGGTCACGTGGCTTGTTGATAACTTTTCAGGAAGGATAGGCTGACAAAGCAAGGTGGTGGAGTTGCTCTCTAAGTGAGTAAGCAATAAGAATGCATTAAGCTTAACCCAGTGTAAATTGCATGTGATACAAATCTTAAAATCTTCCTTTGCAGATTTTAATTTCAACAATTACTGTAACAAACAAAATTATATATTGTCATTCTCTACAATCACATATTTTAATATGCCTTTTATTTCTCTTATAAAAACAAATGTGTAAGTTCAGATGTCAGAAGCTTATTATTGTATGAAGAATAATATGTTATGTCATTGCGGTGCTAGGCAATCACTCTTATTGTTAAGTACACTAAATCAATTTTTATGTTCCAAATATTTTTTTTTTTTTTTTTCAATTACTGTTTTTGGAAACTTCCACCTGGGAAGCTGTAAATCTTCTTTTATAAAACCCTGCAATAGCATTTTTACTCTTGTTTTTGAGAGGAAAAGTAAAAGGACTTTGAACTGGACAGCCCTGTGCATATAACATCAGTTTCCAAGTTCATTGTGGTAGGCATTCATGGAATCATTTTGATCGGGTAAGTTCTTTAAGATTGAGGCCAGCCATTATATAACTCTACCACATCTGGTGCTGAACCATGTCCCTTAGCACCACATCTATGCCTCTTTCAGCTTTCAGGGATGGTGATTCAACCACTTCCCTGGGGAGCCTATTCTGGTGTTTGATAACCCTTTCAGGGAAGAAGTTCTTCTAAAACTCCCCTGGTGCAACTTGAGGCCATTTCCTCTTGTTCTATCAATTGTTACTAGGGAGTAGGGACCAACACCCACCTCACCCCTCCTTTCAGGTTGTAGTAAAGAGCAAGAAGGTCTCCCCTGAACCTCCTTTTGTCCAGACTAAAGAATCCCAGCTCCGTCAACTGCTGTTCATAAGACCTGCTCTCCAGACCCTTCACCAGCTTAGCTGCCTTTCCCTGGACCTGCGCCAGCATCTCAATGTTTTTCTTCCAGTGAGGACCCCAAGACTGAACATAGTAACCCAAAACTGAACATAGTAATCCAGGTGTGGCCTCACCAGTGCTGACTATAAGGGAACAATCACTTCCCTGATCCTGCTGATCATGCTATTCCTGACAAGCCAGGATGCCTTTGCCTTTTTTGTCCACCTGGGCACACTGTTGGCTGTTGATCAACGCCTCCAGGTTCACTTCTACCCAGCAGTTTCCCAGCCTGTAGCATTGCATGGGGTTGCTGTGACTCAAGTGCAGGAGTCAACACTTGGCCTTGTTGAACTGGCCTTGGCCTTGGCCTTGTATGATCCAATTGATCCAGCGTCCCTCTATAGAGCCTTCCTATGCTCAAGCTTTCACATCTCTGGAATCAGGCTGATTTCACCAAATGGCTCCTATAACCTGTCATTAGAGACAAACCACCACTTCAACACACTGGAGGTGTTGAATTGAGAAAATAAATATTGCAAATGCAGACACAGGCACAAGTTCCTCTGACAATGAGCAGAGCAAGAATTACTATTGTAAAAATATTTATACTGTAATAGAGGAAGTGTTGTGCTGGCCACCCCAAATAAAAGCCCCAGTTCTGCCCCTCTTCAAGCTTATTTCCATCTGCCCACAGAAGCCTTTACCACACTCTGTTACAGCTTAAGAAAAAAGGGATATACATATATCATATGTACATATATATATGTGTGCACTCATCTGCAGAGGGACCTCAACTGACTGGACAGATGGGCAGAGTCCAACAGGATGGCATTCAACAAATCCAAGTGCCAGGTGCTGCACTTTGGTCACAACAACCCCATGCAGAGCTACAGGCTGGGGTCAGAGTGGTTGGAGAGCTGCCAAACAGAAAGGGACCTGGGGGTGCTGATTGACAGCTGCCTAAACATGAGCCAGCAGCGTGCCCGGGTGGCCAGGAGGGCCAACGGCATCCTGGCCTGCATTAGGAATAGTGTGGCCAGCAAGAGCAGGGAAGTCATTCTGCCCCTGTACTCTACACTGGTTAGGCCACACCTTGAGTACTGTGTCCAGTTCTGGGCCCCTCAGTTTAGGAAGTATGTTGAAACACTTCGTGTCCAGAGAAGGACAACAAGGCTGGTGAGAGGCCTTGAGCACAAGCCCTATGAGGAGAGGCTGAGGGAGCTGGGGTTGTTTAGCCTGGAGAAGAGGAGGCTCAAGGAAGACCTTATTGCTGTCTGCAACTACCCGAAAGGTGGTTGTAGGCAGGAAGAGGTTGGTCTCTTCTCTCAAGCAACCAGCACCAGAACAAGAGGACACAGTGTCAAGCTGCAACAGGGGAAGTTTAGGCTGGAGGTGAGGAGAAAGTTCTTCACTGAGAGAGTTGTTCACCATTGGAATGTGCTGCCCAGGGAGGTGGTGGAGTCACCGTCCCTGGAGGTGTTCCAGAGGGGTTTGGACGTGGCACTTGGTTCCATGGTTTAGTCATGGGGTCTGTGGTGACAGGTTGGACTTGATGATCTTTGAAATCTCTTCCAACCTTGGTGATTCTGTGATTCTGTGACTTGGTGAGAATGAGGACAACTTAATTTGTGTAAGTGGAAAGGTATTTACACAGGTTTGTTCTCTGTGAATTAATTTGTAAATTAACTGCACATATCAGGCATGTTTTATCTACTGATTAAGTACTAGTGAAAAACAGAAATATGGTAAAATGCTTCACAGTACTTACAAACATCAAATATTTTCAACTAATTTTTCCATTAGCTGGAATGTTTGTGTTAGAAGAAGCAGAAGAGTAAAAAATCCTTTTATCATAGGCCTTTTTTGACCAATATTGCAGCAGTGCATGAGATCTGATTGCAATATCCTGTGAGATGATTAGTTTTACAGAAGACTGGGTTGCCAGAGACAATGATTAGAGACCAAAAAAAAAAAAACCCCACAAAATGCAAGAAACAAGTTTGAAAATCTTTTATGTATATCTTTACAGTCCTGCGCTACTACCATCACCCATTGCTGAGCTTTATCATCTTTTTCAGCACGCAGGATATTCATGATGCCATAAAAATAATGTTAATCTCATGAAAAGTGCTATTGAATTTGAAGATAAAACATTGAGGGAAACAATTTGGAACAAAAAATTCTTTGCTTGTTGTTAGGTTATTTCTATTCTAAACCGTAATATCACTTGAATCTTTAAATGCCACTATTTAAGGATATAACATATTATTTGTGAGGACTGTCAATGTCTATTCCATTGTCATTCATCCACTGCTGTCTTCAATCAGGAGGGGATAATGATTTACCAGGAGAAAGAATTGCTTCCCAATGGGGTCATAGCCTTAACACCCATGGGTAGTAAGAAACAATACAATACAATACAATAGAAACAATACAATACAATACAATACAATACAATACACCAGGTTGGAAGAGACCTTCAAGATCATCGCGTCCAACCCATCAACCAATCCAACCCACCCAACAACTAAACCATGCAGCCAAGCACCCCATTAAGTCTCCTCCTGAACACCTCCAATGAAGGCGACTCCACCACCTCCACGGGTAGCCGATTCCAATGGGCAATCACTCTCTCCGTGTAGAACTTCTTCCTGAATAATGCCTGATTCTAGTACAAAAGGACATATGAAACATTGTGCAAATCCTATAAAGGAACACTTCATGCTTGACTCAAGCAATTTTTACTGTACAGTTAAAAAAACAACAACCAAGATTAATTTCTTGGTGTTTTATGTTTTCACACTGTCATTGATTCAGGTTAAGCTCTTTATAGTGGTCCAAAGAGGAGGGATGAAATAGTTGGGGGGAATATTTAAACAAGAAGACAACATTTTAGTTTTCTCCATGCAAAAGGGAGCAAACAGAGGAATGATAGCGGCTTCAGAGACCTGGCCAAATTGCTGCTGCACATATAAGCTTACTGGCTTTATGAAGAGTTCCCCTAAGCCGGCATTCATTAGTAGCAGAATTATAAGGGACAAATCAGAATGTCTACGTTCCTAGCTACTAATGCTGTGTAGGGATAGTAGTGTTTTAAGAGAAGTTTAATTTTTATGAGGGTATGTAAAATATGCTGTAAATGAGCACACCAACATGCTCTGTCTACAAACAAAAATCCTGAAACAGTAAGGGAAACTACAAACTGTAAAGTAGGGAAATGTTACACACACAAAGAAAGAGCTGATGCAGCTGTGCTACATAACAGGGCTGTATAAAGCAAGAAGTTTTCCTAATTCTTTCTACACCTACTGCCTGACTATGCACATTCTGCAATTGTGGCTTTCCCCACACCTTCATACACCTCTAGGCCTCAGCAGTGCAACTGTGTGCATTAACTGTATGTAGACACATTCAATACAATACAATACAATACAATACAATACAATACAATACAATACAATACAATACAATACCAGGTTGGAAGAGACCTTCAAGATCATCGCGTCCAACCCATTAACCAATCCAACCCACCCAACAACTAAACCTTGCAGCCAAGCACCCCATCAAGTCTTCTCCTGAACACCTCCAATGAAGGCGACTCCACCACCTCCACGGGTAGCCGATTCCAATGGGCAATCACTCTCTCCATGTAGAACTTCTTCCTAACATCCAGCCTAAACTTCAGAGGTACTGACAGAGACATTAAAATGCAGAACTTGTGTATGCACATCTGTATGCAATGATGTGTTCACATGACCAGCACAATAATTATTCTAGCTCAAAAGCTACATGTAATAGGAAAGTATGCAAGACTGGGGTGCTAGCTTCTTTACTATTCATCTCTTTTCTGAGTGCAGTCAAATGAGATTTTGAATCTGATTTTTCCCTGAGATTTTATGCAAAAGAAAGGCAGAGGTGACCACCTGAAAACTGAAATTGAGTGTTGCCTTTTGAAGTTGATAAAAGTGGCTTATTTTTATCATATTGTTAAACACTTGTAGAAGTAAAAATACACTTAGAGCTTAACTATGAAACTCATTTAATATGATCCTCAAATTTCCAAGAAAAATAAAGTGGTATCTTTTTGCCAGTGAAGGAGTGTGAGGAGAGTTACTCAAAGCAGTTATGTTTTGTATTCGTAATATAAAATTCCTAGACTCTGAATTGCTCATAACAGTGATATTCCATCTATTCTTCTCTGTAATCCCTTCTTTCTTTTATGATATTTTTAACTCATATTCCAGTGATTTGTCTTCAGTTTTAGCATGCTTTATGAGAGTCTTCATACTTCCAGTAAAGACTGACCTTTCAAATGTCTCACTTTGCACCATAAGGAATTACTGTTAGGATATTCCTTACATACAATAGAAATATTCAAATAACCGTTGATCTGTGAGCACATATATCTTATAATCTGTCCCCAAATATTTTTCTAAACCCTCCTCCATCTTCAAAGAGGAGTAACAAGCCAAAAAAAAATTACATATTGAGGAATAAGTGGGTAGATGATTCTCTGTTGAGGCTTAAACATGATGCACCTGACAGGTGCAACAGATAAAACTAGCAACCAGTGAGCTTTCCAAATAAAGTGATTTCTTAAGAAACCAATCCATCTATAAATTTACTTCCAACTTTTGCATTTTTAGACAGGATGGAAACAAGTATTATTTACCCAAAGTACTCAGAAAAGTGAGCAGCCCCCCTGGCCCAAAATCCAATGAAATCCAAAAGGCACTTTCTTGTCCCTTTAAACCTGGAACAGTCCCACTCTCAGGGATCATGCTGTGGAACTTCTTCCCCCGAAGTTTGCCTCTGCCTCATGCTAAGATGACACCGGGTCATGGGGCTGCAGGAGCCTCACCTGACAGTGTGCAGTCCCCATTGAAGCTGTTAGTTGTGATGCCCTGGGACTCAGGCTCAGACCAGGCAAAGCACGGAGTTACCCAGGCATCTGTTACAGGCGCATGACTTTGAGTCTAAAATTGCAGATACTTTTTATTCCCCCAGGTGTCAGGTTTCTTAAATCCCCCGTAGGCCAAGTTACAGGGAAGAGTTATCATCGGCCTGTCAGGCCCGAGAAGGAGGCGAGCAGCCAGGCGGGCACGGCAGGCAGGTTGCCATCGCTTGCCTCGTAAGGAGCCGTGGCCAAATCCAGCTCCCACTGTGCCAAGCCCACCCGTCTCCCTCGCCTGGCAGCCGAACGGTCCCCATCCCTCCTTCGCCTTCGTGGGTCCTTGTGTCCTGCCTGCCTTCGCCGGCGGGGTGCGGGAGGCGGCGGGCTCTTGGCCCGCCGCTTCTTCCTGGTTGCAGGCGGCTGTCGAGGGGCGGGCGGCCGGGAGCGGCTGCCAGGCGGTGTCGCCGCCGGCGGGGCGCACCTCCCGCGCAGGTACCGGGGGGTAGCGTCGCCGCCGCTGTGCTTCCCAGGGCAGGATCGGGGACAGGAGGGAGCAAGGGAACAAACCGCAAATCGCCGGCACTGAGCGGAGGTAGCTCTCGACTCGGTGGCGGGCGGTGAAAGAGCGGTAGTGCGGCGGCCGGAGTGACCCAGACGCGCTCCTGCATCTGGAGTGGAGGTTTCGCTTCCCCGGCCCGCGGCTCCATCCCTGCATCTCCCCGCACGAAGCCGCTGCCTCTCCCGGTGGGCGTTGGTGGGGTGTGTGTGTGCGCTGCCCTTTCGTACCTTGGCTGCTCTCGCTGCATGCAGCCCCCGGAGCGCCGCAGGCCAGGAGGACACGCCGGGTGCGTTGTGATTTACTCCTTTATTTGTTATTTTTTTGGGGGTGTGGTGTGTGTGTGAGGGGTGTGTTTTTTCGCTTCTCTCCGGGCGGCTTCGCGGAGGGGGGGGCCTTGTGAGGAGGGGACCGCGACAGGCCAGGAGCCTGGCGGGGTCCCCCACCGGTGCCAGCTTCGGTGCCGTGCCTGCCCCGCACGCCGGGCTCCGCCGCTTGTTGTTGTGCTCCAGGGAAGGACGCGGTGGAGCGAGCGGTTCCCCGGGGAGGGAGGGGTGTTGCGTTTCGACTTGCTTCTCTTCCTCTTCGCCGCATGTGCCCCATGTCCCTCCTCCTCGGCGAGGCGGCTGCAGGGTTCGGCGGCGGGCGGGCGGCGCTGCGGGACACCTGGAGCAGGTGGCGCAGACACAGACAGAGGTAGGTAGCCTCTGGGCTCCCTCCTCCCCGTGATTCCGCCTCCGAGAAAGGGACCTGCAGACAGGGCGAGCAGTGCTCGGGGCGTCCCGCCACGATCGGCAGGACGTGGGAAGGGAAGCTGCCCTGCCCAGCCCGTCCCCGTCGATTACCTCCTCGCCGCCGCGGGCGGGTGAGAGCTGCTGGGCTCCCCCTGCGCCGGGGCGCGGGGAGGCGGCGAAGCTTGGGCCGGTACGTTACATAACCGGGCGAGGGGCCGGGCGGGGGGAGAGCTGTCACAGCGTGTCGCTCCCTTGTCGGCGGCGGGAGGCCAAAAGTCAGTACCGTGGGCTTCCGGTTTCACATCGTGGTCGTGCCCGTAGTTTCGAACAGAATCAGCCAACTTCTCTCTTTTTCTTTCTTGCCCCCCCATTTATTTTTATCTCACGGGGCAAAGCAGCTCCGGCGGATAGCTGAGGAGCGGGGCAGGTACTGCCCCTGCCCTCATGCCACCGCCTGGCCCCCTCCCGGTCACTCGTCAGTTCTTGTCAGAGATTTTTAGAAGTTTTTCTGAGGACAGCGTGAAGCGTGCCCGGTGGCGGGGCCCGGGCTGTGGCCGGCCCGCGGGTTCCGACTGTTGAGATCCCGCTTGCTGACCCGGCTCTTGTCAGAGCCCCCGCTGCCCCGGCTCGCCGCCGCTTCCTCACCAGCTCGGCTTGAAGCTCCCGTACCTTCTGTGCCTGTCACCTCTGTGGAGGGTTTGACAGCGTGTGAAATACGTCGGGGTGCGTGTGGTAGGCTGCTGCCATAGCGAAGGCTGCAGCTTTAGTTTTGTCCTGTGCTCCTGGGGGCTCTTTGAAAATCAGTGCAGGATTTGACTTGGGAACGATGTAAACGTGTATTTTTGAGATTTTAAGTAGGTCAGTCATGATTGTATTTCCCGTAGACGTCACATTTGGCTTCCAATTCATCGGCTGCTACATTTGGAGTATTTTTTTTTAAGTAGGAACTGTGAAAATAAAGGCTTTCTTGTGGAGAAACTGAAAATTTTCCCGTTTTCAGTGGGAGCAAAATTGAATCTTAGGTGATGAGGAGTGACAGCATGTATACCATGCAGTTTTATTTCTGTTATATCCACTAATTATTTTTATAACGCTGAGGTTAGTAAGTATAATTTTGTGGCTGTGGAGTACTGCTAGTTCACAGATATACTATGGCCCCGAAATCTACAAGTTGTTTGTATAAAGGCTTGAAATACCTGTCTGGAAGGATGAAGGGCTCACTGTCAGTCAAGGTAAATAATAACAGACTAGAGAACAGTCTTGTTTTAGGTTAATGCTTTGATTGCAGTTGGCAGTTGAAGAGGAAACAGTTCTCTAAAGTCTTGAAATGTTCTTAGTGCAACTGCTGGTAATAACTGGTATGTGTCTGTCAAAGCTCTCAAGCATTTTGGTATTATAAATGTATAATTTTTTACATCAGCTTTTCCTTTATGCTTCCCTAAGTATTTCACGGGGACCAACAGAATAGCTGGAGGGAGACTTTTTACAAAGGCATGTAGTGATAGAATGAGGGTTAATGGCTTCAGACTGCAAGAAGATACTTTTAGATTAGACATTAGGAAGGAATTCTTCATCATGATGATAGCGAGGCACTGGAGGAGGTTGCCCAGAGAAGTTGTGGAGTTTCCAATCCTGGAACTGTTGAAAGCCAGGTTGGATGGGGCCTTGAGCAACCTGGTCTAGTAGGAGGCAACCCTGCCCATGCCAGAGGGGTTAAAACTAGATGATCTTTAGGGTCCTTTTGAACCCAAACCATTCTTAATTATTCTAAAGAGTACTTATGAGAACATTAGAAATCCTGCAGGATATATCCAAGTGTCTGCTGGCAGCCGTCAAGAGTAGGTGCCTCAAGAGGACCATGGCAGGGAAAAGGCTTGCAGTGATGCTAACCCAGAATACTCTGTCCAGGCAGTTGTGTCTCAATGATTCATTATGTTGAGTAGAAGTGTTGCCTTTGTACTTAACAGACACAAAGTTTGGTGTTTGTTTTGTCTTTTTCTTTCTTTGATCTTACACAGTGGTTCTTGAAGCCATGTAGACTTTTAGTAAGATAATGGACAGGTATCTGAGGAAATAGGTAACTGAAAGGAATGTCAAATGACAAACACTAATTACCAAGTCATCTGGTGATCAGAAGGCAATTTTTAGTTTGCAAAGGCCCATGCATAAAAGTTATATTAATGTGTATTAGTTTTCCAAGCATTAGGCTCTGAGATAATCCATCTAAAATAAAGCTGCATATTTGTAATAAAACAAAACAACAAACAAACCCCCAAACAAACAAACAAACAAAAAAAAAAAAACACAAAAAAAACCTCCCAAAACAAAACCAAACAAGCAAACAAAAAAAAAGGCAAAAAAAGCAGCATGTGTTACGCTTTTCTAATGTATTCTAATGAAATGGATCCAAATTAATTTTCATTGAGTTGGGAGAAAGCCATGAATAAAATGTAGTGTTTTGTTAGCTTCACTGGATTTAAAAGAAGTAGAAAATTAAGACTATAAATTGGGACTCCATGCCATGCTGTACAGCTGAGGAATGTACACAGACTTTCAAAGCCCCTGTTCTGTAATGGTAGTTATTATGAACAAGGTAGTGAATGTTACAGTCATTATTGTAGTAACAAATTTTGGCCCATCACAGACCCTTTATTTGGTGACAGGAATTGCAGCATGTTACTTAAAAGAGTTTTCATTTTTTTGTTGCCTATTTTTATGTGTATTCATGACAATTTCCATGACAAAATTGTTCTTGCGTTGAACTTTATTCCTTATAAAGTCAGCTCCTGTACAATACTTAAATTTCTAGTGAGCAAAGGCCTTACATCCTTTTTAAAGACAAGCTTGTTGGAATTCTAAATATCATGGACTCAAAATACTTTGCACACAGAGAGAAAAATTATATCTGTTTGCAGGGCATTGCAACAACCAAGACCTGACATTGTTCAGCCTGTGAATTGGTAGCATAATCATAGAACAATTTGGGTTGGAAAGGACCTTTAAATGTCCTGTAGTCCATCCCACCTCCAGGGAACAGGGACACCTTCAGCTAGTTCAGGTTGCTCAGAGCCTTGTCCAAACTTGAATGTTTCCAGGGATTGGGAAGCCTGTGCCAGTGTTTGACCACCCTCACTAGTCTGAATCTACCCTCTTTCAGTTTAAAACTATGTCCTGTTGCAACAGACCCTGCAAAAAATTACTGTCCCTATCTTTTATATAGGCTCCCTTTAAGTATTGACAAGCTGACATAATGTCTCCCTGAAGCCTTCCCTTCTCCCTGTTGCACAACCCCAATTCTCACAGTCTTTCTTCACAGGAGAAGTGCTGTAGCCCATTGATCATTTTTTGTGGCCATAAATTGGACAAACTTCCAGTTCGTTCTGAGAGTTTGGGAAGGTGAGTGTTATCCATGTGTTGGATTACAAATGAAGGCGCATGGAATGGTAATGATGTGATCAGGCAAGAGAACAACCCATCCTGTTCTGTTTCAGTGTTGCCTGGAGAAACACAGGATTTGGAAAACAGGTGCTGGAGTCTCGGTATGGTGGTGTATGGACAAATTTCCTGTTTATTCTTTTTGTGATGTTTTTATTCAGTACTTGATACAAATTGCCCATATGGTTGAAATAGCCACTTCAGTTAGTTACTCCATCAAACAGAATGTATCATTATAGTTTAGGCTCTAATTCCTCTGTGACACGATTGTTATGACTAAAGAAACACTTTCATTATAAACTGTTGAGAGAAGACAGGTTAAACTGAAATTGACACCTCCTGCTTGTAGCATAGGTACCAAAAACTTTTAAGTGTTCACACAGTACAGTACTAATTTTTTGTTAACTTCTTGCCTGCCGAAGATGAGTGCTTATGGACTGGGCAGTCTGGTGCAAAGTTTTATTTCCCAGAACTAAATTGATTTACTTGAGAATGTAACAATTTGTGATAGTCAACACAATATATGGACTAACGTGGATGAAATCTAATGTTCTTCAGCTAAAGCGCTGAAAGCATAACCACAGTGGGTGGTGGAAGGGTGGAAAGGTTTTCCACCCAGAAAGGTGGAAAGTTTGCATTTTAATCCTCTGGCCTTGCCTACAGGTTAAAAGTGTAAAGTGTCATGGATTAAAGGATAGCACAGTTTTCTAGATCACTGGTGAGGTGCTCGATCCTGTGATGTTTAATTACCTGAATAATTTTTCTCCTGGGCAAGATGCCACATTGAAACTCTGATGTTTTCTGTAGTGAGGCTCTTCCTTAAAGAGAGGACACCAGTTAACAGTGGTAGGTCAGGAAATTTTAGATGCAGTTTTGAATACAGCCAGTCGATAGTCTTGTGTAAAACAACTCTTTGGTTTCTTTAAAATACTCTCTTGGAGTTGGAAAGGTAAAAAGCCAAGAAAAAATCAGCAGGATACTGTGATTTCTGAAGAAGCCTGAATTTATATGTATTTAAAAATAAAATACAAAAAACTTAGCAATTAGTGAGAGATAAATCAGAAAAAGGGTATACACTTGTCTTCATTTAACCAGTTGTTCTATCACCCAATGACATACCACACCCTGGGAAGGAGAATCAGGAAAAGGAAAGGAAATGTGTAGGCTGAAATGGAAACAGAGGTAATGAAATAAAATAATAATTTCAAGCCCTAACATTATTACTAATGTAAAGTACACCAAGTTATACTTGGCCCTATCCAAAATCAGGCTCCACATGGCTCTGGGCAATATGGCTAATGGAGGATGCCCCTGCTCACTGCACGGGGGTTGGACTAGATGACCTCTGGAGGTCTCTTCCAATCCAAACCATTCTGTATGATTAATATAGTGGTTGCAAGCTGGCCACTCCCAGCAGTGAATGCTGGATGTCTGGCACTGTGAGCACCACAGTTCCAGTGAAAGCCTGACTGTCAAACAGGAGAGCAAGCCTGAGAGTTATGGATGAGACCCTCCAGGGATGGTGACCATCAGGAGAACAGAGCAAGCCTTCCAACTTACAGTGAATGTGATGTTTATGGTATGGAACACTTGTGTCAGCCAGCTTCAGCCAGCTGTTCTGGCTTTCACTCCTCCTGGTTTTAGCACCTGGCTAACTCAAAACCGCTGAAGACCTTGATAACTGTGGGGCCCCGCACACCATGGCTGAACACAAACAAACCCAAAGCATCCTACCAATTTTGTTCTCAATGGATTGGGTGCTGCAGTCTTTTAAAAAATGCAGCTTCCTTGAATAGAAAATTGGTTGTATGATTTAAGTGTGGAGTTCTGCATCTGGAGAGGAATAACACCAGACAACAGTACAGACTAGGAGTCATCCTGCTCAAATTTGCTTCATGGAAAAAGACCTTGGAGTCACAGTGGACAGTAAGTTATCCATGGGACAGCAATGTGCCCTTGTGGTGAAGAAGGCCAACGATATCCTGGGGTGTATGTCCAGCAGATCTAGGGAGGTTCTCCCCTCTGCTCTGCCCTGGTGAGACCACACCTGGAATACTGTATCCAGTTTGGGGCTCTCCAAGAGAGACAGGGATCTACTGGAGAGAGTCCAGTGGAGAGCTATGAGGATGATTGAGGGATGGGAACATCTCTCCTATGAAGAAAGACTGAGAGAACTGGATCTGTTTAGTCTGGAGAAGACTGAGTGGGGATCTTACTATTAATGTCTATAAATATCTGAGGGATGGGTGTCAAGATTGAAGTGACAGTCTCTTCTTGGTGGTGCTCAGTAATAGTAGAAGTAATGGTGGGTATAAGCTGGAACACAGGAGCTTCCACCTCAACATGAGGAGAAGCTTCTTTACTGTATGACAGAGCGCTGGAACAGGCTGCCCAGAGAGGTCGTGGAGTCTCCTTCTCTGGAGACTTTCAAACCCTACCCTGGATGGATTCCTGTATGGCTGGCCCTGGGTGATGCTGCTTTGGCAAGGGGGTTGGACTCAATGATCTTTGGAGGTCTGTTCCAATCCTTAACATTCTGATTCTGTGATTCTATCCTGGCACAACCAGGACAGTGCTTTAGAGCTCAGCCACTCAAATAACTTACACAACTGGAGTTTCAAACAGTGACACCAGACTGCAGTACTTTATTTGCATATTACTTGATTTAATATGTTTTCTGGGGCACTCAGCTTTCTGCACAAACTGCTTAATTTGGACCTAATTAGGTAATTGGTATAAAATGAAGAAGTTGGTCTCTCAGAGACTGATCCAGTTGCCAAAGGCAGTGGCTGCAGGGATTACATTAGAGCTATATTACTGTAGCCTTCAGTCATTCTGAATCTTGCTGTACTAATCATTCTGCAGGCAGATTGTTCTCACCCCAGTGAGACCACATATGAATACTGTGTTCGAGCTGAAGGAGCACAGTATGGTGACGCTGACTAGGTCATAAATTAAAATGGCACAGTCAGAATCCAATTCTCTGGGGGTTTTGCCCACCTGAGAATTTAGACAAAATGTTCTTAGTTGTGCTAGGCACTGTAGAATCAGCTGTGGTTGGGGAGAGTTGCATGGAACTTCATTGGCAACTCCCCCAGCGAGACCATGATAGTGTCTAATCTCACTAACATTCAGTGATGTTAAATAGAGGGTCTGTCACACTCAGCTTTAGACTCTTGTTTTCTTTTACTTAATAATTTCATTTGAGTAACTGTGAAATTTCTGAATTTGTTTCTGACCAAAATTTCTGAATGGGGTTATATGCATGTATTAGCACATGAAGAAATTTCTCTCTCCTGCCATCTGATTGCCATGCAATTATCAAATGTAATCCTGGTTGAAAGAATCTTGTGTCACGTGGGCTTTTGGGTATAGAAGGAAATAATTTCGCTGTTATGTAGATGATTGGGAATTTCACTGACTTTTCTGAAGAGCAAATTGTGCTCAAGTGTTCTCGCTGTGACAGCCATTATCAGAGTTTGGCTTTAGTGTTTGTTTGGTTTTAGTTTTGTGGGTGGTGGTGTTTTGGTGTTTTTTTGTGTGTTTGTGTTTTCATAGTATCATAGTATCAGTCAGGGTTGGAAGGGACCACAAGGATCATCTAGTTCCAACCCCCCTGCCATGGGCAGGGACACTCCACACTAGATCAGGGCAGCCAGAGCCTCATCCAGCCTGGTCTTAAACACCTCCAGGGACGGGGCCTCAACCACCTCCCTGGACAACCCATTCCAGGGCTTCACCACTCTCATGGTGAAGAACTTCCACCTCATGTCCAGCCTGAATCTCCCCACCTCCAGCTTCATTCCATTCCCCCTAGTCCTATCACTACCTGATATCCTGAGAAGTCCCTCCTCAGCCTTCTTGTAGGCCCCCTTCAGATACTGGAAGGCCACAATGAGGTCACCTTGAGCCTTCTCTTCTCCAGACTGAACAGCCCCAACTCTTTCAGTCTGTCCTCATAGGAGAGGTGCTCTAGCCCTCTGATTGTTTTCTTCATGTCAAGGAGATAGCAGCCACTCTCTTCTCAGTTTTCTGTGCCTCATTGTCTTAGTTAAGAGGTTTGAAGAGGCTGACCCTTCTGTAAAAGTTTGACTATCCTGGGTTTAACTTTTCTATAGAGATTGTCATACAACTTCCTACTATTTTCATTAAAGGATTCACAATATATTATGAAGACTTTTTTTGTGGCTAAAGAATTTCTAAATAGCAGATACTTAAACAGTTCCTGACACCAGTATTCATTCTGAGTTTCTCATATTTGAAAAAAAAAAAGGCTTTTTGCATCTTAAAGTTCTCAGTTAAAAATAATTGGAGAACTCTTTGATTAATATAAAGTGAGATCATTCTTCTGAGGCTTCTTGCATCAGTAACTGTGAAATTCCAGCTCTGTTGCTTGGAATAGCTGTAAATCTTGGATATATCCCAGGAAAGCCCACACAAAGGGCAAGTGTGAGAAAAACAAGAAATAACTTTGAAATTTCCAGCCAGATTTTTTTTTTTTTGCTTCTATCCTGAAGTGATTTTGAAATAAGTCAGTAGGGAAGTTAGTTTTCTAAACCTTTATTTCCCTATTGCTCTTTTTCAGAAAAACAAAACCAACCAAGCAAAAAAACCCCACCAAAAAAACCCAACCAAACAAAAAAACCCAACCATCTTTCATGAAGCATATCAAAGGGGAGAAACAACCAGAATAGAATAGAATAGAATAGAATAGAATAGAATAGAATAGAATAGAATAGAATAGAATAGACGAGACCAGGTTAGAAGAGACCTTCAAGATCATTGCATCCAACCTATTATCCAACACCACCTAATCAACTAAACCATGGCACCAAGCACCCTATCAAGTCTCCTCCTGAACACCTCCAATGATGGTGACTCCACCACCTGCCCGGGCAGCCCATTCCAATGGGCAGCCACTGTGTAGAGCTTCCTCCTAACCTCCAGCCTAAACCTCCCCTGGCACAGCTTGAGACTGTGTCCTCTTGTTCTGATGCTGGTTGCCGAGACCAACCTTTGCCTGTCTACAACCTCTCTTCAGGTAGTTGTAGAGAGCAATAAGGTCTCCCCTGAGCCTCCTCCTCTCCAGGCTAAAGATGGCTTTAAAACCCTACTTCTTTGTATTTTGTTCAAATACTTGGAAATTTTTTTAGTGTATAATTTCAGTTATCTGTATTTAGTTTCATAAACTTTGGGGAAAGTGTAAACATTTGAGAATGTTTAAATTCAAACCTTTCCAAATTGATGAAATTAAGAACTGGGGGAAGGTAACTCGTAACTACTACAATTTGAAAGGGAAAAGGAGAGGAAAATCAAAGCAAATACACACCTACATATATTCCTAAAAATTAATTCAGGCATGTAGTGTGTATTTTTATATGTTTAACTGGTACAGTATCTTTGGCTCTGCTAAAGACTTGAAATCTCTGGATCACAAGTGAAAATATATTTGTTCTTCATCTGCTTCTTACTGAGAAGTCACAAAATTCAGGGAAAACAATGCGGTTAGACAAGTTATAGAGACCTGTGGAATTCAGGCACTCGAAAAAAAGAGGCTTGGCAGCGTGAGAGATCAGTACTAACAGGCACACATAAAGCTGTTCTGGAGAAAGTTTGTGTGCTGTTTACATATTGTAGCTGGTGTTCATGTTTGCTTCTAATCCTTGGCTTTGTGAAAGAGGAGACATAACATTGTTATCCGAGACACTGATACGTTATCACACCTGGCTGCATTTTTAAGTCAGTTCTTTTGATTGTGGTTTTGTAAATACATGCAAGACCATGAAAAAGAATGATTATATGCAGTGAATTAGGTTTGCTAGAACTTCCAGATTAGAAAGCAATTGCATATGCTGTGTGTCAAAAAGTCTTTCAGAGGACTGGGTGTAGCTGCTGCTTTTGCTGTGTCTTGGGATCTACTGTGAGCTGGTTTGGGGCATGGTATTGTCGAAGTGTGGTATGGTGGTAAGAAGCCAGCCATGCGGCAGATTTGTCTTTGATCAGAAGGTGTTTTCACTGGGAACACTCTCACAGCAGAATAATAATTTCCAATGTAACAATAGCCTCAGAGTCCTAAGGACAGTTATCCCCTGTCTTCTGATTAGTGCTCATATTGCTAGTTTTCCTTAACAGACTTCAGATAGATGAACTGAAGAGTGGCTTCAGGTTGGTAAAGCTGGTTGGGTGCATCAAGTGGAAGAGATGGCCTTTGATGTCTCCTGAAATGTTCCTTACCAACCTAACAGTATCACTTTCACTTTGTCCGCTACAGCTGACAAAATCTCACTCACTCATGAGGCTTTGTGCAGGCTACTTCAGTGCCTTGATGAAGATACAGCCTAGAGTCTTTAGTTTTTAATGAAGAAATTCTGCAGATCCCAGTGACGGCTATTATTGTCCCCTGGCCTTAAATTCTGTGCATAAACCTGAATGTTGTCAAGATTCTCAGCTCACAGCCATTTTATTCTGCTGAACATACTTAATAATACATATATTTAGAACTTCTTGTGGCTTCTCGTAGTACCTGCTCCCAGGAAGCCTTTTTGGAGTTTGTGACAAATTCCTTGAGCAACTTCGACACTTAGCTCTTCACAGAAGATACTTCTGGGAGTGCAGTTGAGTCCACAACATCTCATGGTTAGCAGCAAAACATTGGTTTATGGTGTTGTGTAATGTACTGTAATACTTTTCGCTTGCTTTCTGCGTCATTGCTGTTTCTCAGAATTCAACATCCCTGTTCTGATTCTAAAAAAAAAAAAATAACAGTCCTTAGTTAAACTCTCTTGTCAAATGTTGTTAATTCTCTGGATGAAAAGTAGTGTGGGAATATCTTCTGAAAAGCTAACGTAGGCAGAGCTCACATTGGTGAAACTAATACTGTATATTTGTCCCTTTGAGTGTTAAGAAGGTACAGAGGTAATTATGATGGATTTGTGCATCCACTTTTTTTTTTTCTGTGTGAAGGACAGCTGTGCAACTTTGTGTCCAGAAAAGACCTTTTGTAGTGAAAACTATGACAGGAAAGGCTGAAGGAAAAATAAAGAAAATAACTGGTTGATATTTTCAGTACATCTGTGGTAGGAGATGAAATACTGATGAAAGTATACAGGCAATAACTTTGGAGATTGATGTGTCTTTCAAAGCTTTATCATTAAGAATGATACAATCATTATAACGGGAAACTTTCAGACTGTTGTTGTGTGGCATTTTTAGTGTTCTGACAAATCACACCATTCTAGAGAGGTAAAATAGAGGCCAAACCCTAAAATACTAAAGTCCACTGACAAGTTACACAGTTTAAGTTTGGCTTTTTAATGAAATGGTCATTGAAAAATAGGCAGAAATTTGATTCCAGGTATTTTTCTCTCTGCATTGCTTATTTCAAGGGAGAATATAACAATGCCTGAAAGGGGGCCCAAAAGACAGTGAACAGCTGTGGTGGAAATGGTTGCTTTGTGAGTATGCTTTGTATGTTAGCAAAATCAGTGATAGCAAACACGAGCTGAATGTTTTGACATTTCTTAAGTCAGCATTGTTGTTAACTCCCCTTTTATTTTTGTGAAACTGGAAAGAGAACAAAACAGTGATGAAAGCATCAATAAAGATGCATAGTTGTCTTTCAGCTTAATAAATGTGCCCAGGTAATTGGGACTGACTTAAAGGAAAACAATTGTAATTATCTTTTATTTCAGCTCCTGTCGGGCCTTCTACTCTTAGATTCTTTCCCCAGATGGTGGAAGTTACTGTATTGAGGGACTTCTTACCAAAGTGCATAGCTTCTTCTACAAATAGAAACTCCCTGCCCTGGTTTTTCCTAATCTTTTATCTATACTATTACTTTGCCCTGACTTGTTTGTGGAAAAGAGTCAAGTATAAAGTTTCTGCATAGCTTTCATCTGCACAGTCTGACTCAGCACTGTTCACCTGGAGGGGAAGTGATAATTTGGCTTTGTTCTTGTTTTCCAGACAGATGCTTTTGTCAAATGAGAAAGAACCCTTATGGGCTCTCAGTGAAAAGTTGTTATTGTTTAAATGGGAATTTTGGTAGGTGTTTTTCAACAGAATGCAGGACTGTTGATGCTGAAAAGTTTTTCTGATTGACTGGGTTGTGAATTTTGGCTGAACGGGTTGCAAAATACTCTGAAAGCACCATAGGAAGAAATTGGGTTGCAACTAAAGGCAGGAATCATAGCCACAAGTAATAATTCTTTGTACCTCTGGGAAGCATGAGAAAGGTTGCAGAATAGTTTCATTAACTCTAATTGGCCTTTTATTGTAAATGGTTTGTACATTTCATCTCTGTTAGTAATGCTTTGTCCAACTCTTAGGCCTTAGTAAGTCTTTTGAAGGATGTGTTGTGCGGGGCCCTTGTGAATCACGTGGCTAAACAAATGCATGCAGTTCTTTTGATCAGAGTAAGTGCATACAATTCAGAGAACACTGAAGGCATTCCATTTACTGTTCATACATAGGTCATTTGTACATGTTTTGAGCATATCTGAAGTTTGTCTTCCTGGATGTGTTATGCCTAAATGTGCATGCTGTGCATAATATATGTACACTATTCCAACACAGATTCATAGACTTGTTCTGGTTAGAAGAGTCTTTGAGAGGTTTCCAGGCCATCCTTCTGCCTGAAGAGGTGTCACTCATAAGGTCAGACCAAGCAATGTAAGGTTTTGTTTAGTTGTGTCTTGGACAGTTCAAAGGACAGAGATTTCAGTATGCTTCAGGGCGCTTGTTCCAATGCTTGATTACGCTCATAGTGTATTTTTACCCCTTATCTAATAAATATTTATAACTTCCATGGTTTCATTCGACACTGCTTTCTCCCCATGCACCTTATTAAAAAGCCTGCCTCCACCACTTTAGTAATTTACTTTTAGATAGTGGAAGTTTCCCATTAGGTGGTGCAGAGGTTTCTCCAGGCTGAACCATCCCAGTGTCTTCAGCCTCTGATCACAGGCATGTGCTCCAGACACCACATGTCTTTGTGGCCATTCACCGAACTTGTTCCTGTTGACTAATGTGTGGGGATGCAAAGGTAGACCGAACAGTCCAGATACCAGAGTAATGGATCATTGCATGAAGCAGAACAATTGCATCTCACAATCCATTATCAAAGCCTGGGATGCTGTTAGCTCTCATTGCTGCCAGATGGGCTGCCGATTCATGTCTCGCCTTCGTTTGTCTAGGACCCCCAGGTTATTTTCACCAGAGCTGCTCATCAGTAAGTAGTCTTCAAGATGTGGTCTCATGATGTTTCTGTCAGCCCTAAGTCATTCTGAATGGCAATCCTACCCTCCAGTATATCAGCTGCACCCTTAAGTCTGGTTTTGTTTGCAGACTGAATGTTCTGTACAGTCTGTCAAGTGACTGTCAAATGTGTTAAACAGGATAGGGCCCCTACCTACCCACTTATAAGCAGTTATGGGCAGATTGTGAACCATTAATAGCTATTGTTTGAGCCAAATGACAGAGTTACGGTTTTTATCATCCATTACTCTGCCCATCTAGGGTGTAACTTGGATGCACGGGGAGACATTGTGGAGTCTTGCTATAATCAAGATAGATGATACCACTGACCTCCTCTCATTCACAAATCCCATCATTTTATGATAGAGGGCCATCAGACTGGTCAGGCATGGTTTAACTTTGGTAGATCCATGCTGTTGGCTCCAGTCACCACCTTCATGTGCCCAGAAATGACATCTGGGTTGGTGTATGTCTGTACATAGTGTGGGATTAGATTATCCAACAGTGAAAATAGGATAGACTGTGATGGGGTTTTCTTCCCAGTGATCCCTCATACTCGGTAACCTGTGCATGATCCCTTTCCTGCTCTTCTTTTCTGGCTGCTCAGTTGCTGTCCGTTTGCAGGTGATTGAGTGCATGCTGGTCACAAGATGGAGTACCTGCATCTCAGGAATGTGGTGGTGAATGAGTTGGGAATTCATGTGACCTGGGGGAACAAACTTGTTAGGAACAGGATGTTACTGCCAGAGTGATTCTTTCTCCCTTGTATGAGGAATTTGTAAGAAAGGAAGGTGGCTGCAAAAGTGACAGTAAGTTTAATAATTATATTGGTTTGATCATTGCATTGGTGATCTGCTTATAGCCAGTGGGCTTTGTCTTGGATTCTCTTTTGTGTTTATCTAGTCATAATCTTGCCATTACCTTGGTAATAATAAGAAATGCATATGCCAGTGTCAGTGAAGAGGGCATGTGGAAAATCTTAATTTCCTTCCAAGATGCATTTAAAACTCCTCTGGTTTTGGTGGTTGGTTGTTTGTGGGGTGTTTTGTTGTTGTTATTATTGCTAATGTACATTTAAAGCTTCTCAGGTCATGTGGTGGGTCTTTTCCTGCTAATTTGGTATTCCTTTACAACTCATAATTTTTAGACACCAACAACCCTCAAATGCAGTGAGACCCACAGGAAAACTGTCTTGCTTGATTTGCACGTAAGAAGAAGCGAACAGATTTAACCTGATTGCGTGGTGCTGAGCACTAAGTTCATGATGACTTAATGGGGAATTTAGTATTTCTCAGATCTTATCATTGTCACCACAAGACTTACTGGTTCAGACATTGAATTTTCCAACTTTTCCGGTTACTGATGAACAATGATTACTCTGTGTAGCTGATCGTGTAGCGAAATAATTTTGTCACGTGATAATAGTTGTTCTTAGTTTCATGCTGTAAAGAGCTACACATTTTAGGTATTTATTTTTATTCACTGCATTATTATTTAGGATCTGAAAAATCTCTTGGGAGTGAGGTTATAAATACGTTTAGTGAAATATTTGTCCAGGATCAGTAGCTGAATTGGATGTAAGATTACATTTGCAGTTTAGAAGTATTCTAGTAACAATTCTGTCAGCAGTGAATTAATTAGAAATACAGCTTCCATGGTATGTTTTGAATGGCATGTGTAATTAACTCATGATTTTAATGATTCCAGTACTGCTTAATCCTAGAATCACAGAATGGTTTGGGTTGGAAGGGACCTTAAAGATCATGCAGTTCTAAACCCCCTGCCATGGGTAGATACACTTCCACTAGACCAGGTTTCTCAAGGTGTCATCCAATTTGGTCTTGAACAACTCCTGGGAGGGGGCATCCACAAGCTCTCTGGGCAAGCTGTTCCAGTGTCCCACCACCCTCACTGTAAAGAATTCTTTCTAACATCCAGTCTAAATCTGCCCTCATCAAGCTTCAATCCATTCCCTCTCATCCTTTTACAACAAGCCCTTGTGAAAAATCCCTTCCCAGCTTTCTGGTAGGTCCCCTTCAGGCACTGGAAGGCTGGTCTAAGGTCTCCCTGGACCTGCTTTTCTTCAGGCTCAACAGCCCCAGCTGTCACAGTCTGTCCCCACAGTGGAGGTGCTCCAGCCCTCTGATCATCTGTATGGCTCTCCTCTGGGCCCGCTCCAGCAGTTCCATGTCTTCCTTATGCTGGGGACACCAGAACTGGATGCAGTACTCCAGGTGGGGTCACAGGAGAGCAGAGCTGAGGAGGAGAATAACCTTACTCATCCTGCTGGTCACACTTCTTTTGATGTACCCCAGGATACAGTTGCCTTCTAGGCTGCAAGCGCAAATTGTTGGCTCATGTTGAGTTTTTCATCAATGGATCTCCCCAAATCCTTCTAGACACTGCTCTTGAGCCACTCCTCGCTCAGCCTATATTTGTTGCCCCAACTGATTAATTGCATTAAGACTTCAATAGCTTAGGGGGAAAAAAAGTAATAGATTGTAAATCATTGTTGGTATTTTAACTCAATCTTACATGTATCCCAAAGTCACACTGATGATTTCTAAACTGAGACTGAAAAAGGCATATAGTGGAATATGTCAGTTGCCAAAAGGTAAATAGTAAATAGTACTTCCATGGTAAGTTTTAGATATATAAATTCTTTTCTCTATAATATCTATGTCACTTACATTTTAGGAATCTGGTTTTATGCTTTGATTAATTGGGAAATGGGAAAATCACATTTTTCTTCTATTTGCTTTAGTAAATTAATCACTGCAAATGAAATATTAACATGCAGCTATGATAGAATATTACGTTTGGAGATGGCCAAATGATTAAAGGTATTTCACAATCAGCTATCTCTCTGCGTTAACCTGTGAGCAATTAAGTAATTTCATCATCACTCATACATTGCAGCAATGATACTGGCACAGACAAGCACAAAAGCTGGCTTTGCAGTGTCTACCTTAAGCAAAACAATGCTCTTCAGTGGGCTTGCTTCTGTGAGAAAAGACCACCTTAATAAGTAAGATCAAATGAACAGAAGAGGATTTTAAGATGTTAATGTTTGCTATCACACCAATTTTAACTAGATGATAAATATATGAAAATATTAGCCTGCACATGTCTTTTTACTGTATTGATTTGGGGTTTTATTGATTAAGATGCTGACTTACAGAGTATGTTGATTCAATTTCGGCTTATATTCTGTGTGTATAAGAATTTCTCCTGTATTGTCAGTTGAAGAAGTTGCCTGTCATTTACTATTTTAAGTGTTCTCTATTTGAAGATTGCTGAAATTCAGGAATGTTTGACTTTATTATTTGCATTTGGTTGGGAGCCTTGTGCTTTGCAGATAGTGAGCAGATTTTAATCTTAATGGCAACTAAAATTTCTTAAGAGTCTGTATTTTTGTAATAATGGTTTCTGATGTAATGGTCTGACTTTTCATGGAATTTTTTTGGGGTCTGATGTCACTAAAGTTCATGAAAATTAATCTATCATTAGCTGAATCCAAAAGATACGCTTAAATTATGACCAGGGTTGAAGTGAAAAAAAGAACAAGACTAGGTCCTCATTAGAGAGATGCTTGTTATTGCTGCCCTAACAAATTCCTAACAACAGCCTGAAGTAGGCAAATCACAAAGGCAGTACCTTCTCACATACAACTGTAAACAAAAATCACATTTCGGGAAAATGAGGCAAGAACCTAGTGTTTGGATTGGAGAGAATGGTGTTATGGGACATACACAGCATGTTTCTGGCCAAGAATGAAGATTTCCTTCTGTTTGCAATAACATGTTTGTAATATGTTAGGCAGGTTGGGTGAGTGGAGCATGAAAAAAATATTCCCTTTGTGAAAAATTATATATTCTGGGTTGTGTTTGGGTACAGGCAGCCTTGAGTGTGCACTGGTAAGCAAGTAATGAGCAAGATACTGGTATTGCAGAAGTGTCAGGACTTGAAATGAGCAAAAAGGCAATCAGTATCAAAATTTTTAGGTGCCTTTGTTCCTGCTGTGTTGTGATACCATTCTTTTATCAGCTTCTGCATGTCCCAGTCCCACCAGGCTTGGCATCTGTGTGTCTGATTCCACTATTATCTGCTTATGCCTTTTGCCCATGTGTCACTTGAGAGAACATTTGTTGTATGATCTGCAAAGCTTCTCCATCCTAGGAGAAAAACAATGTATAGTGTAATTTTAAGTGCTCTAGAACTGGCTGTTCATGTGATACAGTTGGCAAGATAAGGGAAATGTATATGTGTTACTAATTGAATTTAAGAGTGAATGTAAGTGAACTCTGATATAGCCAGACTGATGAAATGTTTACATGCATCTGTGTTAAAAAACCCTAGAAGCTGTGATGGTAATTGCTTTCCACTTTGCTTAACTTTAAATATACAAAGTCTGCAGTGCTTTTAGCTTATATTCTTAAATGTTCTTGCCAGATACAGTGAAGCCTGTAGTGTGGGGGTGGAGCTGTGCTTTTGAACAGGGTGTTTTTTTTTCTGAGTGAATGTTGTGTGCTTCACAATAATAAAGGGGTAATTATTTCCCCCCTCCCAGCATTGCTAGATTGCTAGACTGGCATTAATTTTGGCAGATGCTCAAATACCAAACCAGGAACAGATTTACTAACACTAATTGGATGCACCAAAAAGGAGCCAGTGATTGAAACTGTAACATTAGCTTAGTAAGTGCCAGTTTGGTCATTTGGAATTCCAGTAAGGTTTTAAAACGCCACAGACTAAACATTAGGGACCACAGGTGTTCGCATGAAGAAGAGACTGGTGCTGTACATGGGTCATCACTATTGTATCTGAGAGTGAAAAGTCCCACCTGCAACCTCTCAGACTAATCATAGCCACTAACCTGGAATAGCTGGATTTCCATGGAACAAAAGGAGTTACGAAAGTTAAAAGCTGTCAGTGTAACTTATTTGCTTGCAAACTGATTGATCCCTTGTAATCTCAGTAAAAGCTGGTTTAAGCATGAAACTGTATTAAAGACAAGACCCATTATTATCATTCATGGATAACTCATGGCTCATGGTAAGTGTCAAATGACATTTTTCAATTCAGTTATTGAGTAGTTTGCACTTCAGAAAGTAACTTGTATTAATGACTGCACTTTTAGTGCTATGAGCTTGAGGGTGCTATAGGTGAGTTAAGAGCTGATAACAACAGGTTGGGTAGAAGCTTTGTTTGAGGTGGGAAAGGAAGAGACTCAGTCCAATTAGCATCTCAGTATCTGATTTCTGAAGGGTTTCAATTCCATTATCAAGTTGTAAAGAACTTCCTCCTAACATTCCGCCTAAATCTACCTCGCTCAAGTTTGAAACTGTTGTCCCTTATCCTATTGCTGCATGCCCTTGTGAACAGCCCCTCCCCAGCTTTCTTATAGGTCCCCTTCAGATACTGAAATGTCTTCTGTTCTCCAGGCTGAAGGACCCCTACTATCCCAGCCTGTCTTCATAGGAGAGGTGTTGCAGCCCATGGTCATGTTCATGGCCCTCCTCTGTACCTGCTCCAGCAGGCCTATGTCCATCCTGTGTTGAGGACTCCAGAGATGGACACTGTACTTGAGCTGAAGTCTCACCAGAGCATAGTGGCAGAATTGCCTCTCTCAACCTGCAGCCACATTTCTTTTGTTGCAGCCCAGAATACAGTTGGCCTTCTGGTCTACAAGTACACACTGGTGGCTCATGTCCACCTTCTCATCCACGAGCAGCCCCAAGTCCTTTTCTGTAGGGCTGCTCTCCTGAGCGAGATTGTGAGTGAGATTGTCTGGTGCAATACCTTGCAGTTCACTTTATTGAACCTCATGAGGTTCACCTGAGCCCACTTCTCCAGTCTATCTAGGTCCCTCTGGATGGCATCCCATCCCTCAGTCATGTCAAGCACACCAATTGGCTTGGTGTCATCAGTAAACTTGCTGAGGGTGCACTCAATCTCACTGCCTGCATCACTGGTGAAGATATTGAACAGCACTGGTGCTGGTACAAACCCTTGAAGGACAGCACTTGTCACCTCTCTCCATCTGGACATCAAGCCTACTGCTCTTTGGATGTGACCATCCAATCAATTCCTTATCCACTGGACAGTCCACCCATCAAATCCATATCTATCCAGTTTAGAGAGAAGGATGTTGTGGGGGACTGTCAAAGGCTTTACAGAAGTCTAGATAAATGATATCCATTGGTCTTCCCTTGTCCACTGATGCAGTTACAGCATTGTAGAAGGCTACTAGGTTGGCGAGGCAGGAATTGCCCTTGGTGAAGCCATGCTGGCTGTCTCAAATCACCTCCCTATTAGGAAAAGATGAGTTGGTTTGTAAGTGATTTGGGAAGTATAGGTTGAAGTGACTTGAAGAGCCCTGTACAAAGAATCTACTCTACCTTGTGCTGAAAATTAGATGCCTTGCATTGTTACCCAGTACAGCCAACAGGCCGAGCAGAAGGCTGCTTAAAACCAGTATCCATCCAAGCAAAGCAGGTTATACTGCTATTCCGGTTCCCAAAGCTGTGGGAGGCAGAGGTGGGCTTCGTGTGTGTCTCACAACCCTTTCTTGAGGGCAGATGTCCATGAACTTGCAGAAGAGCAAGTTGTCCACATACCCTACTATGCTGTGTTTGGGATGGAGGTCAGCTCTGTCCCTTCCACAAAGGGTTCAGGCCTACATTTCCCACTCCACAGAGGAAAGGTAGAGGCTGTTGGGCAGGAGTGATGGTCTCTTTCTTCAGTAATGTGTTGTACAGATAGAGTTACAGTTTTCCTGTGCTTTGTTCTCATTACTTACAGGATAAAATGGATGAACAGAATTAAATCAATGAACTCAGTGTGGAATAAAGTACAACACCCCAGTGAAACCACCTGGCTGGAAGCAAGCATGTTTCATTTTTGCTCTCCTTTTCCAGGATATTGCTGATTTTGTGATTTTTATTTTGTTTGAGGTTTTTATTATTTTGTAATTTCTTAAAGTTAGTTATCAGTATATGAACAGAGTCAGCCAAAGGTAGTCCCTCTCAGCTTCCTCCTGCCTTGCAGTGCTCCAGTACACCATCTAGAAGTGTGGATTGGAGTAGCCTCAGGCAAAAGGCGTTGCCTGTGTAATTTGGGGCTGGTCTTCCATGGCAAGAATCAAGTCACTCATGCAGTCCCTGATGTAACAGTGGTCAGACTCCTTCTTTCTGTCTTGCATGCATCTACTCACTTCTGGTTCTTCCAGAGCCCTGCTCTTCTGATATATAGAACACACTAACTTTCAGCTTAGATTTGTACATGGGCAGCACGTGTTTTCTTCTAACACTCATTTAGCTATCCTTTGCTTAGGCTTGATGTGTCATGAGCTTTTAGTCTTATCTCTGTATAATAGACTCCCATTGCCCTTATCATCCTTGCATCTGCTCTAGTAAAAAATTCATGTTGTTAGATACAGCTGACCAGAATTGTTACTTGTATTCAGCTGGGGCTGTGCTAGTGGTTTGTAAGATGACATTAATTCTTCCTTGTCTTGACTGGAAATATCCCCTTATGGTAACAGTGTAGGTCTGTTTGTCTCTCTTTTTTAATTTTCCCCTGCCAGATCACACTGGTGACTCACAGTTGTCCTGTGATCATGTAAGACTGATCTTTCTCCTCGGTATCTTCTAAAATGATCCCTGGTTTCCCACATCCTGTGAGTATGCTGATCACAAGTGTATTATCTAATGGTATGGGTGACCTGTTCCTATAGCTATTTAAAGAAAGGCAGAGGGGTGGTGGTGCAGTAGTTTGCACTCTGTCTTGTGATAAGCCTGAGCCTGTGGGTTAGCATTTTCTGTGTCTGAGAAAGTCTGTTGAATTAAGACCCAGAATGTGGCAAAATAACCTCATTGTATATTGATGGGATTCTGGTGTATCATAGTATCATAGTATGGTATGTGAATCATGTGAATCTGCTTGGACAAGTTGTCGTGGATGTAGTGTTAACTTTGTGTGACTGATGGCAAAAATTGAAGTCCCTCAAGCACTTCTAAGATGAGTGTTTGTGATTACAAACCCCAGCATGACTGTTGTAGCTGAGAGTGACTTTCCAGAAGTGCAGCTCTGTATTTAAGTTTCTAATGTCTGCCCAAGCTTCTCAAGTGGGCTGTAAGTAATGCCTTTTATGTGTTGCCCTTAAATTCTCTCCACCTTTGTTTTGTACCTATGACATGGGAGAAGGGTACCTCCCACACTTGTGCTTTATATACTCATGTTGCAAGACCTTTAAGGAAGGAACATCTCTGTCTTTGCATACTGTTTGGAATGAGATACCCTTCTTGATTAAAAGCTGTGGACCCTGTCACAAATTAAATGATAGTATTTGAAAAAATTTATTTTAAAAACATTAACAACAAAGTAAAATACTTTGTTCCCATATGTTACAAATGCAGCTTGTAACATATACTCTTGTGTTGAGTGCTCTGAATATTATCTATAAGGTTACTTGACTTTTAATCAGATAGTGGATCTGAGGTACATTTCGGTAGTCATCTTTCAAAGTGAATACACTGCTCGTCTCCTTGTTGAAACATGGTTTCTTACTTAATTATTTTAGCATACTGCTAGATTTTGTTACCTTTTTTGTGTGTACACTGAATTTGATGTGAACTGCACTGGAAAACTGCTAAAGAAATTAGTATTTGGCTCTGTCACGTTCTTTTATTTTCCTTTTAACATGAAATAGTCTGATTTTCTTTATAATAAAGGAAAGGGAAATGATTGTCCTGTGTACATTTTCTCCATTCTTATGTATAGAAAATTTGTCCTGGATCTGTCATTGTTCTCTTCAGTAGGAATTCAGTAATGACTGTTTCTATACTGTCTTTGTACATAGCCTGGTTGAAAAGGCTGGGAAAGCCACATTAGTACATGAAATCTAGGATTTAGACAAAATGAGGCAATGTTTGAGTGTGGGGCATGAATACTTGAATGCATATTCGAAGAAGCACATAAGTACAATAATTGTATCAGGGTGATGTAAAGACTTAAGTGGTTTCTCATGCAGATTTCAGTAGCTGCTATTACTCATTAATTATTTAAAATTCCAAGTGCAGTAACTCACAGCTGTGACTGTAACCTGCTGAGCCTCTGACCTAAGAACTAAAGCCCAAAATACCTGGACTAAAATCCCATTTGAAAAAGAGATGTGTTTATTTATTTGTTAGATATAAAAGAAATTGCCTTCTCTCTTCAAAAGGGAAAGCAAACCATAGTGTTGCCAGGGAAAATCCCAATTTGGTGTCCTAGTATCTGTGTTTTCCAGATAGCCCTTCCTGAGTAGAGAGAAATTGCTTTACAGCTTTGTAAGTCACTTCATTCTTAGATTTATTAATTGATTTAGGAGCAGAGGAATTTATAAATTCTCACCTAAGCTTCATGAGGTGTCACTTGTAACTTGAACAGCAAACTGGTTTACACTGGAGAACTCTCTTACTTGTTTGTGTTTGTGCCAGTGGGCTGCTGATAATGGTGAGCTGTTAGGAGGCTGTCATGTGAACATTGAACTTTGTCACATGTCTTAAGCACACTCACAAACAAAAATATTGAGGACAAAGTCTCCATCACATTGCTTTAAAATTGCTTTCAGAGCGTAATCTCATGCATAAACCCCTCAGGAAATCAAGTTAATAAAAGGAAAGACAAAAATAGATATATATGCATAGAGTTAAGGATGCCTTTTTTTTTTTTTTCATGTCAGAAAACAAAGATGGGATATTGTGCCTCTTCAGCAGTGTGTTTATGGGAAGGGAGGGACATGAATTTACAGCCATAGATTAAGCCAAGAGGGAGTCAACTTGGAGTGCAGTGAAATTCAGACCCTTTTGTAATAGCAGTGTTTGTGCCAAGTGTAGCAGAGGAGCATTTACAGGAAACTTATCTCTTGATAGATATGTTTACGTTATAGATGGATTATCTATGAAGTGAGAACAGAGGGAGAGAACGTTTGGGCAGAGAAAGAACCTTTCTTTTTTTTTTTTTTTTATAATGTTTTCTTTAAATTGAGTTATTTAATTAAGAAGGATATAGTGGTTCAGTGTTTTCTTCCAGCAAAGTTAACGGTGTCTGGAGACAGTGAATCATCTTCTTGTCTCATCTGTTAGTCTGTTGAATATGAGAAGATAAGAGCCAGCATACAGTGCCTTTGATTCATGCGCGTTTAGAACTGCAGGTGTGCGTTTTGTGATCGGTCTCTACAGGCTGCTAATGAGATGCTGATCATCAGAGTGGCTGTGTTCACTGAGAAACTCATCTCTCAGTGACCTATCTCTCTTTAAAACCGTTTAATACCATTCACCATTCGGAGAGGACTTGTTTTTCTAAGCAGAGAACGGGAAAAAAATGTGAGTCTTCGACCATATCTTGTTTTGATTCTTGTGGTTTTTTTTTTTTCATTTTTATATGAAAATAGATGTTATGTCCTGTCTGATTGCAGAGTACTTTAATCTCAAAACCTGAAAGTCTCCAAGTAATAAACAATGATACTTGTCTGGACTGTTTCTTGATTGTTCAATGTCTTTTCCTCTCTAGTACTGTAAGATTAGTTTGTCCTGAAATTCCCTGATTGGAATTTCATTACTTTTTCTTTTTCCTGGTTAATTGTGCACTTGTTATATATATATATGTTCTTGTGTGCTGGTTTGTCTTTCTAAAAAATATTTGCAGCTCTTAGAACTTGTGTACTTTTGAGTTTTTGACTCTTGGAGCCCAAGAGCTGAGGTCCACAGCTGCGGAGTACTGCTAAAGGAAATATGGTACTTTAGAGGCAATGTTAGTGGAAAATGATGGTGTTGGAAGTCTAATGCATGTCTTCACAATATACAGAATGAGTTTATGATGTATCTCTTCCTCAAACTTTTGAATTGGTAACTATTATTATCTCAATAATCTTATTTCTGTTTGTATTTTTGCTTCTCTTATCCTTCTTATCTTTAACTTTTACTTTGTCACACCTCAGGAACAATATTCTCTGGAAGAAAGTCACCTAGCTGTGCCACACAAAACTGAGCTTTGGTCATAAACAGATGAACCCTTTGGCTATGGGTTACGGGGTTTTATAAATTTGTGCTTCCTTTTCTAGTGACTTGATGAAGGTCATGTTCAGGGCTCCATATATACCTGAAATTATCTAAGTGTCTTCCAAGCTTCCTTGTCCTAACTCTGCCATCTTACTTTCAGCTGGGCAGAAATCCAGACAATCTACAGTGCTATTTTGTGATCAGTGTAATCTAAATCATAGGTGGATGAATAAAAAGCTGTGACAATATATTAAGAAGAGACTGGATGGGGCACTTGGTGCCATGGTTTAGTTGATTAGGTAGCGTTGGATGATGGGTTGGACTCGATGATCTCAGAGGTCTTTTCCAACCTGGTATGGTCTATTCTATTCTATTCTATTCTATTCTATTCTATTCTATTCTATTCTATTCTATTCTTCTTATCTGTGTTTTTATCAATTCTCCCTACAACTTTCTCTGTCCTTTTTTTTTTTCTTTTTTCACTAGAGTATTTATTTTACTGCAACTTCAAATTGTTTTGTATCTGGAGCACAAAGTCTCTGGAAAAAAATTACAGATGGTTACATGTCTGATTCTTTTCAGAGATTTGGGGGAAATCTCATCCTTGTCCCTAGGTTTTGTACATCATGCAGATCTAAACAGTCCACAGGCTGCACCAGGGGAGGTTTAGGCTGGATGTTAGGAAGAAGTTCTATACAGAGAGAGTGATTGCCCATTGGAATGGGCTGCCCGTGGAGGTGGTGGAGTCACCATCATTGGAGGTGTTCAGGAGGAGACTTGATGGGGTGCTTGGTGCCATGGTTTAGTTGTTTAGGTGGGTTGGATTGGTTGATGGGTTGGACACGATGATCTTGAAGGTCTCTTCCAACCTGGTGTATTGTATTGTATAAAAAAAAAAAATAATTAAAAAAAAAAACCATGTTTTGTTGTGGTGTTGTGTGTAAAAGACAGTATGTAACTAATTAAATGAACCTGTAGATATCAGCAGCCAGGATAAAACTAGACACATCAGTTTTAATTTCATAGCGGGGCAACTTTTCCTTCTTGATACAGGTTCAAGGGGATGTGTATATTAGATGTACAAGTCGTCCTCTGTTCTCTAGGCTGGGAATAGCTGTATCTCAGCAAAGGCATGGAGGACATACAAGAAAATCCACATTTTGCCAAGCCCTTGAGGTGTAGGTGTGTGGTAGAAGTGTTGCAGGCAGAAGGAATAGTTGGACCGGGTGCTTGGATGTGCTAGGGGCATCTGTACCTTGCTTGAGGTCCTTGGGATGGTATCTGAGTTCCCCCATCAAATGCACTGGCATTTCTTTTAAAGTGGAGGTAATTAAGGAACTTTCCTTATGAACCTGCAGGTGGATCGACATAGAGTTCACAAGGATCCATTAATCTTAGTGTTTTGAAGACAAACATGTGGCTGATGCTATTTGATTATAATCACTGACAGTTTGTTTTTATATAAGGGAGCGTAGATATCAGTGTGAGTGTTTTTCTGCTCATGAAGGGAAGCAGCAGCAAAGTCCTGCTGAGAAATTTATTTTAAAATTGCATGTTTTTCTTAATGGGTGGGATGAGGCTGATGGTGTTCAGCAAGGAGAGTGGAGTGGGTTGATGAAAGAATGAAGAGAAACCTAAGCTACAGAAAATAAATATGTGATTTAGCAATTTCATTATAATCGTTTTCACAGACTGTTGTCTATAATCAAGTTTTGACTATCTTTTATCTGTGCTGAAGTGAAATTCCCGAAAATCAGATGCTTGGAGGACTGTTTAGGTCTACATGGCATAAAAAAACAAAAAGCAATATCCTTCTTGCTGGCAATAGATAGAGGAAAATTGTAATCAAAGCAGATGGAAGATATTTTACAGCTCAGGTCATGTCTGCTGTGCTTACCCCATGGAAATTTTAGGAAATAGCTTCTTACAGTGTTCTTTCCCAGGGTTTATTCAATCTCAGCATTGTAGCCTCTCTCCTGTGTTGTACTGTTTGCAGAAAACTGTAGAGAAAATTGAATAATTGTAGTATTCTTTGCAATGACATATGAGACGTATGTAAAATACTGAGGAACTGTGCTAGCACCAGAGAGAATTTTCTTAGATAAATAGTGGTTCATAACTTGTTCCATCTCTCAGAAGAGCTGTTTTCTAGGTCTGGGGTCCCTGCTCAGGCAGGTGCAGTTGTCTATAAACACAGAAATTACTATGATGTCTAGATAGGCCAGAAAGGGCAGGACTCTGATATGTGAGGCACTGTACAAACATGATAAATAGACCTGTCGGTGTTAAACTCTGGGTGATTTCTCCGATTTAAACACTCTGATCACCACTGACATCTTGGTTTTGACCATTCATGATGGAAATATGTCTGGAATAATGTATTTTTCTTTCAGGAAGGGTTTCTCAGAGAAATACCATTGTGGAAGTCAAAAGTGAGATAGGGTTTGATCTAGTAAGGATTGCACTTTTTCAAGGGTAATGAAAAACTAAATCTGTAGTAAGTAACAATGAAACTTGTAAGGGACATAAGGCACTGTGTTTTATGAAGTAATTGAACACCTGAATTGAGAGAGCAGGATTCCCAGGAAGAAGTTTGCTGTGGGGCAGGCTACATTTGTTATGTGGTTGCTCACATTTGTCTTTGAAGCATGTGACTGTTGTTGCTGATGGCATTAGCTGCAGGTCAGTCACCTGTGCCTGTTGGAGGTTTTCTTTCTTGGTGCAGCGGAATACTGGGTTACCACGATGAGGGAATTCTGAAGAAACAGATGAGGCATGCCCAAGTGTCTGCATCTGTTTTGAAAAAGGCCTGAAGTGGAGGGCATTCTGCCAAAGATGCAGATCGTGCTAACAGCCTTAAAAAAAAAATGGACGAAGATTTCCAGTGCTTTGCAATATGTCAGCTTGCTTCCCAGGAAGCTATGTAACCTGGACGTGACACTACAAAAACAAAACCAAACCAACCAAAACGAAAAACCAACCAACCAACCAAACCCAACAAACAAACCCCAAGCAAACAAAAATTTTTTGCATGTTATTTTGCTGTGTAAGTTTGTAATTAAGAGTCTACATTAGAGTGCAGTTGAAATTAGAGAGAACTTGTACATTTCTTAAAGTACCTATACTTTTATTTGCCTAATGAGATCTGTATATAGTAGTAAAATGGAGTATTTACTTGGATAAGAATAGTCATTAGTGTAGCAAGAAGTTTTAGGTAAATTTCTGAAATATTTTTGTATTCAATGCTTACCTTTTCCTTGCATGAATAAGGCAAGGAGCACCTGTTAAATGTGTCTAGCACTATCATCCAACAGCGTGAGTCTGTGGTGAATACCTGTTCCTAGACAAGGTAATAATTATGAGCTGATACTTGTAAATATGTTAAGTACTTGCATACCTTTGTTATTATGTGTAGTTCTGTTGAGTCATAGTTGTGTGGGAAGAGGTAAGACTGAACCCTTATTTTGTATAACTATATTACACTTCAAGGATCATCTTTAACAATCCATTTGTAGCATCCTGTGATTTGCATTCGGTAGTTTATGTATTTAATGTGAAGAAACCATTCATGTTCAGTAAAGGTGCTCCTGGTGCACTGGCTGATAGCCTCTTCTAACTCCTGAATTTCAGATGCTGAGCTGTCACTGTAAACCAGCTCCTGAGCTAAAGTTTCTAATTTGCATTTAGCATATACAAAAATTATAATGTTTTGTGAGATACTACAGGGTGAGGACAATCATCAGAGTACCATGATTACAAGGAGTGAACTCTTCTCAAGCTCCCATGAATAAGAAAATTCTGTTTTGTAGTTGAAATAGCATAACCTGCAGAAAGTGGTACTGTTGCATTCCTTGGCATTTTTCTGCCTTTCAGTGAAGAATCTAAATGATTATTCTGCACAGGACAGAATGGGAAGATGATTAGAGCCTCTTTTGTTAACTAGAAATAATTTAGGCAGGCTAGGGTGGGCTAAAGCAAAATGATGGAATGATGCGTGTTTCTCAAATTGTTTTTAATCAACTGTTTAGATGAAGAGAAACGTTACATGACCCCAACACAGGTGTATTTTTGTAGGTATGTGTTGTATAGGACTGAGTTTTTCTATCTCTTTTTGCATTTGTTCTGTTCTTATTTTGTGTTCAGCAGACAGCAAGGAGTTTATTTTGTCCTTGGGTAAGGCAGTGGCATTTCTGTAGCTGTTACTAGTTGGAATATGCCTTCCTGTCCTGAAGAAAGTGGGAAGACAACTTGGTTAAGGCTTTCATCAATTTATGTTAGACTGACTCCCTAAGAAGGTAAATTGATGGGAGGAGACACCTTACTTTATTTCCTCAGGCAGAATCCCTGGGCTGTTTTTAGATTTACTTGAGGCTGCCTGGATAGCTGGAGTTACTTCTGTATCTGTCATCAATTGGGAAGTGCCCAGTTCTTGGCAGCAGAGCTGTTTCAGCTTGGTAGTTGGTTGTGGTACAGTGCTGAGGTGGCTGGGTGACACTGCTGGCAAGGTCTGCAGCAGCAGGTCACAGGTTCCTGCTGTAAGTCACTCATGTCACAAAAAAAGAGCTGTTAGGTAGCTGTGTCCTTTAGTCCTGTTAAATCAGTTTGCTCACATGGCCTGCTTTTTCCTAGGCCTCTCAAATGATTTTAATAGGCTTCAACCCACAGACTTGATGGGGAGTTTTACAGGGAAGCTGGTGGTGTACTGTGATGGCTACAGAGCTGCATAGTGTCCCCTCTCATTCTGTGACTCAAATTCATGTGTAGGATCTTTCAACTCACAGGATTTATGGAACTTGCAGGATTTCATCAGGAAGTTTTTAGACAAGTAGTGTCATAGGCTGGATCTCATGCTCAGGCCTGTTTTGGCAGCATATTGTTAGATGTGATTCATGTTGAATTCAAGGAAGGTTATTGCGTTTCTGTAGTACTTCTGGTTTTGCATTGTTTTGGAGCTTCGTGACTCTCCTTGTGGCTATTTATCAGCGCTGAAGCATGTGTGGATCCCTCTGCAAACAAGCATGTTGATCAGTTGACTGATAGGTTAGTAAGCGCCGGAAGCTGCGTCTTTGTTTTATGCAAAGCTGCTTCATCTGGCAACCTGTATGTTATGAAGGTGACTAAAAAGAAAATACAACTCTTTTCTGCAGATGAAATTTTTTGAATAGTTGGCTGCAAGTTCCTGTAAAGAATGTACAGTGAGTAATCCCATTGAAGTTGGTGACTCAGCTCCTTGTGTAAAGATTGACAGAGGTAGGAACTGCGCTGTGGTCTCCTCACAACATTAAGAACCAAAACCAGTGTTAAGCCTCAATGCTTCAGGATGCACTTGCATCCTGAAGTGAAAATGACCCATATGCTCAGTTCTTAATCAAGTGAAGCAGACTTCTATCTGAGGCTGAAGTGAAAAATTAAATCTTTTTTGTTGCTGTAAATAATGTAGATGTTTACAGGCTTGTCTGTATGTATAGTTTCAGGCTGTGCCTGGAAAATTTTCCTCAAATCTTGAGCAGAAAGTAGTAGTCTAAATAATCTCATTGGCCTGAAAACCAACATAAAGTTAGTTTGGTAAACGAACTCTCTCTTTTTGGCTTCCTTCGCTCTAGCAGATACTAGCTCTGGCTTCTGCTGGCTTTGCTGACCTTGTCTGTGTTCCTTTGTTGTGGTTAAGTACTAACAAGCGACTACTTTTCTCCTTTCTTCTCTTGTCCCGTATACAGGGGGGAAGGCGAGGGAAGAGGAGGAAGCTGTTGGTAACCCCCGGGTTTTGCCCAGGGGGATTCTTGTGTTGTTTATAAATTGTAAATATATGTAAATATTTTATATTTTGTACATATTCGTTGCATTCCATATTTCTAGATTGTAGTTTTGCTTGTAAATACAGCTTCATTTGCTTTCAACTGAGCTGGTCTGGCAATTTTATGTTGGGGGTAATTTCAACCCACCACAATGGTTTTGTTTCCTAGTTGGATATCTACAGAACAGTTGGCACTGTACATTTCCTAATTCTTGTCATGTTTTTTTGCAAGCTTTTTTCCCCCATGGGTTATGTACCATTTTCTGCATTTGGTAGGCAGCATAAAGAATTCTGTAACTTTTGGGTTACTCTTGCTATCTGGCTGGTTGCTTTTGTCCCTTTGTCTAAAAAGTAGCTTTATCTCTACATAAGGAATTTATAGCATGCACCTGTAGCTAAATTTGGTTTAAACATCTGCATTCATTTATGCATGGAAAAAGATGAAGTAAAATCTTCTTGTATTAGTGTTAGTTTCTGTGAGAAAAAGAAGGGGTCAATCATGTGAGTTTTGCCTACATGCTGTGCCTTTGACACATGTAAAACAGTAAAGGAAACAAAAGTGCAGATTTAGAGGCTTATATCCATGCCATTAGTTTTCACCTTTGATGTCTATTCCTGTAATGAAATGTAACACACTAAGCCTAGGTGTCGTTTTACTCTCAACCACACCGCTAAACTTTGGATATAACATTGTGCATTTCCAATTCTCCAAGTCCTTTTTTTTTTTTTTTCTCTTTCTTTTTTTCTCCTTTCTGTGTCTAAGTTGTTTTTTTTTTACATCATGCTGAAGGAATTATGAACATGGGAATCAGGAGTGCATAGATCAGCTGTTTCCTACACTTCTCTGTTTACTTGGTCTTCATTTATTTCTCTTGCTTTGTGCAGGTGCAGACTTTTGAGCAGAAAACTGACCTTGTCATTTTCAGTTATCTACAATGTGGCAGCATGGAAGATTTTATTGCCTTTATTTTCACTGGACAACAAATGATTTTGAAATGTTGTCTGGCTTAGTTACACAGCATGGTTTGTCTGTATCTGGTATTTTTTTCTACGTGGCATTGCGGGACTGAAACTCTGCTATGCTCAGTGTTTTGTGAGTACAGGGTGGTCATTCCTGGAGCGTTACTCCAGCGATGCCAAGAAAGACTAAAAGGAGGCTAGAGGACACTCTATTTTCCTTGTTGCAAAGTAGGTGATGAGAGGTGAGCTACTTACAATTTGTAGAGAAAAGGCCATTTTGAAGGTAGTTCAGCTCTGAAACCCAGTGTATTTGAATTTATTTGTGATATTTTTCATAATATCACAAAACCATGAGTTGGTTGTGCAGACTTCACAATTGGAAAGGATAGTTGGTTTGTCTGTTGATCTTTTATGCACTGCGTAGCCCTGTTAAAAAAAAAAATCCGCTTCCAATTTGCCAATAAACTTGCTCTTGAGTACATTTAGTGAGTATGGATGGGGTTTTATTTTGTATTTATTTTTCCTTTGTGAGACTTTAGAATTGGCTCTTTGTGGGGAATTATTTAGTTAGACACAGGGACATGTGGCATTCTGATTTTGGAGCTAATGTAATTCAGTGAATAGTCAAATGAGCACTTCAGCCACTCATATGAAAATTTATCAGCAGGGCTGCAATAGGGGAAATAAATCTAAAAGTAGAGATACAGGGACAAGATTACTTTTGATAAAGTACATATTTCTGGGATGGAAAGTGACAGGTAGTCAAGGTTTCTTTAGTGTCCATTGGTACACAAATTGGTGTGTGTAGCTGGGGGTTACAACCATGTGTGTTTTATTAATTTTTTATTGCTGAAAGTTGAGCTCATAATCCTGGGAGCAGAAATTTCACTTAAATTCTTTTGCATGTAGTTTTAAGTTTCAGGGCTTGATATGGTACCTTGCAAAGCATTCAAATTGGCAGAAGGCAGCAGCTGCATGTAAGATCCTATATGAACACATGCCTCAATAAGAAATACGTAACGTAACCACAGGTGTATTCTAAAAGCTGAAATTTGAGTGTTGCGGTTTAACCTACATAAGCTTTGTTAGACCTGATACAACAGAATGAGCCAGAAAATAAGAGTTAGCATTCCTTTCTTATGTGCTTTGAAGCGTGGGCTGTGAAGAACATGCCCGTTCTCACCTCTACAGCAAATTGTTAGCAGTTTAGTGTGGTAATTCTGCTCAGTAATTGCTGTTTATGTAATGGCAAGCGTGAATTCAGGAGAACTTCCTTGATCTTTCATGGAAGTTTACAGTTATAGATGATTTGATACATATTGCACTGTTCTAGTATTATAATATCAAAAGACAGGACCTCTACCTAATTTGTAAGTTAGTTATTTTTTTTAATGTGCAAGTTTAATAATAAACATTTTATTTTTCCTCCTCTGATTATGTCTTTTTAGGTTTTGGGCTTGTTTTCTTTGAACAGTTTTGTATTTGATGTTCTTTTTTGATTATGTTTTCTAAGAAGGAAATGCAGGTAAGCATGGTTCTTGTTTGATAGTAGGCTGAACATGAGCCAGCAGTGTGCCCAGGTGGCCAAGAAGGCCAATGGCATCCTGGCCTGCATCAGGAATAGTGTGGCCAGCAGGAGCAGGGAGGTCATTCTGCCCCTGTACTCAGCACTGGTTAGGCCACACCTTGAGTAGTGTGGCCAGTTCTGGGCCCCTCAGATTAGGAAAGATGTGGAGTTGCTGGAACGTGTCCAGAGAAGGACAACAAAGCTGGTGAGGGGTTTGGAGCACAAGCCTCATGAGTTGGTTGCATCCCCAGCTGAGGTAGCTGGGGTTGCTTAGCCTGGAGAAGAGGAGGCTCAGAGGAGACCTTATTGCTGTCTACAACTACCTGAAGGGAGGTTGTAGCCAGATGGGGCTCCCAGGCAACCAGCACCAGAACCGAAGGACACAGTCTCAAGCCGTGCCAGGGGAGGTTTAGGCTGGATGTTAGGAAGAAGTTCTTCACAGAGAGAGTGATTTGCCATTGGAATGAGCTGCCCAGGGAGGTGGTAGAGTCACCATCATTGGAGGTGCTTAGGAAGAGACTGGATGGGGTGGTTTGTGCCATGGTTTAATTGATCAGATAGTGTTGGATGATAGGTTGGACTAGATGATCTTAAAGGTCTTTTATAACCTGGTTAATTTCTTTTCTATTCTATTCTATTCTATTCTATTCTATTTTCTTAGGATATTTCACAGATCTTACCTTGGACTGTAAAAAGGCTCATTGTGTGAAAACTCTCTTCATTCCATGTCAGATGAGAAGATAATTCGTATTATGATACAAATGTATTGTTTTAAAAAACACAGTTTTGTTACTTGTGTTTTTATCTTTTTCAGAATTTGAAGTTCTGGTGATCCATCATGGGGAACCATGTGGGAAAACGAGAACATAGTGCCGACAAGTCAGCCAAGGTAAGTGCAGAAAATTGAACAGGCACAGACAAGTCAGAAATATGCATGTTTTGAAGTATGTTTGTATAGAAAGATAGGTGTACATATATATAACATTAATGTGTTTACCAGAACACATTTACCATTACTATCACAATTGTCTCTATAAAATGATCACCTCTTGTTTAGCCTGGAGAAGAGGAGGCTCAGGGAAAACCTTATTGCTCTCTACAACTACCTGAAAGAAGGTTGTAGACAGGTGGGGATTGGTCTCTTTTCCCAGGCAACCAGCACCAGAACAAGAGGACACAGTCTCAGGCTGCACCAGGGAAAGTTTAGGCTCTAGGTGAGGAGAAAGTTTTTCACAGAAAGAGTTGCTGGCTGTTGGAATGTGATGCCCAGGGAGGTGGTGGAGTCCCCATCCCTGGAGGTGTTCAAAAAGGCATTGGATGTGGCACTTGAAGCCATGGTTTAGTTAGTCATGAGATGTTGGGTGACAGGTTGGACTTTATGATCTCTGAGGTCTTTTCCAACCTTATTGATTCTATAATTGTCTTTTAAAAGACAGTCCTATGCTATGTGGCTGAAAAAAAGCTGCTCAATTGCGGTGTAAGTTAATGAAATGAGCCCTAGAATATTGATATTGCAGATATTTTTAAAGAGATACTGAGCTGAATTATGTTCCACATGTTGACAGGTTTTCCTTTGGGCACTCGTTGGCTTTATGCATAAGAAAAGCGCTATATAGAAATACATAAGATAATTCTAAAGGAAAAGATTGTCAGTTGGAGGAGACACAGCTTTCAAAATCTCCTCCTGAGGATAAAAAAAAAAAGTAATATCAACTGTCAAAATGTTCATTAAAGTTCATTTTTGCTTTCTAAGCCTTTGCTGACACTGTTGTGAAGTTTGCACATAATGTGGTATTCTGTTTGCCTTGTGATAGTGTCTGTTTTTCTGCACTGTTTTTCACACACACCTTAGAAAAAGAACATCTTTATATATATAAAAAAGATGCTTTGTGGTGCTAGATATTGCTAACTTCCCTCCACTCACCCCCACCCAAAAGTAGCAGTTTACACTCTGAGCCCACACCGTGTAAAGCTGTTGCCCTTTGCATTGGACAGATGAAAACAGGCAGTTCTGTGTTTTATCTGGAGTATTTTTTATTGCTGTGGCAGACAAGCAGCTACCCCTGAAAGGTATCCAAACTCGATTTCATACAGTTGTTAGTTCTTCACCATTTCCTCTAGAAAAATAAATAAACAGACTGGAAAGAATAGGGAGAAAACAGCAGGAAGGGAGGCTGCATGGTTTTGGTTTGCATATGTGCTGTATTTTGCAACATGGTTTTGTGGCTCAAAGTTTCAGTACAAATAATAGTGTGAGTCCCAAGATGTGGTCTTGTACTGACCAGTGTTGTAGACTTCCTCTCTAGAAAACTGTTGTGCAGATCTAGCAAAGTCAAATGCACCAAACAGATGTATTTAGCCAAATATTTTGATCCTTTCTGAACAAGGGTGTAAGATCCTGCAGGTGTGATATCACAGTTCTACAGAGCTTGGTGGGCTGTTGTGCACCACATATCCACTGCTTTACTCTTTGAGGTTAAAATTTGGTTAGAAAAACACACTATAACTGTTGTAGTGGGATCTTGTGTGTCTGGTGCATTCAGGGGACATGTGAGTAAATTATTTGGCACGTGGGGCCTCAAAAAGGAGGCAGCCTATGCAATATGAGTAGGTTCTGTAGTGATAAGTCAGGTGGCCATGAGTCTTGTACTTAGTATGTAAGACAGGTCTACAAGGAAATGGATTGCTGCATTTATATTTTTAAAATTCCTTCTTTTTCCTAATTGGTTCATGGAGAATAATTGATTCTGCAGTCAAAATAATACTGATTTACCTAAAATGTTTTTGAAGGAGGAACTTACTTCTGTAGGGGGAGCTTACATTCATCCTTCTAGACTTTGCAGTCTGCTTAATGCATTAGTAAATGTGCAAGTACTTTGTTTAATTTTGTTCCTAGTATTAATATTTTGGTTTAAACTTACATAAATATATCTAAGAACATCAATAACAACAAGAATGGGCTGTCCTTCACATCCTGAGTTTCATTAAGTTCTTGAAGATCTAAGGATAGAGGAGTAGAGAGAGTAGGTGACTGAGGTTTTATTGGGCCTTTATTCAGTATTATAGTTTATCTGCTTTAATTTGACATCATTAAGCTACAAATTAATGTCATTAATTAATGCCTGAAATACATGCTTTTTTGTAATGACTAAAGAAACCTGTAAGTATTACAACAGCCCAGTTCTCTGCTACTCTCCATTTGATTGTATCATAGTATCATCATAGTATCAGTCAGGGTTGGAAGGGACCACAAGGATCATCTCGTTCCAACCCCCCTGCCATGGGCAGGGACACCCTACGCTAGATCAGGCCGGCCAGAGCCTCATCCAGCATTGTCTCCCTCAGAATTCTGCACAGTACATATATTGCCATCCCAAAATGTTTGAACCTTCTTGATCCCTGTCAGGAACTATCCCTTGGCTTAAATGATTTGGAAGATGAGATCAGAAGGAAAGTTTCCAGCATTTTCTCACCTGTTATGCCTCAACTACTAAACATGCTGAGTCCGTAGAGCTTGGATTCCATGTATCTCAGGTCACGGTACTGTGTGGAGCTGGAAACCAATCTCAGGACCCATAATAAAAGATCAGAACCCACTGCCCTGCCATATCAAGGGATTACACAGGCCTGGAATGTGTTAGTTTATTGGAAATACTGGATCATCTATTTACTAAATGTCCTTGATGTACTCAGGGTGTGCTGTAAACAAACATCAAGGAACCAGAACGAATTGCTGCCTCTGATACCTAGCTCTGCCAACTTTGGAATGTATAATTGCCACAGTATATTACTTTCTCATGAGCCAAAATTGAAAACAGAGGTGGCGATAAGGCAGTCAGTTTACAGTTTAATGGTTTGAACTAAAAGCTATCTGATAACAAGAACTGAGTCTTGCTGTGTAGTAAACATGAAAAATCTTGCTGTGATGTACCCTATCTATTTACTTAGAATCTATAATGTGTTTTGCAGTGGTTGTTTGATAATTTTAATAAACTCACTGGTTCTCAGTATTTAAGGAAAGCTCAGCATAATTAGTTCAAGCTAAATTCCTCCCAGGAACAGGTATCAATGAATTGAATGGTTTAAATGTTGCTTCTGGGGAGATTGTTTTCTCTCCTTTTTTCCCCAGCTGTCTATCTGATGTACAGAAATTTGCACCCTGTGTAGTCCTACTCCTGGTAACACTGGCAGAAAGTTTTCTGTCTCTCTCTGATGCAAAGGAGTTGAAATTCTGAAGATGGCTGGTGCAGGGATTGTTGGATTGTTCACCTTACAGATTCTCAAGGATATGCAAGCAAAAGAGTTTTCACTGATGCCTTATCTCTTACAGTTGAGACTGCTTACAAACCTGAGCCATATCTGTGGTTTTTACCAGGTGCTTCCTTTTAGTATGTATTGTGAAGTATCAAGAAAGGAAAAAACAGATGAAGTAATTTTATTTGCTTTATTAATTGCTCTGAAGTGTTGATTTTGTGAGATAGAGGTTTGTTTTTTAAAATTCACACAGTTTTAAAGATAAGTAACATACAAGTTGTGTGGATTTTGAAGTCTGGGATATACTCTTCTAAAAAAAAAAAAAAAAAAAACCCAAAAGCAAAAACAGAAACCCCCCCACAAGAAATAACCCAAACAACAGAGCCAAAATCCCACAAACAAACCTCTAGCCAAAATAAAACAAACAACAAAAAACCCCAAAACAAAACATACAAAAAAATCCCCCAATCAAAAAAAAAACCCCACGTGGCATTTGATTTTACTACATTTAAATAAATAGTCTTATTATTATACACATTTTTCCCCCTAGCAAAGCTGTCTAGTCTTTGTTTTCTGGTACAATTGTGTGTTTTCTCCAAGATTTACCTTTTGCTGTAAAGCACTAAGGAGCACAGGGGCTATGGTGGTGTATTCTTTGTAATCTGTTACACTAATTAAAACTCCCTCTCAAGCCAGTTTCTTTCTGAAGGCAAAGGAAAAAGAAAGAAAAATTTTAGTGTGTTGAGAGATTTGCAGAGCATTTTTACCAACGAGTTTTACAGCTTACACACTGTAGAAATTCTCTTGACCAGCCAGTGTCTGCTTAAGACAGAGCCTGGTAAAAGGAAGTGCTGCTTTTGGAAGAAGCAAATCCTGTTCCAGGGTGTAAAGGGAAGTTCTGGGCAGTCAGGTTAAGCAGGATCAGTTCAATTTGATGAATGTCTGTTTTCTTCAAATTCTGCTGTCGACCTAGATTTGGCCTTGAGCAAATCCTTCTGTGATCTCTCTACCCTCCAGTTTAATTTCTTAACCTTCATACTGTCTAACTGGATTGTTTGTTGGGACAGATGCAGTGTCATTCTGTGTTAATATTAGTGCTTGGAGACCTTGACTGGAGGCTTCAGGCACTAACATGGTTGTACCTAGTGAGGTAATACCATAGTGGTACAGAAATGATTGTACTCTTTAAAGCCTCTGAGAATGCCAAGTACGCAGTGGCTGTGACATCTGTCCTCAAAAATTAACCATAAAACCATCATGGTGTTGGGAGTCTATGTCTAATGTTTATAGTAGAGCTACTTGCTTACTTAAAGGGAACAATCTATGTGTCTAAATCAAGTCATGTATTTGAATACTTGACTGTTCATTAAACGCTTAAGGCACTGAGTTTAATAGTGTCAGTTGTAGTTATAATATTTAACGTTTCAGGTGCCTGAAATATAGTGAGCTCATTGTAAGTATGTGTGGAAGCTCTCCCTGGATTAGAGCTAGTACTTTTACACTTTCATGTTTCCCTTTGTTGTGTGTTCTGTACTGAAGGTACAGTGCTCTGCTGTGTAGAGCAACTGGTGGAAGAGTTAAAGGTAGGCAGCAAGGCAGATGTGGGTGAGGAGCAAGTACTGGTCACTGCCACAGTGCCTGCTTGCCTGCTGCTAATGTTTAAGTTTTGCCTGAACTGTGTAATCTTGGCAGTATGCCACTAGATCTGATCACATTTCACTGAAAACATGAGTAAATATTTAGCTAAGAGTTACATGACATTAATTGAGAGCATGTTTTTCTGTCGTGCATACAATTGCTAAGTACGAGTGTTTCTTGATTGAGGTCTCAAGCTGGTTGAGCTTGCATGGGTGTAAAAGGAAGAGGCACAGTTGCTGTGGTTTTGTCTGGGGATGGGTTGGGTCTTGGGCTTTGTTCTTCCACCCTTGGCCCGCAGAACTGACTAGAAGAGGGAAGTACACTCTACTTTTTAAGGTCTTGTGCTTCAGATGCCGTGCTGTTGTGGTATAGTTCCCCATAGTTCCCTTCTTGTTAACTTTGATATAGGACTACCGGCTAACTGTCTTGTCGAATTACAGATTAGTTTAGTAACAGTGTGACTTAGAAAGGAGGTGGGTAGAACAGAGGTGTAATGCACTGCCCATTCTTTGTGAACTCTCTGTGAACTGTTCTTGTTGCTGAGATGACTTTTCTAATAAGAATCAGCCCATGCTTCAGCCTGAGAACATGTTGTTCAGTGCTTTACCATCTTCATGCTGGAAAAGGACAGCAGAGCTGTTCCTATTTTTTATCTGGAGAAAGCAGTAAGTGGCATCAAAGATCCTGAAAGGGAGCAATGTCTTCTTGTCTCACGTAACCTTCTTGTGCTTTTACTGTCGTGATGGTCATAGATCAACATTCAATGGCATGATGTCTTGCCTGCTCTGAAAGTGGGTGAGATAGGTCAAAGTAACAAACTAGAATTTCCATTAGTTATGTTTGAAAAGAACATAAACCCCTCCCAATCCCCTCCTGCCCACTTAAAGTATAACCTTAGAATGCAGTTATCTCTAAAATCAGTTGTCGTGAAGTGCATTATCCCTATTAGAGAGACTGCCAAGCTTTACTTATGGGTTCCCAGGGCCAAACCACAGCAGAATCCTCAGTATCAAAGGCAGCGACTGATAAATCTGTCCTGTAGCACTTAGCAAAGTATTAAATGCTGGTAAAAGTGCATTTTGAAGTTTGTCCTTATCCTTCCCCCGTCTAATGGTAGTTCTATTGTCTTCAATGCTCCTAAGCAGCATCTGGGATGAAGAGTGATGGAACCCTGTTTTATTTTAACTTTCAGTTTCACACACTTAGATTTGTGATAGTGTGACTGAGTGTGCAGCTAGATCAGGATAACTAGGTCAGCATAACTCATTGTAAGGCTTGGTTTTACCCTGCTCCTTGGTGCAAAGCCAAACCCCAGCTCTGCTGGAATCTGATGCTAAATGAGAAAAGGGAAGTTCCACATTGCTAAGGTAAACTTCATCAGCCTCTCACATGAAAATTGAGCAAGGGTTAAATGGACATCAGAAGGAAAAAGACAGAAGATTTTCCCATACACTTTAAGGGTAACTTTTTCCCACACTTCAGGAAGATTAATTTCTTACATAATTACAGTTATTTGTACACTGAGTAAATTGAACTTGTCTGTGGCTACAGCTCAAAAGCTGTTTTTTTTCCACTTTGAGCTAAAATGTCACAGAAATTTTCCTTTCTACTTAACTTTCTCATGACCTCTGCTTTTAATTGATGGAAACACTTAGGTAGCATTTGCTGAAGGAAAAAAAAATGTTTTTTTTTTCAAAAGGAAATTGCAAAGCTTTTAAGTAGGATATATAACTTCATTCTTAATTGATAAGGTTGACCCTTAAAAACAATCTGTGCAGCATTATGTGGATGTGGCTACAATAATACAATAACTTGGATAGAGCTGAACACTAAAGATACATATTGCTTACCTTGGATCATTGGTGGAACTCTGAGCATCAATTCTAATCAAGAAAAGGCAATAATGGAAATCATGCATTTCTGTCACTGTGCCATTCAGAGTGGTCAGTGCCACAGATTGACATTCAGGTTGGTGTACCAGGATTTAATTAGAACTGAAAGATGACTCTAGGAAGGGATGAGGATACTTGACTTGCTCACATACTTACTCTGTGAGGCTCAAAAGCCATAGAAAAGACCTAAGAAGCAGAAATTTTAGGATGAGATCTATTTTAAACAGCTAATTTTCAGTCAAATGACTAGTCATCCATTGTGGATCCTTGGTTATTCTCATTCTGTTCAGGAGCTTTAGGATTGGATTTATTGTCTGGTAGTGCTGAGATTTTCAGATGAATTATGGAAATCTAAATACACTGAAGGCATCTCTGTTACAAGCTACTATCTGAGACTGCTGCATTGAGATCTGGGTAGTTTTCTGGTTTGTGGTCAAAACTGGCATAGGTCTGGCATACGTTCCCAGCCTTTCACACACATTCTTCCTTCCTCCTGTATCTTACTTCTCCTTCTCACACACAGTTTCTTCCTGCACACTACTTTCTGCCTCTGATGCCTCTCTAACTGTGATGCAGTCTCAATTCAGTGCTGTGTTTTGATTTTTCTGAGACATTAGAGGTAGTACTTAATTACTTCCAGTGCACTTGCATTCTCAGAAATGGTGAAAAGCTGGCCAGCTAACAGGCAGGCTGATCAGGAAGATGGAAGCCATAGAAAAGGAAAAAAAGTGCACTTTCCTGACAACATATACCCTCTTGAAAAATTCTCCTCCAGCCAGCTCTCTTCATATGACTTTCTGCACTTTTCCCAGCCTACCACAGCATGTTGTTTTACAAAGCAATTCAGTATTGTCCTTGTTAGTATTTGAAAGCTGAGAATAAAAACTCTCTCCTTTTATGACCAAATAACATTTGTTATTTACATAGTTCTTTCTCCTGAAGTTGTGTTACTTTCTTGTACCTGTTAAAGAATTTGGTTTATGTGGAAAACAGAAGAATTGTTGTTGAATACTTTAAGGAAAATGGGCCAGTCTAAAGTGGAACTGTGTGCAAATTTCATTTTGATTCCTTGTTTGGGTATATATGTATGCATACATGTATATAAAAAGATAGCAACTATATATTAAATATACAAAAATGAATGTGTATAGTCAAGTGTAGACACTCTGCATGACTGCAAATATGCTCACTACATGAATTCACAGAATCAAAGTTGGGAGAGACCTCAAAGACCATCAAGTCCAACCTGTCACCACAGACCTCATGACTAAACCATGGCACCAAGTGCCATGTCTAATCCCCTCTTGAACACCTCCAGGGACGGTGACTCCACCACCTCCCTGGGCAGCCCATTCCAATGGCAAAAGACTCTCAGTGAAGATCTTTCTTCTCACCTCGAGTCTAAACTTCCCCTGGCACAGCTTGAGACTGGCAACAGGCAGTCCAACAGGCAAGACCAGCAGCCTTCCACGAGGGAGTCTGACTATCCCTTCTGATCTTCCCTGTGAACTACAGGCTAAATGCTGTTTTAACACTGAACTAGAGCTTTCTGTTGCAAATGATTTGCCTTATGGTGCACAGTGATAAGGCCTGACTAATCACTGTCTTTTTTTTAAACCCAGTGTCTGAAATTCCAGACAATTGGGACATTTGGCAACTTTGCAGATGAAAGGTTGGTAAATGTGAAACTGAGAATTTCAAGTCAGTGCCTGTAAACAGGTGAGGAATGTTCATAACAAAATATATTAAAGGTATTTCAATGCTTACTATGTATTTGTGGTGGGTTGAAATTCTCCCCCCAACATTAACTTTGCCAGACCAGCTCAGTTGGAAGCAGATGAAAGCTGTATTTACAAGCAAAACCATGATCTACAATGGAATGAATATGTACAAAATACACAGTATTTACAATATTTACAGATATTTACAATTAACAAACAGCACAAGAACCTCTGTGGTGAAAGACCAGGGGAAGCTACTATCTTCTCTGCCTTCCCCTGTACAAAAGGGAGAAGAGACAGAAGCACAGAAGTGAATGCCAAAACAATGCTGCCAAGGTCAAGCAGAAGCAAGTTAGTTTCTCTCCCAGAGCAAAGAAGCAAGAAGAGAAATTGTTTTGGTACAACCACTTTAAGTTCCTTAATTCTAGATGATCCCATTGGAGATGTCTTTCTTTTTTTACACCCAATAGTGATTTATTTACATTTTAGTACTTTTCTGTTCAAGATCTGTGGAAAATTTTAAAAGCATAGCCTAAAACTACCACAGCACTGATTAAAAATATTTTGCATATTTCACAAACAAAATATTAGTATAGATAAATATATCTTCGTGTTCTAGGAAAGGCTTCAGAGCTCACAGTACGAGACCAACAACAAGTAACGACTCTTGTCTTTGGTACACTGCTACAGCGAGAAAACTTGGTATTTTTGAGTTGATTGATGTCACTTTGGGAGCTCAGTCACATCAGATGAGATACTAGATCAAAAGCTGTACATATGAAGACTAAAACTTGGGGTTTTCCACTGAGAGAAATAACTTGCCTTCTGCTGCAAGATTCTTGCTTGTAGAAAGAGGTCTTTTTCTATGGTGTGGTGCTAATCTTCAGTTGCTTTCAGAATCAAATCTGTTTGAAGAAGACATTTTATCTGTGACTGAGCAGAACCACTGTAAGTCAGATTGAAGCCTTGAGATTCTTTGCAGATTCATTTACCTGGCAGCTTTTAATGTTATTTTTTGTTTGTTGATTGGCTTTTGTTGTTTTTTTCCTATGATTCATTTTTTAAAAAATGTAATTCTTAATAAAAAGGTTTTTCCTTTACATTTCCTTCAGATAATTTCTTGTCTCATAAATTAAGGTATTGGTAAGAAAAAAAAATAGATGAAATACCTATGTAAAATGAAACTTTCACACTTCTTCCTCTTGTTTTGACCTTGGTGCTTTGTGTTTTGCTTTTCTACTGTCCTCTCAGGAGGAGAGAGAACATAGCTCATTATGAAATTCATTCAATCTACCTCTTCTTCCTGCTGTTCCCTTTTCACTGGCATCTTGTCTGTTTATATTTTAATTATTATTCTACTATGCTATATAAGCCCTGTAAGTACCAATAAAACTATCTAAAAATGAAAGGGTTTTAGAGCTTCGGGGGATGGAGGCCAAAAAGGCCCTGTTGGTCAATGCATTTAGGAGGGATGGGGAGCCCTGTGTTCTAATAACCTCTCACTAGATTGTCCAGCTGCCCTGTCCAGTAATTTTAACTCTAAATACAGTATCACAGCATTGCTAAGGTTGGAAGAGACCTCAAAGATCATCGAGTCCAACCTGTCACCACAGACCCCACAACTAGACCATGGCACCAAGTGCCATGTCCAGTCCCCTCTTGAACACCTCCAGGGACGGCGACTCCACCACCTCCCGGGCAGCCCATTCCAATGGCAAATCACTCTCTCAGTGAAGAACTTTCTCCTCACCTTGAGCCTAAACTTCCCCTGTTGCAGCTTGAGACTGTGTCCCCTTGTTCTGGTGCTGGTTGCTAGGGAGAAGAGGCCAACCCCTTCCTGGCTACAACCATTTTAACTCTAAATACATAAACAGCCAAGGGAGCAAGTACTATGTCTGTCTTTGAAAAGGGATGCTGAGTTCTCTCAGGTGTCAGCTTCTGCCCTGGGATTTTGCAGAAAGAGTTAATAATGCAATAGCATGATGCACTTAATACTACAACAGCACTGTATTACAGCTGTTGAGTCACCTGATTATGGGAGGATAAAAGATTTGTGTCATTTGGGAATCTTACAGGGCTTGACACAGACTTCATATCAATTAAATTGCAAGTCTTTGATTGCTATCCATTCGGCCTCCTGCTCTTGTACGTAAGGGATAGAAGACCCTCTGAACATGCCTAACATGGAGCCCACAAGGGAAATGGTTCCATCACGAGCAGAGGGCCTTGGCTTCCATCCCAGCTTCTGAGCACTAATCTCAGCAGTTGACAAGTCATTCTGGTTTTTGCCCTGATCAGCTTGCTTTTAACCAATTAGGCTGCTAACTGTGGGCTGGCAGAGCAGGTGCAGAGCTGCTTTCTTCCTGCAGAGAGCCAGATGGCCAGTTAATTGTCCCAATCACTGAGTAAGGCTTGGCCAACTCTCCAGTTCTCAATTCTGCTGCTGCACTGCCAAGTTGGGTCTTCTGGTGTTAAGATAATGAGGACTTCAGGGACATCTCAAGTGTCTGGACTTCTAGTCACCATTTCATGTGGTTAGTTTCAAACCATGAAATGGCTTCTAGCTGAATTTTGTTTTCTTGAAAGGAAAAAAAGCATTGCCTGACTCTTAACAGAATTTGACTTAGAACACCTTGCTTGTTACAAAGTCTTTAGTATTGAGGCATGGTTGTGATGGACAAAACCCCTCTAATTAGGAACCTGCATTTGGAAGGCTTGATTCTCTCTATTGAGTTACCTGTAACAGGACGAGAGTTGTAGGGGGAATTCTAAGAGTATTTTGATTTGCTAGAGTTTCCAGAATCTTTTTTTTAGATAGTTATTTCTTAATTGCTGGGAAGGGATGGGCAACAATTACTTGAATGCTGCACTTAAGCAGGTATGCTAGTCTATGAGGGGTCGTGAACATGCTAGTGGAACAGCAAATGAAGTTGTCTGCTTATCTGTGTGCTTACACTTAGCCACTCAGTGGGTGAAGCTATAGTTTACATGTAACCTCTTTATGTGAATATATTTGTTTGTGAAATGCAGTAGATTTAATCAGTCGCTTTTTGGTCAGGGCAGTCCACTTTTGTTACAATGAATCATTTTGAGACAAAACTGAGCTGTGCTACAGGCAAAGAATGAAATGAAGCAGAGTAATGATAATATGTCCTTTGCGGTGGTATAGAATTAAAGATGCCTAGGGCATTTCCTGCAGGGCACCTCTTTGTTCAATGCTAAAAAGGAAGTCTCTTGGCCTAAAGTGATTCTGAAGTCCTGTTCTGGTAATTATTTATGTGGCTTAAGTAGACTGTCAGTCAATCCACAAGCAGCATCTGTAGGGGAAGGATCAAATATTTAAGTGAATACAATACAGCTATTTCAGGTTTTGTATTTAGAGTTGGTGAATTCTAATCTGTAGAGCTGTTTGGGGGTTTTTCCCAATCCATCATCCTCCACCTGTTTTCTTCAGCCCTGGATCTGTTTTGCACTGCTTTTTTCAGTAATGTTTTGACTGCAGCTCTGGAAGTACCAATTCTCTCTAGAACTTAGGTTGCTAAGGGATTACACTACCTCCAGGGGAGAAGGTGAAGAGCTTTTGCAGTCTGTTGTGCTTGTGTCTGAAGTCTCCACTGCACAGCATATGAGTAATACCAGAAAGTCTGCACAAAGTCTAACTTCCTTGAAGTTGTACCTGCTTTTTTTTTTTTTTTTTTTTTTTTATGATGAGCAAGAACAGCAGTGGAACTGCCTCCTTGTTCATGCATAGATTTGTTTCTCCCATTAATTCCCTGCCTAGAGAAAGTGGTGAATATAGCTGGTGCATTGATGAAGATACTCCTGCATGACTCCTTTAATGCCTGCTTGCCTACAGAATGGAGGCATGGATCTTAGCCTTCACAATGCATATGCAGTAATGTAAAAATCTATTTATGTGCAGAGGGTTACTAAGTAACAGTTGCTGAGGGAAATGCAGTCTTTAGCTGCATGACGTCTGTGCACTTAACATTGCCAGCTGAGTAGCGCATTAACATAGATTTTGTACAATAATGTGATGGGGTTTGCTGTGGGCTATCTGTGAGCAATACAGTGGGAAAAACAACAGTGGTGTCATTGAAAAAGTTAGTCGCTGTAGCCTGGTCCTGCAGACAGGAGATAAACCCCAATTTTCCCTTTCTACCTCACCCTCTCAATACCACACCATAGTTATGGACCAACATGCATTTGTGTGCGTACTTTTCTCTCCATATCCACCTATAGATAAAAAGGTTTCCATCTATAGTCAGTGGGTTTTGCACGCATATCTTCCTTCAAGGGGAGGAAAGCTGACTGGCAAACAAAAAGACCATTGTGACTCATGGATAGATGGGATGTTGATAATACAAGAAGTTTGCTCCGAGCTGTGTCTCTGCTAGTAACTCTTTACTTTTATTTTTCACAGAGGTTATCAGAGAATTTGTTTTTCCTAAGGATTTATTTTCAAGAGCTGTTACTTTGGGAAGGTCATAGGAGTGATGAGACTGTAATAGGCTGCCCAGGGAGGTTGTGGATGCTCCTTTCATGAAAGGGCTTAAGCAGCTGAGGGTAGTTGAGAGGTGTCCTTACCCATGGCAGGGAGGTTGGAGTGCATGACCTCTAAGGTCTCTTCATCTAGTTTCACACCCTGCCTCCCCCATCACCCCCTTCATCTTCCCAAAGCAGCTCCTGCTCCCTTTATGCCATACTTCATACTCCACCCTGCCAAAACAGTTTCTGCTCCACCACCACTATTGCAGCCATCCCAGAGCCAGGGCCAAGACACCACACAGAGGAGCTCAGCCCCAGGAAGGAGGCCCAGCCAGCATCCATGGATGATATTGGAGAAGTCACTGAGCCTATCCCTACCTAGCCGGGGGCCACCAGGCCCCCCGGCCTTTGTTGTCACCACCACCATCACCCAGTGTGCACCAGGAGGACTCACCAGCGACGAGAGGAGGATCCCTCAGCCCAGATGGGCTCAGCTTAGGCTTCTGCCTTTCCTGGGGGGGGGATTAAATAGGGGAGTGGGTGGGGAGGGCCAAGTGGCCACACCTGGGGTGGGAGGAGACTCCAAGAGAGCCCAGGTGCTATGGGATTTGAGGGGAAAAAGGGGAAGAATGGGGTGGAAAAGGGGCAGCTATGGTGGGAAAGGGGAAGTGGTGGTGAAAAAAAGGAGATTTTAAAAGAACTTTCTTTTCCATGAATCTGTTATAATGTACAGCTGCAGCTCATGGTTTGCGTTGCCTCCATGCAAAAAGAACAAACCCACCAATCCTTCATAAAATAAAGCACAATGCTAGCTATTACAATGAAATCTTTCCATCATTATCATTTTGCTTGGCAGGAAAATCTGTGCTTTTTAGATCAAGATAACAAGTTTTAACAAAAAAAAAAGAGAAAATTCTGCATGAGTGAATTTTTCCCCTGCATACCAGCAGACAGCACCAGGATGATTGAGGGACTGGACCAAGTGCCCTACAGGGAGCAGCTGAGGGCCCTGGGGCTCTTTAGTCTGGAGAGGAGAAGACTGAGAGGGTATTTAATAAATGTTTATAAATATTTGAGGGCTGGCTGTCCATGGCGAGGGGACAGGCTCTGCTCAATTGCACCCTGTGATAGGACAAGGGGCAGTGAATATAAACTACAGCACAGGAGGTTCCACCTCAACATGAGCTGCGTTAGCATGTCAGTGTGCTCTGAAGGGAGCACCAGTATCTGAAGGTGGCAGTGGAACTGGTATAACAAACCCCTTAGGTGCTTAGCAGACAGAACTCACTGAGATCAGGCTCTGAACGGTAGCCCCAATGTTTAGAAGCCCCAGTGAGATCAGGCACACTGATCGGGTTTAAAGTATGCACTCCTTGAACTGCATTTATCTCAACCGCATAAACATCCTGATACTTTTGCTGCTGAATGAAACAATGCAGCTTCTGTTTTCCTTTGCCCTGATTTTTGCTTTAATTGCAGAATCCCAGAATGCTAGGGGTTGGAAGGGACCTCCAGAGATCACCGAGTCCAATACCCCTGCCAAAGGAGGATCACCTAGGGCAGGCTGCACAGGGACGCATCCAGGCAGGTTTTGAAAGTCTCTGGAGAGAAGGTGACTCCACATACCATTTGTGAGGGAACTTATTAAATAGGCCTCTGCCATTCATTAACTGCAGCAGCTCCTCAGGATTTGTTTGTTTTGTCGTTGCTGGTTTCCTCCTCAGAATGGTCACTACAATTCAAATGCCAATTTAGACATAAACACAGGCTGAGCAGTTGCCTGAATACACACAAGTAAAATGTCATCTCTCTGGGCATGTCTGGGTAAACAACTGGGGTTTGTATTTATTATTTTTTCCAAATGTTCTGTGTCTTAGACTTTATTATTCCTTTCTGAGATGGGAAAGTGCAGCTATTGAACTTTCAGGTTAGTATTTCAGCTTGCTAGCTTCTTACATGTATTACAATGGTCCCTTTTTCTTCTAATCATATTCATGCAATTGTAACTCTACACAGCAGTTTTTTGTGAGAGTGCTTCTGTGTTGGCTTAAAGCATGGAGAACATTGTTCTCTTGTTTTGCTTTTAGAAAACAAAATAACAGAATAAAGATCAAAATCATGGGAAGAGGTATCTGTTTTTACACAAATAATCACTATAATGCCACTTAGAGGTGACTGACAAATTTCACTTGGAAGGCGGTCACCTTTGTGGAAAACCAATCAGGTTTTAATGGTGAGTTCAGTAGAGCCTCTCCCTTGGAGTCTCTGGAGTTGTAATTCTCAAAAAATTATTTATTTCTGAAGAAGCAGTCAAAGAAGAAAGTACCTATTGTAATGTAATGTCAAAAAGCCTTTGACCCTGTTTCCCACAGAATTCTCATGGACAAACTGGCTGCTCATGGCTTGGATGAGCACACACTCTGCTGGATAAAGCACTGGCTGGGCAAACAGGCCCAGAGAGTGGTGGTCAATGGAGTTAAATCCAGCTGGTGGCTGGTCACAAGTGTACACATAAAGTGTGTCATCAGTAAGTTTGCAGATGACACCAAGTTGGGTGGGAGTGTTGATCTTCATGAGAGTAGAGAGGCTTTACAGAGGGACTTGGATAGATTGGATCAGTGGGCCAACCTTAATGGGATGAGCTTCAACAAGGCCAAATGCCAGGTCCTGCACTTCGGTCACAGCAACCCCATGCAGTGCTGCAGGTTTGAGGAACTGTGGCTAGAAATCTGCCTGGCAGAAAGGGACCTGGGGGTTCTAACTGACAAGCAACTGAATATGAGCAAGCACTGTGCCCAGGTGGCCAAGAAAGCCAAGACCTGTATTGGAAATGCTGTGCCCTGCAGGAGTAGGACATGATTGTCCCCTTGTACTCAGATCGGGTGAAGCCACACCTCGAGTATTGTGTCCACTTTCAGGCACCTCTATATGAGAGAGATGTGGAGGTGCTGGAGCCAGTGCAGAGGAGGGCAGCGAAGCTGTGAAGGGCCTGGAGAATAAATCTCATGAAGAGTGACTGAATGAGCTGGGGCTGTTTAGTTTGGAAAAGAGGAGTCTGAGGAGAGACTTCATTGCTCTCTACAACTACCTGGAAGGACGTGGAGAGGCTGGTGCTGGTCTCTTCTCACAGGTAATTAGTGATAGAACAAGAGGGAATGGCCTCAAGCTATGAGTAGGTAGGTTTAGACTGGACATTAGGACAATTTTTTTCCCAGCAAGAGTGGTCAGGTATTGGAATGTACTGCCCAGGGAGGTGGTTAAGTCACTAACTCTGGATGTGTTTAAAGGTCATTTTGATGTGGTGCTTGGGGATATGGTTTAGGGATGAACCTGTAGAGTTATTGGTTGGACTTGGTGATCCTGAGGGTCTTTTCCACCCTGAATATTTCTGTGATTCTGTGATTTCTGGTCTCCTCAGCATTCTTTCACATTGTAGGCTATGTGTACCTTGTACTTTCTCAGGACATGAAGAGAGTGTGTATGAAGAACTGGCTTCCTAATGATTTTCAAGTTACCTTCTCTGAGAAAATAATAATGAAGAATCATGATCTTGTTTGGTCCATATGAACACTGCAAAAAGGAAATGATCATCTCAGTAAGGGTCTGCTCCTCTGTTCCTGATAATGAGTGCTGAAGTCGAAGCAAGCAGTGAATGGAGACGGTTTGTTTCTGTTGGAGACATCTCTGTGGAATTATTTCCATACTGTTCTAGTGGATTATTTTTGGTTAGCTGTTTTGAGAATCTCCTGACTTGTGCTGCAGTGCTTTAGTGTTAATTTGGTGTAGTGTTTTGTGTTATTTATTGTATATTTTATGACAGTCTTTCAGGTTCAGTTTAGACAGTTCCTTGGAAGATGGCTGGCAGCTAGAATATTTCAGAAATCAGTTAATCTTCTCTTTAGATTTTTTGCATTTTGTGGTTGATAAGGTAGCTAGGGAAAGTGAAATGGGGATCTGTGTTGTGCTGCTCTTCAGCTGCCTCAGCCAAAACTGTAAATTGGTTATTATAAGTGTTCTGTAATTGCTTTCTTTAAAAGTATTCAGAAAATGGTTTGTGCACACTTCAGTGCTCATTCTTTGGATCTAAAATGACTTTCTTTTTTCTAAACTGACAAAAAAAAATGCTAGCTGTCTTTCTGTGTTCTAGTAACTATTCATGTATCATTGACAACAATACTAGTCAATACTAGTTAGCATTTGGTTTATACTTGAAAGACTTACCATGGCCTGCTGAACGGAGGGTCAGCCAGATTTGGGCCCGTAGTTGGGCATTAGGTGAACGTAGGATGGTACTGGGGCTTTCTCAAAAGGGAAGTTGTTCCTGCCATATGATTTTCATGTCAAAATTCAGCATCTAGCTCTCTGTTGCTTTCTGCTAATTGTGTGAGAATTGAAGTTGCTGAGAGTTAATGGGTGAAGTCTGTCTCTTAAAATGATGTATTTTAAAATGTATTTTAGTGGCAGTTCCAAAGGCATGTGATTGAACTGGATTTCTTTGAATGAAGGAGAAACCTTTTATGCTACAAAAGTATAAAAAGGTTTTTCAGGTGTTGATGAAGCACTTTGTTTTGTTGAGTTGCAGCTTTCTGATTTACTGAGACAGGGCATGATGGTACTTAAGGTTATGACCTTCCTTTGCAAATTTTTTGCAGTCCTGTATTCATGTAGGTACTGCCCAAAATCTCTGATATTCCTGTTTCTTCAAAGAAAAACATAGTGAAGACACCTGTTTGCCACCAGAATTGTTGTAAAAAATCTATTTTTCAAGAGTCTTCTTGCAGTGTTTTTGGTGAGGTATGGGAGATAGCTCCTGTTTTTTAAACATGTTGAGGAACAAACACATTAAGGTGCTTAATATGGTTCTAAAAACTAACATGGACTTCCCAATTGTCCCTCCATAATTGACTAAAGCTTCAATTTCAGAGGTATTCTACAAAACTACAAACTTTCAAAATGAATAGACTTTTTTTTGTTTATTCACTTGGTTTTATTTTTCGTATACTTAAATGAAAGCTAAAAGACATCATGTCAATATTTTCCAATTATGCAGTCTACTTTGTGTCTCAATCATTTACCTTTAAAAAAACCAAACCCTTACTTCCATGCTGATTGTATTTCGAAACACCTGGGCTCTGTCGGAGTCTCCTTCCACCCCAGGTGTGGCCACTTGGCCCTCCCCACCTGCCAAGCAAAATGATAATGATGGAAAGATTTCGTTGTAATAGCTAGCATTGTGCTTTATTTTATGAAGGATTGGTGGGTTTGTTCTTTTTGCATGGAGGCAAAGCAAACCATGAGCTGCAGCTGTCCATTATAACAGATTCATGGAAAAGAAAGTTCTTTTAAAATCTCCTTCTTTCACCACCACCTCCCCTTTCCCACCATAGCTGCCCCTTTTCCACCCCATTCTTCCCCTTTTTCCCCTCAAATCCCATAGCACCTGGGCTCTCTTGGAGTCTCCTCCCACCCCAGGTGTGGCCACTTGGCCTTCCCCACCCACTCCGCTATTTAATCCCCCCAGGAAAGGCAGAAGCCTAAGCTGAGCCCATCTGGGCTGAGGGATCCTCCTCTCGTCACTGGTGAGTCCTCCTGGTGCACACTGGGTGATGGTGGTGGTGACAACAAAGGCCGGGGGGCCTGGTGGCCCCCGGCTAGGTAGGGATAGGCTCAATGACTTCTCCAATATCATCCATGGGTGCTGGCTGGGCCTCCTTCCTGGGGCTGAGCTCTTCTGTGTGGTGTCTTGGCCCTGGCTCTGGGATGGCTGCAATAGTGGTGGTGGAGCAGAAACTGTTTTGGCAGGGTGGAGTATGAAGTATGGCATAAAGGGAGCAGGAGCTGCTTTGGGAAGATGAAGGGGGTGATGGGGGAGGCAGGGTGTGAAACGAGATGAAGGGACCTTAGAGGTCATGCACTCCAACCTCCCTGCCACGTGCAGGAATGCCTCTCAACTACACTCAGCTGCTCAAGCTGCTTCTCCAATCTGTCTTTGAACACTTCCAGGAAGGGTGCATCCACAACCTCCCTGGGCAGCCTATTGCAGAGCCTCACTGCTCTCTTACTGAAGAACTTCTTCCTAAGATCCACTCTAAACCTACTCTCAGCCTAAAGTCCCTTGTCCTATCTCTAGACACCCTTATGAAAAGTCCTTCTGCAGCCTTCCTGTAGGATCCCTTCAGGTACTAGAAAGCAACTCTAAGGTTCCCTGCTGGAGTTTTCTGTTCTGCAGGCTGAACAACTCCAGTTCCCTCAGCCAATCCTCACAACAGAGGTCTCCATCTCTTAGTTCACCTTTGTTAGGACATTGGGTCAGGTTCATAGTTTCTCTCACCAACTGAAAAGCAGAAGTGTGGGCAGTGCCTGCCTGATCTTGGTGTGAAATGGTGGAGAGATGTAATTCATCCATGTGACCCAGTCAGCTCCTGTTAAAATTCTTGCTCTAACAACTGGAAATGGTTTGAGGCCATGATGGAAAAAAAGCAGCTCTAACACAAGAGTGCAGCAACAGCTTTGGCGCAGCATGGGTGAATGGTGCCAGGAAAGTCATCCTGGGTGTTTCAGTGATGGACAGAAGACTGAGGGCAAAGGAGAAGATGGCAGAAGCCACTCAACATATCACTATGGGTCCTTGCAAACAGCCTGAGCTGAGGACATGCTGGTGGGAGGTGGTGGTGCTTTGCTGGTGCTGCCTGGGGTTCCTGAAGTGTGAATTCACAGCTGGCTGCAGGGCCAATCCCTGCCCTGTGCTGGCTGCTTTGGTACACAGCTTAGAGGAATTGAGTGGTTTGGATTGGAACGGACCTCAAAGATCATGTAGTTCAAATCCCTTTGCTGTGGGCAGGGACACTTCCCACTAGACCAGCTTGTTCAAGGCCTCATCCAACCTGACCTTGAACACTTCCAGGGAGGGGACATCCACAATGTCCCTGGGCAGCCTGTTCCAGTGTCTCACCACCCTCACTGAACAGAGTTTTTCCTCTTCTCCAGTCTAAATCTGGCCTCTTCAAGCTTCAAACCATTGTCTGGTGTGACACCCATTATCACAGAACCTTTCTGCATTGCTTGCTTTGCATCCTGATCTCTCTTAAGGCACTGGCACATAGAATCATAGAATCCATTTGGTCAGAAGAGGTCTATAAGATAATCAAGTCTGTGGTTGTTTTAGGCTATGCCTTCAAATTTTTTCACATCTTGAACAGGAAAGTAGTAAAATGGAAATAAATCACTATTAGGTGTAAAAAGGAAAACCAAGATAATTCCGAACAATCCCATTGGATAGATGTCTACCATAAGTGGGTTGTACCAAAACAACTTCTCTTACTGCTGCTTTGCTCTGGAGAGAGACTAACTTGCTTCTGCTCGACCTTGGCTGTGTTGGTTTGGTATTAACATTCCTCTGCTCCTTTCTCCCCTCTTCTGTACAGAGGGGTAAGGGGGTAGCAGAAAAGAAGCTAGTAGCTTCCCCTGGTCTTCAACCAGAGTTCTTGTGCTGTGTATTAATTGTAAATATCTGTAAATATTGTAAATACTGTATATTTTGTAAATATTCATTGCATTCCATTGTAGTTCTGCTTGTAAATACAGTTTTCATTTGCTTCCACCTGAGCTGGTCTGGCAAAGTTCATGTTGGGGGAATTTCACCACCACAAAGTCCAACCAGTAACCCCACACTGTCAGGTCACCGCTAAACCATGGTCCTCAGTACCACATCTACATGGTTTTAAAACCCCTCCAGGGACAGGGACTGGGACCCCACTGGTAGCTTGGGCCAGGGCTTAATGACCTTTTGGGGGAAGAAATTTTTCCTCATGTCCAACCTAAACCTCCCCTTGTGCAACTTGAGACCATTTCCTATTGTCCTGTCACTTCTTCCCTAGGAGAAGAGACCACCACACCCCCCAACTCCAGCCTCCTTTCTGGGAGCTGTAGAGTGAGAAGGTCTCCCCTCAGCTTCCTTTTCTCCAGGCTGAACAACCCCAGTTCCTTCAGCTGCTCCTCACCAGCCCTGTTCTCCACACTCTTCACCAGCTTCACTGAGGTGCTGGAGCATGCCCACAGAATGGCAGTGTCCTTCTTGGGGTGAGGACTCTGAGCACAGTTGTGAACATCTCTGTAGTGAATTAAGAAGTAGGTGTGAAAACATTGCCTTTTGAGCTGTGCCATATTTTCTCGCCCATTTCTTTGGCTGAATCTGAATTAGCAGGAGGAGGTCTGTGAAGTGATGCTGAAGAGCAGTAAGCACACTTCAGGAGCAGCTAGGTGTGCTGTGATGCTATCAAGGATAGGCACTGCTGCCTCCTGGCCGTTGTTCCTGCTCTAACGCTTATCTGAAGTTGCAGTTATAGATAGGAAAGAAACAGGGTCCTGCAGTGGAAAAAGCTCTGGCTCAAGCCATCTGTTTTGTTCTTCATACAGTTTTTTATGATACAATCATATAATTGTTTGGGTTGGAAAAGCGCTCCAAGATCAGAGTCCAACCATCAACCCAGCACCATGGTCACCAAACCATGTTCCAAAGTGCCATGTCCACACCCCTGCTGTACACCTCCAGGGATGGTGCCTCCACCACCCCCTGGACAGCCTGCCCTAATGCCTGACTACTCTCACAGGAAAGAAATTGTTCCCCATGTCCAACCTAAACCTCCCTTGCCCCCATTCTCTTCAACATCCGTGGCCTACTCCTGACTCTGCAGACAGGGATTGCTCCAAGAGTAATGCAGGGAAGAGTTAATATTCTGACTTTAGAATGTTATCTGTCATGTGCTGCTGCTCTGTAATTTTGACTTCCCTCCCCACCTTGCTTCTTAGAAAAAGGTTATTACAAGAACCCTTTAATCTAAAAGGCCAATTCTACTGAAACAGTGACTTCTGTACTTGGATCTCCCTTTATACATGCACTGTTGTGCAAGTTTAGCAACTTATGTGGAAGCTTAGAAATCAGAGGATTGCCTGTATTGATGCGAGCATGGATGGCCCCAAAACACAGCTACGGTACCTGTGGCAGCCAGGAGCCCCAGCCATGCTTGGAGCTAGGGAAATGACTAAGGGATAAGGGCTTAGTACAGAATCCCAGCATGGTGGGGGTTGGAAAGGACCTCTTCAGATCATCCAGGGGTACCCACAACAGCTTGCCCAGAATCAGGTCCAGGTGGCTTTGGAAGCTCTCCAGAGAAGGAGACATCACAATCTCTCTGGGCAGCCTGCTCCAGGGCCCCAGCAACCTCACACCAAACAACTTTCTCCTCATCTTTGGGTGGAACCTCCTGGGTTCCAGTTTGTGCCCATTGCCTCTTGTGCTGTCACTGGGCATCCCTGAGTCTGGCCCCATCCCCTTGCCTTCCCACCCTTTGGCTCTTGATTGCTATTGAGAAGATCCCTGCCCCAGTACCTCCCCTTTGCACCTCTGCAGGTTGGAGGAGCAACTTGCTCCAGTTCATGAAGATGCTGTGATGCAGTAAGATCTGAAGAAGCTATATGTGCAGCTGCTGAGCCTAAGCAGGGTCTGCAAGCAGCCTGCGTCAGTCAGTTCAGTTGTAAGAAATGAGAACCCCAGTGTGGTCAGGAGCCTTTAAGCAAAACAAAGCAGAATTGCTATAAAGGCAAGATATTCTGTACATTAACCCACTTTGTAAGAACTTCTCTGCAAAGAAAAGTAACTTTTAAATGCCTCTCATAAATGGAGAGAAGTACATTGCAAAATGGTGCAAACTGGCAATGGGGAATGTAGCACTTTTGCTTAGCTGAAATTCAGCAGTTTTTACTGCAACAGGTTTTAAAATAAATGGAGTATATATCTTCAAAGACCAGGATAATGTGTTTGAGGCCTCTCTAGCCTTATTTCAAAAAGCCTTTGTCTGCCTTGGGGGCTAGTGAGGGGATTCTTTTGTTTGAATTCTCCATCGGTGACGTTAGCAGCAGCAGTAGTGCTGTAATGGGGAAGTGCAGAGGAGCAAAAACCCTGTCCTTCGAAAACTCTGCTCCTCTTTCTTTCCATCACACTGTCTTCTTTTTTTCTTTCTTTTCTGTTCTTTGTTCTTTTACCTTGAGTAAGATTTTTTCACACATGCACAGAAACAGAAGACTAATTACTTTATACAGAAGGCATTTAGTAGAAGGTATTTCTAGCATTGCATTTTAGAAACTGAATGTAAAGAATCTGTAGAAGTGAACATAAAACTGAGACTGTGAAGTATACCAGAAAACTGGAGATAATTATTGTGATTAGCTTGCTGTTTAAAAGTTATTTTATTTTTCTGAGAATAAATGAGAAATGTTGATTCCTTTTCATGACTGGTGGGGACTGAAGAAGGAACTGACATAGGAGTTGCTGGGAATGCAATTCTTAGTCGTGGCAGTAGTCTTGCTCGGGGAGTACAAACTAGCTGGTGTGGCATTGTTAAAATTCACCATTCACATTCTGTGCAAGAAGCCTGGTGCTTGCTAGTATGTGTATGAGCTTCTGTTTTAATGGAAAAGAGGTTGGAAAATCGCCATGGTTAAGAAGAATTAGTGGGCGAGTTCAGGAAGATGCTTGAATAAACTCGTTAATGCAGATCCAAGAGATCACTACCCACTTGGAGGTCCAACTTCCATTCCATGAATTCCTGCTGCTAACAGGGGTTGTCCACAGTATCTTTCTGTTTGGTTGTGTTAAGTTGTGCATGTAAAATTCCTTACAATGCGCAGGAGCGAAAAAGCAAGCGGCATAGAAGTCTCTGAGGAGAAAAAAGGGACTTCTCCAGCTTTCATGAAAGCAACGTTGTTAGTACTTAATCTGGGGAAGCAGAGTACAAAAGGGACAAAATAATCGCTGTTAAGAACCACTTCCGTCCTGTCTTGCTGGCTGCAGCAACATTTGGTATTTAGAGACACTGTTGTGCATTTGACAGATGTACTGATATATGCCTTCCTTTCATGTTACTGTCACATTTTTGAAGGAGCACACATCCATGATTTAAAGATATCCCCCCCCCCCCCCCCCCCCCCGAACTCTATGGAAGATCAATTAGGTTGAAAAGAGGCAATGCATATAATGTCCTGAAGGTGCACTTGAACATTCTGAGTAGTAAATGAAAGGGTTTAGGTAAATATCACTGCAGAAGTGGAAGACTAGGAATGTTTCTCAGAATTCTTCACCTGAGTCTGGAGTTGAATGATCTACTACTATGGCTACAGTTTAGTTACATTTTTTCTGTTATTCCAAAAATGGAGGTTTATTGCCAGTCAAATCTGGGTTTATCCACTAGAAATTTCTGTTTGGTGTTTGTCTTAGATTCATACGTGTGACATAGAGGAAGGATCAAGTATTTTACCATGCTCACAGTTCTGCTAGGTGCTGTGGACATGAGTGCAGAGCAGGTAGCATGCTATTGACAGAAATGAGTGAATGAGAATGAGGGAAAGGAACTGAGGAAGTGGCTGTGCTGCCAAAACAGCAGTTCTTGCACTCACAATCTGTGTTGTCTTGCTGCAGTTAGAACTTTCGATGTCAGTGTGGCAGTTTTCTAAAAATAGAGGAAATTTCAGTCTGTCTTCTGTTGTGCCATTGGGATGGAACTAAACATGTGAGCTAAGTACTTAATAAGAAATGAGAGCACAGACAGTATGAATTTCTGCTTGGCATTGGATTACTTAGCTTTTAGATACAGCACTTCTTGAATAGTATTTGGTTTCTGATGCAAAGTTTTTAACATTTCTCTGTGTGTTTTTTTAAATTCTCGAAGTCACTAACAGTTTTATGGTTGAAGGAAAAGAAACAACCCCCTGATAAGCAGTGTTAAAAAAAGAAGGCAAGGTAGTTAAAAAGCTGTCTTGAATACCCCAGAGTACAGCTTTGCATTTCCAAGTCCCATGTTTTCTTGAGGACATATCTGCTTCAGTAAATGTAATATGCTTCACTGCACATTTTAACTGGTCTGGTACTGTAGTGCCTGCAGAGCACAGCTCATTGTAATTCAGCATTTCTTAATATTTCCCTTTTAGGTAAAGATCATCTAAATAGGCACTGATAGCAGCAAAATGCAAATAGCCTTGCTTCTTGCGTTAATGGGCGTGTATGTAGCCAAAATACGATTTTTTTGATATTGCTGCTTGTTTGTTGGAAATGTTTTGATAGCTGTTTGTGTATTTACCTATCAAAGCTTTTAAATGTTGCATAGTACACAGACTGTGGTGTTTACTTGATGGATATTGGGCGAACAGGCAAACTGAGTCACAAGGCATGTAGTGGGAAGCTCTAGTGGGAAGCTGGGCCAAGTGTGTCCTGTATAATGCAATTTGTTTCTTATCAGAGCTGAATCAAGAGCAACTGGATCTGCACATATTCGCACACATATGGCTGCAGTATATAAGTGCATCTTTTTTTGTAACAGCTTTGTGAAATGATAGGGGTATTGTTAGTCTGACCAACTGTTACAATGCAGTAGATGCTGACTTGCTACTTAGGTGTTTTATGGTATTTTGGAACACAAGTGACCTGATTCATGTAAGAAATGCAACTCCAGTGTGCTTTGATAGTGATCCTGGTGCCCTGTGGTTACTCTCCCAGTGTCAGAATATCTGCAGAATGGGATACGTGCTCGTCACTTCTTCTGGAGTACAGGTTGGAGGCCTCAGTTCAGAGTCCCATGGGCAGGAACACCCCACACTAGATCAGGCTGGCCAGAGCCTCATCCAGCCTGGTCTTAAACACCTCTAGGGATGGGGCCTTAACCACGAATGCCCATCTTAGCTCAAGAAGTTTTACTTCAGTTCCAGTTTAATGGTAGTTTGAGGTGGCAGAGGAGATGCCTTTTTTTTCCTTGGGAAAAGTGAGATTTTGTGAGTTCAGGTCTATATTTATTTCACGCTAAAAGCGAGTGTAATCTATATTTCTTGGTAGCTGATACTGTCAAATTGATTTTCCCCATTGCTTCTGAAATTGCATTGAGTGCTCAGCCTGAAAGTAAGAGCTAGACAGAATTGCAGTTACTATGTTATATACAAAGACCTTTTGTTTTACAACCAACCACATCCACATTTTAACTGTAGGTGAAGAATGCCTCCTGGAAGTGTTCAGGCACTATGAAAGAATGTGTTTTTTAGTTTTTCTGTTCATTGATTGGAAGGATAGAGCAACTTAAGTATTTATAGGGCATTGGAAAAAAAAATTTAACAACTAAGTCTTGTCATTGAAAATGATAATTTCTGATATGATTTTGTAATCATCTGGCTCATTGACTGTTCTCTTATGCAGTGATTTTCCCTGTATTGTGCTTGGTAATACAAGCATTAGGTATTTCAGCAATAATGTGTGATGTACAAATTTTAGTGCACCTAAGAGAGTAAAAGAAATATTTTTGAAGTTTATGTTTTGTTTAAGAAACCATACCAAGTGAATTTACATCCGATCAGGCACTGTCATGTTTTAAGATGTTACATTGTACAACTTTCCTCCCAACGTCTTGCAGTTGACATCTGTCAACACCGACATTGTGGCTTTTCAGGGAGCAGACAGCACAGCTCCTGTGTAGCATTTCCCACTGATACACCTTGAACCAAAATGTCTCAGGACTCAATCTTGCTAATTTCCCTGGGATCACCAAAACCATGTCTTTAAAGTAAAGGATGTGAACTACTGCACCAGGGAAGGTTTAGGCTGGATGTTAGGAAGAAGTTCTTCACAGAAAGAGCGATTTGCCATTGGAATGTGCTGCCCAGGGAGGTGGTGGAGTCACCATCACTAGGGGTGTTTAGGAAGAGACTGAATGGGGTGCTTGGTGCCATGGTTTAGTTGATTAGATAGCGTTGGATGATAGGTTGGACTCGATCTCAAAGGTCTCTTCCAACCTGGTTAATTCTATTCGATTCTATTCCCTAGTAAAACCTGAAGTGACAACTCGTTTCATAGAGACCACTGAGTATGTTTTAGAATCATAGAATCAATAAGGTTGGAAAAGACCTCTGAGATCATCAAGTCCAACCTATCACCCAACACCTCATGACTAACTAAACCATGGCTTCAAGTGCCATGTCCAATCCCTTTTTAACACCTCTTGGATAGTGTTTTGCTGCTCTCAGTGCCTTGCAGTAGACTCTAGCTGTTTTCCAAGAGGAGAAAGAGCATGAGGGGTAGTAATCCCTATCCTCCTGCATACAGTAGAATATGATGGAACAAGTTTGGAAAAAGCTCTATCAAGTGCTATATTTACCAAACCTGGAGCAGTAGCTTGGATCAGGAGCTTAACTGTCCCCTTTGTGTGGGAAAACCCTGAACTTGGTTTGATCATGTAATTGCATGAATTTTTGTCTCATTCATGATGGCACCATTTTTAGTGGTGTTTTTTGCTTTGAGATTGGCTTGCTCTGTTGTAGCAGGTGTCCTGTATTTTTTCAGAGTTCAAGGCTGCTTTCCATTTCTTTCTACAAAGATATAGTTCAGTTGCTGCTCACTATAGAAGCAATCAAAGTAGAATGAAGAATCTAACTTCCATACATAGCTTACCGAAACTTCCATACGTAGCTTACTGAATCAGTGGCCCCTGTGTGCAAGTGGTTCTGTAAACCAGCACAGATGTTGTGGGTCTTGGCACGTGTCGCTTGTGTGAAGCGCACCAAATGCATTGCAAACTGGGTGGCTCCACGACTTACAAAACGACACCAGTGGGATCAAAGCTCAAATATTTGTACTGATTACAAAGTTGTTTACTCAAAGCAGCTGTCTCCCAGTGTGGCCACTGCTGGTTTGTGACAGGTTCCCCAGGGATGATAGTTAATCCAAACTGTGGTATCTACTAAAAATTACTTATCTTTATGGCAGAGTGAGAAAATTCCCCACACACACACAAAAGAATCCACAGCTAACTCAGCCGGAGAAGCAGATGAAAGCTATATTTACAGGCAGAAATGGAATGCAATGAATATGTACAAAAATATACAATAATTACAATATATACAGAAATATACAGCAATGTATGTAATACAGGAGACCTTTTTCCCCTCCCTGCAGCCAGGGGGTTTGGCCTGTCCCCCCTTCTCCCTCCCTACCTCCCCTTTTTCCCAAAAGGGTTAGAGAGAGCGAGAAAGGAAGGTAATTAAGGAGAAAATAAATTCTGTTAGTTCAAAGCGAATGCAAGAGTTAGTTATCTGGTTATAGCAAGGTCGTTCCTGCCCAGCAAGCTGTTGCTTCAGAGAGAGAAACAGGCCAGCCAACAGGACAGAGAAGAACAGAACAGACTGAACAGACTAACCTAAAACTTACAGTTGGATTCTACCAATGAAATCAGTTTAGCATATCTTTGTTTTCATTCAAATATCAAAAACATTCAGCCAGAGTGTTCAGAAAGTGTCCATTTCTTAAAGGCACAGCCTAAACCGGTCACAATCTTCTTGGCTTGCAGAGATGCATAATGATGGGTTTTCTGTATGGAATGCTCACATTGCTGTCTTAAGGGAGCAGAGAATCTTTTTTCTTCTGCAGCTGTTTCTTCCTCTCAAGCACAGTTTCTTCCTTCTTTCCTACTCTTTGTCTATATTTTATGCTGCTGTGTGACAAAAGTAGGTCTTCCTACTGTTTATCAGGTCTTCTGTTTTCTCCTGACAAAGCTTGTTGTCTTGCTTCAAAGTCTTCTGCGTTTGCATGCCCTAAATTTGTATTTGTTCTCTAGGGAGCTTGACAGGCTGAGTCTGCCTGGCATCTTCTATCTTCTGTGTGGTTATTAATAAGGGCAAATAAGAGACAGCTTACAGCCTGCAAGTGTGCTATGTTTCTTTTCATGAGCAGATTGTATAGCAGCATTTTCAAAATATAAGTCTGAATTTATAAATTGTGCAAAGGTAATTTCTCCAAAACCTCACTCAAAATCTTCTGAATGAGCATGTACTTGAAAAGAGCAATATTTGTCCTTTAAAAAGTATAGGCATACTATATTTATCTTTTTTTTAATCTTTTTTTTCCCTTCCTCAACTCTTAGTCAACTCTTTCCAGTAATACTTAATATTGTATCAGTCGCTTCATATCCATCACTAAACAGTTCACTGCAGATACAGGTTACTGTCTGCATCGCTGCAAGCTTGCATTTACATGTCTCTTGAGCACCAAAATAAAACATTGTGAAACATGAGTTGCTTTTTCTTTAGTAGCAATATAAATATTTTAAACTCGATGTTTCACAGGTTATGTTTTCTTTGTTCTTTTCTAGCTAGGGATTGGAATGCTTTGGCTTCTGCCAGTTTAAGTGCTGGAACTGTTGACTTATTTCTGGGTCCAGTCTAACACCAGGTAGTGAACTGTCAGATTTATTTCAGAAATAGATAAGGTGGTTAAAGATGACTTGGATAAAGACTTTAAGATGGCTACTCCTAAGCACTCTCTAGCTCACTTACTTTTGCTCTGTAAGGAGAAATATTTGTGCAGATCTCTTGATCTCTTGTTTGCTAAATCAACAACAGAAGATACCAATCGAATGAAAATGCAGCATGAGAAGGACAGGTGGCAACAGTTTTTAAGATGTCTTTCTTATGTGGATGTCTTTAGCCCTCTCTGTTTTATGTGCTAGTCAGATTAAAACAGACCCCTAAAATATTAAAAATCTGTGTTTTCTGAAAGTATTTTCCCTTCATATTTTGCGAACTCACATATGTAGTAAAGGTTCCAATCTTCTCTGTGTTAATGATTCTGTATTCATTAAGAATCTAATGTTTGAAGAATGTTTCTGATTGATAACTATAAATAAAGTCCTAATCTGAACAAATTTTTGTTTCGCAGAATGCTGAGACCAAAGTTGAGGAAGCTGCTAAAGAGAGCCCAAAAGCAGCCAGGCTAATGCAGCAGTCTTCAGAGGATAATGAAGTATTTGGTGAGTTACTTGGACAGCTGGAAAATGTTATTTGATTTGTCAGTTCAGGAAAGAAAAATCTCACACAGTCCTTGTGACTTATTTAATGCTGATGTATAGCATTTGAGTGCTGACCATGCAGTTCCACAAAGACCTGGAGAGGTGGAGGACAGGACCATCATAGGGGGATCAAAGGACTGAAATCATCTCTGAAGACATACTTGCAATTGGTTACCACAGAGAAGAAGGATGGAATCCAGGTTTTCAGCAAAGTTAGACTTATTACATGAAAGGGAAAATAAACTTTTTGATGTGCATGATGGATAGGACAAGCATTGAATTCTTTAAGCTGCAGAAAGTTTTGATTAAATGTTGGGAAGGGGAATCCTAAAACAAATCCTAAAACATTGTATTGCATCATCTGGAAAGTGTAAAGATTCGTCTTTGTGGCCTTTAATAACAGGTTAGACAAGTAACTGTCTAAACTGATGTAATGTTCATCTTGTGACAGAAGGATAGACTGACTAGATGAGCTTTGAGAGTACTTGGAGGCTTAGATTTTAAATTAGCTCATCTTGAAAGCTGCACCCGCCACACTCATCCTTTAGATTTTGCTGATAGTTTTATTCTTTGTTCTGAAAGCTGTATTTGGCTTTTTCTTCAGCATGAAAATTTAGAGAAAATCCAGGCAAGCCTTCTTATTCCAACTTTGTGCTGATTTTGTGCTAGCAGAGCTCCAGTAAAAAGCAGTGAGCTAACGTTAGCACAGGAATGGTGAGAGCAAAGCTGAAAGTTTATCAGTTGGTGTTGTGTTTATCTCCCACTGTGTTCTGGAGTGGAAACCTGGGATCTGCAGAAGTCATGGATTTTATGAAGGCTGACTAGCTTGAAAACTTTTGAATGAGTCAAGTATTTTTTTAGTATGGTAAGGAATTTTTCTTTCTTTCAGGGTACAAAAGGAATAGAGCATGATTAAATCTTTCTTGCTATATATAGAAACAATGCTTGAGACCCCTTAGACTGGTCTTGTTTAAAATCAGTTTTCCTCAGTGAAATAATGTATATGATTGGCACATGAGCTGGCATTCATACCATGAGCTGGTATGAATGTTTCCAACACTGATCATGTAATGACAATGCCTGAAGACTCCACAAGTGGACTTAAGAACTAGGTTTCAACTTTATTAATTCAGTGGTGAGGCTGATTATCTCATTTCCTCTGCATCTGCTCCACTCATTTGCAGTAGATCCAGTGTTACAGGTTGTGGAGCCTTGCAGCACTGTGTGATGTGCACCTCAAACTGTGTCATTTCTCAGTTCAGATGTCTGGTTTTCTTTCTGTGAGAACTATGGAGACAGCAGAGCAAGGAGACATCCATCTGCCTTTTTCCACCAGAAGAATCGAACTTTTGAACCTTCTTTTTAGTCTGATCATTAGCCCCATGTACCAGTGAACTAAACCAGTAGTTAGTCAAGCCTGTGGTCTGTATGAGGATTGTGAGATTAGCAAGGGGAATTAACACCCGTGAAGTTCACTGTTGGTAGGCTTAAATTCACCAATCAGCAGTCCATGCTCTCACTACAAATTCTTTTACTGAAGTTAAGAAGGACAACCTGCAGTCTACTAGGTGTTCTTTAAAGCTGTTGATTTACTAACAAATTGCTAAATATATCCATGTCCAAATCTGTGAACTGAACTGTTTATCTAAGATAAGCCAAAGATCAACATTTGCTAACTCAGTACCACAAGGAGGAAGCTTATTTTTTTTCTGATTCCAAACCCAGACTATAGTGTCTTATATCAATCCTTTTTTGTTTGTGAAGTAAATATGATGTGTTTGTTTTTATTGTTAACATTAAATCAAAGTTAGACAAATAACACCACCTAAACAAACAAAAAGAGCTCCAAAAGCATAAAGCTAAACCCCCACAAGCTAAACCAAACATAAAAATATCTCCAAAAAAGAGGAATTATGTTGCAAATGGAATCTGTAATCTTCTTTTTCACCCTGGTCAAGTAAGGAAATGAACATTGGCTGAAGGTGAAAATGAAACCAGTTTAGTGTAAGACTCCAGAACATGTTGGCAGATAGAAATTTTACGTGTCTGAGAATGACACAGTTGTGTATACCTGCCTTTCCCTAAGAAACTGCCCAGAACTGCAGGATGCCTAAATCCATCTTACAGGGGATCAAGTAAGAGCTTGGAAATCATTTTACCTAGGTGAGTTATTTGTTGTCCTGTGACTTCAGTGATTAGTTTACAAACCCTGCTCAGTTGTTCTCACTGGCTCTATTTCAATCTATCCCTCATTTATCTTTTTTTTTCTTTTTCCCCAGTGATGCTAATTATAATGAGCATCAACTGTGCACCAGGAGCTGGTTAATTTATAGCTTCAGGCTTGACTAGAATCCCTCTTCTAAGGAATTTTAAATAGCCTCCAGTCTCTTTGAATGGGTGTAGCACAGCCTTCCCTTTTCACATAGATCCCCATATTCTGTGCCTTAAGTATTTTTCACAAGGCTCACTTTCCCCAGCTTACTTTGAATTGTGCAAAGACAGCAGTGAAGGCAATGCTAGATGCCACCAAGTCCCTTTCAGAAGAGGGGCAGCACCCCTTGACTGCTGCCTGCCTTTTCAGCCTGGGTGCGTGGGTGCGCAGTGGGTATTCACAAGAACCAGGTCCTCCGGAAAGCACTGCCTGTGCCCCCTCACTGAGCCACTCGGTGGCAGCAGCTGCCAGTCACTGGCAGCCACCACAGTGCCTGGGCTGCCAGGTCAAAGGCTCTTTAGCAAATGAGACACAAATTTCTTGGTTTGCTCATGTCTCCCTACTCTCCAAGGTCAGTGTTGTCCTGGACCAGGTGAAAAAATATTTTTTTATGGAAAGGAAACTCTTGACCTGGTGACAGCGTGGAATAGATGGTATTGTTAGATGTTGTTTAACAGAAGATAGCTGAGGGAGCTGTACTGTTTATATTTTTCACTTGGGAATGCTTGCTTTCACAGAAGTCCTTGTCAGTTGGGTACAGTCTTGGAGGCAAACACATGATCCTTGATGTTGTGGGGCAAAAGAACCAAGTGTGGATATCTCTTCAAGTCCACTAGACCAAATAACATTTTTTGTAGATACTAACAAGGATTGATCCACCACTGTGGAGGGCCACATGTGAGTGAATGTGAATGCCTTAATTTTCTTCTTCATAAGAGCTGGATTTGGGAATTACATTCTGGAGGTTTTTTTGGGTTGGTTTTTTTTTCCATTTCTCTTTATTTTTACACTGGAGTATAGCTGAAATGTCCTTACCAACAAGGAAGCCATGTTGTACCAGCTGCTTTACGAAACAAACAAGTCAGATATATCTTGTGCTTCAGAGAGCTAATTGTCAAAGGCAATGAACTTTTTGTACAGGAGGATAGAGTGGAGGAATGGAGCAGAAGGGTAAGGATATGGGAGAGAAAAGAAATCTAGTCTGTATAGTAATGGTATGACTATGAATAACTATGAAATCTGAATTAACAAGAGTTAGTTTTGTTTGTCCCTTGAAAGGATTTTCTTGTGACACCCAACAGAGTTCTGTTGTCTGACATATACTGAATATGCATCTGTGATGTGGAACTAGAATGTCTTGCTTGCTGCAAACTTCTGTTGAACTTGCACGTAGTCAGCATGGTCTCTGTTGCAGCCAGTATGTAGTCAGAAAAGGACCATGAATGACATCTCAGTCCAAGAGAGAGAAGAAAATTGCAGCGTAGAGTGCTGTGTGTTCATAGAAAGGAATCAGGAGGTGTCTGCTGGCCTTACTTCCAGAGATTCTCTCCAGAAGTTTATTAGATCCATTGGCAATGTACAACCGTGAGGCAAAAGTAGTGGGGGCAAACTGCCTGTCATTCTGACTGTTGGGAGGGTTGGACCTTCCTTTGGTGCAATTCCTTATTGTATTAACTTGGGAAAGGGCAAATGCAGGTTTTTATTGATACCTTTTCTTTCCCTGTAGGGTTGAACTAGCATAAGATTACAAGTAAGGAAAAACTTCCTGTAAGGGAACTGTAGTATGTATATTCCTCTTTCAGATAGCAAGGAAAAATCAAAGTGTACTAAGTTTTCAAGGTACATTAAGTCTTGATCTTCTCAAGCCATTAAGTTTTGCTTCTATCTGGTTAATCAAGTGTAAAATTCTCTCTGTAGATGTGACCGTAGTTCTTCATGGCTTAGTGCTTTCTTGTGATCTGTGCTGTGTGGCTGCAGTTGTACTGTGGGTTGGGGTGTGGTTGGATTTGTTGTTGTTATTATTGGTTGTGTTTGTTGGCTTTGTGTGCCTGGTTTGCTTTTGTAAGAAAGATCAAACAATACCTTTTTTTTCCTTGGAAATGAAAGAATTGTAGAGGTGTGTTTGTTTCTGTTCACCTATTCAAGAGGTAAGCTTTGTTCCAAATGTGGGAAAGTGACACCGAATGCAGCACCATCTGTCATTCTGACACTTCTAGTTGCAGTACTGGTTACATTCTGAGGTATCTTTTTGTGTGCAGAGCTCAGAGGTATGGCTGGAAACTGTATATTCAGCACAATTCCATGATGGCCCTGACTGACCCTGATTCATTGATTGTGCTGATGCCTGCTACTATCCCCTACACAGAATGTCCTGTGGGTAGTTGTATAACCCCACACAGGTTGAAAATCTTCTGTCTCCACTAGATTTCTGTCTCAAACAGTTTGACTGGTGTAGTCACCCTCACCGCTGGTCTTGCTTAACATTGTAGGACTGCAGTTGCTGCAGTTCAACTACTTCCACACCTAGGAATTATTGGATGCTGTAGATCAGATGCAGTTTAGGGAATTTTTTGGTCAGTGGAGGATTTAATGATTGTATATAAAGCCCACTCTCCAGAAATAATGGACATTGTAAATCTCTCACGAATTAACAAGCGCTTGTACAGAGTATATTACAAGGTGGGAACGTGTATGATTGTGTGTTGTATCTGCATGGATTCCACTCTCTTCTTGTATAAATTTATGGTTTGTGATCTTTTTTAAAAAAAGGGAGGTGGGGAGAATACAAAAGGAGGAGCTTAAAGGTATTTAGAAGCTCTTGGCTGCGCAATGCCTTGATAAGGAGGTGACGAGGTCCTGTCAGGAGCTTGATAAAAACTGAGGGTTACTGTAGTTCAGTGACCTTCTTACTAGAAAGCTTCTCTCTTTGTAAACACAATCAATTGTGGGACACAAGATATGACTTTAATGCAAAGTAATGGCAAACTTACAAGAAAAAAATCAATCTGATGAGACAGCAAATTGTCCTAAAATAGATGTTATTACCATGGTGCAGTTATTTCCTCTTGCATGAGAGGTAAATGGGGGAATTTTGTCTCCTGTAGTTTTTCATTATAAGCCAAGTAATGATTCTGTTTTTCCAGCTCTCCACGTATTTCTACTTTCCTTCACTATGTCTTTCCTTTGCCCAGTTTCTTCCAACACTTGGCCTGTCTGCCTCCATCCAGACACTACAGGTTTATCAAAATTACCACAGCAATTACAAATTGACAGTTTTCTGAGATGGAAAGAACAGATTGGCATTTTAATAAAAAACAACACTGGGTATTTTTTTGCACAGTTGTTGGATCTCAGAGGTACAACTAACAGCTTTCACTTTCTGGTGTTTGGGGTTTTTTTTAATGCCCACCTAAAACTCTGTTCTTGCACAAGCTTATGTATCATAAAATGCTTTTTGCAAACTGTGTGTAGTTTTACGCGTGGTCAAGAGAAGCCGAAGACTAGACACCTGCTGTGGTGGAATGAAACCCACAGGATTTCAGAGGCAGCAGTTGGCCAAATGGTGAGACTTTTTGTTATTTTAGGATCTGAAGCTTTTTCTGAAGTATGGGTATTTGCGTTTTTGATGTTAATTCTGTGGTTTGTTTGGTTATGGCTCACTTTCATGGGTTTTCCTTTTTTAGTAGTAACATTCAAGCATTTTTTTTTCTGGCAGCCATCTGATGCTTTAAACAGTAACAGTAGCTCTTGGACTTCTAACTAGTTAATGTGCCTTTGTAATTAATGTACTGCTCTAGCATCTAAACCTTTAGGATTGCATTTAGCATGGTACTGATGTTTGCCACAAAATCAGTGCATAAGCACTTAAGAGCTCTTTGACAAGTCTGGTCTGGCACGATTTTTCTGTTTTGCTTTGGGGTTTTTGTTTTGTCATCTGTCCCACATGCAAGCTATATGCATAACAGAGGTTTGGGGTTTTCTTCTTTCACAGGTACTGGAGTTGTAACTAGATTTATTAGCATAGACATGGACATAGGCATGAGACGGTGATTCCTGATGCATTTTTAGCAGTTCAGGGCTGCTGGGCTGTGCCTGCTGTAATTAATGAGCACAGTAACAGTATAATAAATGAGTTATTCATTATTTTAATGTTTGCTATAGAGTGTATGGAATCTCCTAGGGTTTTTTACCCCCTTGTTTATTCAGTGAGTCTGTATGCAAGATGGGGGGAAGCACAATAGGCATTTACCATCCTATTGTTATCCAGAGCACACATGGTAGCTGATTGTGAAAGTGAGGATGGCTGAGGGTGGTCTAATGTCACATGTTGTTGGGTGGTAATATGAAGCCTTTGACTAATTAGTTAGCCGTGAAAACAAGTTACTCCTCTCATAGTGCATTCTGTGTCTTTGTCCATTAGCAGGCTGCAGCCCAAGGGAGTATTCTGTTAGCACACAAGAAACAGCGTCCTTAGTGTTCTTCGTCACTGACCTTATGTACCATCCAGTTGGTTAAGGCAGGATTTTATCTGTAAATTAATTAAAAGTGCTTGTGAAAGATCTTTATTTTGCAGAAAGTAGCTGGGATGTTGCTGTTGTCCCATTTCCAGTTTTGTTGAGGCTGAATAAATGCTCAGTTCTGGTTTGAGTGAAATAAGAAGCGGAAGAGTTCTGTGAGCCAACCACTCTTCTGTTGTGTTAGCTGAAACAGCTGCTGTCATTAAAGTTTAATTTCTTTGTGACTCACTTTTTAGTGCAATGGCTAGAAGAGAACCAGAATGAAGGTTTGTGCAATCTATTAGGAGAGACAGGAACACCAGTTGAAATTGATAATCTCTTTCAGCCTTAAAACCATATAAAAAATTATGAAAACCACCTACTCTGGCTCCCTGCATAATAAGTTACAGAGTTTTATTGCTAATTCTGGGATCAAATCCATAATACCTGATTTGAGTCAGAATGATGTCTATTGCAAGAATCACACAGAAATAATGGATTCTCCTCAGTGGTCAGTTATCCTGGTTAAAAAGGGGCACTTCACTTATCCTGTTTATGCCCCTATAATTACTTTCAGTTGAGTGACTGGGCTCCTTATAGAACATGTCATAAAAGAGATCCTAAAGAAGATTTTTTTTTTTTTTCCTTATCTCAGTGCAGAAGATAGAAACCAGGGGAAAAAGGTGAGAGAGGTGTCTTTCCCTCATAAACAGAGTAGGTCAGTATTAAGTTGGTGCTTCTCAATCAGTGTGCTGTTAATCAGGCAAAATTTCAGTTCCTTGTCAGGATCAGACGGATAAGAAATTCTGGCTTGGTTTTCTTATTGGTACTTCCCACTTACACCCCTATCTAAGCCTGGTTCATTGGCAATATTGTAATTAGCTGTATTGACTTTGACACAACTATAAAGATAGTGAGTTGAGCTTAAAAAAAAAATTAAAAAAAAAAACCCCATCAACCTGTCCTTCCAGTACCAAAGTGGTGGGATGGAGTATGAAAAGAGCAGTGGATTTTCTTAGGTTTGAGTTGTTGCCTGAAGAGTGTGACAGGCTGGGAAGAAGGGCATTGTAGCTTCATACTCTTGTCCAGTAGCAGTTCTTCTGCCAAGATAGCAGACGTGGTGTGTGATAGGTGTAGCTCTGGAATTGGGATCCAAACAGCAATAACATCACCATGAAAGGATTACGAGAGTAGAGAATGACAGCATATTGTAAAAAAACACATGAAAGCTGCTTTGGTGCTGACCCTGACAAAATACTTGTATTTCTATGCTAAGTTAATCTAAATTGTCCTTCAGTCTAATGCAAGATGTTTGCAACCCTGTCTGCAAGACTGGAAAATAATGGAATGCTGGTGGAGAGTGAAAACCAGAAGGCACGTAGAGCTTTTGTAGGAGTGAATGAAAATTTGCAGGACTTGGCATCTGCTGGTTCTCCCTTGACACTCCTGTCACTGTGCCCTGAAGTTCTGTGAAACTCCAGATAATCCTGTACCATGTCAAGCAGCAAGTTCAGCCCATACTTGAAGCTATGGCTTTCTGTTAAGTGTTGTGCAAGAAGGCTGACTCTGGTTTGGCTTAACTCCTCCAAATACATAGCTTTGGCAGCACTTGTGCAATAATTCAGTTTATGGGCGTAACAGTGTCCCTTTAAGCACTGACAAGTTGGCACAGAGCAGAAATTCACATCTGAGGTATCTATTTTTGATGAGGAAAATAGAAGTGAAAAGGACTAGTATTTACTGGTGTGCACACACTGGTACTTGGACAGAAACATCCTGGTGGTGACAAGACTGCAGTTGCTTGAAAGCGTTGCGAGGAGCAGAGAACAGCCAAGATAATGCTCCTCTTTATTTTCAGTGCTGTTCAGATCAGGCTCCCACTCTAGAGCCTTCCCTATGCTTTCCTTCTGTGTTGCCAGTGAAAAGCTTTGCTTTTTCTAGGCCTTTTAATATTCCCATTTAATTAGAAGGAACCATTTTTCTACTGGATACAAAGTATCTCAATCAGAATAGGAACTTTAAATTAGTGTGAGTGATTTCTAGGAGCTGTCATCCGTTGTGGGTTTTTTTATCATATTTTTTTTAATCTTTCTTGCTGTAGCATCCTAAAATTCCTGCTCTGTGTAACATTAATGATGGAAAACAAACTATTCCTGATAGTGCTGACAACAGTGATTGCAGAAGAAATCAGCCTTTTAAAGACTAAAGTCACTTATTTAAACGAACGCATGTATGGAGTTGTTACAAGAGTATTTCTAAAGCTGTGTTTATCTCAAGTGACTTCATAAGAAACTGGCTGCAGATAAAAGAAATTCACAAGAGTTCTCATTTCTGTTCTGAAAGATCTGTAATAGGATTTTCATTTTAACCTTTGCTTATGAAAAAGTGTTTCAATATGCTCAGGAAATAACAATAATAGTTTTTGAACACCTAACTAAGCCACCATGCAGTGTCTCCATAAATAGACTTCGTTTCACAGGACTCACTGGAGGTAAACTAAAAATAATGATGCTTCTAAATTAGATACTTAGCACTTGACAAACTATTTCTTCTGTGAAGTGGGCTTCCCAGAGTGTTTATCAGGGTGTGGTGACTCTATTTGCCTTGATTTGCCTACACAAGACCGCCTGCTTTTTCAGTATAGTACTTCTACTGATTTCAACAGAGCTATGTGGTGTTCATGCCCAAGTTCCTACCAAGGAAGATGCTGATCTTAGATCCATGGTACCTGAAGTCCTCAGCTCTGCCAGCAGGCTTGAGGAAGTCATCTGTCACATCAGGCGTGCTGCACGCCGCTGAGGCAGCTTCATGCAGAAAGACATTTCCATGTTCTTGTCTGTAGGTGTCTTGCAACCCAAAGTCAGATGCAACAAGTGGGGAATTTTATTCCTGTACTGAAGCCTGGATTTTAAATGCACTTCTGATGTTGTTATGCCTAGACTGAATTCTTTGCAAAGCCTTTTTGGGCAGCATTAGTTCTAGACATGACATGTTTTTGCTGCCTCCTGCTTCACCTGTACACCAGATCTAAAATGTTGCCGTGTTTCAATTTTTGCAAGGTAAGGTTATAACATGAGCAGAATGGTGCCCCATTAGTAGCATTATTCCGTTCTCTTTTACTTACTTTCTGGCTGTTCTTTGTTTTGTGTCATGTTCAATCTTGTGTATAAACTGACCATCCTTAAAATTACCGCAGGACCCTCTTGTTTGGTTTCCAGATGTTGCTGTGGTATCATGTTCCGTCTGCATTTGTCAACACAGGAAATCTAGTACAAAATAGGATGAAATGTTGTGGATGTCAGTTTTACAGGAAGCCTAATTTCAGGCTGAACCCACTACTCAGCATTAAGTAGAAATTCTGAAGGTGTATTTATTTCGGTTTCTTTGCCAAAAATTCTTGAAATAATTTTACTGCTCTGTTTCAGAAGACACAATTCTAATACAAAGATGTGAAAGCAAACTTGTTTCAGGATCCATGCTGAAGTAAAACCCTCAAATGAAAACCAGACAGTTAGTTGCTCTCCAACTGTAGAACAAGAATTCAAATTCCTCTGTTCTTTTGCAGATGAAATGCAGTTTCATGATAAATCCTCTTCTGCTTGGAAAAGCTTTGGTAGCAGAATCACAACAGCACACTTAATCTACTTAGATGTCATCTTCATCAGCATTTCTGCAATTCTAGCCAGAGTTGCAGCTGCAATGTCATACCTGTACCAATACAGCTGTGCTAGTGACTGCTCACTGAAGGCAAACATTTCAATTTCTCTTTTCACCCCTTTTAATAATCTTTTCATATTGACTTGTAGCTTTTCTTTCAATTCTGAGTAATTTCAAGGGGTAAAACATGTCTTTTTAGATTCTGAGCTACACTTTTCCCACCCACTTTTTATTTAATATGTGCTCATAATACATGTCTCCTGCAGTGAAAATATGAGAGCTTTCCCAGTTTATTTTCTTGGTTCTGGTGTAAAGAGGATGCTTTTTAGCTCTACCTAAAGTTAGGGTACCTATTATGGGATTTCTGAGTCTGAATGTTCTTGCAAGTTACTTTCAAGATTCAAGGAAATAGAAAATAGGAAATAGAAAGCATGAGCATGTGGAGCTGCCCCCTCAAGAACACAGCACGGTACTCAATATTGCACACTTCTTTGGCTAGTTGATGTGACTCCTGACCTCTCTGTAATAAATCACTACTGAAGTGTCCAAATATCTGACCTTTCTAGTCAAATCCCTGTGTTTTCCAGAGTGTCATCATAAGGTTCTTGTGGGAAAAGGCTCAATATAAGCTAGTTGGGCATAGGGAGCTATCTAAATGTAAAGTGTTTTCTGAACCATCTATATTAAGTCTGCTTATGTTGACATAGTTGGGATGCAGCACTGCAACATGAAGTCTTGTATTTTAAGGGCCAACTTCATAAGCTGAATATTCTGATTTACATTAAAGTATGACTTCTCTAACATTTAATTGAGGAACTGCAGAAATATTTGCTCCTTATGATGATTTTATTAGGGTGTCTTATTTGTTTTTTTTAAGTGTAGAATAAATAGGGGTTGCTATGGAGGTTCTCAGAATGTTGGAAAGATGCGTAATGAGAACGTTAAAAGAAAAAAATACCAGTGCAAAATAATGACATTTTCATCTAGGTGAAATATCCTGACAGTTCTTGGTGGCTGAACTTTAAATGAGGTCACATCTTTCTGAAAATTGCAGTTTATTTGCATGAAGTGTAGGTTTTTAGAATCCCCCAGACCTCCTTAAAATGTCATGGTTGCAATAGTGCATTTATTTTAAGGATATTACTTACACAAGAATAAGGAATCATGCAAGTTAGTTTTCCACAGAAGGATGTGGGGGAGAAGTACAGCTCAGTTTAGGGTGAGGAGTTTAATAAGGCATATTTATGTCCTTTCATGCACTCTGGATGCATCCATTTAACTCCTAGTGGGGTGTAGGCTGGTTTGTTAATTTGGAGAACAGTAATGTGCTCACAGCACAGAGGGATAGGTGATTTCCTTGTTTCTCTGAAGTGTAAGCTGGGAATGTGCCTCACTCTTCTGTAGATTTCAATACATAGCACCAATATGAGTTCTTGCTTATTAAGCTACTTGTGGTAAAGTGGTGGAGGTGGCTTTTGGTTGGTTCTTAGTAGTTTTTTTGTCTGTTTATCAGTGTATGTGTGGGTAAGTGGCTAGGCACTTAGTTTTTGAGATTCCTGGTAAGCAACTTAATGTTCCAAACTAAGAAATTCAAGAATCATTAAAGTGAATCACAAGACTATCTTAGTGGCTTGAATAGAATATTGTAAAACAAATTTGAAGAGGTCAGAAACAAAACCTTATTATCTTAGGAGGTGGTAGGATAGAGCAGTACGAATGCGCTGGTTTTGTCTGGGGTTTGTTCTTTGCTAATTATCTTTGCGTGCAGCATTTTAGCCTAGTATTTGGGGGTGGAGCACAGGAGGCTTTGCTTGTGGTTTAGGACGGTGGCTGGGGTTTTTTGTTTGTTGTGTTGGTATCTGCTTGTACCAAGTGCCTTGGATTAAATGCACTTGCAGGTTTCTGCCTGTGACCGGAGGGAGAGAGTGGTGGATCTGGGAATAGATACACATCTACATCTATTTTGTTTCTTAAAACTGCTTCACCATTCAATGCACAAGGTCTCAAGTTTGAAATCCTCGAGTAAGGGTTTGCTGATACACCTTCTAAATTAGGCTGGTGGTCAGCAAATCCAGCTGTTCTCTGAAAATCAAGAAAAGAAAATCCAGGTCTGTGAAAATTCTTCCCTTGAAATATCCTGCCCGCAGTTCTACCTCAACCTTTGTATGTGATAGCGGATATATCTCAGATGATCTCAACTCTCAGGGGAACATAAGAATAGAGGCATTCTCTGCATGTATGAGTGGTTGGAATAACACTGTGCTTAGTGATCAAATGAACAATCCCTTTGAGCTTTCGAGATAGTACCCCCTCTCACAGGGCGTCGGAAAGCATTTCTTTAACAATTATGTAACAACAAAGCACAATAGGATCTCTGGTTGCCATGAGTTCCATTGGAGGAAGAAAGTCAGACTTTGTATGTTACCTTGTTGTTATCTCAAATTAAACCACTTAATCACTCAAAGAGTGCAACCTAATATGTTGCCAAATCCCTGGCACTGGTGGGACAGTCTGATGCCTAAATAAGTGCTCAACATTTTTTGCATATTAACCCATAGATTTTTGCAAAGATGTCACCTGCCTGGTTCTTGGTGTTTTTCAATCTCTTTTCTGCCCTGTGTGCTTTGCATTGATCAATTTAAAAATCCTCCTGGTGTAAACAGGTGCTGTACTTCCAACTGTGCTTTCCTTATGTTTTGGATCTCCAACCTGGTGTGCTTCTATTTACTGTGACGTACTCCCAGTGTGTGCCTATGCTATTTTACTGGTCTTGTCCACTTTTGTTTACTACTAGTCTTTTCTCTGTGTTTTTTCCCCCCATATTTTCTCCTTGCTATGGATCCATTTCTTTTTCCAGACCTTTAGCTGCATTTGCATCCTTCTGTCTGATTTCTTCCTTTTGTCTTTTCCCCCTCACTGCACTCTCCTCCTTTTTGTAGTCTGTCTTTATTGTCATTACTCAAATCTGCCTCAGCTGCTTTCAAGTATCTGTTTTACTGCAAATACTCAAAGTTCTCCTTCTGATGAGCTTCTTGATTATTTGCCTGGATGTTACTACAACTGCACTATACTGTATTAGTCAGTCCATCTCTCTTTGTACATCCCTGAACATCAGAAAATTAAAATAAACAAAAATCCATATTTTAAGAGTCAATTTTAAAGTTGCTTAGGTTTTTCTTTTCAAAAGACAATTTCCCTTCATTTTTTTTGTTACAAGCTGACAGAGTATATGCTGCATGTGAGACACTGCAAACCATGGGCCAGTGACTTGCACAGATGAATGAATATTGGTGCGATGATCTGAGGTTAATAGCACCACTCAGGACTTTTGTGGCCATTTTATTGTAATAACAAATTCTACTCAAGATTTGAGAAATCTTCTGCAACAGAGTGTCCTTGAAAAAGGAGGTTTTTCTAAGAAATTTGTTATAACAAATTGCACTCAAAATCCTTGTTGCCAGTGAGTCCTTAACCAGATTCTGGGCCTAAGATAGTATCATAGTATCAGTCAGGGTTGGAATGGACAACAAGGATCTAGTTCCAGCCCCGCTGCCATGGGCAGGGACACCCTACACGAGATCAGGCTGTCCAGAGCCTCGTCCAGCCTGGTCTTAAACACCTCCAGGGATGGGGCCTCAACCACCTCCCTGGAGAACCCATTCCAGGGCTTCACCACTCTCATGGAGAAAGAACTTCTTCCTCACATCCAGCCTGAATCTCCCCACCTCCAGCTTCATTCCATTCCCCCTAGTCCTATCACTACCTGATACCCTGAGAAGTCCCTCCCCAGCCATCTTGTAGGCCCCCTTCAGATACTGGAAGGCCACAATGAGGTCACCTCGGAGCCTTCTCTTCTCCAGACTGAACAGCCCCAACTCCTTCAGATACACAGAGCCAGAATCAGTGGAAGTTTACTATCTTTCCAAGTAGTGAAATAAATTATAAATACCATTCTAGGTAAATTCTGTACCAAGTTGGTTGTGCTTTCCAGAATTTTAAATACTATCATCCCTGAATGGTTCATTTTTTTAACAAGTAATAGAAATCTAAATCTCAGTTGAAATTGGAATCTGACCTACTGTTCTAATCTGCTTACTAGGCAGGGGAGGTTTATTTGTAGTTGCTTAAATAGCAGCAAATTTTAAGTAAAATTATGTTACTGGGGGAGAAGACACTACTGCTATAAAAATGCCACTGAAGCTTTTGTATCTTGAAGTATATTTCATAAACCACAAATCCCATGTGTATTACAATGCACAGATCATAATTTACTGGGCCACTGCAGTTACTACTAATGAAGTTAAATTATTTGGGGGTTTTGGTTATTAACAGAACTTTCATTAAATGGTTTTAGCAAATGCTGGTGTCCCTGAAAAGCTGAAGCTTACAAGAGTAGTACTGGCTTGCCATGAGTCTCGTCAGCAAGTAATAGACCGTTTGGCCAGTATACCATAGTTGAATGTCTGTATTTGAAAGGCAGAGGAATTAGCTAACCTGGAAGACTTTAAAATGTTAAGTAAATAGCCTCAGTTCAGATTTCCAAATTATTTTCTTTGGTTCTAACAACTAACAAAGCAAAGATTTTGTATACACACATGTACAATGTAAGAAAAGTGTTACAAAGTTAGCAGTAGAAGCATACACATGTATGTGTATTCTGTGTTCCTTTGGATATTTACACTGCCTATTCATTTAATAAGAATAGCAGACATTAAACTGCATTTGTTTGAAAATAAGATCAGGTGCTTACACGTTTTGCTGGTGCAAAATTGGGGAGATTTTAGTAGGGCATTGGCATAATCTTAAGCAAAATTGCTAGCCCACACAGCCACCAAAGTGGGCCTCAACTTAAGATTGTTATGCCTCAAGGTAGAGTTTTATGGCCTTTTTTGGTTAGTTTGTTCTTATTCCCACTTTTCTGCTTGTTGGTTTGATTGATGCTGCCAGATTACCATCTTCGGACCAAGAAATGTCTTTTGCTTCTGTATTTATACCATTTATCTGTACTTCAGGTTTGTCTATACCTTGTATGAAAGGAAATGAATTTCAGTTTTAGCTCTAGGTTTCATGTAAGACCTAATGTTGTCTAGAATCTGTCCTCACTAGCTGTTCCTGCTGATGCTGTTACTTCAAGAGATTTTTTTGCTCTGGTAGTAATTTTAAAACATCTTGTTTGTCACTAATTCTTTTGCTTTTACTAGGTTAGAAAAATGCAATATCAGCTGTTACCTGCATGTAATCTGTGTTATGTCCTGGTTTGCTTTAGAGTCCCTTGGTGCTTTTAAATCGAGCCTAATCAGGGTGACAGGTGCTTGCAGCTTCATTTGTCTGAAATTGAGCTCTGTGTAGATTAAGACATTTGTAGTCTGTGCTGTAATGATCCAGTTGTTTTAATGAGAGGTTCATTCAGCTGCATAAAGATTGAAGATCTCTTTGTAGAAAAGTGATTGCTGTGAATTTCTTATGTTGTTTTTTCTTGCTTATTAAAATTGGAAGTCTAAGTTTTACTCAAGCAGAAAATCTTGCAGTGGAAGTTTACTACTTTAGTGTGGGTAAAGATAAAGGTTAAACTTATTTTTGTATTAGAAGCACATGATATGTAGCAGGTAGAAGCAGCTTTGAGCTTAAGATATTTTTACACTTAATTTTTCCCTTTCCACTGCCTTGCAAATTATCTTCACCAGTGTGCTCTTTATTCTCAAGTTGAGGCACTGTCTTGCAGAAATCAAGATTTTGCTGTGCTCTATTTGGACTGGATTAGTCTGTCCAGCTTTAAAGTTTTGAAGCAAAACTGCTGTATTTGATAGTGGGTCATTAACAAAGACATCTTTAACAGGAATCATTCACAGAGATAATACCACTGATGCTGTAGGACACTCTAGTAACATTCCCCTTCTTCTAGCTCATGCCTGTAGGAGACTTTGATGGTTTGCTTTGAGCTGCTTATAATCAGAAAACATACACTTGCTTAGATTTTACATTGTTGAAGTGCCAGAGCATGGAAATTGAGGCATATGAATTTGATATTTGATTTAATATGCTTTATTGTCATGAAAATAGTTGATTACTGCTTATGATTGAGTAACTACTAGCTAAATGGGTATGTTCATTAGTGCAATATGTATGATGATTAGTGAAAGATGTAGCTCAGATGAAGTATAATCATTAGTGAGGATGAAACGTCATGAGAATGTATTCAACTTTCCTTATTTAGAAGCAGACCATCAAGGCCATGCAGTCAGAAGTCCAGCCTTGTGGGGAGGTATGTGGTCAAAGTGAAATAAAGACGCTCCCTTGGTTCCTCCCTGAGCCCTGGCCAGGCTGTGGGAGGAATCTGAGGAGGGTGAAGTCAAATGTCTCTGCATTTGAATAAACGTGTTTATTCAACAGTATAAAAAGCTGGAGCCTCTTGCAGTGACTTTGGAGATGTCACATATGAGTGGATGCACTGAGTAGGACTTCCCAGTTGCTGGGAAAAGCTCTCCAAATCCTCACTGCAACCGACTGCAGGGCTCCCCAGTGACTGCAGATCTAGATGATGGTAGAGTATTAGGGAATTGGTGATGTATCTTTATTAATCACTATCCCTAACCTTATGTAGTCATGATCTGGTGTATCACAATTCTGCTTATCTTTCCTTTTTGATTGTCACTGATATATAAATACTTATGTATTAAAACATACTAATTTTTATCTATTAAACCAGAGCCTGTGTTTTTACTTGGAATCTTAACATTCAGCAAAACATTAATACATTGGTCTTTCCATTAACTTTATTTATCCAACTCATAGGCCTATATGTAGGTGCCTTAGGCACTGGATTTTCAGGTTTTGATTTGGAGAAATTTTAGAGATAGTAAAGTAAGTTTTGCACCACTGTTATCAGATTTACTAATCACGTGCTGAAGAGCTTACCACAAGCTGTGCTTTATGATCCCTGCTGAGTAAAAGCTGCAAACATTTTTCCCTTCTCAATCTTATTTTCTCCTGATGGAGCAGAGCACATCCAGTAATGAGTCCAAAAGCAACAAAATACTGTGTAGCTCTGGTCCTGAGGAAGAATGAGGAGGTGGGAAAGCTGTTCTGATTTTGTTTTATCTTGCAGAGGGTATTTAGCACAGCCAGTTTTCTTAGTGTCCTGCTGTGAGACTTTTTGATATCTGAATCTGCTGCTGACCTTTTTTTACTTTTTCCTCAATTATTTTGCATCCTGTGAGTTAGTAGCTTGCTTTTTATTCAAACAGATGAAAATGCCTGAATAAATTGCCAGCAAGATGCCCAATCTTAGAGTATTAATCTAATACAAAATAAAAAGCAGATACTAAATTGTTAAGCAGACAATTTCCATACTGGGGGTGGGTTTCCTGAAGTGCCTGAAAGGCATTTTTAAGCCCTCTGGAAAAATTCACCTGTGTGCGTTGTAAATAACAAAGAACACTAAGCAGAGAGGTGAGCTCTGCATAATAACCTGAAACATTTTCACATTCACAGCTCAGTTTTGAAAAAAAAAATTGTAAATGGAAGGGAAGGGCTGGAAAAACCTGGTCCATGCAAGCATTAGTAATGAATGTTATGTCCATACTACATTCTGGATGTAAAATAATGGTTGACAATGCACAGGGGATTTTTTGGAAGAGCTGAAGGTCAAAGTAACTGAAGCCAGAATGCATATGAGCTCTAACCTGACAGGTGAACCCTGAAGCCACTAAACTATTCTACTTCTGCTGGTAGCAGTGCCCTTAGCTGTGTGTTTCCCAAGGGGTGATACTGGGGATGGCCAAGTGAGATGGCTAAATGAACACAGGCTCTTCAAGGGCAGCTGTCAGTTACATACAGTTTCACATGGCTAGGCACTAATTCGGTCTTTGCTACTACTGTCTTTTTATTACTGTTGTTGTTTTTTTCTTCTGAGCACATTGTAATCCGTTTGGAATGGTTGGTTAGGTTAGCAATAATAATCCAAAACCAGAGCTTGACATGTGCTGCTTTATTACCACCGCCCATTTCAAACAAAGCGTCTTCTCAGGGTAGAGTGGTTACGCATTTAGCTTGTTTGCTTTTTAGTTTCCATTAGACTTCAATGCCAAAACAACCTGGCTGTACCAGTGACAAGGCTGAAAGTTGGCCTGGCAACAAGTATCAATGTTTTGCCTTAAAAAGCAGTTTGATGAAGAGCCACACAAATCCCTCCCCAAAGAAGAAAGTCTTTCAAGGCAGTAACCACACAATAAAAATACATAATTTCACTTTCAGAGACCTCTTATTTTTAAATTGATTTAGGTAAATATATTCCATTTTCTGCTGAAAGAACAGATGTAGCACTTGATTTTATTTGTTATTCCTGCATGGGGCAGTAAGAGAAGGGCAGCAAAGTAATTGCACGGGTATGGTGAGCATGATTCTGCTGACAGGGGAAGAGGATGTTCCCTTCTTCTGCAACTGGATCTTGGTATGAAATTCATGGCATGTGTCTCACGATAGCCATGGTCATGGGTGGAAAGCTTTGAGAATGTGGGTTGTTGCTCTGTTTTGGACAGGTACGGTACCAGAGTGTTCACATCCTCAGTGGCACATAAATTATTCTCAAATCAAAAGACTATTTTACTGAGAATTTTATTCCTGTACTTTTATTTTATATGTGCACAATTGAAAACAAAGAAGCATTTCTGTTTTCTTTTAAAACTGAGGAATAAAGAGATACAAAAGATCCCTCTACATTGCAGGACCCTGGGAATATTTTCCATCTCTCTTTTGGGGCTGGGGCTGGCTTCTCCCTGTATTCATGTGCATTCAGACCCTTTACTTCCACACCTCTGTGTCTGTGTTCCCATGTCAAAGAAACTTTAATGTGCAAGCCAGGTGACAGGATATCGGAGCTCACTTCCTGCCACGTAGCCTAAGTACAGCTATATAAGCTGAATCCATCCAGTATGAACAAAAAAAAAGACAGATGTATGGCTAAGGCTGCCTCCTAGTTTAGAATTCTGCAGTACTTGCTATCCTTGATCACTTATCAATTTATGTAAAATAGCTGCAGGAGGGAGTAAGGAATGCTTGGATGGTACCATGGATGTTTGCCAAGAGTGGGTCACCTTAGTTCTGAATCAGGATATTGTGTAAGAGAGATCACAAATGTAGACCGCGATATGTGTGCTTGGGCAGAGGTAAAAAACTTGCAGTCATTTTAAAAGACTTGTTACAGATCATGTAGGGCAAACAGTCATTCTGTAGAGGAGGAAAAGACATTGCTGCAGCTGTTTCTCTGGTATCATTGGCATCAGTGGCATCTCTCCAGTCAGCATTCAAGTGTGCTGGCATTCATTGGGTGTTATGTTCTTCAGAAACAGAGCCTTTTGCTGTGTTTTAGTTGGTGTTAGAAAGCATGGAAAGACAGTCTGAGTAAAATTTCCTTCTTCCAATCACTGACCTTTTAAAATGTTGTGTGGTTGTTGATTGATATTTTTTTATTTTTTTTTCTGTGTGGTTATCTTGTTTGTTTGTTTTCCTGGGGTTTTGGTTTGTGGTGGGGTTTTTGAGGTTTGGTGGTGGTTTGTTTTGGGTTTTTTTTGGTTGGTTGGGTTTTGGGGCTTTTTGCTTGTTTCTTTTTGGTTTTTTGTTTGTTGTGGTGGGGGTTTTGTGTGCATGTGTTTGTTTAATTTTTATCCCTTTTCTGGCTACTATTCAAGGTATATTTGAAAGAGTAAACTAACCCTTCTGCAGGCTTACTGCTGATAGCACTCCTGCATTCTTTGTGTTTGTGTAAATGCTGCTAGAGAAGCTGTGTATGCCCAATGTGAGAGGCTTCATTGGCAGAAGGTAACCTGGTGCACTGCCCCTGCATTGGAACACATCCCACCTTTGCCTTTTGCTGACACTTATCCATTTCTTTAGAGTTTATGTTTATTAAGACAATTGCGTTTACTCATGCAGCAGGTTGTCTGGCATCTGCTAATTGCATCACATTTGTGTGTGCAAATATGCAGGACTGTGCTAACAAATGACTTTTGCTTATAAAACTTAGTAGTGTTGTTACATGAAATTGTCTCAGTTGTCTGTGGATCTGTGCTGACTTAGATCTGTACAGATGCAAATACTTTTTTTCCACAGCATAGCTCAGGAGAGTTGAGGTAAGTGGTTTTATCCAAGAACATCTTGGACAGACAAGGTTGTACATCTATCCAGTTATGGTAAAGTCCTTGTGAACTGGGTCTGGATGTCACAGATCCTGCCACTCACATGAGTGCAGATGCCTCATAATGACTTGAAAGCCAGTCAAAATAATCTTAAAGAAAATGAGCAGATCTATACTGCAGTGCAAGCAGGAGACTGAAGATTATGCAGTTTTTCTGCTGGTTAGTGATGATGATGGTAGTAGTTAGCTTGCCCCATACAGTTTCCAGGGACCATAGGAATTGTGCACTAGTTAAATGGGAACTATTCTTTCAGTTCACTTCTAACTGTATTCAGGAAGCTTGAAGCCATTTATTATATGTTGCAGACCTGATAATGAAAAAAGATGGGATCAGCAAGACTTCAGCTTCCACTCATGTAGTCACACTATAGCAAATCATAAATTAGATTTGCACAAGAAGGAATAAATGCCCAGATAATGGCATGGTACAGCTCCAAATCAAATTGTCCAGTACTTTTTTCTCATCTTCTGTATGGATCATAATGTGTTGCATCAGTAGCAGTGTAGGGTAATTTGACAATTGCTGATTTCAACCAAATTGTGTCAGCCACCTGCCAAAAATATGTGCCTTCATTTTATTCCTTTCAGGCATATGAAAAATATTGTCCTTGTCAGAATAGAAAATTGGGAATTAAGAAACAGGGTGGCTGTTCTTCTGTTCCAAATATTAGGTCTCTCCTAGCTTCTCTGCTGCTTGATAGACCCGCCTTATTTAATGTCACAGAAAGAACTGTCAGGGGGAGGTGTGGGTAGGAAGGAGGGGATTTGTTTCAGTAAATGCCTCGTTGTGACACTTGCTGAAAGGCAAGCAGTCAGAGCTGGAGGCTTTTGCAAGCACAAGTTTTTGTTCTCATTCTGAACAACGTATTTTCTTTTTAAATAAAATGCATTTTGATTTGTTAATCAGGATGTAATTGCTTTCTTTTCACTTTTGCATCTCGGACAATACTGTCCTCTGTGGGCTTTTTTTGCTACTGGGAGGTATATTCTTGAGGCTGAATGCTTCCAAAGCATCTCATTTTATTCAGGTAGTTAGGGTAATTCAGTGTATGCTGAAGGCAATTTTGTAAATTGACATTGCAGATGGGACACAAGGTGGAACTCCCTGTTTTTCTTAGGCTTATCATATTGAGCATGGATTATTTTTCTTTCAGGTGGTTTTTTTTTTGGTGTGTGTCATTGTTTGGTGTGTTGTGTTTTTTGTGTCTTTGGGGGTTTTGTTTGGTTTGTGTTTTGTTGTTGTTGTTGTTTGTGTTTTTGTTGTTTTGTTTTTTGAAGGGCAAGGATAGTGAGGACTCAGGAATAAAGACATTTGCTTTTTGTGCTTGGATGCCTTCAGGCTGTTGGGGAGCAGCAGGGGTGGCCTGCCCAACATTAGGGCAAGCTGGGATTGATAGCAAGACAGGCAGGGCAAGCACATGGTGGGGAGAGGAGGGGGATGGCTGTCAAAGTTGGATGTTGTCTGGTGGTTGCCAAGCAAGTCAGCAGTTTGCTGGAATGGGTTGTCCAGGGAGGTGTTTGAGGCCCCGTCCCTGGAGGTGTTTAAGACCAGGCTGGATGAGGCTCTGGCCAGCCTGATCTAATGTAGGGTGTCCCTGCCCATGGCAGGGGGTTGGAACTAGATGATCCTCATGGTCCCTTCCAACCCTGACTGATACTATGATACTATGGTGTGTCCTGTGTCAGCAAGACATGAGGCCAGGTGTGGGCACAGTCATCATGCAGGTCAGGCATGGCTGAGAGGCAGAGCTGGACCACAACTCCAGGCCACCCATACGGGAGGCTTCTGACAGGACTTTCTCTCAACTGAGCTGTTACTCAGCAGTCTGAGCCCAAGTTAGAGTTGCCCTGTAGCATAGCTAACCTTGAAATGGGGCAAATTAGCTCCCAGATATATGGGTGGGAAGAAGATGCAGAGCCTGCTGGTGCACTCAGGACCATGTGTCTTTCAAAGCATGTTTTCTCAAGCCCTGTTTTGTTCAAACTGTACTTCACACTTAACTTAAAGCAAAGTTAGCCTTTTCTCTTTTTCTTTCTTAAAATTTCCTCTTTATTATACCATCCTCTCCTGATTGCAGTACTTCAGACTTTCAGTGAGGAAAAAAAGACGACCCTCAGATCTGAAAGTATATGAGTGATTGTTTTGTAATCTCTCCCAGCACATTGGGCTTCTGTAGTCTGTGGCACCTTCTTAGCACGCTCCACTGGTTGTATGGTTTCTCAGGATAGCCAAAGTCCATGATTCACTATGATGGACTATGTTACAAACACTCTCCACGCCAATCGAGAGTTTTAAGTATAAGACATTTTATTGCGGGTAAAATAAGCCAAAGCAGCACGCTGGGCGGCTGGGAGTCTCCTGCTCCACAACAGCACGCACCGAGTAAGGATCCACTCTCTTCTTTTAAGGTGGAGGTATGTCGCAACCGTAACAGCCAATTCCTCATGCATAGAATGCACCCTTCTGGCTGTGCAAGTGTGAGTTCCTGATAAGGATCGGCATCCTGGTCCGGAGTCTCTTGTGAGGATATTGATAGTCTTCCCTATCTTAACCTCGTTTCTGGCAGGCTCAGTGTGTGTCAACCCAGCTGCCCCACTTCTGTAGATTTCTGCCTAACAAGCTTAAAACTAAGTACATACTGTTCAAAACAGGATGTTACATGTTCTTATCATTGAGTGGCATTGTCTGACTTGATCATGACTCCATCCTTGATCATTTATATGGTTAACAAATAATTCATCCCTTTATTTATTACAGACTACATCCTAAATTAAGTACTGAACCAAACTGCAAGGGCTGTATTATAAATAGACTGCATTATCTGCATATTTCAAAAGGATGCTAAATGGTTTTCTGGGATAACACAGGCTGTGAATAGGAAAGACAGAATCATAGAAACATTGAGGTTGGAAAAGATCCTCGGGATCACCAAGTCCAACCGATAACCCTACTCTGCAAGGTTCATCCCTAAACTATACCCCCAAGCACCTCATCCAAATGACCTTTAAACACATCCAGAGTTGGTGACTCAACCACCTCGCTGGGCAGGCCATTCCAGTGCTCTTTCTGTGAAAAGTTTTAAATTTCCTAATGTCCAGGCTAAACTTACCCAGTCATAGCCTGAGGCCATTCCCTCTTGTTCTGTCACTAAGAGACTTCTTATTTTGCCATACGATCACAGAAATGTTCTTAAAGTGTTTACCTGGGAAATAAATGATTTTTTGTTTTCAGAGATAAGTTTAACTCAGCTATTTTCTGTCTACAGAGCGGTTTTTATCCTTGTGAGTTGTCTGTACAGCTTCCCAGGAGGTTAAAAAAAAACCCCACAAAACAACAACAAACTTGCTGAGAGAAGGAAGGCAAAGTTGCTGTCTTCATTTATTTCAGAATCCTGTGGTGGCTTGGGTGTAGTGCTCCTGCACACCTGCACACTTCTTGTTACATGAGTGCAAATGGAGAACTGTTCAGCCTTTTTGCAGGCGGGCACAGGTTTGCTGCACCTGAGGAGCTGCCATTTGGAGGCTGCAAATTCCAGGCCAGTGCAGCACCAGGGCCTCTCCAGGTGTTAGCCAGATCTGTTGGATGGAATCAGCATGATGCTGAGGGCTGTGACATGACTTCTGGTGGCCTGGGGTGTGAGTGGAACAGTGTCTGCCTGCAAAAGGCAGGCATGACATTGCCTGGCTACCTGGAGTTGCATCTTCAATTAGGGTAACCAGTAACATGCAACTTTTGTGCACAAATGCTGCCCTGTAATAATAGTCCTTTTGGTGTAACCTATTGAATCACTCTCAAGCACTTTGTAAATTGCTGTAGAAGTTGTGGTTTTACTCATTCATACTAGGGGGTGGATAGAGAGCAGCATACACTAATCTCACTTAGAAAAATGTGTTTGTAGCATTTCTTGCCTTTTGAAAGATTTCAGTTCATGTGTAGCTCAATCATCCCATCATTTGAATCTTCAGAACTAACTGTTCTTTCTGCTGAGTGTGTTTTCTTCATCACATAAAAAGTGACTTTATACATACTCAAATAGCAAGATAAAGTTTGTGGATTCTTTTTTTCTTTCTTTTCTTTCTTCTTTCTGTTTTTTAATAGCAGTAACTCCCACAAACTGGTACAAGGCTTGGTACTGTGCAAGCAGTTTTTCACTCTTAGAATGCTGCTACTGAAAAGCAGATATTGTGCAAAGTACCATCGATCACTGCCGTGGTTTTATACAGTTTGTCACCATTGTTCTACATATAGCATTGAGTCACATTCAGAACTGTGGTGCAGCTCACAAGTGTTCTGTGGAGGGCAAAAAAGTGGTGGTTTGCTGTTTAAGTAACCCTCCCTACCCCCATATTTTTTATACATATATATATTTGTAGTGTAGAGAAAATGACTTTACTGAGGGCTAGTCTAGATGAGAACAGGTTTATTAATATACTGAGAAGTATATAATGTGGTTTGTAATGGTGGAGAGCGGAACAGAGCTTCTGAACTAGAATAGTTGAGGTTAAATACTAAAATATTAAAACAATTATAAATACTGGGGGGTTTTTGACAGATGGTTATCTCACAGGCAGACACAGACTGTTGCTATGTGCCTAGATTAACAGTTTGGGGATTTCCAAATAATTTCCCCAGGTTTTGTTCTGACTAAGAGCATACTGTATCTCAGGTTAAATCAAACTGAAATGCTGCATACATGTGTCTTTAAATAAAGAGGTGAATTGTGTAATTTTGGGTATTTTTTTTAATAGAGATTATAATTCCTGCAGTGCCACAGTGCCCTGGATATATTGCTAGGACCATTGTGCTTCTGCCAACTAAGACTGTGTCCAGTTTAATGTGTCCAGTTCTGGGCCCCTCAGTTTAAGAAGGACATTGACACTTGAACGCTTGAACGTGTCTAGAGAAGGGCAATGAGGCTGGTGAGAGGCCTTGAGCACAAGCCATATGAGGAGAGGCTGAGGGAGCTGGGGTTGTTCAGCCTGGAGAAGAGGAGGCTCAGGGGTGACCTCAATGCTCTCTACAACTACCTGAAGGGTGGTTGTAGCTGGGAGGGGGTTGGTCTTTTCTCTCTAGCAACCAGCACCAGAACAAGAGGACACAGTCTCAAGCTGCACCAGGGGAAGTTTAGGCTCGAGGTGAGGAGAAAGTTCTTCACTGAGAGCGTCGTTCACCATTGGAATGTGCTGCCCAGGGAGGTGGTGGAGTCACCATCCCTGGAGGTGTTCAAGAGGGGATTGGATGTGGCACTTGGTGCCATGGTCTAGTCATGAGGTCTGTGGTGACAGGTTGGACTCGATGATCTTTGAGGTCTCCTCCAACCTTGGTGATACTGTGAATAACCCCAGGCTACTACAGGATTCAGATTTTCCCTGAGATTTGATTTATTTCTTCTAACACAGCACTGATTTAAACAATCTCCCTGTGAATGTGCTTTAGTGATTCCATCAGGAAGTTTCTTGTATTTTTTTTTCCACTTGGCAGATTTTTCTGGCTGCATTGATGGAGATGTTAATTGACTCTGCCATCATTGCCCACTTAGCACAGTAAATATTGTAGTAAGCACATTAAATGCTTTCTTTTTATGCTAAGCTTTCCTTGATGTGTTGGAGCATGTATATGTAAACCAGTATCTACCTTTGTTGGTGTAATATCCATTCTGAAGTGGGGAAACTAAGACTAAAAACCCAATTCTTTCAAAGGCGAAATGACCTCAAATTGACAATTGGAAACTTTTAGCACTTGTTGGAAAGGTTTCATTTTTGCAAAGGGTTAGCAAAGCATTTGTGTGAGATTTCTAACTAGTTTTTATCTTAAAATTATGGATTGACAGAATTGTCAGCTTCCATGAAGAAATCATGTCAGTTCCCTTGAATTTGTTAAAGGAAATTCTCCTCCTGTGCATGTTCATCCCTGAAGATTCAGTAAAAGAAAACACAAATTATTTTGAAGATTTTATTGTATATGTTTAAGGCAAAACGATAATTAGATACTACAGAAGAAAAGGGCAAACTTCCAAAACTGGATCAATAGGTGGCACAACCCAGAGACCAGAGACACTTAAGCTGGAGGAGAGAACCATGGGAAGTGGTCCAGTAGTGCTCTGTTAGCAAAGCAGTAGAGGATTGATGGGTTGCCACTGGGAATACGTTTGAGAAATGTATTGTGAAGTTACATTGAAAACTCTTACTTAATGTAGACAAACATAGAATACAACCATAGAATGCACTGGCTTGGAAGGGACCTTTAAAGGTAATCTAGTCCCACCCTGCTGCAGTAAACAGGGACATCTTTAACTAGATCAGGTTGCTCAGAGTGCCATCCGTCCTGACCTTGAATTTCTCCAGGGATGGAGCCTCCATTATCTCCCTGGGCAACCTGTTCCAGTGTTCTGCTGCCCTCGTAGTAAAAAAGTCCTTCTCAATGTTCAATATAAATATACCCTTCTCTGTTTTAAAACCATTGCCCCTGTGTCTTATTGCTACATGGCCTTGTAAACAGTCCTTCCCCACCTTTTTTGTAGGGCCCTTCAGGTACTGGAAGACCTCTATAAGGTGTCTCCCTGGAACCTTCTCTTCTCCAGGCTGAACACCCCCAACTCTGTCTTCGTAAGAGACGTGCTCCAGCCCCTGATGATTTTTGTGGCCCTCCTCTGGCCTTGCTCCATCAAGTCCACGTTTTACTTGTGTTGAGGGTCCCAGAGCTGGACACAGTACTCCAGATGAAGTCTCACCAGAGCAGAGCAACAGAACCACCTTTCTTGACCTGCTGGCCACACTTGTTGTAGTGCAGCTCAGGATGCAATTGGCCTTCCAGCCTGCAAGTGCACGTTGCTGATTCATGTCCAGCTTTTCATCCATCAGCACCCACAAGTCCTTTTCCGCAGGGCTGCTCTCAATCACATCCTCCCTGAGCCTATATTGATAACTGGGATTGTCCTGACTGAGGTTCAGGACCTTGTACTTGGCCTTGTTGAACCTCATGAGGTTCACCTGGATCCACTTTTCCAGCTTATTTGGTCAGATCAGTAATGCAGAGCAGCAGAAGGGTTTGAGAAAGGGCAAAAGCCCATGCAGTATTTATTTCCAAGTGGGAATCCTTTGGATTTAGACATTTTGTGTTAACTCCCAATATTTCAGTATGTTTTAACAGTGTACGTTAAGAGAGGTAGCACCTTAATCTTGTAACTCTAATTGAGTGAGCATGTTTTGTCTGCTTGTATTACTAGCTCATGACAGCCCTGATCGACACTGGGGAGTAGGCTTTATGACCAGGAGGGATTTCAGAGGTGGATTGCTGTGCAGGGATAATCTGGAATTTGGTTCAGAAGAAGCCTGCTAAATCCTGCAGCAGTATCATGAGGAATCACAAAGTCTGTGGAGGTGGAGCTTGTGGTAGTGGGGTAGTTGGTACAGCAGAGCCATTCAGAGAGCAGCTTTGGTCCAGGAGCCTGTAGAAGAGGAGGTGGGAGGAAGAACTGACAACTGATGGGGGGCAGAGAGGAAGAGGGTGCTTGACATGGGAGAGCAGCAGGATGATGTGGCAAATTGGAGTGTAAGTGCTGTCCTTTCCTTCAGGGTTCGAAGACTTACATCCAGGCATTTAAGGCTGTGGATTTTGTGGCTCCCTGTGGAGTGTACAGTCCTTTCATGTGACTTCTTTTAACTTATTTCTTTATGTCCTGCTAAAAGTTGTCCATTTCTTTGCAGGATGGACAGACCAGGTTATCTGTGTCTGGCTCTAAATGCCTGAGATCATGTTTCTCGTTAACCACTAATCTCTCTCTTCCTGGTCAAACACTTAATTCTGTGGAATAATCTCACCGCTGTAGGACCTTGTGCCAATTCAGTCAGTGCAGGCTGCCTTAGTCCTTTGTATTGTATTTGCTAAAACTTCCTGCTTGGTTTCAAGTACTCTTGAAGAAGGTATTGCCTCCTGTAAAAAACATGATAAATTCTGGAGATAAGAGTTCCTTCTAGTGTGTCTGTCTTTTTGCTTGGTTGGTGAGGGGGCTAGGGGGATTTGTGTGTTGGGTTTTTTGTTTTGTTTGGTTTGTCCCCACAAGGCAGACATTTTAATTGAACCTCATTATCAGTTATTCAGGCATATATTAGCATTTCCTTCTAATAAATACTTCTTTGGATATCAAGTGATTTACTCAGAAAGAAATTTCACTGAGAAGGCTCTGAATAGTTTATTATTGCAGTACGATCCAAAGTGCCTCTAAAACTCTTTGAGGTTTTAGTTGCACAGATTAAAAAAATATATAGGTCATAAAGTAATTTTTGCTAATGGTTTAATAAAGTACTCACTGTTAATTGCATGTGTTGCAATATTCTTATACCTCCACTTGTTCTGTTATAGCAATTGCATGGCTGCTCCTAGATCTGTGCTGATGTCCTCCATTATGCAGCTTCCAGACAAAGCTGTTTTGACGAGCAAGACAGAGCATGGTGGCAAAAGTCCCATTCCCTCCCTTCACAGTAGTCAGCAGGATGCTGTGCTCCTTGTACCAGGGCCTACAGAAAGACTTGAACTGTGAGACCAGCCAAATGCAGCCTTGAGAATCTGCCCCCAGCAGCATCCTTGTAATAAATGTGCTCAGGTGTGGGTGGTTTCTCTACTTGACTTTCGATATGGCCTCAGGAATTTGTTTTCTGAGCAGCCTGGCTTTTGGGTGCATCTTCAGTGATCATTTTGACTGCCACCCTCTAGAATCCCATATTATTATATGAACATGTTTAAAAATCTGTTTAGAATATGCATTGTCAGGCAGACAAACTGAAATCTGAAGTGTTGCACATCCCTGCAGTAACACATCTGTGAAGCATTTATGATGTTTTTAAGATTAGCAGTTAGCTGCTAAACTTTTAGGCATTATTACTTTTTGTCCATACCAAAGGGAGAGCTGGAGCTGCAGATGGCTGCTACCCAGTGTCCTTATCAGACAGAGATCTCTCATTGACAGCCTCTTGAACTGTAGCTGAACATCATGACCTGGTCCTCTGCTTCCCTGAAGGGCAAATAGATTCTCATGTTTTTCAACTCATGAATGCAGTAGGTGGTGTGTCTCTTGTGCCCACAGAGGTGTAGAGGAGTGAGCTTCTTCAAAGGCTAGTGTCTTGGGCTGAGCTGGAGGTGTGAGTCACAGGGTCATTGCACGGCCCCAGGACCCAGAGGTACTCCTTTGGTTTACGTCCTGGACACAGCTGAGGATGTGGGTCGCACAGGGGCCTCTGCATCCTCATGGGCAGGGAGCTGCTCTCACTGTTGACATTATGGGCAGAGTAGGTGGGAGGCATGGGTCACCACCTGAGATTCTGCCTCTCACACACAGAGGTGCTTACATCTTTCTAGAGGAATCCATCAGTTTCTGAGATGTGACAAGCTCTGTGAGCAAACTGTGCAACTGGAAGGAGCCCCTGCTCTGTTTTGCTTCTCTGAGCATTTACCACAGATGTAAGGTGAAAATTAATTCCAAAGTGGAGGTGATGTCGGGCCGCTACAGCAGCTAACATTTGTGGGTTTGACTGTAGAGAAGGGCCGTGTCAACAGCCTTGAACGTTTTTGGTGCTTTTTGGAGTATTTATATCAGCTTCTTTAGAGTCAGATTTGCAGTTTTGTTTTACATGTGCAAGAGCACAACTCAAGGGAGATGTGGTGTACAGTCCTACTTGTGACAGGGTACTTCAGATATTACAGCTCAGTAGAATATGGTCCACAGGCCTATTTGTGACAGGGCATTTCAGATGTTTTCAGAAACCTTAGCAAGTGAGTACTGTGCTCTCTGAGTGTGTCATGTATAGGACTGTAGGGCATCTCAGAATTTTTTTCAAACAATATTCTTCTAAAAACTACCATAGTGACTCCCCTCACAGTGACTTCTGTAACAGTGATGACTCCCTGAGATCCTGAGGCTGTTTTGGGGGAAGTTACAAGAATTTGTACTCTTTAATATACAAAGAACTCAGTACTTTAGGTGATATTCACTACTGTGAAGTGTTCTTTGGGGGATAGGTTTAGGTAGCTGGCCTCAGGAAAACAATGAACTGTACTAATCTGTAGGATTAAAACACAGTTCAGGGGTTTGTAGCCTCATGCTTGTATGTATTTTTCCCATGGTCAGGGTCAAAGTGTGTTCTTAAAATTACCACATTTAACTTAACCCTATTTTATTCTGCAGTTTTACATTTCCTAAACAATCTACCAGTGGGACACACAGCCCTTGGTCAAGAAAAACCAGCAATGTTATGTAAGCCCTCTTTTAGAGAGCCCATGTGATGTATTTCAACAGAAAATCTTTTACAGCTGTCTTCTGTACTGCTTATCACACTCTGAGCAATTTTCTTTGAACCAAATGGGTCAGTCACCATCCTCACCTCACTCTTTTAACCAGCATATCTTTTTCTTGTGATTTTAAGGCCCTGTTTCTCTACAATATTATGAAAGAAATGCAACTGTAATACTGTGTATTCATTTGCACTGACAGGAATAGGTTATTTTTCAGAAAACCAAAACTGGTGTGGAAACTAGAAAAGATAGTGGAAGTTGTGAAATGTGATGTAAAGTCTGGTGATTTTGTTGTACTGTTATATTGGGAGGGGACAAGATACATACAGGTTTTGCAGCCTGTGGTGGGTTGAAGTTTCCCCCACAGCATTAACTCAGCCAGACTAACCCAGTTAGAAGCAAATGAAAGCAATGAAAGCTGTATTTACAAGCCAAAACTACACTCTACAATGGAATGCAATGAATATGTACAAAATATACAGTATTTATAATATTATACAGATATTTGCAATTAGCAAACAACACGGAAGCCCCCTGGTCCAGAAGACCAGGGAAATGGTTACAAGCTGTGCCAGGGCAGGTTTAGGCTGCATACTAGGAAATATTTCTTCATTGAAAGGGTTATCAAATGTTGAAATGGTCTGCCCAGGGCAGTGGTGCAGTCACCATCCCTGGAGGAGTTCAAACTGTGTGGCCATGGTCTACTGTTGACCCTTCAGTACCGAGTTGAAGGTTGGACTGGATGATCTTTGAGGTCTCTTTCAACCAGATATGTTCTGTGATATATATTCAAGTGCACGATACTTAAATGCTGATGGATTGAACAGGTGATGTCATTTTTCCCAAGTACATGAAATTGTTCATTACAAATGGTGCCCAAACTCACTCTGCTGTGGGAGGATCCTTTGTGAGATATTCAAAGATTAAAACAAACCTATATGTTCTAGTAACACAAAGGAACATTTTTCCTTGGAACTGGTGGGTGGATAAAATTCTTCGGTTAGGTTTATAAAAAACTCTCTGCGGGCTGTGTGGAGAATTGCCACATGCTTCTCATAGATTCCAAATTTCTGCCATAGCAAGTCCCACTGGTTGCAACCACAGGCTTTATTGTTTTCTGTACTCTCCTTTGCAACCCTCAGCAAAGGGAGGCGATGCCAGAAGTCCTGGAAAACAAGAGAGAGAGGCTGCAAGCCAGGCCTACACTGCTGCATTCCTCTGCGATGGTAGGCCCGGCTGTGTGGGCTTGATTTCAGCGCTTCGTTGTAAGTCAGTGCCATGGACAGCCAAGTGACCCAGCACCATGAAAACATGCAGAGTGCAAGGCAGCTTGTGGAATCAAGTGGACTGGTTTTAATTACAATCTTGAGATCAAAATCTGTTTTCCCACAGGGGATATTTTTAGCTTTTTTGAAGGCCTCTTTTTACTTGCATATTTCTTTACTTGAATATGCTCACAAGTGTAGGATACCTTCACACGCCCATGAGGAGAATCAAAAAGTCCAGATCTGTTTTCTCTTTGCTGTGGTTTGTGCCATGTGTATGTAAATTGGTGGCTTGCTTTATATGTGGCTGGTCATTGCAGTTAGGTGAAGGCAGCAGGTGGCTCAGTAGAAAACTTCTGCAAGACTTCAAAAATTAGGAGTGCCTGGCAATTTCTTACAAAGGCGCACCACTGAGCTGCAGAGATACCTGTATAGATAGCCTGTGCTATTAAAACCCCATTAGAATGGGGGGGGAGGAGGAAATTAAGCTTAGGGTAGTGACAGACAATGTGTAACTTAGCCCACCTAGTTAATTTCTTGTGTCTTAAATTTGGTGTGACTTTTAGAGTAGGTTTAAGGCAAAAAATGTCTATTGTATTTCTGGCTTTAAGCTTCACCATCATCCCTAACAGGAGGACACATAGAATTGGTGCACACTTACTGCTAGAGGTCCCGTGGTTTGAAACACATCGCTGACTGGCTTGCTCTGACCTCTTTCCTTTGACATGGCCAGAATGGATGTGGCTATTTCAGCTTCTGCCTGATGCAAATAACACAGGGTGTACAAGTTTGGGGAAGGTCTGGTAGAGTGTTTTTTCTTCATTAAGTCTAAAACGTGGCTCCCAAAGAGTAGCACCTCATAGTGAGTATTGGAACATAATGCATTTCAGCCCACGGCAACCACATGTTAGTATTTGGACTTAAGGCACGGAGTATGACATTGGGTGATTACTGCAAGTGTTTTCATGTCTGACATGCAGATGCTAGGAGTTGTGTGTGCCTTGGTGAAATGCCTGATACAGAAGAATTTTCCAGCGAGAGGACCCCTGGTGATGGTATATAAAACATCTCTGACTTGGACAGTATTACTGCTTTTTACACAGTGATACTGTAAAGCTTAGTTGCCTTCAGGGGAGCAGTAATGGTAAAGACAAGCTGTAATGAGTACAAAGTATTTTGGTAAGGTTTTGGGGTTTTTTAAATTTTATTTTGTATTTGTTTCATGGAACCAACCCTCTCAGATCATAAAAATGCTAGCAGAACCAAAAAATTAAGTGCTGTTTGATAATTCACAAGGTAAGATTTAGGCATGTTTATTAGAGTGTCATCATTCCAACTAGATGCCACATTCCTGTGTGTTTTCATCTGGTCATGGATTGTCTTTACTAGGTAAGTTGAAAAGATCACCCTATCAAGAGGCACCGCAGCACCAGTTCCCCACAGTGCTAGTGCTACCCATTACAGGGATTCCTCTTCAGAAGGATATTCAGTGACAAGGGCACTGTTGTTAGCTTTACTGCAGAAGGATGCTTCAGGGATGCATTTGCCTTAAAACCAGTGCTCTTGTAATAAGCCAGGCCGGATGGAGGAACCTGGAAACTACCTCAGTGCCAGGCAAGATTGTGGAACATCAGACAACAAGGCTGGTGATAGGTCTCGAGCACAAGCCCTGTGAGAAGAGGTTGAGGGAGCTGGGGGTGTTTAGCCTGGAGAAAGGAGGCTCGGGGGAGACCTTGTTGCTTTTTACAGCTTCCTGAAAGAAGGTTTTAGTCAGGTGGGGTTTGGTCTCTTCTCCCAGGCAGCCAGTGACAGAACAAGAGAACACAGTCTCAAGCTGCACCAGGGGAAGTTTAGGCTCAAGGTGAGGAGGAAGTTCTTCACAGAAAGAGTTATTTGCCATTGGAATGTGCTGCCCAGGGAGGTGGTGGAGTCACCATCCCTGGAGGTTTTCAAAAAAGGATTGGATGTGGCACTTGGAACCATGGTTTAGTTGTCATGAGGTGTTAGGTATCAGGTAATAGATTGGACTTGATGATCTCTGAGGTCTTTTCCAACTTGGTTGATTCTGTGATTCTGTTGAACACATTGTCTGGGACAAGTCTAGAAGAATTGAGGGGGAAATAAAAAACAACCAAGCTGTTGATTACCCTGATGAACTTGCAAACTTGTTATCACTTCGTAATCCAGCACTGTATTTATAGATGCAATAAGTGTGTATTGCCTGAAGTGTTGTGTTCGTCTTTTAGCTGTTAAGCATTGGGTCCCTCAAATGAAAGAGGCAAACCTAGGAAAGCAGATGGTATTTGCTGTTCAAGGACAGAGTTTATTGGTTGTGTTACATAAAATTTTACACTTTGCCTCAGTATAAATATGACCTTGAAACAGTTGCTGCCATATTGAAAGAGTGTATTTATTTATTCTATTTTAAGCAGTTTCTGAGGGACCAAACTAATACTGCTTGTACAAACAATGCATACAGCAAGCCCAGTATGTAAAATCTGTAAGTCCTTTCATGTCCCCCAAGCAGGGGGTTGATGATTTTAATTATCCTTATGCAACAGTGGATGTATGTAGTAAAGGATATTTGTTTCTGGCAGATCATATTGACAGTCTTCAGGATAAACTACTTCACAGGTAGCTTTCTCCAGCTTTGCTTGCTGAGCTTTGAGAATTCTGAGGCGAGTTCTGACAATGGTATATCTTAGGATGACAACAAGATCTACTGTCTGGTACACTGAGAGAACTGAGAAAAAAACTCTCAGGTCAGTTTGGAAGGTTTATTTATGCCAGTGTTGAAAGAACAGCACTAGTGTTACAGGCACCATTGGCAGCCAGCAAGCTTTTCACTGCCTGGCCTCTTGAGAAGAAGGTTGCTATCACTTCTGGAGAGATTTTACTGGGTCTCTTACTTGGTACTTGTGCAGTGATGCCAGAGTACCTCAAATGTTCAAGGTTGTGGGGTTTTTCAGCAGATCTGGAGTACACATTTTAGGTTGGTATCAGAAATGAAGTGAGAGGAATTGCACTTACTTTTTCATACTGCAGTACTTAGTATCAAAAAGAATATTTTTTCGTTACAGCATAGTCTTATGCTAAGAAGTTCATAGTCCTGTTCTACCTGGCCAAATGCAGTATTTATTTCCTTCAAAGTATGAGCATAAACACTATAGACATATTGTCACTCCTTCCTCCTGCTAAACCTGCAAAGATGGGTTTTTCCATAAGAGGATGCGAACTGGCATTTCCCTTGTTTCCATCAAAACGTTTTGGTGTTTTCCTACAAGCTATTCTTCACCTCCTCCATGGCTGCTTTTCAACAGGAGAGGGCCAAGGCTATTCTTCACCTCCTCCATGGCTGCTTTTCAACAGGAGAGGGCCAAGAAGTTCTTCACTTGGAGAGATGAGTTCTTGTGTGAGTCTGAAAGAAATTGTGCCAAGATGCAGGTATTAGCAAAGGTCTAGACTGAACAGATCTTGTCTGACCTGTTGATTTTGAGTCAGGAAGTAGCTCTCTCTCAGGGCAAAATGCTGCCTACAGAGAACAGCTAAGAATCAGTATTGCATCAGGAATTCAGGAAAGCAGCGTTCGTCAGGCTCATCTCATCAGATTTTATGTGGAAGTTCCAGTCATCTGTCCACAACAATGCAGGCAAAATGTCAGCTCTAAAATTGTGTTGTGCCTTTACCAACCGCAGTGCAACCCTTTTCCACAGGCTTGTCCAGTGATTTTTATTGGCTTAATCTTGGTATTTTGTTCAGCTGTGTTCAACAGAAGTATATACAGCTCTGTAGTAACAGGTATTTACGAGTCAATCTATACTGGGCCAGCTAGGGGCTTCCACTTTATATGGTAGTTTTAGTACTAAGGTCTATTGTAAGGAAAGTTGTGCCACAAGAGACCTCTTACTTGCTGCTTCATCTAATCACTGTGGAAGTGTACTGAACTCAAGGGAATGGAAACCTTCACAACTTTCCATTCTTGTCTGGTAAGAGCTTTATATGCTCTATAATGTCTAGTGTATGGCATGAGGGAGGAAAGTCAAAAATGTGCTTGTTATGCTTAGCAGAAAGCTGCTTATTTTTGTGGAGGTTTGGTCTACACCTTTATTAGCCCATAAGAAAAGCTGAGTCTCTTGTGCAGAAAAATACTCTACCTTCATTTACTCCAAAGCTATAGACAAAATTTGCCTCTGGGTGGATTTTTTTTTTCCCCCTGAAAGTGATAAACTTTGGTGAGGAGGGAGGGAAGACAGTAAGCTGTAATGGAAGCAATCTCTTGGCTGACTGCAGTAGGAGAGGAGTTAACTCATGTGAATCTGTGTTATGAGACACACTGGCACCTCTCTCTGCATTCATTCTGCTAGAAAATGGGAAAAATGTTTGTGTAAAGGCTAAATGCACCAGCAGATTGGTTTGAGTCGTGTTCAGAGCTATAACCAACTGTTTGTTTCACAATTATGCTGCATGCCATCTATTCCAAAGAAAAATATTTGTTCAAAATTGATTTCCAACAGTTTGACAAGCATCAGACAAACCCAGTAATTAGATCTGTGAAGTGAAATGCCTGATGGCATATTGCCTCCTAACCATATTAGTGAAGTTAGGCTGAGAGCCATTTCATGTCTGCGGTGTCTTAGCATAATGAGGATGAATCAAGCTTTGCTGTTCAGATCTAACAATGCAGACATAATTCTTTCCTCCCCTCCCAACATACTTCTATTGCATAGCCTAATGGCTGTAGACACTCCATTCTGCTGTGAGCTGTACTGCAGTTGAAGTCTAAACCAGGAGCTGGATTGTACCTCTCACTGGTGCCCAAGGAAGAGAGTTGGAACTGCCTGAGGCATTTTGATTGGGTAAATCCTTCCTTTCCTAAAGCCACTTGGCAAATGACCAGGAGATCCATGGCTCTGTTTGCTGAACCTTTCTTTGCACCAGTTTACTTGGTTTGCACACATTCTCTCATCCCCTTTTCTCCTTTCTGGTCTGATCAGTGGGTACTCCCACTGCATGCTGTGCTTCTTGGTGCCATTTCCAGCAGCAGAGTTCTGGCTGGAAGTCAGAACTTGCCTTGCTACTCTGACAGGTGGTCTGCGCTGGTCTGCAGGATGAACAGGATTTGCTACACTTGCCTTTGATACAGCTGAGCACAAAACAGTTGCTGAACACCCCCAGCTCCCTTAGCCTATCCTCATAGCAGAGATGCTGCAGCCCTCGGATCATCTTTGTGACCTCTTAGCACAGAGCTGGAACCCAGACATCCTCAGCTGCAGCTTAGATGTAGTGCTGATGGTTGTGCACTTTGTCATTTTTATTCTTTCAGACGTCCTTGATATTACCAGAACGTCACTTAAAGCCAGATGTTCCAGAATAGTGCTTTTCAGCCTCTTAAATAATGCAAGGCAAACTATTACTAATACATTGCACATATGCCTTACCACTACAGCTTACTGTACATCTTGAAGTCTTTGGTGTTACAAATCTGAGTAAATTTTAGGTGTCACCTTTTGTTGTTCAAGTGACTGAAACCAGGTAAGTCAGTACAAATTTCAGAGGTTTTACTTATCAGCATTTCAGTAAACTTTCTGAAACATAACTGAGAACTCTGTTGTATTATTGCTGTCTTACAGAAGAAATAGGATGAAAAAAACAACAACAACGAAAACCCCAAACTCCCAAGCAAACAAAACAAACCAGGAAATACACATTGTATTTTATATACTGAAGAGTACTGCTTTATAAGAGTACCGCTTTATAGTGATTTGTCATTGGAATGGGCTGCCCGGGGAGGTGGTTGAGTCGCCGTCCCTGGAGGTGTTCAAGAGGGGACTGGATGTGGCACTTGGTGCCATGGTCTAGTCGTGAGGTTTGTGGTTACAGGTTGGACTCGATGATCTTTGAGGTCTCTTCCAACCTTGGTAATACTGTGATACTGTGATAAATAGAGATTACTTAAGCTAAAATGAAAAGTTGACTAAAAATGTCCCTAGAATTAAGTGACAAAATTTCCATTTTCTTACCCTGAGACATGAAGGACAAGAAAAAGTAAACTAGTAATCAGTCACAACAATCTCTAGTTACAATAAAATATACTAAGTATTCAGTGTAGTGTATTTGTTAATGTGCTTTCAGGTGTTTGGAACGAGTAAATAATGCTTAATCCTTAAGATTTCCTACAAATATTTAAGCTGCTGTCATGTGTTACTGCAATCAATATTTGCAGTTTGCTGTGGCTGTTGACCTAAGCTTCTCTTGAGAAAACAAGATAGGAGAATATGCTTCAGCTTTTATCAGCTTACTTTTCCTCATTTATTTTACATCATTTGTAGAGAGAGCAGCAATAAAAAAAATGTGAGAGGAATTACAAGTATCTGCAAGAAAGCAAGACTGGAAAGGAGTGGAAGATGAAAATCTTGTAATCCTTAACGCATAAAACTTAACACATTCCAACTGTTAGCTTAACAACTTCTTTCTGGGCTGCCTTCTGCGTGGAAGAAGACTGCAGATTTCTGTACACATAAGGAGTGACTATCATGAGCAGCTCTACCAAGTGACCCACGAGAAGGGTATTTGTATCCAAGGACACCCCATCAGAGATTGTGTAAAACAGGTTTCCATGGTCTTGATGGTAGCTGTTCCTTGAACAGCTGAGGCTGAGAGGTCCCAGATAATGAGAGGCTCATGTAAAGTGTTACTTTGATTCTCAAGAAATGGGATAAAGTACTAAGGAAGCATTAAGGCACAGTGGTTTTACAAATACTCACATGCGGCCTAACCCCTATGAAAGGCAGCAGGAGGTTGGATTGAACGTTGTTTCATGGCAAGCGCCTTTGGAATTTCTATTTCGTTTCATTAACAGACTGTTCAGAAATGTTGGTCCATCCTCATTTTGGAACGGAGTCATTCTGTATACAGGGAACAACAGGTTTTGTTCTCTTTGATCAACATGGACAGGAGAAATTATGTCTGAAGCAGGCTCCAGAGCAGCACAGAGTGAGGGGAAGTGGAAAGGTGGCATTGCCTTCAGGGGTCCTTGGCCATGCCTCTAACTGCTCAGCATCTGGCTGCCTCCCACTTTTGGGCTAATATGAGGATGTGATTTTCCCCATGTTCCCACTTTTGCTGCTTTCAATGACTTTATTCACTTAAATACAGACAACACTTTAATAGCCTTCTGGTAATGACAATGAATTCTGCTGTACTTTTTAACCCATTATACAGGGGTTTATAAAAAATTATAAATGCCTGGAGACCTCTTCCTCCCTGAGCAGCTTTTTCATGTGCAAGTGATACAGTACAGGAAGGGTGCTCTGATGTAATGAGAGAACGTCATCTCACAGGGAGAAACAAAAGAATATCAGTATCATATGCACAGCATTTATAGTGGGTTTTAATAGGAGAAGTCTAAATATGTATCTTTAAATGAACAAATAAGCATGTTTACATGCTCCATTAGTTCTGGATATCCTGAAGACATCATTAAAGAGATCTGTCTCTCCTAATGAACTTGAAGACTTTGATTAGTTAGCTCAAATATTAACAGTATCTGGGTTTTTTTTACATATTAGAGAAGACTTAAACATGCAGAAAATCTAGAGGAAACTTAAGTTACTGAAATAAAGCATACAGAAAGATGTGCACATTATAGCTTACTGGGTATGCACTGGGAGAAGCTACTTTTGTGGCACAAATACCCTCCTTTGTTGCTTCCCAATACCCGTATTCAGTGACACAAAGAACAACTGTTATCAAAAAATATTAGTATGCAGATGCTCTGGTGTTTTGTTAATGCATTTAATTAAATACAATAGCTCTTTTGTTTGCTCTTCTTCTTCTGTCCTTGAATGGATTTGTATTATGGTATAGAATCTAGGCTTAGAGTTACTGTTTAAAATGTTTTGCAGTTCTAGAACGTGTCATATATCCAAGATTGTTACTTTCTCTTTCATTCAATGCAGAAAATCATTTGGGAAGTTTAATAGTTTCTGATAAGTTTGAAAGCTCATTTTCAGGAAACCCCAAATCCCAGTGTTGCCTGCAGGTATTTTCCTTCCCCCTCACCCCTGATAAGGTCTTCGTTCACAGTTGGCATTGGTTAAATAATTGTATTCCTGAGAAATACTATCAGATGTTGTAGCCAAAGAAAATTTCCTTGAAGTTCCCCAACATTTTCTAGGTAGTTTCCACAGAAGAAAAATGAACTTGCGTAGCAAAACTGCACGTTGTGTTTCTATACAAAAAAACTGTAGCAGACTGATCGCATCAAATTGTGCCTTAGGTACTGCTATATATTTGCAAAAGCCATCATTACTGTCTTGTGTCATTATTCATTGAATTATTTCAGTTGTTCTCAGTTCTGAGAAAAGGTTTCTTTAGTGCCCTGTGGGTGGGCAAAATCAAATTAAATGACCTTGTCTAGTCTAAAATTGCTCTGGTGAATCAGCAAAGTACTTGAGCCTTTGAAAACGTGACAGTAGTTGCCAGAACTCTCTCTTCCATGGCAGCAAGGGCCAAATCAATTGGGGATGTAACTGAGGCAATTAGAAGACCCTAAAGGTAACGTGACTAACTTATTTCTGAGATTTTGAGTCCCATTAACTCAAAAAATGTTTTAGACACCGAGTGGTTGTGTGTCTGCCCTGAAGATTGCTTCTCAAGCCATGACCCTACTAGCAGTCTTTTGGTGTTCCCTGGAGCTAAGACATATTTGTCAGTGGGGGCAGTTTGCTTTAGAACAGTAGGAACAATAGCAGAGATTCTAAAAGCCTCCATAAATCTTTTTGTCACTGATAGAAATAGCTACTACAGTTTAAGGGTTAAGTGTGCTGCAGCTGGTTCTTTTCACATCTTTTACTGCTTGCATCAGAACATAACAGTGGAGAAAGCAGCAGACATTTCACTGATACCACAGAGGTCTGTCTTGGCACCTTTCGTGGCTGAGAGATCATCAGTTTCTGATAATTGCTTTTGTCACTTCTCACAAGCACTAAATGCAAGTCAGACCGTGTTGCTCTAGGCCTTCAGCATCAGTGTGAGAACATGGTACGCCAAGTGCTAGGATCAATCCATGGAGAAAAACTGTCATGGGAGGCCAATCAGAAATTGGAATGTGTCTCATTAATAGCACCCTCTGCCTTTTTGAAGAAAGGACAACTTAAAAAGTGGAAAGAAGCCTCCCCTCCTTACACTTGTGTGATTGGTATTGAAGTTACAGTGAGGAATTCCAAATGGGGACAAAACACAAAGCTCTGACCCTGTGGACAGGGAACGTGCACTTGCAAAGGCACAGGCCTGCAATATTGTCTGCTTTATTTTCCCATTTTGGAGAAAACCAACACATTTTAAGAGTTGCAGTCCTCAAGGGAAAAATTATGGGAATTCTGATTGTTTCACTGATAGAGTCTCCTCATCAGTAAGCCTGCACTATTTGGTCTATTTACAAATACATTTAATTTAATTAATGAAAAAAAAATCTCCTAGAACTACTGCAAATTTTGTGTGAGAACATCATCCTGCTTTCAGTTCCAAGATAGCTTAATGTTCTTACAGGCTGGTAGAGAACATAGTTGCATTACAACTGCACATATTACAGGGTTTGTATGAAATGAGCATCTCAAGGCAAGGGAAAGAAAGCAACATTGTTCCAGGGCTGTTTTTCACAGGCCTGTATTCATATCTCATCCTTGTTGTTTGCAGGAGAGGCAGATGTGAATCAGAACAATGGGACCTCCACGAAGAGCCCAGCGGTGACAGACTCCAAAGGCACAGCAGACCCGAAGAATGCCTGGCCCGAGGCCAACCCAGCTGACACGACCGGTCGCCCCCACTTGATCCGCCTCTTTTCCCGAGATGCCCCAGGAAGAGAAGACAACACCTTCAAAGATCGGCCCTCAGAGTCAGACGAGCTACAGACCATCCAAGAGGACAGTGCAGCAGCTTCAGAGAACTCGGATTTGATGGCTTCGCAAAAACGTTCCTCGTTCCGGTACGGATCAAAAATGGCATCTGCGAGCACTACAGACCACGCGAGACATGGATCTCCAAGGCACAGAGACTCGGGTCTACTTGACTCGCTGGGCAGATTCTTTGGAGGTGAAAGACACGTTCCCCGGCGGGGAAAGGTGAGCTCTGAGGAATAGAGAACTGCACAGCTACAGCAAAATAAAGTACAGTTACACAGGAAGGGTGGGACTGAGAGGAAGGTGTAACTGCTAGAACGCAAGAGTTGACTTAGCCAGCAAGATGGTACTTGCAAGTGTGTATTTTCATGCTTGGCTTTTAACTGAAAACAACAAGAAAAATTATAGATCTGGGAAACAAGGAACTAACTGTTCTGGGTAGTAACAAGTATTAGAAATCCAGGTGGCTCTAGGAATATTGCTGAGAGTTTTTATGACCGTTCTATGTGCTGCACTGTATGCATTTCTATGTTGTGCCATTTACAGAAACGTCAGTCTGCTTTTGTGTGTTGTTCTTAAGTATTTGCAAACCCGAGCTGGATGAGAGCACTGAATGCAAGACTGTATCCAGATAGTTTGTCACTGAGAGACAGACTGGGAAATAGACAAAAAAACCCCACTGTGGCCAGATTCTCAGCCCACTTGTGCAAGAGCATGTTGTAAGGTCAGTTGATAGCACTGCTGAGGAGATGGCTCGACAGATACTGTCCTGACTCCCAGGTGTATAACATAGTCCAGCTGCTTTATTCTGGCAAGAAGGGAAGATTTCTATTCCAAGCATTCACACTAGAAATTGCATAACAAACCATTTATTCATTGTGAATTGGAAAACAAGGTGCTGATGAAAGGAAATTACTCGAATTCTCTCCTTTTCCAAGAATAACCCACACCCTCTCATAACTTGTTTAGGTGGTATGTTCTTTATTGTTTGAATGGCAAAGTTTAAGGTATTTCCACTGTGCCCTCTGTCACATAAGTGAGAAGTGGAGCCTTGTGTTTGTATGTGTGTTCACACACTACAGAAGCATCTGCATGGTAACTACTGCAGGGCTGTAAAACCTTTGTTTTACCCAAGTACATTGTTTGATGTAGTTGTGTGTTGCAAAAAGCAGTGCTCAGAGTTTCTGGCTGGGCCTAAGTTTTGCAATGCCTTTGATGACCTTTGCTGTTACATACTTCTAACCGGTGATGCTTGCTGGGGTGGGTTAGCACAGGCAGCTTTCCCAAACTGGCTGTCTCGGAGCGTTGCATGATACCTTCTGCCCACTGGTTTGAAACTGATTTGTGATGGTGTAATGGTTGCAGGCTGTCAGCGTCCTTCATAGCTCCTGACTTTGAAGCACACTGTATTGTAGCCCTTCCTTGAACAGTTGTTGTAATGTAGAGACCACTGGATCAAAAATACTCTAGAAACTTAAAACCAGAAGCTTCTCACACTTGGTAGCCAGTACTAAGTAAGCTATGTGTTTTTCACATTTACAAACTGAGGCCTGTTCATGATAAAGACTTGGCAATGAAGCAGTTGTGTCTGTAGGTGTGTAATGGTCATGCATGGCAACAAGCAGTTGCTGTGAGAATGAAGAAAAACACTTTTCTGACTGTTCCTACAACTATCAGACTGTTCCCAACACTGATGTTTTCTGTAACCTCGTTGGCTAGCTCAACTCTTGCTGTTTTATTCATATACTGTGTTACTCAATGAAAAGTAGGATATGAAATGCTCTTTGTGTGCACCAAGGAAACAATACCAAAAACTTAGATTCTGCATACAACCTATGCAGGGGTACACACGTTCTCGTTTAGCAATACAACCGACCAACTCACTTCTTAGTAGTGAGGACTTCAAAAAACGGCTGCAGGTTGTACTGATTCTGTATTTCATCCTTTGGTGTGAACACAGTCACTATGATTCCTCACAGATTTGTGTGTAATTATGTATGAGAGGATAGGATATGTCTTAGCAGTGTTGCTCTTCAGGAAACTGCTATTTCAAAGCACTTAAATGTCTACAAAACAGTACAGAACTATGGACAATTCAGACATGTTTTACCTAGTAATTATACATACATATATATATATACACACACTTTTATTTATATATATATATATATATATATATATATATATATATATATATATATAATTTTAAGAACACCAATATATAATGTAATGGATTCCTGACTTGCAGGTCTCAGCTGGAAGCAAAGAGCAAGTTTGATGATGTTGGCAAAAGTCAGTCACATTAGCACTTCCAGTGCTAAGGTATCTCTAGCACTGCTTTACACAGTGATAATATGGGTGCATGAAACCATGTCCCAGGAAGTGCTATCATAGAAGGCTTTCAGTGCAGGAAATATTGAGCAAGTGGCACAGGCAGTTGTTTTAACTATTATTATTTAATTAGCCTTGAAATCAATGCTTTTTGGTTTCTGGTATCAAGGAAAGCTTGTGGTGGTGTTTATTTATAGATGTGTAGGCAGAGGATATCTAGCTGTCTAGTAGTCTTATTTGTGCTTAAAACCTAAACAGCTGTTACTTGCTGAATTCTGTAGAGTGTCAGAGTACTGCTGGATGGTGAAGGTGTTCATGGATGAGCTGTAATAGAATAAAGTCCTTTGGCAGTTTTCCAGACTCCACTAAGTAAACAACAGGTCTTTGGTAAATAAGATACCATGAAAAGCACCTTGAAGGATGAATTTCCAAGGCTTGAAATGGGAAAGCTTCTGTTTATTTGCTTGCACTCGTGTCTGATTTAATTTTTGAAGCACCTCCAAGCAATTCTGCAGCTGCCTTTCTTGCAATCTTCCCTTTTCAGCCAGCCCGTGCCCCAGTGGGAACGTGTATCTCAACTACCCACACCAGCGAGCGCTGGAATGCAAAGGCAACACTTGCTCTTTGTACAGATTTAGGGCTGACATTCAAGCAAAACACACAAATTCTTTGTGGAGGCATTTTCATCTCGCATCAACAGCTGAAAAGTACATTATTAATGAATAATATTCACTATTGTGTGTGGAAAGGTGGGGTCGGAACAAAGTGAGGTCTGTTTCGTGGCCTCCTTTTCTTGCATGGAGCAGGTTCTCTCTTACCCTGGAATTCTGAAGTTAAATTAAGTGTGTGGGAGTCCTGGGGCAGTAAATAAAAATAGAAATACTAGAACCTACAGAAATTCTCCTTCTCCTCTCAGCAGCAGCAAATGATTTTGCCATTGTTCTCCCAACCCCTGCCCCATCAGAATTTTTGATAACTGAAATGTAATCAAAACCAGCTTGAATTTTGTGTTCCTCAGATTTTCTTCTAAGGTAGAATATACTAAACAAAACAATCACTGTGCACAGCCTAAACTCAATTGTACTGAAGAAGAATTTTAAAGGGTCCCCAGAAAGAAACTGCAGTGCAGACATTCTACAAAGCGTGCAAGACATGAGTGTAGCTATAAGTCATTATCTTTTTTTGTTTTAATCTTTATATTTATCTAAATATTTGTAAAGCCTAAAAGCAAGTTTGTTAGAATGATCCACTCTTTGTTGTGCTTCCCAGATACTAGCTTGTATTCAACTTCAGAATGTCCTGAATGCTGTTTCGTTTCTTTTATGCAGTTGTTCATGCTTTTGTGAATTCTTTGTTTTGCCTACTAAAGTTTGGATTGTGAAACAAGAACCTTTCTCTGTCCTGGTTTAACATTATGCATTAACATACTAAACTTTAAACCATATTTGTGACACACGTGCGACAAAACAATACACTGAGGCAGCAAACCGTAGGCCAAGGCCAGACTTCATGAAAGATTAAACCAGTTTGTTTTGTTTTCACATTTTTGCTTCAGTTTTGTATGCAGTCTTGTAATGTTCTCCTGTTGCCTGTATGATGCCTTGCTCCTGTATTTCCTTCCCAATATATATGTGTTCGGGTGCATGGAATAGGGAAGGTGGGCATGGAGCTTCCCCTTCCTGCAGACAAGACAAGGTGTGAGGAGCAGTGGGGCTGAAGGTCTCGAGCTGAGCAGAACTGGGGTTTAGGATCAGCATTTCCAAACCCACCCTTAAGTTAAGCAGCTGCTGGAATGGGGATCTGCACTTAGTGCCATGGTTTAGTCGATTAGATGGTGTTGGGTGATAGGTTGGACTCGATGATCTCAAAGGTCTTTCCCAACCTGGTTAATTCTGTATTCTGTAAAAAAAGGGTTGCAATAAACATGCACAGGCAAAAAGCTTAGGAACCATGCTTTGAAATAATAATTTAAGTAATTCACATTTCGTGTGTGTGAGCTTTGATGTGTTCCACAGTACCATGAAGACTTTGACAAGTAGTGTAATCAATGCTAGTCCGACTAGTACATGCTGTGATTTAAGTAAGCACTTACTGTGATTTTCCTTTCTGAGTCTGATTTTTCAGGGAGTGGTATTGCTGGTGATGCACTGGTTTGTAAAACCTGCTGTGCAAGCAACATGCTTGGAAACTTTTAATGTTTTGGGTTTTTTTTTAATATGCCTTATGGAGGTTGTAACAATGGTTTTCATCTTTTGCTTTACACGTGCTTTATGTATTCATTAAACTCTTTACCTCACAAACCTGGTGTACTAATGATTTAATTTGTTTTAAATACTTTCATCTATTAACAGAAGTTGCAACAACAAACTGCGTCATAGGGGTTTCAGGTCATGCAAAGCAGCCACGTGTCCGACACAACATTTGGTTAAAGCAGTGCATTGGACAGGAGTGAGCAAATCTTCCCTCTGTGTGCAAGGGACTAGGTTCTAAAGAACTGATAATGGGAACTGAATCTGGCGTCTCAGAGCAGGTAGTAATGAAGGAGAAATGACATAAAAATGAGGTGGTCTATCGGAACTGCCAGCCTGGAGGAAGCTCATTTTGCTTGTGTGGCAGGGCTTGGAGCACTTGAGGCTTCACTTTTAAACCGAGCCATAAATAACAGGTGAGTACTGTACAGCACGTGACGAGTGGCTTAGGAGCCAACATTACATGAGGATTTATGCTGACATGTTCATGTAACACACATGACATACACGTAACATACCTGCTTAATAATTAACACATTGTTTTATGCATGGCAACTAATTAGCATTTTGGTGCAAATTACTGCTTGAAGCATTTATTACAAACTGTAAGATGAATTTGGAAGTCAGACCAGGTTAAATGCTCTGTTAAGTGATGCTTGGAAGAGCAAGCAGTTAACTTTTGGCAAAGTATTAGTGATACCTTCTGCTCAACCTAATGGCACAGATGAGTGGAAATGGGACAAAATACATGGGGTTCAGTGATTAGTATGAAAAGTTGAAGAGAAAATCACAAGTGGGTGGGCAGGCAAAGCCTCTGTGCTCCACCAGTTTAACAGAGGACAGGGGCTGCCTCTTGAAATTGGAAATATATTCAGTTATATTCATTTGGGCTAAAATATTAATATAATGACCTGAAGCATTTTAGAGATCACTGTTTCTAATGAGCATATAGCAAAAGATTTACCCTTTTCATTGAACTTCTAGCAGTATCTTCTCCTTCAGTCTTTGCTGGACTATTCCTGCCTTCTCCTATCCGCCAGTATCGTACTAATAATGCTAAGCTATCAGTGTGCTCTGAGGAAAAGCTTCAAGGTTTCTTCGAGTGCTTGGTGAAGCTCCAGGCTTGCTGTTACACTGTGCCTGGGCTTCAGCATAACAGAAGTGCAGAGCCACAGCCACTGGTGATGCAGCAATGGCAACTTCCAGGTCTTTTGGTGGGAATTTGCCTTGGCTGTTTTTCAGCTGCACAGTATGCATCTGTTAAGTTTGTGTCTTTTTCCTTATCACATATATTAATTCCTTGCAATTGAAAAACTGCATTATCCTTGGCACTTTCTATCCTAGAATGCCAAAATTAATGACTTTGCTCTTCAGCTGTTTTGAGATGGCACACTGCCCAGTACAAAACTGGGGCAAAAGTTAACGGGTTTTTCTCCTGGCCCAGTTTTATATGTCCACTACTGCACACCATTAGTGACAATTGCTGGCTTCCATTTCATGTACCAATGTATAATACCTCACTTCGTTCCTGAAATGCTCCCCTGTTCAACATGCTTGGTTACTCAATTCACTGTAAAGTTATTTGGGTTTATTTCTGAACTACACCTAAATAAATACATATTCCACTGCTATTCCATTGCCATTTTCAGATCCTTTTATTTAATTCCTTACAAAGCAGTTAAAAAAATGTCAGTACAACATACTGAATTACTGCTGCAGACCCAAGATGAGCATTAGCTCTGGTTCACCTTTTTGCTTACGATGGATCTCCTTTTTCATTTCTGATAGTTCATACAATTAACATGCCTTGGAAACTGGACAAGCCTTAACTCTTGGGGGTTACTGTCCTACCCCAGTTTACACAGGCTACATTATTGTAAACTTTACCTCAGAGCACTGGTACCTTTTTTTTTTGTCCCCCAAAGAAATAAGCTGTTCACCATGCCATGTCTAACCATTTCATAATACTAAACTCTCCTGTTTGCCCCACAGTTTTTGCTGATGTAGGCAATAGTATTTTTAATAACCTGAGAAGAAAGAGTTTAGCTTGTCAATTGCTTGACTGTTAAAGGCAGAAAAAAAGAAATAAAATTGGGCCAGTCAAGGATGAGAAGCAATAAAATAGTTTGTAGCAGGGGGAGCATGTGAAACCTGAGGGATGAAATCTGTAGTTCATGAAATTAAGTTTGCAGTAACATTTTTTGTCTTCATTTCTGGTCAGCAGCTGTAAAACGACAGTGCACACCAGGTAGTTATGGTTTTGCTTTCTAAAGAATAACAGTGTTGTTCATTGTATGATCTTCCTGACTCTATGAAAATTCCAAGCAACCAGCCTTTAACAAATTTCTGCTTTCTTACTAACAGCTATGCCCACAATGTGATGGCCCTTTGTTGTAGCAACATCAACAGATGCATATCTGCTAGACTAGAACCATAGAATTGTTAGGGTTGGAAGGGCCCTCTAGGATCATCTAGTTCCAACTCCCCTGCCATGGGCAGGGACACCTTCCACTAAATCAGGTTGCCCAGAGCCACATTCAGCCTGGCCTTAAAAACCTCCAGGGATGGGGCTTCCACCACCTCCCTGGGCAACCTGTTCCAGTGAATCCTAATCTATGATGCCTTCTATATCTTGTTGACTACAGTGGAGTCCATGAGGCTGTGAAGCTAGTTGGTAGCAGGAGCTACCCTGGTAACTACCCTGAGACTACCTACTAGCCAAAATCTGGCTTGTTGGCATGATCAGTTGCAGAAGAAAAAACAACATCCAAAACTTTTCACTGGTTTTCTATGGTGGATCATTTCAACAAGGTATAATCTACATTACTGACACCAACTTGGTAAGACAGTACTGAACAGGCACCAGAGACTGGGTCCAAGCAGATAAAGATGTTCTATCATGAAGAATACTTGAATAAAATTATTAATGCTAGGCAGAAAAATGCTTCAGAAAAGCAAAGGTAAAGCACTGAGTTTTGCCCAAAACCATTTATCAGGTGTCACAATAGAATAAATTGGACATGGATTAAAACCCAGGTGTGATGGCACTGGTCCCTCACTTGGGATCCATCATTAAACAGAACTACTGACCTGAGCAACTGTCTTGATCGTGCTTTTTCCCCCTAGTAATTCTTCCCTCTCACCTTCTAATTTGCAAACCCTAATCACTGAGGCACTAGGGAGTAAGAGTGTTACTGAGAAACATGGTTCCGGATTATTAATTAGCACTTAAAGCTCTCTTCATGGTCAGTGTTCTCCATTATTTCTGTCGTGCTGTATTCCTTCTCAACTTCCTTAGGTTTCTTACCTTTCAGTCATCTTTAGTCTTTCCTCTCATGTCTTTATTCCCATGTTCTGCTACAAATTCTTCCTCTTCCTGTTCATCACCTATTTCTAGACAAAGATTATACTAATGATCTCTGCACAGCACTGGAAGGCAGAATCCCCTGGACACCACATCTCTCTTCCTAACAATTCTCCTCCATAGCATTGAGCAAGTAATTTAATTTTTGTCTTAATGTCTACATTAGTAAAAATTAACAGTATCATTACAAGGCTGTGTGGTTCATCCTTTATAAAGTGATTAGAAAAGCCTGCTGAATTAGCTAATTAGTTATAATGTCACTGTCAAACCAGCATGTGGGTAAGATGTCAGTATTGCCATCGCTTTTGTAAGGGAGCAGTAAGTTGTGAACAGCCTGGAACAAACACCATCTTGAAGCCAAACTGACAAGCAACCACACCAGTGTGACACAGCTCTGGTTAGCACTGCACAGTTACAGCAAGTATATTACTGCTACAATAAGCATGGAGACAGCCTCACAGCACAAACCTGCTCTATAAGGTTACTTGCTTCATGAGATGCTGGGTAACAGCACTGGAAGGCTCTGGTGCAGTGTCAGCTAAACCCAGGAACACAAAGCCCCCTGTACAAAGCCCCTTTGAATCCCAGGATGAAGCAATTCTGTATGCAGGTGCCCCTCAGATGTCCCATGATTGCTTGAGTTGAAACTGTGTATACTTTGGAACATGGTTTAATGGCCACAGTGGTCTTAGGTGGATGGTTGGACTTGGTGATCTTAGAGGTCTTTTTCAACTGAAGCCATTCTACAGTTCTGAGATTCTTTTGTTTTAAAAACTGGTGTGTATATTCACTGAAGGCTGCTTCTCAGTTCCTCTATGGAATGTTGCTTTGAAATGGTACTAAAAACAGCAAATGCAAAGCTGGTCAGGAATTTCATTATACTTGACTTCAGAGTCAGAGTCCGTTTCGAATGCTGGCACAAAATGAGCTTAGTGAGTGGCTTATAAACTGCTTGTTGCTCATCCAGCTTGCTCTGCCCGCAAAACAGCACTAACAGTATTCATCATTCAATGCTTACATTTTAGTCTACCATTATGGCTGCAGAATTCTTAGTGAGGGTTACAGCTTACATCCTGTAAGGTTGTGGAACAGTTTAGTTTTCTAGGGCAATCTAAAGGCACAGATTTTAAACCAGCAGATTTTGTGTGATTTCTCTTAAGTTTATGCACAGAACTCATTAGGTATCTTGTAAAGACAATCGACTGCAAACCATGAAACCCACAGAACCCATGGGAATGTCCATGGATTTTCATTCTTACTAGTGTGGAAAATACTTGGTTTGACTGTGTTTTAAGTTGGCTATTTCCATGTTTCACACCTGTTTGGATTTTGCCATTACACAAACAAACTCTGATGCTCTTCAGATTTTTCATTTCACATCCTAAAGCAGGCAACAAAATGACTTTAAATAAAGACACTTGAAGGGACTTGGGAAAAACTATAAATTCAGCACCCAAAAAAGATCTCTCTTGTCACTAATGCATGTCACTTACTGATTCGTAATTAGAGCTTTATGTTTACTTGTAAATGTAATGTGCAGTTTGTGAGCAGTCATCCTGTGGAGGATGTCAGCTCTGGATGAGGGCTTATAATATGTATTTTAAAAATCATCCTTACATAAGTACAAATTGCAAGATCTGAGACACCGTGTTTATGCCAGGCAAAGTCAGGTATGTATTTTATGGGGTCTCAGCACTCAAAAGAGTCTGCCACTGCTTAACCACAGTTTTTATCCTTATGCAGCAAACTAAGTCAAGTAGGACACATAGAACACAACTACAATTTTGTTTGTATGAAAAATACAAACAAAATACTACCACATCACATGGTAAAGACAAGGGGTAATGAGCACAGGTCACTACTGGGGAGATTGGAACTGGATGCCAGAAAAGAATTTTCACCATTCAAACTAATAGATGTTGGAATAAACTCCCAAGGGAGGTGGTGGATTCCCCTACATTAGACAGTTTCAAGGCCCAGCTTGACAGGGTGCTGGGCTATCTCATTTAAACTGTATTCCTGCCCTGAAAGGTTGGACCCTATGAATCTATGAATCTCACGTCAGATGTATGTATGATCAGAAACCTGAACATCATACCCAGTGTCCAAATATACAAACATTTAGCAAACCCCACAGGACCTCTCTGCTCTGTCTCCTGCAGTTACAGCACAGGCAGTAACACCTCTTAACCTTTAAGTGCCACTGAAAATACCAAGAGACTTGGCTAGGCCTGCTGTCTGCTGTCTCTCAGATATCTTCACCTCAACTGGAAATGTAGTAGCCTTCCATGAAACCCAACACGGAGCATGTACCGAATCCCATATGGGTTCTTGTTACTGTGTTAGACAAATGGCTCTTCTTTTTTTTTTTTCATTTTTTCCACAAATTATAAGTACAGGTTGTGCCAGCAAATTCAATTAGCTTGATTTAAAAGCACATGGCTAACACAGGGAATGCAACACCAGTGTATAGCTACCATTAAGCCTTCAAATACCTGTATGTTTTCTTTGCACTTATTCCCTTTTCTTCTTTTGTCTTCGTGGCCAAACATGTAAGGTAGGTGGCAGAGTGAAACACTGCAATGCTCCTGTACATCACCAGAAAGAACTGCAAAGGATTCCAATATTGAGTGCCCCCTATTGCACATTGTGGGTGTTTCACATGCATTTTAAAGAGCGTTATTTACGTTATTAATCCTGCAAGCTATTCATGTCACAGTGAAGTTGCAACTCCTAGACACTGCTTAAGCTTCCAGTAGTGGCAATCATTTTCTAATAATGAAGGTTATTCAGATTAAGGGATCTTTCCACTTTGGCTTTTGTGAGGCTGAGTTGACTTAATAGGAATTCTATATCAAGGTCAACCATGAAATTACCTGAACAGAAAAAGCTAAGTGTCCTCCTCAGAAGGACAGACTACCAAAGACTACAAACTATTGAGATACCCTAGAGATACTATTTTAAAGTTTATTCTAAGGGCACAAACAGAGACCTCTGTTTTAAACATCACAAACAGTACCTAAGGGCTCTGAAATCAATCTTCTACTTTGCAAGTACAGTACATTTCATATCATATAATACGGAAGCCAAGGTTGCTTTTTATTGGCGATGCTCTTAAGACTGAAATTCATGACAGTGTCGCAATGCCGTGTGGGGAGAGCTCACTGCAGCTGCTGCTGCTGCTGGGTAGTAAGTGGTCACTAGCATAAAGAAAGAGGTAAATAGACACCAGTTACTGATCTTCTGTGGGAAATGATTTTCCAAAATTGTGAATTTGAGCAATTTCAGAACACCTCCAGTGGACTTTGCTCCCTGCCTCTGGGAGTCCAAAAATCCTGAGAGAACAAGCTACTGGTGAAAGAATAATTTCTACAAAAGAATTGAAGGGGAACATGCAATTATCTGTCACAAACCGAGAATACTGTCAAACAATTGTGACCACAGATGGAGTTTGCTGATGGTAATCCCAGGAAACACACCAGCTTTAGACTTGCTACTACCTCACACACTTTAAAAGGGAACCCAGTCGAAGACTATATTGACATTTGGCACTGCAGACAAAAGCAACTTTTTATCTACTGCATGGTAACCTTTTCAATAAGCCAAATTATTAGCACCTAATAATCAGAATGCTAAATCAAGGAAACTCAATCTCAGCTAAACTGTAAAAGCTTATTATCCCATCTTTTCTCTGTGCCTGCTGGCAATCCAGAGCCAGAGCCTTCAGAGCTGCAGGCTTCAAATCTGATTTTGAAGCTTTCTGCCTTCATACACTGCAGTAGTTTTGCAATAAGATAGCAACCAGTCCTTGCTGCTAAAGATGGACATTTAGATCTGCAGTGCCACAGTATTTATCATCCCATTTAACCTAAAGAGAAGGCAGTCAGCTGCTTTCAAGAGCAGCAACAATGCTTCATTTGGACACAGATTAGAAATACAAACCTATGGCTGAAGTAATTTGTTCTAAGCACATGTAGGTGTCTTGCTGGCTTGCTCTCCCTTACCACAGCAGCAGAGCATATTCTGCCAACACTGGAACTAGTGACAAAGTAGGACCTGCTGTGGAAGTATAAGCAGGACTGACTGCCTGACATTAAGGAAATTTCACAGACCCAGTAAAATTCAGACATCCCTGCTTTTTAAACAGGAGATTTCTGCATATCATCAGCATGGGAAGAAAAAAAAAAGAAGACACTGATAAAATCCAGCTGTATTCCTTTTTCTTAAGGAAATGAATTTCTATCAACAAGGTATCTGAGTTGCAGTTCTCCATGAAATTGTGGAACTTAAAAGGCCACTCATGAAGACAGACAGCTCTGACTCATTTCAAATGATCCAACAAAATATAAGCCCATTGAATTTACATAAGATCACAAGGTCTGACTCCACTCACTTAAAAATAAAGCTTCCACATAGCAGCTTTGAACAGTAACACTAGATGGTTTCATGGGACCCTTTACTCAAGAGTCTTAGATAATCAAAATCTCTGCACAGCCTTTTTCAGCAGTAATAGCTTGAGGCAGTCAGGCACATTCAGCAAGCTACTGATGTCATCAGATTTCACTTAAGTGTGAAAAGGCTCTTCAATGCTTTCAAAGTCTGTGCTGTAGACGTTAACTTGGTTGTTATAAAATCAATCCATTCATAACTCAAAAGTCCTGGTCCAGGGAGTCCAGGCTTTTTTTTCCCCTGGGAAGCAGTCCAATATTTTTCTCTATGTGATGAAAACAAAGTATTTTTGAAATAGCTACACACACTGTTCCACAGTCAAATGTTTATTCAGCTCCTGCTACTAGGCTCCTGCTTAGGAGAGTGACTTTCTCACTGTGAATTTCTATTCCCTCTTTAGAGGTCAATGAGCATTTTTAGAAACCACATGATGCTTGTAACATCCCTCTGTTCTCAGGGAACTCATTACACCATGAGAAGCGCTGTGCCACTGTTATTCTCTCTCCTACCTTCTCTGCTGCATTACACATGAAGTCTTGTGCCTCTGCATTTGCAAAGACAGGCAGTGGTCTGTAATTTGGTTGTATGTAACAGGGTTGTTTTTGGTGGTTGTTCCCCCTCCCCCCAACTTTGTCATACTGCATCCAGACAGCAGTAGCTACACCGATTTTTTGACGCTATTTTCAGTGCAGATGCATCACACTGTATCAGTGGCCACTCTTCAGAAGGAACTACTTTTGTAATTTATTTAACCTCTTCTTACTGGAATTCTTTCTGTATTGCTTGGGATACCCTACTGAAAAGGCTGGAGAAATTTAATGAAATTCAACAAGGGCAAATGTAGAGTCTTGCACCTGGAAAAGAACAAACCCCATAGGTTGGGGACTGACCTGCTGGAGATCAGTGAAGGGGAAAAAGACCTGGGGGTCCTTGTGGATGGAAGGTCGACCATGAGCCAGCAATGTGTTCTTGTGGCCAAGAAGGCCAATGCCATTCTAGGTTGCATTAGAAGGGGAGTGGTTAGTAGGTCAAGAAAGGTTCTCCTCCCCCTCTACTTTGCCTTGGTGAGGCCACATCTGGAATATTGTGTCCAGTTCTGGGCCCCTCAGTTCAAGGTTCAAGGACAGGGAACTGCTTGAGAGAGTCCTGCATAGAGCCACAAAAATGATTAAGGGAGTGGAACATATTCCTTAACCAGCAGAGACTGAGGGAGCTGGGGCTCTTCAGCTTGGAGGAGACTAAGGGGTGACCTCATTAATGTTTATAAATATGTAAAGGGTGAGTGCCAAGAGGATGGAGTCAGGCTCTTCTGGGTGATGTCAAATGAGAGGACAAGTGGCAATGGGTGGAAGATGAGGCATAGGAAGTTCCATGTAAATACTGACAGTGTTATTTGATTCTGTCACTCTGAAAAAACCTCACATCAATCAAACAAACAAAACCCAAACCACATTGTCTTGCAGCTCATTAGTGTGATGTTGTCTCTGGGAACTGAGAAATGACACATAATCCATTTCTGCTCTTGCACAAAGCATGATCCCACATAATTTTAAGGTTTTCTCCCCTTCAGGCTTAATTTCTAAAATCATATTCTACCATCCTGCTTATGGAAGAGGGAAAATTACAAGCTCTCTGTTCTCAGAACTTTCCAGTAGCAGGTTTAATTCCACACTGGGCTATAGAGTAAAATCATGTACTCTCATATATCTATATAGGCACAACATACAGCCATACCCATTCTCTGTTTTGCTACCATACTAAAAATTGTTCCTTCACAGCACCAACAACTTCAGGTTGCAACCTCTGCAGATTTCCAAGGCCCTTTTCTTCTCACTCACAGTGAAAGTGACTCCTCCTTCACACAGCCACCACGTATGTTTCCCTCCCAGCTGACCTGGCAATATGCCTATTCTGCTTTTCAGGATTTTCATGCAGCCAGGGCCAGCCACCACGTAGGGTCCATCCCCCAAGATCTCAGCACGGCCGGCCTGTTGATGACAACCCTGTAGTCCACTTCTTCAAGAACATTGTAAGTCTTCTTTCTTCTTGTAACGCACTAAAATCAAGCATCTCCTTTAGGATCCATCAGTAACCAAATACTCCCCAGCCATCAGCCATTATTCTGAGCCTCATGAACTATGTCTTTGAGCTCCTCATGCCATTCAAATACAAAAATAACTTCTACCTGGAAACAACAACAACGCTGAAATGCTACCCAAAAAGTGGGCGATCGCTCCATTAGCACAGCCACATCTCAACAACCATCATTACAATTATACAGCTTCACCATTTACAGGTTTTGCCTTTGTGCCTTCAGCACTGGCTGTACTAAGGAATATTTTCTGTTTAAAAATAGACAAAGATCTGATGTGTTCTAGGCAAAGCCTAAGAGAGCAGAGGAGCTTTGCAGTGCAATTACTTAGGTACCACTTTATCGTGCTAACTAACAGATGGCATACAAAAGGACTGATGATTGCCTGCATTAATTTTTGCCTTGGTTTTACAACTTTTGTTGTGTTGGTTTTTAGGTCTCACCCCGTACACCTCCCCCAATGCAAGCAAAGGTAAGCATTTTCAGGGGCCCAAACAATGTACAACATCTTTTGCAAGCTAATTTATACCAATTCAAGCACCAGCCTGATTCATTTTGTTTACTGGAACCAAGTAAAAATTTGGTATTATCACTGGGAATATTCAAAGGAAGGGACCAAGACAGAAAAGCCATGGCTCTCTTCCTCATGCACATCCTGAATTCCTGCATGACAAATGAAAGGCATTCACCGTTTTTTACATTCAATTTATGTTGCAGTTGCTTTATGTAATAAACTAATAGTAGAATCATAGAATCATTTAGGTTGGAAAAGCCCTTCAAGATCAACAGGCAGTGCTTTCAAACAGGCCTCACCCACCACGAACTGCCCTTACACTGGCTTCTAAAGTACCCAATACTGTCAAGCCATGGCTATGAAAGTAAATTCTTGTAACGATTCGAGTTTTCAACTTCTTCCTCATTATCTGGCCAGTATTTCATTACTTTTACTGTATTTCCATCTTCTTCTGTGTATGGTATGCCCAGATGCCATATTCCATAGTGATCATCATGTCATTGTTTCTATTTCTTGCATGTACAGGGAAGAGGATTATCCCTCACCAGATTTAGCTGGGTAGGTGATGAACGTGCTTTTAGCAACAGCCTTTTTATTTACCAGGCCAAAGCATATATTGCTCCATTGCCTCAAGCCGCTGCAGCAATGTGATAATTTCGTTTTGTCCCAACTTTGCTATTTTGCTTTTCCTGTTCCACTTTCCTCCCTCCTCCCACAGCACTTTAAGATGGTAATTTTGTTGCTTGCTCTGATCCAGCAACTTGACAGCCTTGCAGCGATAATTTCTTTTGCTTTAGCACAAAGGGAGCAAAATCCACTGTATGGCAAAGCTCTCTTCCCTTAAAGACTCCTGGAAGACTCTGCTGCTGCATTTTTTTTTTTTTCCTGGGAAGGACAAAATTGGGAGGGAAGGGTGGGAGGAGATGGGTGCTTATGCCACAGTTCCAATTGCTCTTGTGAAGCGAAGGCTGCAAAACTAACACTGTCCCTAATTCTGTATTTTGTTCCTCCTTTCCTTGCAACCCCTTCCAGTAAGAAGTGATCTGCCTAAGCCAGTCATTAGACAAGTTCTTCCCACAGTTATCCCACAACTAATTAGATTCTACTTTTCCACCACAGGTTGGACTTTGTATGAGATGGACATGCAAACTACTTGCATTTTTTAAGACAAAACATTAAAGCCTTCATGCTTTTAAGAATCACTTTCACTGTCAGAAGAACAGAAATGGACATGTTTGACATCTTAGAACCTGTGAAATTGAAATGTTTTCATTTTTTTCACACAGGTTTAACTTTCTGAGTATCCATTTTCTGATTATTTTGTCTTTTACAGACTGGTGCTTCCACCAGGTTTAAAATACTCAGATAATTTTCTATCGCTTTCCTTCAGCCTTGTATACTATGTAAAGGATTATTTTATTCCAACACTTCTAAATGTTTCAGTGATTGCCAGTGTGCATATGATCATTTTAATGTGGTAACTAGCAATATATATGAAAATCTTTCTTTGCAGGGCGGTGAAACACACAAGCCAGGATATGGAAGCGGAAAATTCTATGAGCATAAATCTGCTCACAAGGGACATAAGGGATCCTATCATGAGGGCCAGGGCACTCTTTCCAGAATCTTTAAACTGGTAAAGTACAATTGAACTTACCTTAAGTACAAAAAAATTGAGTCCAAGAAAATGAGAAGCCAAACCTCTCCAGAACCTGCCATGTTGAAACAACTACATTTCCTTAAAGCTTCTGAAGGAACTAGATTTGCTTGGATAAAACAGAAGGTTTTCTCATGGCCTAGTGAGTACTTACGTGATAGGAAACAAAGGTAAAAATACACATTCAGTTGCCATCAAGAAAAAAGGTAAGTCCACAAAGTCCTACGAAGGCCCCTAACAGGATCTGTGTTTTTACTGAACTCTCAAATGACCTGGAACACAGAAGAGGAAGGAGGTGATGCAGCCAAATTATTTACAATACTGAAAATGAAAACAAGATGATAAGCTGCAGAATGGTACAGGGCAGTGTTGGACACATTTGGTTGAGGTGCAACAACAACTTGAAGTACTTGTTCCCACCCCTGGTAGGAGAACTGCTGTAATATGTCTGTACTGTGAGTTGTGGCACCGCACAGGCAAACTAGAAAACTGTCGTATGAAAAATAAACATTCAATAAATGAGAACAGAATAGGAAAAAAAGTCAGTCAGAAGGGTTTTTCACATTCTGTGTGAGGAAAAAGAATCATGAAAAGCACATCCACTGGTAGCCTCTTTAACAGAGGCAACTGTTTTTGCCCAAGGCATTCACTCATAACAATCACCTGGCATAGTATTCACAAATGAAGGCAGCAATCAACAGTAAACTTAAGATCCAGACAGAAGGTTTGAGACCTTATGAGCAGGGCTGATCATCTCAGACACTTTCTACTCTGAAACAAGAGACATAGCAGCACCTTCACCTGCATTGTTGTTTCTTACATGGTTTAGGGTAGATCTGATTTTCAAACATATGCAGCACCAAGAGAGACAGCTTGAAAAGTTCAAGTAGACAGTAAAAGTTCTTATGTTGCAGTTTAAGAAAAGGAATGAGCTCTTTAGAGGCCCAGGTAAAAAATCCAACATTTACCTTTCAAGTCTAATTTCACACTCTAGACTTGTAGTTTTTCAGTGGGGTTCAGATACATAAACACACCAGCAATACAATGCCCACAGACTGACATTTGTACAATGCCTGTGGAACATCTGAAAATATTTGATAATTATCTCACCCAAAATGTAACATTTTAAACTTTTTTTCAATTTTTTTTTTTACTTAACCATCACAACTATCTTAGCCTGGATTCATAGAGAACTGATGATCTACATGTACCGCTTCTACTTTTTTAGGCAGCTTTTTCTGAGCTGTTAATAACTTTTGGAACTCGTATCGGAGTTTTATTTAGGCCCATTTGATTGTAGCATGAGGCATTAATAACTACTTCTTCACAGAGTTCATTCTTTAAGATCAAAGTCAATTTAAGAAAACAAAGCTAATTACCTAATGGAGAGCACTGGAAGGTGAGGATTATGGTATCATAGTATCATAGTATCAGTCAGGGTTGGAAGGGACCACAAGGATCATCTAGTTCCAACCCCCCCTGCCATGGGCAGGGACACCCCACACTAGATCAGGCTGGCCAGAGCCTCATCCAGCATGGTCTTAAACACTTCGAGGGACGGGGCCTCAACCACCTCCCTGGACAACCCATTCCAGGGCTCCACCACTCTCATGGTGAAGAACTTCTTCCTCACATCTAGCCTGAATCTCCCCACCTCCAGCTTCATTCCATTCCCCCTAGTCCTATCACTACCTGATGTCCTGAGAAGTCCCTCCCCAGCCCTCCTGTAGGCCCCCTTCAGATACTGGAAGGCCACAATGAGGTCACCTCGGAGCCTTCTCTTCTCCAGACTGAACAGCCCCAACTCCTTCAGTCTGTCCTCATAGGAGAGGTGCTCCAGCCCTCTGATCATCCTCGTGGCCCTTCTCTGGACACGTTCCAGCATGTCCATATCCCTTATAAAGAAAATCCCTCATAAAGAAAACAAAATCCCAAAGTACACATAAGCTTGATCTTTAAGTAAACAGTTGAAGCATCAGCTGATTATAGCAACAATTACCACACTATCTCGCACCCACGGTCACAAGTATATCATCACTCAAGATTTGCCCAGGAAGCTGCTAAAGCCTGAGAAAAAGAAACCCAGTTAGCCTAATGTTGAATTCCAAAAATGAAATGGTAAAATTTCAGCTTGGATCACCTTTGCCATAAAAATGCTGTAGTGCTTTTCTCAATTGCAGATTTATAAATTGTCACAAGGGTTGGTTTTTTTTGTTTGTTTGTTTCTTTCTTTCCCCCTCTCAGTTTGATGTTTTTTTATTATTTTCAAAAACAGGCCACATTTTAGCCTTTTGTCTCTTCTGGTTTTATTCACATCTGCACCTGAGCTTTCCATACAGACTCATGTTGATGTAATCACAGTAATAATTTTCACTGGTAATATTAGAGAATAAAATTATTGGATCTGAATTCTTTCAGATACAAGACCATTACAACTTTTATGTAAGATTTGGAGGCCTTAATTTTGGTGAATTTTTGAAGTACACACAGTTCAGGAACAGCCACAAAACAAAACATTTCCAAGATGTCCAAGCAAAGAAATTGCTTTCATTAGGAAGGCCTGAATAAGGACATGCACCTACAAATAATTTAGGAGTGTGTAGCCCTGTATGAGAGATTTCATGTGTGTAAAGTAATCCTATGTGAAAATACATGAAAAGCAATCACCTCTTTGAAATGAAAATTCCAGGAACAATTAGCCATGTACTAGAGGCCACTGCAAGCCATTTCCTATATTTATAGGAATAATATTTGAATTTAAATAAACAACCATATTACAAATGGTTGGTTTAACATTTATAGCCTTAACTATACAGTACCTTTTAATCAACTTTGTTCTTCCCTCCACAGGGAGGCTCTGGATCCCGACCTGGATCCCGGTCTGGTTCGCCAATTGCTAGGCGCTGAAGCTCTAAGAGGCCACCCAAGGACCATGTACTCTGCTTCATATTGTAACTGCCTTAAAATTAATAACAACTGCAACAATTACCCAGATAGATGCAATCCATTACTTAATGCCAGTTAGGTTCTGCATGCAGTAGATTATACAAACTTCTATTGGCAATCCCTGACCAACAGTTGAATGAAAGGAACATAAAAGAGTAGCTTTACTAGATGTTTTCCTTATTTTATGTGAAGTAACAAGATCTCTGACTTTACTCATTCATCTTCAGGATGCCCTAACTGTATGCTGGACTTTCTCCTATTATTTCTCCCAAGCACCTAACTTGAGCTCAAGTCTTCTGGTTTCATTTTAGTGAACATCAGAATTACAAATAAAAAGCTAATACCTTGGATACCGAGCACTGCTGTTAATGAGTTTCTGAGACACTATGGTTAAAAAAAGCAAACAACAAACCACCATGTGCAGAAGTTGTAAGGACTGTTTATCCAAATAGTTTTTTTTGATTTGGGTTGGTTTTTTCATTTCGGTTTGGTTTTTTTAATCTTCCTTCTCTCACTCACAGAATAATTCATTTTCATAACAGGATTAGGCAGTCATGGAAAGGTTTACCAAACATTGGGAGTTCAAGGTATGTGAAGCGTGGGAGGGGGACAGATGTCGTGGAATCAATATGATGCGGAGCAATAGCAACGAGGAAATTCTTTCCGTACCATGAATTGCTCATCGCATCCGAACCATTAGAATTCAGAGTAGATGAGGGAGAGAAAGAGGATTTCAAATTTGAGTTAGACTAATGTTAAGAAACAAGGGATATTCCCAGAGAAGAAACATCTATGATTGCACAAGTGATCACTGAATGTCACTAGTGCTTCACGCAAACTGTGCTGCAACAGCGTTAACTTTGCAGTACAATAAATAAGTAAAGGAATACACAAACAAGTAAGTCTAATTTCTGAAAGAGAGCCCTTTAGTACTGGTATTTTAGATAGTCCTGCACATCTCATGTCAGAATTTCAGCGTTGTAAGCAGTGTTACATTTGATCAGCTGGCTCATTTTTTACCTTGGTAACATCCGGATGCCCATTAAGGGCAGCGCACCAAAGCCAACTCATAGTAAACTACTGTGAACATTTAACTGTTGTACTGTAGTTGCCTGATAGAAATAAATTATAGTTGAGTTAGATTTAGATATTAATTGTTCACAAATTACTAAAATGGATGTGTGGCAATGGTATTTCCAACCACACTTAGGGAAATAAAAGGCTCTTCTGAATTGCACTGTTTTATTACTTACACTTACCACTTCTGCAAGATGTTATCTAAGTGTCTGATTCATTGTTTTATTTTTCTTAGATTTAGCCTATGCATTGCAGGCTACAGTTAATGCTTCCCAGGCTGGAATTGCATTCCTAATAAGTGTCCAGTAAAAGTTACCTATAGATATGTATGTTAATTGCATTTCACATTTAGATCCATTGTAGGTTTAAAATTAGTGCCCATTAATATGAAGCAACGAGAAAGATGAGAGGACAGAAAATACATAAAGACTGAAGAACACAAACCCACCAAAATGATTACATTACACTTATTACAACTTCTATTAGCTACATTGGTTGCTATGTGTATTTTTTATTGTAGCCTCATTCAGATGTATACTCTGCAACATAATAGTTGATTTAATTTGAGTATGTATTGTTCTTATAGGAACACAGCTTTCACAAACATACAATATCGAAATAAAGTAATCAACTTGAAATGAAACTTGGGAACAGCTTTGTCTTTTACAACAAAGATCACACACACACATATATATATATACACATATATATATATATGTATGTATGTATATGTATGTATATATATATGTGTATGTGTATGTAATGTTCTGGGGTTTTTCTTTCCACAATTCATAATGTTCAATATATACCAGAAAATTATACTTGGGACCCAGGACCCAGCACAAGTTTCTAGTGACACCACAAGTTATCTTCTTTCAACAGGGTACGTGAAAATCAGGTTGTGTTTTAAAGCAGTCTTAAAATATGGGAAAGAGTATTTCAAGTTGAAAAAAATATTAAATCAAGAACTATATCTTTCAAAATAATGCACTGTAGAAGTATAAAACTTATCCAAGGCTCCTTCCATGCCTTTATCAACTCTGCTTTTCCCTCAGTCATCTTTTGCATAGGCTGGAAGTAGCTCTTTTTGATTTATTTCCTCTAGAAGAAAAAGTACAGTACCTTAAAGCATTACCGTACCAACACAAGTCTCTTGAAAAAGATTAAAACACAGACTGAAATGTATTCTTTTAATTATTCCTCAGAAATTTTGCTGAAAACCCAGCAGTTTAAATGGCTGTGAGCAAAGGTTTTTTTTCGGGGAAGAAGACTGCACAACAAATACTAGGAGTGTATCACGAAATCACAGAATTTCAGGGGCTGGAAGGGTCACTTCTCATACTGAAGGAACGGGCACAAACCATAAGAAATACTTGAGTCGACACAGACCAAAGCCTGAGGCTAGTTTAAACCTAGAACTGCATCAAAGCAGAAAGAACAGGGCTGTTCCTAAGCACTGTTCACTTACCCACCCTACCATGTGACTCTTCACACAGGCCTTAGAATGAGAGTTTACAGATTCGTAGAATGGTTTAGATTAGAAGGGATCTAAAATATCATCTAGTTCCAACCCTCCTACCACAGGCAGGAACAGCCTCTACTAGACCAGGTTGTTCGAGGCCCCATACAACTTGGACTTGAACATCTCCATCACCTTCATGACCTCCCTGGGCAACCTGTTCCAGGTCTTACCACCCTTGCTGTAAAGAATTTCTTCCTAGTATCTAGTCTAAAACTACCCTCTTCAGGCTTACATCCATTCCCTCTTGTCCTGTCACAAGCCCCTGCGAAAAATCTCTTCCTGGCTTTCTTGTAGGCCCCACTTCAGGTACTGGAAGGCTGCTCTAAGGTCTCCCTGGAGCCTTCTTTTCTCCAGGATGAACAGCTCCAATTGTCTCAGCCTGTCCTCATAGGGTAGGCGGTCCAGCCCTCTGATTGTCTTCATGGCCCTCCTCTGGACCCACTCCAGCAGTTTCATGTCCCTCTTATTCTGGGGGCACCAGAACTGGATGCCGTACCCCAGGTGGGGTCTCACAAAAGCAGAGGAGAGGAGAAGTGCTGGTCACACTTTTAGATACACTCCAGGACAATGCATCTGCTTTGACACTGCTTTCGAAAATATCAACGTACTAGTTGCAGTGCCTTTACTTGCACTGAGCAGCACCAACTACACTGATTTGAAAACCTCCGGCTCAATCTTACCAGTGTACCTGGGCTATGAAAACCTCTGTGTCAGGATACTCAGCAGGGAAATTCTTGACGTTTATGGGAGAGAAGGATGCAGGGAAGCAAATCAAGTTATCATGTTACAGTAAACAGACTTTTAAAAAGAATTATTTGTATCTGACAGGACTCCAAGTGCCAAAGGAGTATCAAACCAAATGCAGGAAAGTCAGCTGACTCCAAGTCATGCTGCTTATTGAACACTTCCAAGACATACAGCACACACTTGTTACCTCCAATTATGATCATAACACTTTGAGAATTGACATTTTAAAATGGCATCTTTTTTACTCTTAAGATCTGCTTTTTGCACTCACTCACCAGGTATCAACCACTACTAGTTTTTACTTGCTGGCAGAGCAACCACATCTAGAGCAGACTGAATGCTGAATCATGTTCCCATTATGAAGGAGCTGGGTGCGTCTGGGTGTGACCAGCTGTAAATCTTCTGTCAAACTGGATTTTGGCAACCTCTAGAATGTGTCATCCCCTATGCAACAAATCAACTCCTCTTACACAGTATTCTCTGATTCTCTGTATTCTCTGGTACATACAACACAACACACTGTACTCTGTTGTTGCAGGTAAGCAGGGTGCAGTGCCATGAGAGCAGTATGCCTTCAGATATCTTTTTTAAAGAGGTGAAGCACCAAGAGGCTGTCTGGAAGGAAAGGCACTGCTGGAAGAACTTCACATACACATATAATACCGAGATGTGCACTTCTGGTCCTAGAATTCAGAATCAAATAAATACATGGAACAGAAGTTGGAAAAAAGTAATATTATTTAACATGATTTTGAATTAAATATTCCACATAACAAAAGTGTTATATTCATGTCACCAACTATTTTGCTTATATACATATGACAAAGAGTTAACAAAAGAATTAAGAGGTGCCCTATCAAAACCAACAGTGATTTCTTGCTCCAGCAACCTGAAATAACTAGTTTGTATCATAGACAAAGTATGGACAATATTTACACAAAAGGGCTTTTGGATCATTCAGAAAGTAAATTAAAATCCAGCTCTGTATTATAGTACAACAAATCCACCACTGATCTAGAAGTACTTGGGGCAAACCGATTAGATGAACTTCCTGCAACTGGGATTAGTATTTACAAAATATACTGATCAGCCACACAGAGGCTCATATAACTTTAAATATATATATATATATACATACAAGCACACATATATATAATCTCTCTCTATATATATGTAACATATAAATAAAACTGAAAAGAACAAAGTAAAAAATCAGAAAAGAGCTTCTGTCTTTGGAATGTCTAAAAGATGACTATTTTTTACTCCAGTGTTTCCCTGTTATGAATATATTTTACAAGTGGCACTTTTCAAAGAATTACTTAGCCCACTAGGTAGTTTTGCTGAAACAGTGACTTCAAAAACGACAAATGAAAGTAACATATTCCCCAAATTCACAAAGCAAGTAATGAGGAATTTACTGTTTATAGCACTAGGGAAAACTGTATAATGTACATGAACTAGTATGCATCTACCTCTCTCTGTTAACACAGAACTGTGTGTTTACTTCCCCGACATAGTATATGGCTGTGTTTTCCACAGATACTGAGATATGTACCTGCTGATCCAATACAGCAAACATAAAAGAAGAGGCTTTCATCAGAACCTCTTCTAGTTTGGACTCTCTTTAAATAATTATTGCTGAGTTTAAAAACTCAGACTTTTCATGTAAAAAATTAACAACTAACTGCCTCTGTGGTTGGAATGGAAATGAACCTGCTCCCTCCTCTCAAGAGTTTCACTCAGGAAAAACCCTAAGTTCATGACATTTCATCTTTTTTTCCAACAAACCCTCCAAATGTACTAAACCCCCCAAATCCTTGAAACAGAAATAGTTTTCCTGTGCCTTGTAAACAAAACAAACTAAACTGTTTTGTACTGCATGCATATAACCTGTAACATTGTTTCCAACTTCAATTATTTCTCTAAACACATAAGAAAGCTGAGCAACTGTTTCATGGTTTTCCCACAAAGTTATTCTTCACCTCCTTTAAAAATGGGAATCATTATATTCTGATATTAAGTTCCAGTTTATTTTTCCAAGAGATATGCCAGCTGTGAATTAAGAGTTGAAACTGGATACAGTATTACCTGAGTTCATTGATTCACAGACCACTTAGCACAGATTAAATGATGTTTTCCCAATATTTTTCTGCAAGCTTAAAAAAAAAAAGAATTATTAGGTTTTGGGGTTTTTCTAAATAATTGAAAAAAACCTATAATATATTATTCTATTGTAATATTTTTAATGCTTTAACTGTAAAATTGAACTTTTACTTTCCTGAAAGCTTGTTTCAAGAAACTCAAGTCCCAAAACTATTCTTAGCTTTCAGAGTTTAAGGTGTCATCGAAAAACATTGCCTATAGTTTGCCATTCATTTGAAGATTCTTGTACCACTTCTTCTAAATTCAGAGCACGACTAATATCTTCCCCTTCCTGTTCTTGATGACTAGCAGGCTCTTGCACAGGACCTGTCAAAATAGGGGGAAAAAGACCAGTTGAGTACAATTTGATCCATAGTGTAAGAAAAATGCAAATATTGCACTTGGGAATAAAGACTCATGCTGGGGAAGGTTATATATGACTAATTCAGATTCTGCAAATTCATCAATCCTTTTTTTTTTAAATTTATTTTTCAAAGAGTATCTAATATAATAAATTGTTTTCCTGTAATAGTTTTTGAACTTTGTATTTCTGTACTACAGAGCTCCTCACAAAACCAAGGAACCGTAGCGGTAACCAGCCTCTGTTTCAAGCTGGGTTTTGGGTTGCATGTACAACTGCTAGCTCATCAACCCTGGGTTTTGGGTATTAAGGCATCCTGGCCTGCATTAGGAATAGTGTGGCCAGCAGGAGCAGGGAGGTCATTGTGCCCCTGTACTCTGCATTGGTCAGGCCACACCTTGAGTACTGTGTCCAGTTCTGGGCCCCTCAGTTTAGGAAGGACATCGAGACACTTGAATGTGTCCAGAGAAGGGCAACAAGGCTGGTGAGAGGCCTTGAGCACAAGCCCTATGAGGAGAGGCTGAGGGAGCTGGGGTTGTTTAGCCTGGAGAAGAGGAGGCTCAGGGGTGACCTCATTGCTCTCTACAACTACCTGACAGGTGGTTGTAGCCAGGAAGGGGTTGGTCTCTTCTCTCTAGCAACCAGCACCAGAACAAGAGGACACAGTCTCAAGCTGCGCCAGGGGAAGTTTAGGCTGGAGGTGAGGAGAAAGTTCTTCACTGAGAGAGTCGTTCGCCATTGGAATGGGCTGCCCAGGGAGGTGGTGGAGTCACCGTCCCTGGAAGTGTTTAAGAGGGGATTGGTGCCATGGTCTAGTCATGAGGTCTGTGGTGACAGGTTGGACTCAATGATCTTTGAGGTCTCTTCCAACCTTGGTGATACTGTGATACTGTAATTCCTCAATAATTTAAAGGGTTTGTTCTTTCCTAGTATAGCACATGGCTTTCTGTACTCAGCATTGCCATCGTTATGCTACATACCAGTGTAACCATGAGCCCGTTTCATATGTAGTTTCATATTGCTTTTCTGTGTAAATCCCATTGCACAGTAGTCACATTTGTAAGGCCTCTCTCCTGTGTGCTTTTTCATGTGGACTTGAAGAGCACTCTTCTGATTAAAAGCCTTTTCACACAGTGTACACTGAAATGGCCGCTCTCCTTATGAAAAAGAAGAATGTATTTAGTAATCTCTCATTTCAACATAAAAATATAGTTAAGAATTCAGTAAAATCATTCTAGATGACCTAGAAATTAAGTACACATGATCTTTTTACTTGAAACTTTCTCAAAACAGTTCTATACCTCCCTATTGTCAGCAAAACAGCCCAACTGAAATGTCAGAATATTTGCTAAGTCCTAAACCACTGACATTGTTATCCAATTAATTATCTAAATAAATTATTTAATAGATGTGAAAAAAAATATTATGTTTGACTTTTCAGTACTCAAAGGAACAATCACTTTCTTACACCATTTAGAGTAACACAGATAAAGCAACACTGGAATTAACAAAGCTGATGTCTGTAAGAAACTGGAAAGTCAAATGCATTAAAAAACGCTTCTGGTAATTCCACATGGGACCTGCTGCCTCTTATGCCAATAACTACCAGTGATTCCAGTAGCTTACCAAAGCAGGCATATTGTTTCAAATCTACCAGGACACTACTGATTTCTAAGTACATACTCAAGAACATACTCACTACAAAATATGTTACAAATGTGAAATACCTACACTGCAAAACCAGAACTCTGCTTCCACACTCATCACCACAACCTTCGATGTCAACACTTGGCACATTGCTATATGCCATTATGAACTTCTAAAAACACTTTAGCACTTACAAATGCACTTTGTTACTAGTTAGCACTATAAAGCACATGCAGGAGTGTAAATACTTTTCCACAATTTTCCTTAATGGGCCAATTTATCTCTTCTTTCATTACTTGCATGTTAGTATCCCTACATGCATTGTAGCTTCCATGCTAAATCCAGCTTCTTAAGACAATCAACAGAAGGCCCTTTAAAGCACAGAATTGTTCATCCTGGTTTTGTTAACAATGATTTAATTGAAGTGAAATCTAGGCTTCCTCAGATACTTTTGACTCCAGGTTTTCTATTGTGTTAAGATTACCACACAGCTTTTTGGTAGAACTGGCAGCATCTGCTTCCCTCTAATTTTGGCAACATCTCTCCAAACTACTCCTACGTTCAGATTAATCAGTGAAAGATACTTAGAGCTACTGAGAGAAATAATGTGTTTTCCTTCTGGCCACTGATTCAGTAGGTATTGCCCATTTGAAAACATTAAAAATATTCAATCAAGATAGAAATCACAGTTTCTCACAGAGAAGGATCGTACCTTTAGGAAGCAATTCCATTTAGACTGACTCACATTAGCCTTCCCTACCATTTATGTAAGAGCACCCATCTAAGAACTTCTGTGCAGGGTATTTTTGCTTTTTTTGGTCTTAAGAGATTTTTAAAAGAACATTCTCTTCTGAAAGAATGACTATCATGTGGAGTGACTTGCTGTTTCAACAATGTAAGAAGACCTTAATATAAAAATTCATTTACAAGGATTTTTACAGTTTGTGGGCATTGCTAGTACATGAGCTCTGAAGAACAAGAAAACCAAAAATATCTGAGGATTTACTGAGTACAAATCACTCCAAAATAGAAAGACTTTTTCTAATGATGGTACGGATTTATGAGAACCGGATGCATAAAGGGACTCTGCTCTGTTCCCAGTCTTCCTGAAGTGTTCTACGTCGATTACAATGGGCAGCATGAATCAAAGGTGGGAAAAAGGTAACTGGCTTTCTTTCCTGCCTCCAGGTTATTTTGTAGAACTCTTAACTAGAACATTGCTTTTTAAAAAAGTCTGTATTATTTAAGTCAGTTATATGGAAAGCAAATTACTGGGGACTTCTAAAGGCTTTTTATCTCTTTGGATCATAACTCCTGTCTCTTTTCCTGGCCTCAGTACAGCCAGAATGTTCCTTTCTACCACAGTAACAACAAAGCAGCTCTCTTCTCATTTTCAGTTTTACTCTCAGGAAGAGCAGTAACTGTGTGCCTTGGGGCATGGGGCAGAGAGAAAGAAGCTTAATCAACACACCCACTAGATAAGAATACATGTTACCAGAGACCCCTGACACAAAACAGCTCTAGTAGTTCAGATCAAAGTTTTCTCCCACGAGAAACCACCCTCAACCAATTGGTATGAATGCCCCTTTTAAAACATGCTTGTCTACACCCAGCGTACAGTAATTACTGGTGATAAATGCTGCTAACTGACAAATGACTGCAAATAGCTATTGCCCTTATCAAGAGTTATTGATTATTATCTACCATAAGTTAAGTTTTGCTGAAAGTGGATGACCCAGACCACTACTAGTAAAATCTGTTCTACCATACTTGCACTGAGAACTGCTCAGTTTTACTTACTTTACTTTCCTCTCTGTCTTCCCTAAATGGAAACATGAGGCAATCCCAGGCACAAATACAGGCTGGGCAGTGACTGGCTTGGAAAGCAGCCCTGAGGAGAGGGATTTGGGGGTGCTGGTGGATGAGAAGCTCAATATGAGCTCTCAATGTGCACTTGCAGCCCAGAAAATAAATCAGATCCTGGACTGCATCAAGAGAAGTGTGGCCAGCAGGTCAAGGGAGGTGATTCTCCCCCTCTACTCAGCTCTGCTGAGACCCCACATGGAGTACTGCATCCAGTTCTGGAGCCCCTATTACAAGAGGGATATGGACATGCTGGAATGTGTCCAGAGAAGGGCCATGAGGATGATCAGAGGGCTGGAGCACCTCTTCTATGAGGACAGACTGAAGGAGTTGGGGCTGTTCAGTCTGGAGAAAAGAAGGCTCTGAGGTGACCTTATTGTGGCCTTCCAGTATTTGAAGGGGGCCTACAAGAAGGCTAGGGAGGGACTTCTTAGGATATCAGGTAGTGATAGGACTAGGGAGAATGGAATGAAGCTGGAGGTGGGGAGATTCAGACTGGACATGAGGAAGAAGTTCTTCACCATGAGAGTGGTGAATCCCTGAAATGGGTTCTCCAGGGAGGTGGTTGAGGCCCCGTCCCTGGAGGCATTTAAGACCAGGCTGGATGAGGCTCTGGCCAGCCTGATCTAGTGTGAGGTGTCCCTGCTCATGGCAGGGGTTGGAACTAGATCCTTGTGGTCCCTTCCAACCTTGACTGATTCTATGATTTCTATTTGCAGCATAGCAGTACAGAGCCTTAGACATAGACTGGAACTCCACCATATAAACTGCTTCACAAAAAGAGAGCAAAGAGATAGACCCTATCTTTAAGAACTTGTGATAAAATAACTTCAGAGAAAGGAAATTAACAGACAGACAAGTATGTAACAAACATATTAAGCTAATTTAAAATCATGAATACTGGCAGTGGTCCCAAGACATCATAGCCTATCACATGTCATACAGACACATAAGAAGAATTCAAAGGTACTACTGAATAAACATTTGCATCCTGTCCAAACATTTGGAACAGCATGGGAGAACGCATGTGAGAGTGTGTGTTTATATACAGGACTGCATTTGTTAAAGCCAGACAAAATTCAATTTTGAGGTATGGAATGAGAGCATGCATAAAACACTTGGATATACAGGCAAGTCTGTACTTCACAGATGCAATACTTAAAACTGAAAGGCTGAACCTAAAGGTGAAAAGCGAAGGTCCATTCAAAGTTGAAACTCGAGTTACATGTCATGAGAACAGCAAGCGATGCTAACCAAGGTAAAACAGCAGGTTAACAAGATAACTTAAAGGTAGAGATAAGGAACTTCACTTTAAATGCATAGTGCTGCCAAAGCTAACTATCAGAAGTTGATACTGGGGCAAGAGAAAGCTCTGGCTGACCCACTGAATGAAACAGTTACCCTTTTTTGAACTTTTCTTACACTACAGCACGAGCAGTCCAATTCCTGGTCTCATCCAGCTCAGTCTAGAAGCTGTGACAGTATTTTATTTGTAAAAGTGGAATGGAAAAGAAAGAAGTTGTTCAGAGAAGTGACTCCTGTATTTAGAGCTCATATTCTTAAAAACACTATTCTTAAGATACAGAAAGTAAAGAAGGTGACATCTGGGCTGTCCTGTGTGCAGCTTTCAGCTTGTAGCAGAGCAGAAGCTTCAACCTGAAGAGCACTTTTATCACACATGTGTGCTCCCTTGAAGAAGTCAGTATAGTCTTTTTATAGACTAACAGTTGAACAAAACAATTAAGCACAGAAGAATACAACAGATTAAAAGTACAAGTATTAGAAACAGGTGAACTAAGTATTTCAATGACAATGAAGACTGCATACAGCAGTCAGTATTAGCAGCCAAGACTATTTACTGTTTAACATCAGTGAGTGCATCTGCTTACATGGACAACATGCTTGGAGAAGTTTAGACTCGGTGTTTTTACACCACTTTAAACAATGTTTAAAAATATGCTTTTATTTGTTTTATTTATCCATACAAAGACTGACAAGCTTTCAGGTACAAGTGCATGCAGTCACATTACCATTTCAGTACTACCAGTCCCAAAACGTGGAGAGAGGAGGCTCAGGAGACCTTATTGCTGTCTACAACTACCTGAAGGGAGGTTGCAGCCAGGAGGGGGTTGGTCTCGTCTCCCAGGCAACCAGCACCAGAACAAGAGGACACAGTCTCAAGCTGCACCAGGGGAAGTTTAGGCTGGATGTTAGGAAGAAGTTCTTCATAGAAAGAGTGATTGCCCATTGGAATGGGTTGCCCAGGGAGGTGGTGGAGTCACCATCACTGGAGGTGTTTAGGAGCAGACTGGACGGGGTGCTCGGTGCCATGGTTTAGTTGATTAGATAGTATTGGATGATAGGTTGGACTCGATGATGTCAAAGGTCTCTTCCAACCTGGTTAATTCTATTCTATTCTATTCTATTCTATTCTATTCTATTCTATTCTATTCTATTCTATTCTATTCTATTCTATTCTATTCTATTCTATTCTTCTATTCTCAGTGTGATGTTTTGGCTTTAAACAAAACATCAGTTTCTGAGAATTTAAGTCTGCTTTTCCTCATTTTAATTTCTAAACTCTCTGGGTTCAAAATTTCCATTTTTTTTTTTTTTTTAAGCTTAAGCTGATAGTTATCTGAAACCACGATCAATGACTCCAAATATAACGTCCATATATTAATCAGAAAAATCTTGTGAGGTTAAAATAATTTCTGGTGTTACCTGTGTGAATGCGACTGTGTCTCTCCAGCTGACTTGGCTTAGCAAAAGCTTTTTCACAAGTGTCACACTTAAACACTCTAGGCTTCTGGGAACTCAGTGAAGGTCCAGCCTGATGGGTTTGCATGTGTTCCTAAGACAGTATGGAGAAAAAATGTATTTCAGACCATTAAAAAAAAAAAAAAAAAAAGGCTAGTATTTAACATAGAAATACATTCACATTTTGAAATCAAAAGCAAAGTATTTTAGTCATCAGCAGTCACATTGTAAGAATCTGGAAGCCTACAAATTAGTGTTTTTCCTTTTAAATACTTGGTTTTGTATAGCAACTCTTTTTAAGGCTGATACATTTCTGAAGACCTCTGTCAATAACTGAATGCAATGGGTTTTTTAACATACATTAGTCCTTTCAATAAGGACTCCAATGGGATGGCATTCAACAAGTCCAAGTGCCAGGTGCTGCACTTTGGCCACAACAACCCCATGCAGAGCTACAGGCTGGGGTCGGAGTGGCTGGAGAACTCCCAAACAGAGAGGGACCTGGGGGTGCTGATCGACAGCCACCTAAACATGTGCTATCAGTGTGCCCAGGTGGCCAGGAGGGCCAACGGCATCCTGGCCTGCATTAGGAATAGTGTGGCCAGCAGGAGCAGGGAGGTCATTGTGCCCCTGTACTCTGCATTGGTTAGGCCACACCTTGAGTCCTGTGTCCAGTTCTGGGCCCCTCAGTTTAGGAAGGACATCGAGACACTTGAATGTGTCCAGAGAAGGACAACAAGGCTGGGGAGAGGCCTTGAGCACAAGCCCTATGAGGAGAGGCTGAGGGAGCTGGGGTTGTTTAGCCTGGAGAAGAGGAGGCTCAGGGGTGACCTCATTGCTCTCTACAACTACCTGAAAGGTGGTTGTAGCCAGGAAGGGGTTGGCCTCTTCTCTCTAGCAAGCAGCACCAGAACAAGGGGACACAGTCTCAAGCTGCACCAGGGGAAGTTTAGGCTGGAGGTGAGGAGAAAGTTCTTCACCGAGAGTGATTCGCCATTGGAATGGGCTGCCCAGGGAGGTGGTGGAGTCACCATCCCTGGAGGGGTTCAAGAGGAGAGTGGATGTGGCACTTGGTGCCATGGTCTAGTCATGAGGTCCGTGGTGACAGGTTGGACTCAATGATCTTCAAGGTCTCTTCCAACCTTTGTGATACTGTGATACTTCTCCACTTTCTAAAATGTATGTGGATATTCTTTTCTAGTCTATTCATTACAATCCAGACCACTAATTAGTCTTTACTACACCTAAACAATAAACCTTCTTGGTATCTACGAAGTCCTATTCCTCATTCCATGAACTAAAGCAAATTGTGTCTACAAAATTTGTTTTCACTGGGAAAAAAAAAATCAATGAGACATTTACAGGGAAGAATATTATTATCATAGTAATTATGATATAGTATTATAGGGAAATAATGACAGAGCTGCTCAGAAAATCACAGGAGGTTCATAAAGCACTGCTTAGCTGGAGATGAAGAAAATCTTTTGCTTTTATCTTCTTCATTACCTCCTTAAGCATTGAAATGGTAGAAGCATATTATGACCTACTCCAAAAAAAAAATTGTTATGAAACTGGCTGCTTCTTTCTCTCTGCCAGGAAAGCACCCAAACAACAAAACCACACCAAACCCCTACACCCCATTTTCTACTTGAAAGAAAACAGTATATCTGGATAGCTGCCACAGAACTTTTGAAGAGAAGGATGAGAGAGACAGTTCCTAATGTAATTAATTTCCAGTGAACTGCCAGTGACTTGTACTCTTTTTAATAGATTCATACTTCTCATAGAATTATACTTGTCCTGTAAAACATGCTTTTGAACACAGTTCATGGGAATACAATGCTCTGAAGTGCAAGAACTTCTTCATAAACATACATAGTATTTCTTTGACAGCAGTGAGGCCACACCTCAAATACCAAGTTCAGAGGGGCATTGAGGTGCTGCAGTGTGTCAAAAGAAGTAGCAAAGCTGGTGAGGGGTATAGAGCACAGGTGCTGAGGAGCAGTTGAGGGAACTGGGGTTAGTTTGGAGAAAAGGAGGCTTCGAGGTGACCTTTTCGTGCTCTGCAACTACCTGAAAGGAAGCTGTAGCTGTTTGTTGCCTATGCTGCATGTATTGGTGTAGATGCACTTCAGCTAGATCCTTCCACCTCTTTTGGGGGAGAACCCCTAATTCACTGTTCTGACACATCAACTAACTTTGCATCTTCGCTGTTGTATGGATCTCCATCCCCTAACTCCATTGACATGGCTAGGCTACTGCACACATTATTAGTACAGATCCATTTCAAATGTGCTTCAGCATGCTGTGGCACAGACTGAAGGACCTCACTAGCATACCTTCCCTCAAACATTGCTGTGTCACCCTCAGGCTTATCTCTAGTGGGTTTGTTTTCTCCCATTCCCCTTCAGATCTAGTTTAAAGCTCTTTAAATGAGCCCTACTAACTCCTGTACAAAGACTGTGGCAGGCCTTGTGTCCTGGAGACAACCCAGTCAGTGACACAAGTCTCAAAGACAGTTATTGATCTGACAGTCAATTGATCTGATCTTGTTTCTTCCCTCATTATTCCCTATAGCTGGAAGGACAGAGGTGAACACTGTCCCTGAAGTCTATTTTGATTGCCCTTAGACTTCTTACTGCAACTTCACCACTACCTACATGAAAAAACAGTAATGGATAATCTCAGAACCATACCAGGGTAAGAAGTTACATTGTTGTACCTGTAACCTGGGGCCAGTATATAATAGAACTCAACGTTCAATTATGAAAAAATATGTAACATCAGTCAGTTCTAAGAAAACAAAGAGAGACTGATACTTAAGTTTTGTTGTCATTACTAAAGGAAAACAACTATCAATGCTGTTACTGTTTCTTTTTGCTTTGTTTTTCTGAATATATTTCCTAAAGCAGAAGGTAACCACCATGTTTTATGACCATTTCCCAAAGGATCAACAGTCTGGCTGACACACACAGAAACTCCAAAATGGTGAACTTCACAGAGTGTATTTCCTCCAAATACGATACCAAAGTGAAAGGAAATCTATTAAAAAGCTCTCCTAAGAGCTACTTAATACAAACACATTGCCTCTGCCTGCAAAGTAAAGCACTTCTCTAAATCACTTTTAGTATCTCTTAGATAGGACACTGTCCTGGACACTTGCCCAATCTTCCCAATAGGAAGATTCTACAATCCATTTTTTAAAAAGACTTGGAAGCATCAAGGTTGTTTATAATCTAGAGAAAACTACATAGAAAATATCTCCAGACAACAGCAATAATGTAAGGATATCTTAAAACAAATGCCTTCTCTGCAAACATCACTTGTAGTCACAAGCCAGAACATCTAAAAGCCCTAGTATATATAACCATCCTCACAGACTTTATTTCACCAGGTTTAATCACACCATATGCTACACAAATAGTTTTTCATTCACATACATTTGCACATTTTAATTCAGGTCAAAAGTAAGGAAGAAAAAACAATTTAAGCCCAGATAAGCCAAGAAAGTAGAAGGTGGTCAAATAGACCTGTGATAGAGCATGAAGCAGACAAGCTTTTGGAATTGTAGGAAGCTATGTATAAATCAGGATTAGTAGTGATGACATACATAAGGAAATATAGTCCATGAAATCTTTTTCTGGCACTATCATCTGCATGATAAGCATTCACACTTTTCATTTTGTAGTCAATATATGCATGAAAATCCCCTCCATGAGAGTTCTCTCTCTGTGTATACATTAGAATCCCTCTCCCACATTGGGAAAGCAAAGGTAAAAGGATAACAGAGAGCTTCCCTTAATATCACAAAAACTCCAAGAGAAAAGGAGTAATTAACACAACAATCATCTGTTATTACCAAATACCTTGAGATGTGTTGCTCGCTTAAAGGCTTTATTGCAGACATGACAAACGTGTATTCTCTCCTTGCCATGAACCTCTTTACTATGGTGCATCAACATGGTGGCTGAAGAAAAGGTTTGGCTGCACTCAAAACACTGATGCATGCGACCTTCTTTTTCTGCTTGACCGCTTTTGGCCACATTAGGAGAAACTTCTGTCACCTGTAAGAGTTTGCAAAAACACTATCAAATAATTTCATAGGCACACCCACAACAGTGGTTTATTTTTCAAAACTGGCTTCATTGAATAGCTTAGGTTGGAAGAGACCTTAGAGATCATCTACTTCAACCTCCCCGCCGTGGGCAGGGAGACCTCTCAACTTGACTTGTCTGCTCAAGGTCTCCTCTTACTGACACAAAGGAAATAAGCTGTCTGTAAACGTTAGCCTGTATTTTATTGCTCTTAACAGTAACAGCTACACACTTTAATAAACAGAAATGTAACAACAAACAAATTCAGTTACACATTATTAAGGTTTGTATCTGTATTTTCCTATTTTCAGCTTTATATTCCTGAGTATCTCAGATGATTCTCATATTTCTCACTGAAGAAAACTCACAGCCAAAAAGATTTCAGACAAAAAAGGAAAGAAAGATATTATTAATCACATTTCTTTCTGGTGGATGAAAAAGTTTAACTCAAAACTTAAAATCCAATCTGGATGATGAGGAAGTCTCAATGAACTTGTTCTCTACATTCCTATCTGAGAATGACATCACTCCTGCTTCAGGATATGTAATGGAAACATTTTAGCATCATGGTTAGGTAACATTCTTTACCTGCAAAAGATATAGAAATGTATTTTATGTACCTGGTATGTTATTTCATCAGAGTTTGCAGATGCTGAATGGGGTGTATGGCTCACTAGTATGACTTGCTGTGAGCCTGATCCACTTTGGGTAGCGAGACTGGAATCTGTGAGTATAGCAGGGAATTGCTGACCCTGCCAAAGAATGGAGGAAAAAAAAACAAAAGGCAGAACAACTACATTTAAACAGCTAACTCCAATCATGTAAATGAATTTTATACCTCAAAAGCACTTTTTTTCCCCTTGAAAAGGATTATTTCAGAATCCTATCTGAACAAACGCTACTGTTGTTCTCTGCTTTTCTCTTTGCATTTTAAGTCAAACAATTTAAGGGTAGCAACAGCTGGAAGTTCCTAAGAGTAGAGATTCAGTTCTGATTACTTTTTTCCAGACTTTCATCAACTGCTGAAGGTTTCAGCCTTCTCTTGAAGCTGATACTTTAACCCCTATATTCTGCTTTTCTGCATGGTCTTCCCACAATATCTTCCTTTTGTAAAATCTCTTAATTAAACCTCCTCCCAAATCACATGAGATCAAGGTACAAAGTTACTACTTAAGACACACAATTACTAATATCATACTACCACTTCTATGTCTACATTAAAGACACTTCAGTGAAAAAGAAATGCAGTACCTTTATGTACTACCTGTCCATCACAATTCCTGCAACACAGACTCTGCCCAAAACATTTCATTTTTATTTACACCTGCCTTAACATTAGGCATAATGTATTATTAATAAACATCAACATTGCCAACTGTAATCTCTTAAATTACTATAAAGTCTGAAATGAAAGCACATGATCTTTTGCTACTCTGTGATGCCAGAAATCAGGAATGTGTCGTAAGAGCTATTTAAAGTCTTTTCTCACCCTTCCCACAGCAAAACTGCAGAGGGATGCATATAATCATCCTCACAGACTTTACTTCACCAGGTTTAATCACACCATATGCTAGACAAATAGGTTTTCATTCACATACATAGACACATTTTAATTCAGGTCAAAAGTAATGAAAAAAAAACCCCAGCAATTTAAGTCCAGGTAAGCCAAGAAAGTAGAAGAAACAGGTCAAATTTTCGGATGCAAAATCTGCACTGAAATGCCAAGCACAGAATGACCCTAACATTAAAAGACTAGAAAGTGAAAATTTATTTACTATTTTTGGCTCCACTTCACTCTATGTATTTTACTTGCCATCTTTGGGTCTTGATGACATCACAACAATGTTAAATTAAGGTAATAGCAAAACTAATGCTAAAGCTATTGGGTATATGCTAGTACATACAGCACTAATCGTGTAAGATGTCTTATAATACTACCCCTTAGATTCTGTCTTGTTATTTGCTGTGAAAGGAACTATTGCAACTGCTCTTCAATCATCACATCCACAAGGAGAAAAAAGAAAGATTTACCATATTAAACAATAAAAAGTTTAGGAATACTAAGTTGAATTACTGAATGGTGATGAAGTACAGAGTTTATCATTAAAAATTGACCTCAAACATTTGAAACCGCAGAACCTATCTGTCCCTTCAGGAAAAAAAAAAAACCACAAACCAACCAAAAAGGCCACATTTATCTAAGAGATGCAAATGTTCACACAAATTTCCATCTTTCTGTCAACAGTAACTAAATTTTCAAGTACTACATAGTTACAGGACAAAATTACTTTCTAATCAAAATCTCCAATTCCTGGCCTGAAAGACAGTAACAGTTGATCTGTCCATTTAGAAAAGCATTTCTTACCTGTGAAGTGATATTAAGTGTAACTGCATCAAGACCACCTGACAACATTCCCTGAGTGTCAGCAAGTGTCAAGGTGACACTACCATCTCCTCCAACTCCTGATGAAGACATTACCAAATTCTGGGCAGAAACTGTAGGCTGAGATATGGGTGTTGTCGAAGAAAGGTTTGTTCCACCTGTTGTATTAAGTTCTAGAAGAAATGCAATATAATTAAAAAGTTACATATATAAACTCTGAGCTGCAAACTTTTTTTTTCCTTTTTTTTAACATCAATAATTTCTGTTTCTCATTTGCTCTGCCTTTATTTTGGAAGCAAATAAATCAGTTAAACAGCTAATCATGTGTCAAAATTTGCCAGAGTTAGATGTTAAATGAAGCTCGATGGACGTAATTATGCAAACCAGCAACTTTGTAATATGGCACATTACAGATGGCCTGATCTAGTGTGGGGTGTCCCTGCCCATGGCACGGGGGTTGGAACTAGATGATCCTTGTGGTCCCTTCCAACCCTGACTGATGCTATGATACTACGATACTATGACTGATCGTGGAAGGAAGCTGAAGATGTTTCAGGTCATCCATCTCTGTAGCCTGACCAGTTTCAGAATTACCAATTAAATACACTTCCACTCAAGGCAGCAAAGCCAAAACTTGGTAACACTATAATCCAACACTCTCACCCTAACCAAGCAACATAGCAGGTAAAAAGGCCATTTTATTATTAAGAGGTATTTTGCAACAGTTTGATTGTAACAACTGTATAGTAGTTTATTACAGATTCTCCAACATGTGCCTAGAGGCCTCATGACTCTCAGTTTATTATAAGCCTCATAATCCTGAGCAGATGATACAGAAGGCACAACACAACTGTTTCTTTTTACTATCTCATGTACTAATTCATTACACAAGAGCATGTCTTAACCTCCAAATCTTACAGAATACTCTGGGGCGGTCAAACCCCAGTATTACAACAAACCAGACTTGCTTTACAGATGTACATGAGCACTAAAGGAAGCTAAGAAAGGAGACAGACAAAGGAAAAAGAAGACAGAGAAATGTAGATTTCTGTAAGAGTGAATAAAATTATTTACAATATCAATCTGAATTAGTGCAACTTGCTGAAACCAAGCTGTGCAAACAATGCAGCCTGCTGCTCTGGCTGAAAGCATGAGCAACTACATACCTGCATGTGTTTGTGAGTCTATACAAACACAGGTAGAAATTCAAATACACATTTAAAGTCTCAAAATTTAAATACTACTGCAAACTCAATACAAAAGATATTTTACCATGTCTCTGCAGTAAATGTATCAAATGTCTTCTTGCAATTTATAGAAACAGTCTTTCAATATTTCTGTAACTGTCTCAAAGTACTAATTTTAGATATGTTGTCTTGTTTTCACTCTTTTTACTCTGTGGAGTAAAGTCCATTCAAATTGGCCTAACAATTTAAAATTAGTGAGAAAACACACAAAGCCATGCAGTTCCTGAATCATAATATGCAAGATTATTCTGCTTCATATTTGGTTACCTGGTTTGGTATTTGTTTTTAGCAAACCATGATTTTTAATTAGAAAAGTCACTATAGCCTACCTGAAGCATTTAGTGAAGTGCCCTGAGAAAGAAGCTGGTCGTTGCTTATAGTTAATGTAGCACCTGTAGTCTGACTGTTCATGGTTGGTGCTGTCAGCCTTAAGCCACTGTTCAGATCACTGCTTCCAGAATTATGCTGAATAAGATCTTGCCCTAAAGAGAAATTAATCCTGTTATAACTGGAAGTGTCTTGATGTTATTATGCTATTCCACTTAAAACTACAAACAAGTGGTCATAAAATAATAAAAGTAGAAAAACACAACCAAAATACAAAATTAATCTCTACACATGCAGATTTCTATGCAGAGGTTCATCTGTTTTCTTAATACAGATGTGATTATGCATACCTAGATACTAGTATTTACAGAAATACCTGAGATTAATAATATTTATAACATAGAAACATTCAAGTTGGAAAAGACTCTTGGCATCACCAAGTCCAACCAATAACCCTACTCTACAAGGTTCACCCCTAAATCATACCCCCAGGCACCACATCCAAAAGACCTTTAAATGCATCCAGGGTTAGTGACTCAACCACCTCCCTGGGCAGCACATTCCAATGCCTGACCACTCCTGCTGGGAAGTTTTTCTTAATGTCCAGTCTAAACCTACTCAGTTGTAGCTTGAGGCCATTCCCTCTTGTTCTATCACTAACTACCTGTGAGAAGAGAGCAACACCAGCAAACACTGGTCTTACCTATCTAATTTCAAGGCACCAACTTCATGAAACTACATCCACACTCCCATTTTTCTTAGATGAGTGAACATAGGTGAGAGACCTCAATACCCTAACACAGATTTTATTGCTATGACTCTTAAAAACATTAAACATGTCACAGTAACTGGAAAAAAAAAAAGAAAAAAGAGGGGAAAAAAAGAAGAAAAAGAAAGGAAGGAGAAAAGCACTAAAAATTATACTGAATGTATAACAGAAACATGATATAAAATACTATCTCTGGAGGAAATAGACATATATTTATAGTGTGTATAGAATCAATCTCTTACGGCAGTAAGAAAGTCTGTCTCTATTTATTCAGAGAAACCTGAAGCACTAACCATATATTACAAAGACTGAACAGTACACCTCTAAAAACAATCGTGATATCTGTTAGAACATAGTTCTACAGGCATTTAAGGAAAACCAGATTAAACCAACATCTCTAATGCCTGCCCTGCCTGGTCCTGGTCCCACTACTAGCCAGGAGTTGCACTACCCCAGGTGAAGCACAGTAAGGAAATAAGAACTGGTTGTGCAAGTTTTGCCACTGAGATCAGCATCTGTTGACACAAGCTTATGAAGAAAATAGGGAACGAATCTAACGAGTCCTCAAAGTAACTGCATTTGGTTTTCAAAAGCAGATTTGGGGACTGATTTTTGAAGTTGACAAAATATACCACAGGAAAGTTGTGGACTGTGAAAATATCAAATGTTCCTGTATAGCTGTCTTACAAAGTGAAAATGTGGCACCATTAAAGATCACAAAAAATACCAACCAGATATTGTAAGAGTAATTTCTTGAGGACTTCCTGATGAGCTCGTAGTAGTAGAACCTGAAGTGTGAGCTAGAACTTGACTCAGACTGGAATTATTTATGGTCAACATTATCTCATGTTGTCCATTTGAAGATGATACCATACCCTGTGAACTCATGACTTGAGAGATGTCCTGTGCACCTAAATAGAAGTAGGTAGAACAAAAAACCCAAAAACTAAAAAAGAAATTCCATGAAGACATTTTCTTTATAATAGACACAACTATTTAAAGCAATTAATACATTATTTTCTGAAGTGCTACAAAACACATAGCCAAGGTAATATGATAGAACTTGTACTCCAGAGAATAAATTGAATTGATAACCAATTTATGCCTCTTCAGGTTAAGCTCCTGAGAACAAAGATTTCTGTAAAGACTATAAATATTTTTCAGCATTTTCATTATACAGTCCTCCTTCTGAAATAATTATATTCAAAAATGGTAATACAAAGTTGTAAAATTTGCTGAAGATGATCATACAAGAGCAGTATATTATTAAATGAGGTATCTGGGGAGGGCAGGGGGTGTCTCACTCTAGGCAATACCACAAGTAAAACTAATTCATTCCATGCAAAATTGATGCCGCTTACCACTAGCACTAGTTGTTAGCACAGACTCTTGCTCAGATAGGGATCCTATGGTCATGTTAGCAGATGATGTTACTGTGGGCTGCAAAGACAGGCCTGATATAGGCTGAATAACCACGTTAGCTGGCACAGCATTTTCTGTTGCCTGGAGTGGAGGATTCTGTGGAGCCATACTGGGATCTCCAGTTAGCTGCTGAGCAAGTAAATTACTCTGCTGTAACGTCTGCTGTAGAATACTTGGATCAATCTGAAAAGCAAGTTTTAAATCTGATCAGTCTGAGGTTCAGAAATGCAAGTTAAGTGAATATTCTTAATGTAAATCCAGAATTCATATTCCTTGCCTATGGAGTGTATATAATATTTAAACTTTATAACTAACCTTTCTAAATATAAACAAATAATAATTTAAATGTCTGCATATGGCCAGCCTCCAAAGTCACTATGTAAACAGCCCATTCAGCTTTCCCTGTAGATTCTTCCCTCAGCAAAATCATAGAATCATAGAATCATAGAATCAGTCAGGGTTGGAAGGGACCACAAGGATCATCTAGTTCCAACCCCCCTGCCATGGGCAGGGACACCCTACACTAGATCAGGCTGGCCAGAGCCTCGTCCAGCCTGGTCTTAAACACCTCCAGGGACGGGGCCTCAACCACCTCCCTGGATAACCCATTCCAGGGCTTCACCACTCTCATGGTGAAGAACTTCTTCCTCACATCTAGCCTGAATCTCCCCATCTCCAGCTTCATTCCGTTCCCCCTAGTCCTATCACTACCTGATACCCTGAGAAGTCCCTCCCCAGCCTTCCTGTAGGCCCCCTTCAGATCCTGGAAGGCCACAATGAGGTCATCTCGGAGCCTTCTCTTCTCCAGACTGAACAGCCCCAACTCCTTCAGTCTGTCCTCATAGGAGAGGTGCTCCAGCCCTCTGATCATCCTCGTGGCCCTTCTCTGGACACCTTCCAGCACATCCACATCCCTCCTGTAATAGGGGCTCCAGAACTGGACGCAGTACTCCAGGTGGGGTCTCACCAGAGCTGAGTAGAGGGGGAGAAGCACCTCCCTTGACCTGCTGGTCACACTTCTCCTGATGCAGCCCAGGATCTGATTGGCTTTCCGGGCTGCAAGTGCACATTGAGAGCTCATGTTGAGCTTCTTGTCCACCAGCACCCCCAAGTCTCTCTCCTCAGGGCTGCTCTCCAGCCAGTCCCTGCCCAGCCTGTATTTGTGCCTGGGATTGCCTCGACCCAGATGCCGGACCCTGCACTTGGTCTTTTTGAAGCTCATGAGGTTGGCTTGTGCCCACTTCTCCAGCCTGTCAAGGTCCCTCTGGATGGCATCCCTTCCCTCCAGCGTGTCCACTGCACCACACCACATGGTTTGGGAAGCCATGATCATGGATACCTATGAGTGTGCTGGGCACCAGGTACCCACACTGTTGGCACTCGGTACTGTACTACTCTTGCACATAATGCCTATCGCTGTCTTCGGATCTTTGAAAGGGAAAAGGCAGGGAGAAGATTATGTCAGAAATTATTTTTCAGCTCCTAGGGCTCATTAGGGCCCCACTTCACAGTTAAATAGCAGTTCTCAGGAGTCGTAAGATAAACATTTTACTCTTTAGGAGCTGAGGAAAAAAAAACCCACAGTTTTCCTTTCCTTGTTGAGTAGAGAAACTCTGAGCAACGCAATGCAATTCCTTCCCTTCCCTGACCTTGAAGGTGGACTTGTTGACCCCCAGAGGTCTCCTACAGCTTTTAGTAACTCTGTGAAACTGATCAAACACCACCAGGTACATTAAATCATTCTTTCATGTCATTTCAAATACAAAATTTTATAATGTAATCATCCCATCCTTTTCTGTTGTTCATTTTACAAGCTCAAGAGGAATTTAAATTGTTAATCCAAATAATAACAACTTTGCAAATAGCACAGGTGTCTTATGATAGCAAAGAAACCATTCTGTGCAACAATTTGGGTTTGTTGGCTTCAGTGGGAGGGGCTGAGTGGGTGTCTTTTGAGGGGTTGGAAGGGAACCCTAAAATGCTTTTGAAATTAAAAGCCAAAATATAGTTATAAAAAGAAATAAAATGCATTCAGATTTTAAAGCAATCTGCCAGAGGGGTAAAAATATGTGAAAAATTAAAAATGGAAGAAACCAAACCAGAATAAACCCCCACAGTGCAGCTATTGTTTAAATTTTCTGATGTGGCACAACTGATGCAGCATGGTATTGCTGTGTGCCCCACTCAAGGGAACTCTACTAAGAATTATGTATACTCTTTACATTTCCTTCAGCCCTCACAGCAACTCCACAAGATTATAAGCAAGAAACTGTGAGAAACCTACCTGTAATGTTATGTTGTTAATACTGGTGGCGTCTATTCCGGATATTTGAACATTTTGTCCAACCAAATTAGCAGCAAGTTGTAACTGTATTCCTTCAAGAGTGGCCAAGCTACCATCTGTCAAGGACACAGTTAAGTCACCTCCAGCTACCAAAGAAAACAGTTATATTATAATGGTTTTCTTCTTAACATTACTGACTGCCTCTTTCATCTTGCTTAATTTTATAAATTAAGCACATACAAAAGCCAGACATACACACAAACATTTCTTTATGCTGAGAAAAGTATTTCCAAGTAGATGACTGTCTATTTTAAGGCTTCCTAAGTTCTCTGTACTTTAAGGACTTTTAATCATTTAATCACTAGTAGCCAGCATATTACAGAACAGTTCCCACTCCAGGGTGAGAAATTTGGTAGGCATTTCCTTGGAGAGTGTGATGCTCTTAAATATAAGCAGCACTCCCACATGCTGTGTATGTTCTGAACACACACACACACGCTACTGCCACGTTTTTGCACAAACGCTGCTTAAGAAGTTATCAAAGTTCATCCTATGTACTCACATAGATGGAAATAAAGGTAAATCAGCATTTGACACCCCAAACATTTTTAATTTAGAAAGCTCCTAATTTCAAAAGTTGAACAGACTCTAATATTGACAGACTCTTATATTGAGACAATATAAGGAAAAAGTCACCTTGTGTTTGACATACCTTGTTTTCCCAACAGCTTCCATATGATCAACCAGTTCCCTTCAGTTGATGCTTCAAAAACATTTACCTATCTTTCCCTCTCCAAAATCCTTCAGTATAATAAATCTGCATTACAATGTACCCAAGAAACGCCTACTCTGGACAAAACCCACATCACTATTCTCAATTTAAGAAGGTTCCTGTCTCTTTCTAGGACATATAAACATGCTAAGGACTCCTTCTCATTGCATTCACTGAAAAATCCAAGCTTTTCATCACTAGCATCTCACTAACTGTGCCTGTCAGATAACATTTACCAGTACCTTCCAGTATCAAATAACATTTACCAGTACCTTGTTTTGGACAACAATTAATTTGAAATCAGATAAATTGGAATGGCTAGGGTTAAATATGAGACTGAAACATCACAGTGAATTTGTGGACACACCTTGAAAATCATACACACATACTGAAAAAAGTGCCAAAGTAGCACAGATTTCGCATTCAGAAATGACAGACAGGCCAAGACAGTACCAGGGAACATTTCCAGACACTTGAATACTATTCTACTCTTAAAATGGTCCCTTATCCAAATGGCCCCTTGTCCACACTTTGCCTGAGGCCAGCTAGCACTTAAGGAAACAATTCATAAGAGCAATTTAGAAGTTAACAAGGATCATTCTCAAAAGGTTGTTGCAACATGAAGAGTGTGGGTACACTATGACAGCTGGCCTCAGAGGCAAAGAATGGTTTGTGGCACATTTAATGTGCTAATACAGCTGTGGTGACTGTCAGTTGGTAAGACTTCATATCCTTGGCGTTATTTATTTAACATGCGTGCCTACACCAGTAGGTTTTGGCATCACTAAATTATTTTGGGGTTTTGTGGGGGTGTTTTGTTTTTTTCTTTCTTTTTACTTCAGACTATTAACTGCACAGGTACACCAGAGCAAATGTACTTAAAACACACATATTCATGTAAACTAGTGCAGAAGAACTTTTTTTTTTGCTCTGTGATCTAAAGCTGAATACAAAATAAATCTTGTGGAATTGAAAACTTATATAATAACTGGTTTGCTTCTCTCCTTTTAAAGAAAAAGCCACAGAATATTAACAAACAGATTACCAAACTAATACTCTAGCAGCCTGTTATGCTCATTTCCTTCCTTTCTGGAGTGTAACACCACAGCAGAACTGAACTGCTTATATTTTTCCCTTCATTCTTACAATAAATCAGTTTCTATTGGTCACCAGCATGCATCAAATCATGAACTCAATGTGACTCTTACCTGTGTAGTGTTTGGCATAATTTTCTGAACTCTAACAGAAAGCAAAGTTCAGTACTTGACCTCAACACCACCACCAAAGTCATCAATTTTTACCTGACACTGAAGCAGGCAGGATAGCCTGGCCCACAAGTCCTTGTTGAAGTAAATTTTGATCGAACTGACTCGTCAAAACGGAGTTATTCATGATGAACACATTAGGGTCTGTTGAGGATGAATTAAGAAGACTGACTGGTTGTAGCCCTTCAGGTGCAGTACGGGTGACAGGCTTTCTAACTTTCTTTGTCTCTGGTTTATAATGACACTGTATGTGGGTTTTCCTGCGCCCTGAAGTACGAAACCGTAGATCACAGTGTGGACATTTGAAGGGCTTTGCTCCTGTATGCAGACGCATGTGGACTTTCAGACTCCCTTTTGTAGAAAAAGAATTACTGCATACATGACAACTGAAGAGCTTCTGGCCTAAAAATGTTTAAAAGCAGAAAGGTAAGTGATAAAAGCTCTAAAAATCAATAGCACTGCACCAACAATTTAAAAAACCCCACATATACTAAACTAATTTAAACAGAATAAATTTGAACTAAGTAGCTTTTTCTTTATAATTTTAGCTGATTTTCAAGTGAATTTAGGATCTCAGTAAAAGGCTATCTTAATTTTTTCTTATTGCTAAAACATGATATGCTATTAAAGCTTTCACGCAGAATCCTATTTGGTGACACTTGGTTCTTCCTCATCACCTCACCTTCCTAACTAATCAAGTTGTTTCAACTAAACACCTTATACAACTGGAAAATTAAGTTTCATCTCAACATCCTCAGCATTTGGATTCCCAGACATTCACAGAAACGCAGAATGTTAGGGGTTGGAAGAGATCTTGAAAGAGCATCTAGTCTAACACTTCTGTCAGAGTAGGATCACCTAGAGCAGGTCACACAGGAATGCATTCAGGTGCATTTTGAATGTCTCCAGTGAAGGGGACTCCACAACCTCTTTGGGCAGCCTGTTCTAGGGCTCTGTCACCCTCATATAGAACCTCCTACGTGCCAGCTTGCACCCCTTGCCCTATCGTAATTTCCTTTTAAATTCCAGCAGCTTCATTCTTCTGTTTCATTTTTTACCTACACACTGACTAGTATTAAATCCTTGCATTGTTCCTTTTCATTACCCTTAGTGTATGCTACTATCTGAGACAAGATACTCTTCTACCCAGAGATTTGGTGGAGCACATGTGAGTGCTACTGAACACCAGCAGAAAGAACAAATACACTCACTGAATTGGAAATAGAGTTTCCATGAAGAAAATAATTATATACTACAGCTTTTAAAGCTGTAGTATATAAAAGCTTTTTGGCTTTTAAAACCAAACTACAACAAAGATAAAGACCAAAAAAAAAACCCAAACCCCACAACAAAACAAAACAAACAACCCCCAAACCACAATCCAAAAAACAGCCCCAAACCCAAACAAAAAATAGCAGAGGACGCAAAGTGAAACCTAAAAAAATTCCATATAAACCCCTCCAAAGAATACCCCAAAACCCAGAATAAACTTACAATGCACCTTAACGAAACTGTAGCCAGTTTTAGGAATTACTTAGTTTATGAATTGGCTTATTATAGAAGTTCAAAGAACCAAACATAAAGTATTTAAAGAGGTTTGGGGTTTTTTGGTCTATTTATGCAAACTAGAGATTAAAAATGCTACTATTAAAATCAAGCTTCTCTCAGGAATACAAAGACACTACTGCAAAAACTGAACACTACAGAAATCAGGTTTATATTCAATTTGTATGATTCAAATGGCTGAATGCTTAATTTTTTTGTATTTTTATTCTTCAATCTATTTAGGAGCACAAGCAGTAATGTTTACAAATATTTTTTTCTCTAACTTAATTTCATGAAAGCCTCCAACTGGACCTTCTTGCTCAGGAAAATCATTTAGCACTGAAATGCGACAGCAGATTCAAAATTAAAACACTACAGATACATACAGACACAGTTTTTCTGTGAGCTGAGAGTGACTAGGCTGGATGTTAGGAAGAAGTTCTATACAGAGAGAGTGATTGCCCATTGGAATGGGCTGCCCGGGGAGGTGGTGGAGTCACCATCATTGGAGGTGTTCAGGAGGAGACTTGATGGGGTGCTTGGTGCCATGGTTTAGTTGTTCAGGTGGGTTGGACGCGATGATCTTGAAGGTCTCTTCCAACCTGGTCTGGTCTATTCTATCCTATGCTATCCTATGCTATCCTATGCTATCCTATGCTATCCTATGCTATCCTATGCTATCCTATGCTATCCTATCCTATCCTATCCTATCCTATCCTATCCTATCCTATCCTATCCTATCCTATCCTATCCTATCCTAATGTGGAAGTCTGCAACGATCATGCCACGAGTACCAAATTTCACCTAGCCCTGCCATTCACAGTGCCATTTCCCAGATCATAGTGAAACATGCCACTCCTTGCAAAGAATTCAGTTAAAGCAGCTTGCCAAGGAAGTAACCAGTTTCTAAATACAAACATTCCAAATCCAACTGACCTGTGTGCGTTTTAACATGACAATCCAGGGTGGATTTTACAGTGAAACTCTTTCCACATTCTTCACACTTGTATGGCTTCTCTCCGGTATGGATACGAACATGCCTAGTAATTCCAGAGAACATGTATGTGTGAATTCCTACTTTCATACAACTTTGTAGCAATAGTTATTTTATATCTTACTAATTTTAGAATTGAATACCTATATAAGTTGATTTTTACAGGTTTTTCTATGTGAAAGTTCACATAGTTTTTCTATTCTGAAAGTTCACAATAATTATTTTAATGAAATATTAAAAGACTAGTTCAGGCATACTCAGAATAAAAAAAAACACACATTTTGACCCATTTTTTAACTTCAGGACATTTTTCATTGTCCCGAAAAAAAAAGATGTACATAAACAGGAATCAAAACTTTAGCTTAAAGATAAAAATGTCTTATGAAACTGTTGCTAAACAATTCAGAAAACTGAAAATGAGAGTTTTCCATTCCTTACCTGACTAAATCACTGGGTTTTTTAAAGCTTTTGGGGCAATAACTACAACAGTTAGCATATTTGGGCTCTGCTTCCAGTTCTGCTTGCTTATCTTTGATCTCACTAATTCTGTCCTTCTCTGCAGCAGACTGGACAAGAACTTTTTCTGAGACCGTGGCACTTTCTCGGGGCCTAATCTTTGCCAGTTCTGCTGTTTCTTCTTCCGTAAAAGTTATGACACCCGGACGAGATTTTCTGGAAGTCCTTTCAGAATTTTCATCATCATCTTCAACACATGCAACTGTTAAAACAATTAAAAAAATTTTAAAAAGCACACATCTGTTTAAGCTGTCAGACGAAATGACCAAAATAGAAGGGTTTACTACTAAACACACGGCCATCTTTACATGCTTGGACTTCAGTTTCTTTCAGAGGTTTAACTACTCATGTCTGTATTTTTTTTTAAATTAAGCTGGATTTGTAATTCTTATTTTTACAATAATTAATACAGCTAAGTAATTCAGGATGAAACATTTTCTACTATATCGAGCCACCAAAATAACTACCTAACATACAATACCTTGAATACACTGGACAGACTCTGGGTAAACTGATTTCAAATAACTGGGTAACAGATCAATTTCAATGGTTTTGGACATTAGGCATTATCCATGCTGGAAGGTTAATTTATAACACTATTGCTATAGCACTCATGCAATCCACGGAAACATCTGTACTGCTAATGTAATAAGGACTTTAAGAGTAAAAATTAAATATTTTACCTCCCCCTCCTGTTTCTGTAGCTGCTGCTACAGCTGAGGAGACTGCCTGATGTTTTTTCATATGCTTTTTGCAGTGAACAGTGGTTCGAAAGCTTTCATCACAGAATGGGCACTTGTAAGGCTTCATGCTCATGTGAGTTGCCATGTGCCTGGTAAGGCTGCCATTAGTTGTGAAGGAGGTATTGCAAATGCTACAGCTGAATGCTTTAACTCCTTGAAGTAACAGAAACAAATAAGTAGCATGCCATTTGTTTAAGTTTACTTATACAGGACATTTACAAAACCCAAAGCGATTTAAGCTAATGAAGAGCTGGTTTACTGTGTTACCTGTATGAGTCTTCTCATGTGACTTAAGAACTCCTGAGGAAACAAAGCCACGGCCACAGAGCTGGCATTTATAAGGTTTCTCACCAGTATGCGATCGTACGTGCTGTTTCAAATGGCTGGATTTCTTAAAACCCTTGTTGCAGTACTCGCATCTATTAGAAGAAAATTGTTTTCATTAGTTGCGTATAATTACTAGCCATAAAAGATTCAAGGAATTATGTGACAGTACTTAAAAGTATAACAAACCTGTATGAACGCCTGCTTTGATCTTCATTATCCTCAAGAAAATGAGGCCGCTGCGTATGCAATTCAAGCTCTTCTTGTGATGGCTGATCTTGTATCAAGCGAGTAGTCTAGAAATTAAAGCCTCAAATTTTAGTAACACAATACTGAAAAGTCACATAAACAGGAAAAAAAATGTACTGCATTTATATTCACCACACGTAATCAAATTCACGCTTTTATAAATTTTTAACAAGAAATTTAGAGTGCGGAACAATTCCTCATTTCCATAGTGAGAAGGCAAGCAACAAAATGAGCACCTGCTAAACTGGAATGAACAGGCAACACAGTGAAATTAACTTGCCTGTGAATCTAGACAAAAACACACCTCAAATCTGGCCTTCGAGGGGCTAAATTTAACACTGAAGCAGCCATTTTAAACAGTATGACTCTCATGGTGAGTAGTGAAATGCACTGTAGCGCTGACAGAATGTCATGAATCTGCTGACATAGTCATCAATAGTTTTTCAGCATAAAATACCAAAGAATAATCCTCAAGAATGATAGTATGTTTTAAGATTTGAAGAGAAGAAAACTCCAAGGCCTGCAGGCTGAAATCACTCAAACTCTTCCAGATCCTGAAATCCACCACAGTTCTCTGACTGACATTTTTCTTTTGTAAACAAGCATGAAGAGATAGTAAATCATGCAGGCCAACATGGTCAGCATACTACTACAGACAGTCTTCAGACTAGGTACTGGTACTATCATAAAAGGTTACATTTAAACTGTTTTTTTTGCAATCAAGGTCTTTTACAAATTTAACCAGATGTGAACCATGAAAGAATAGCATAGACTGCAATATGCAAGTTCCATGAATGTTTGCTATACATTTGTAATGTTATTTTTATTGATTGATCAGATCTATATCCATAGAAATTAAAATAATTAGGACAGGATATAATGCAGTACTGTAAAACTATATCATTAGGTCCTTTCCCTAGTTTTAGACTTACAATCCAACTTTACAGCGTTATATCCTTTCTTAAGTCTAGAATATCAAAACATACAAGTCTTTTGAGAAACAGGTATCCAGGTCATCAATCTGCCATCTGTCCTTTTATTTTCCAGTTGTTAAACACAAGCAAGATAGAAAACAAACCACAAAACTTTTCTGACTTCTCAGTTTATCTAATCATCAAGAAATTAGTTCAAAGAAACCCACTGCTGAACATGGAACAATGAATTTGGCCTCCCAGTAGTACTTACTACATTAATAGCATCTGTATTTGGAACCTGAAGGGCTGGTGGGTGGTAACTCGTTGACAGTGCCTGAGATTCAAGTGTGCTTGAATCCTGCAGCTGCTGTACAGCTGGAAATTGAGTCTGTTGATTGTAGCTGTCATTGACTGTAAAACCTGCCAGAAATTAGAGAGTCACAAATCTGGAAAACACACTGAATTGGACTTTGAATAACACCACACTTGTTCGAAGGCTACCTTCAAAAAGAGATTAAGCAGTATTACCATACAGTAATACTAATTTTATACTTTTAAGTCTTCAGTGTCAAAATACACCAATGTTTCTGGCACCTACATAATATGCATAATAGGGTTACTTACCATTAGCTGGATTTCTATTGGAAAATCTCCTCCACAGAAAAACACTGTTTGAAGTTTCTTCGGGGTGTCACAATTACCTTAGAGCCATTGAAATTTTGAATTTCTTGTATGTAAGCATGCATGTGTCAAACAGGTTGACCCATCTCCCTTTATCCACGTTGGTACCACGCTCCCTTAACTACACTGGAAGCCGATCACAAGGATGCAAAGCTCAGTGGGGAGGACGGCGGGTGAGTGGAGGAGATGACCCAATAGGAGAACTCCAGTTTCTGACAAAGTAACCCCATTTTCTCCTACTTTGGATCTCCTCCACATATTCCCACTCTTTAGATAATAGTAAAGTAGAGCCTCTCAAAGGCAAACTGCAAAGTAAGAAAAATAAACAATTTATTCACATTTCCAGTATAAAGACCTGAAATTTTTATTTGGTTTTGTTGTTCTGAAATATCAGATCTTAATCACCTCCTTTTCTATATGAATGAATGAAATGGTAGTATCAATGATTCAGAGCCAACGAAATACAGCTCAGTTTGTAGGGTTTTTTTAATGCCAGTAGAGATACCCTTTTTATCAACCCCTCTAAGCCCTAATGCTACTGATATTAAAAAAAATATAAATAAATCAGTGTTATGTGGAAAAAAATTATACCACAAGTATCCATGATTAAGGTACTGGCAGCAATTTTACTATTTCTGTGCAGTTTGCCTTTAGTGGACATAAAGGATGAAGATTATGAAAACAGGGTAGAAACAAACCCGTATCAGATAATCACAGCATCAAAGGCGAAAAAAGCAATGCTTAAAGAATGTTTTGGATTACAGTGTATCAAAACTGGGATGTCTAAAGTAGAAATGTTCCCAAAAGACAATTTTCATAGCAGAAGAATACTGACACCAATAGGAGGAAAAAACCCTACTTGTATGCTAATTTCTTACACCATAGATTCAAATGAGGACATAACTAAGTCAGGTTGTAACTCAGCACTAAACCTTATGCTGTGATTTGCGTATTATTTTCTTTCCTTGAACTACCAAGTGAAATGACAAAAAGGAACAGTAATGAAAAGCTTTATGGTGGTAAGAGGGATAGTAATTTCTATTTTCAAATATGTTTTTAAAAGCACCTCTACAGAAAAATGGTATTCTCATAACACTTCATAAGAACACAAAACAACAAGCCTCAAAGGACTGAAGAAAGTGATGCCACATCCATGCCCTACAAAACTCATGTAACTACTAAATGTAAAAGAAACAGATATCCTGTTTTGTTTTGTTTGTGGTTTTTTTTTTTTAAATCAGCAAGTAATTTTTAGTAGCCGAGAAGGAAAAAAGAATTTACTATACCACATGTGACAGTTTTAGGCTGTGCCTTTAAGAAAAGACAGCTACAGAATTCTCTAGCTGACTGTTTTGGTGTAAAAAGGCAAAGAGATAATTCTAAATGAATTTCATTGGTAGATCAGGAGGAATGTAACTTTAAGGATTTTAGTTGGAGTTCAGTCTGTGCAGCTGTCTTCTTTCTGTTCTGTTCCTGGCGGTACTGACCTTGGACTTCTGAGATAAGAAAACTAACTTTTTGTTTCCACTAACAACTGCTTTGAACTAACAGAATTTCCCTTAATATCCATTTTCTCTCTTTAATCCTTTTTGGGAAAAAGGGAGGAAGGGGGAAAAGGGGGTTTGGGGGGAACCCTCCTCCATCGGGAGGGAGTTTCTGTGTTATGTTCTTTCCGGTATATTCTTGTATATACAGTAAATATTGTGTATTTTGTATATAGAATCATAGAATCAGTCAGGGTTGGAAGGGACCACAAGGATCATCTAGTTCCAACCCCTGCCATGGGCAGGGACACCCCACACTAGATCACGCTGGCCAGAGCCTCGTCCAGCCTGGTCTTAAACACCTCCAGGGACGGGGCCTCAACCACCTCCCTGGATAACCCATTCCAGGGCTTCACCAATCTCATGGGGAAGAACTTCCTCCTAACGTCCAGCCTGAATCTCCCCACCTCCAGCTTCATTCCGTTCCCCCTAGTACTATCACTACCTGAGATCCTGAGAAGTCCCTCCCCAGCCTTCCTGTAGGCCCCCTTCAGATACTGGAAGGCCACAATGAGGTCACCTTGGAGCCTTCTCTTGTAAAAATACAGCCTTTTCCATTTGCTTCTCTGACTGAGTTAGCTGTGGTTTGTGTGTGTGGGGAGAATTGAACTTTCTCACTACCACACCATGACCTGTTCAATTTCAAGGTGTTGATAAAAAAGCAGCTATTGACATCCTGAGAAATTTCCCAGGATTATGAAACAAAATGCTCAGAAAGAAAAGTTCTGAATTTAAAGTATTTTGGGACAAACTGATGAAAGAAATACTACTTCAGGAAGTAGTTCTGGAATAAATACAATTCAATGTTGTAAAAAGAATATATATGATGTACATCCATTTTGCTTAACAACTACTAAGAAGCTCAATTTCCACTCAAAATTTTAAAAATTAAAATATCAAAACCCCAAACCCCCAGACATTCAGTCTGGGAGAGGGAGAGAAACAAATTTCAGAGCCTCATCTAGTTTTCATAATTGTTTCCAGAAGCTTTTGCTTAATCTTCAAAGAACAGAGAGCATCTTGAGCTCTGTATAATAAAAGTAGCCTCTTACAACAAAGTCGACTGAACTTGGAAATGGAGTTTGTGTTAGTTCAGTACAAAATCATTTGTATTGCTTGGGGGTTTTGGCTTTAAGACATCACCCAGCCTATTCTCTTCTACAGAAAAGAAACATACAGAAAAAAATATGAAATACTCTGAAAAATCAGTTTGCTAGTAGAAAGATGTGCCCTGCACGTGAGAATGAGAAAACAATATGGTAGTCCACAGCAAATAAGAGTGTTTTAGTTTAGACAAAACTTGACATCGTTACTGACAGACCATTTGAATTCTAACACTACAAACTTATCCTCATGCACAAGTGCATCTCAGTGGGGGTCAGTGACTAACATGTTCTGCAGGTTTGCTTCCTAGGCAACTTTTGGAACCAGCTGAACAGAATTGACTGGAATCATTGTAAATAATTACTGAAAGAATTGGAATTCCTAGTCCTGAGATTGCAGATCAACCTCTTAAGAAAGCAAAATAGCAGTCTGGTGGACAAAGGCATGTTTGTACTGGCTACAGAGTAAATAGTATTTGGACTTCTTGTAGTTTTTCAAGATCACTCTGCCACCACTAATTGAATTACTAACATTCAACCATGCTGACTGGTAGTCTTTAAAAGGAAAAAAAAGGTGACAATCTGTATGAAAACACATTTGGTGACAGCTGATATTCAACAGTCCAAAGGCATTTTCTGATAAAAGATCCTTTTGGTTGTTCTGACCTCATTAAAAAGGCTTTAAATGAAGATGCCTGAATATACAAACTACAAAGAACACTGAAGTCCTTTTTCTTAGTCTTCAAATCAAGCTCAACGAAATAATTGATCATCACACTGCAGCAGCTTCATAAGATCTGCACTTCTTTAGAAGTGTGAACATAATCAAGAAGAAAATCTGACTAAACCAGAATTCTGTAAAAGTATTACAAACAAACTTGAAAGGACAAACAAAACTCTGACAGGTCTTTGCAGACCTAGAGATCAGCCTCATTTGTCTGAGATGCAAAGAATTTCTTTTTTCCTTGGAAAAAAGAAAAACAGAAAACCGCCTGAAGACTTTTTTTTTCAATTCCTACATTGTTTTATTATTAAACAGTGAGCCGAATTATTTTAACAATACAGCCTATAAACATCAAGGATAAAAAAAGACATAGTGGTTTAAGTTTGAATGTTCTGCCTAGCTTATCAGAAAAAGAAATTAGGAGCATGAAGCACAGATGCAGACATAGGGAGAGGGTCGACCAATTTAACGCATGCATCCGCGCAAATGCTTACCTACCTGAAATTCAAAAAATTTGAAGGGCTCCAAGATCTTCAAGGAAACTTCAAAGAGTTGGGAATCTGTGGATGAGATTCCAAGTAGAATAGGAGACATCTTAAACAAATGAGACTTAAAAATACTCCACATCACAAACGTTCTGATTTCTGTACCAATCTTAGAACGCACCGATGATCAGTCTAGACTTCTGATGATGAAAGAAATTTTCTGTGAGATGTGTTAAGAGTCTCTCTCCTCTCCAAGAAATCGCTCAGTATTCAATATTTAACGAAGACATACTGATTTCTACATATGATGAAATATCATTTATGTATTGGATTTTCAAGTTCAGAGGAGCCATAAAAACACAAACACACCCCACCACCACTCTTGAGAGCAACGCAGAGTGAAAGGCTGCCTTTTTTTCTGTAGTGTCTTTTCCTTCATTTGGAAAACTGTAAAAAGTAACCGAAGAAAATAATCCACACGGTTTTAACAGGAACTGTTTCAGGAAGAGGCTAAATTTTTTTTTCAGTTCGATACAAAGCAACACAACCTAGAGAACTGTAATCAGCAACAGAGTTACACTATTTCTCCACAGTTTCAGCACAGTCTTACAAAAGGCGCTAGGCAATTAAACAGCGAATGAAATTAAGAATTGAGAAGTATAAGCAGATGGAGTATCAGTTACTGACTACCAGTTACATACATATGAAGTTATTTGCTAGAATCAGAACCAAGGAGGAAGAGATCAACTGGTCATCCACTGAAGTATCGTTCCCAACCAAAACAAACAAAGCAGCCCTTGAACACATCTCAGTACGCTGTGTTCACACCCTTCCAAACCCAAAACAAAATTAGTAATTTTATAGCAAGCAACAATTCAAGAAATCCAGCAGTGAAAACTGAAGGAACGCAATTGTTTCTTCATTCTATGCACAGTATAAAAGCCTTTTATGCATTTCTCAGGGGAAAAGTAAGTTTCCAAATGTTTGCAATCTCTTAGTTGGTTACTTATGTACCTTTATAAAACACAAAAGGAAAGTGCGGTTTCGGTGTGATTATAGTTTGTACTGTCTTCCTCCACAACAAATCTCTACTTCTACACAGTCAAACCTTAGGCCAGGTTTCTGATCTCTCCGAGTATAACCATGGGAAAATAGGGGGAAAGGTGTGCAAACTGTCTACTGCCACAGCAATTTCAAACACAATTAAGGAAAAAATAGGAAATGCCTGACTATAAACAATGCCTGATAAAAGTAAAATCCATATAAGTACTCAAAATATTCTACTAAATATAAATTCAAAAGAGTAATTTAAGAAAAGGGTTTTGTAAGTTCCCCACATCACAGTTACTTGACCTGTGGATGCTCAGTTCATAAAAATCACTTAAAAAATCATTATTTATTACTAACCTTGTGATAACCCCTGTTGATCAAATGACTGCTGCGTTATAGCTTGTTGTTCAAACTGAGTGATATTTTCCTGTAAAGCATGCTGGGATGTCACAAATCGATCTGAAAGGGGGAAAAGAAGAAGAGGGGAGAAAAAGAAGTGAGAAAGAAAAAAGAGGAAAAATATATCAATAGAAGAAGATGCAAAAAAATGGATAATTCAGCTGTTCCCAAAACTTTACATTTTACAGTAATTTGAATTTTTACTGTGTTAAAAGTAAATAAAAATATATTGGCTGAACAGGTCTGCAAATCTTTGCTTATTGTAGGCTTTGTTTATATTCCTCTGTAGTACTTGCTAATTAATTATACCATGAAAATACACAAAACCAAAATATGTTGCTCCACCATTAGTAACAGAATAGTTTAGTCCCATCTCAAAACACAGGTATTACTTCTTAAGCAGACTGCTATAGACATGATGTGGTAAAGCTTTGTGCACAGAGTATTATTGTCCTGTATATTGGTTCAGCAATTTTGATACAACTATGTGGTGCAAATCTTAATCTTTTTATATTTTTAACAGTAAAGCTAAGCATCAATAAATGAAATGGCACAATATACTTTAAGTAGCTAACTTCTACTCCATGTATTTTTCTAGTTGTTTTACTTGCATTGTCTCTAAACTCAGATGATTGAAATTTGTGAAGAAAGAAGTAATTGAGAACTTGTGAACTTACCTTATGAAAAACATTATTGTATTTGAAATACTCACCCTCATCTTGCTCTAAAGGCTGATCAGCCAGCTGTTGTTCTAGTGCTGTTTCTTCTGTGCCTACTACTGGTTGCTGGTCTAACTCCAGAATTGCCTGCTGATCTGTTGCAACAGCTTCTGACTGCTGCAGTTCATCACTTTCAATCTCCACTTGCATCTGTGTAGAAACATGAATGCTCTGCTGATCTACGGTAGAATCATCTATTGAAGCAGATTGCTGATGCTGCTGAAGTTGCTGTGCAAGTTCGTATCTGCAAAGGAAAGGTAAGAGTTTTTTTAAAGGCTTCATTTAAACAGTTATCCTACCTACACTAACAGATTTTTATTTTCATTATACACCATAATTTAATCTGTCTTCAGAGCTACCAAAGTGTTTGCTACCCATACACATCCTTAATTCTCAGTATTTCTTACAGAGGAAAGCTACCTTTCCAAGCATCTGTACAGAAGGTCCACTGAAATACAGAAGCATAGAATGGTGTTATGGTTTGAGGCAGGATGCCTCTAAGAACCACAGAGTTGAGGACCAGAAAATTCCAGGGATGGACCAGAAAGTGTAAAATTGTTATCCTAACACATAATTCAGCCACCTCTTCATAAGCTAGCACTGTCTCTTTTCTCCCTTCTCTCTCCTCCTGGGAAGGTTCCTATCTGGCATGGGGAAGGATTTTCGGGACTCTCTACAGCCTTGAGCAGCCTGGGTAATTTTTCCTACACAATCTTTGGCCTGTTTGGGCCTAATGGAGGAAGGCATGGTAGGGGAGAAAAGAGCACTTAGGTCTGGGTATTAAGGCAAGGCTGGGGAGAAGGTTTTTCTTGGTATGTAATGTGTATTATGGACTTGTGTATTTTATATGCTTTGCACTGCAGTATGTAGTTGTGAATAGTAGTTCCATTTAAACTTTCCAATTCTATCTGATCTGGTTGTGGAGTGCTTTCTGTATCTCCTTTGAGAAGGGTTAGGCAGCCTGTCTCGCTCCTTAAACAGAAATAAATGGCGAGGGCTGGAATGGACCTCTGGAGATCATCTAGTTCAACCCCCTTCCTAAAGCATACATTCAAGGATTCATGTAAAAAATTGTAAACATACCTATGAGTCTTCATGTGCTTTTTACAGTTTAGTGATGTTTTGAATGTTTTCTGACAGTATGGACACATATATGGTCGAAGGTCATTATGGATCCCCATATGTCGCCTAAGGCTACCACCAGTAGTGAAGGCCCCGTTGCATATAAGACACTTAAAAGCTTTCAATCCAGTGTGTGTTCTAATATGTGCTTTCAGAACTCCAGCTGACACAAAACCTCTTCCACACTGAGAGCACTTAAACGGCTTTTCACCAGTATGTGACCTTTTTAAGAGAAAGCAGAAGTTACAGACCATTTAACAGTTTGATTTACAAAGTTATTAAAAGACTAAGTTTTCAAATGAGCAAAATAAACCCAACTAAGGTGACTCTGTATGGATGGAAGAAGCTTCAGTTACAAAAATTCAGAAATTAAAGCTATTATAAACAACCTGCATCACTCACAGGACTAAAAGCAACGCTGTCTGAAAGTTTTAACTGCATTCTATGGTCCCATTTCCTATACTGATCACACTTTGCCTCAATTAAAAGATTTGGGTTGAATTTTTTCATGCCAGATACTTTACTAATTCTTCAGACCAGTATATCGTCATTCACATGTGTTTTCCTCAATTCAGCTAAAACAATGTCCACAGAAGTTTAGAGAAAAATATACAGCTCTCCTCATATTATATATTAGTACTATATTTCATAATGAAACTCTGGGGGTCAGAACTGCGTCCACCCTGAAAACCCCCTGAGTAAGGCACAGTACAAATAGTCTTTTAGACTGCACTGAAGTGGGAAACTCTCACCTATCCTATCAACATGTCCCACTCACTATATCCTTGCTTCCAGAGGTGCTTGAGGAGCTTCCCTGTAGGAGCACATTGAGATATGAAACAGACTGAAAACCAGGTTAGGAAATGGAACAGAATGAAAAAAGAATTTTAAGCATTATGACTGCAGCATCCCAGGATTAAGAGCTAGAAAGAAGGTAATGTGAATGTTTAGAAATGGAAGATAATGAAGCAGATAAAGGAAAAGTTAGGGATGGCTTATGATTATAGTAGACTTGGAAGTCTATGACCACCAAATGCTATAAAAAATGAAGTGTGACAGATACAAAGATTACTGATTTGCTATCAGTATACATCTATGGAAATCAGTGGTAGGGCATCCAAACCCCTCTGGAAGAGTCCAACACGCTGTTCAGAGATACTGCTGTATTGGAAATATCCCTACTACAAATGTTCCTCTCTTTCACAGGTAAGTAAGAAATTATGAAAATCTATTTCAGTGAAGAAGGTAGTAATGTAAATCAGTAATGCTATGTTAAAATTATTTTGATTAAAATCAACCCAGCTTGATTGTATCTACAAAAGACAGTGAGAAATCTAGGTATTACAAAACAGAACATCATTTGTTAGAAGAACATGAGGAACTCACAACGATTTGGAGGAAGTGAGATAACAGTACAGAGTTTACACTGCAGTAACAAGCAGATTGTCACTCTTCCTTAGATCCTAGCAATCATATTTGGTGGTTCATCTTTTCTCCTCCAGTTATTTATAGTTTTTGTAAATCAGTGAGCAATGTTTGATAACTCAACTAAATGTCAAAGATCACTGCCTGTAAATCTGCAACCTAATGTAGCTTTGAAGATACCATTTCTATTGAAAACAATGTTGGATTAATTACCTCTGCTGGTTCCTCCCCAAGCTAAGCTTTCCCGTGACCCCATGACCTTGTGGTTGTAATAAGCACCCACTATACAGAACTTGAACTGAACTTCAAGGAACAAAATGATCTCCAAGCAAGTTTACTTGCTTATAATGTAAGCTTAAACTCTTAGGTTTAGTACATAAACAGCACACAGAATGAAAGCTATTTTCCTTCTCAATAAATAGGAATTCCATACAAAGCAGATGATCCGCAGTATGCAATTATAAAACTACAATAAGAATTCACATGCATTGCTTGCTATTTTATATACATAGGTAATGAAAAAGGAGTCTAAGTATTAATAAGCTAAGCTGCACATTAAACACAAGCAACTATATTGCTAAGAGTGCACACAGGTATGAAATAGTCCAAAGTCTCCTCCAACTTCACCAGAAAAATCAATCGTCACTGCTTTACTAAAGAGACAGTAAAAAAAGTCTTTTCAGTGAACATTATATAAATTTTAAGCTTTTCCATATATTTATCATCACACACATTTCCTTCTTTGCAATTATTTTACCTGATGTGCTGTTTAAGATGACAAGATTTTTTATAGGCTCGATGGCAATAAAAACATTTATAAGGTCTGTCTGCATCATTCACAAAATTATTGTTAAAATAATTTTGGAAGACCTGGCTGTTCCTTGGGATTGGCTGGATAAGACCTGCACATAAACACACAGAGGAAAAGGGAAAATTGGAGAAGTTTTTCCAAAGTTGCAGTAATCTGAAGAACAAGTTAAAAAAAACACCAACAACAAACAAAAAAAAACCCCACCCCAAAATCCAAACAAACAAAAACCACCCAAAAGTGACTGCACTTTTAATATGCAAGAATATAAAGAAAACCACCATGTTTTCAGCATTTAAAGTGCATCTGTTTTACATTATAGACAATATACTGTACATGGTATCACTCTAAAGAGTGCTAGCTTTTTATCCATAGGTTCCTATCATTGTCTCACATATATCCCAAACAAGCATTAACTTTAAAAAGACTTGACAGTTACAAATTTCACTGCCACTGAACTACTTTGCTCTTCCAACCTCCACTTCAACAAACTGATATTTAACCAATGTACCCCAGATCTACACTATAATTTGACAGACACTTAATAAGCTTTTTGTGAAAAGTACAAAATTTGTCTTCAAAGAATTTTAAAAGACCAATAAAAATTGCTGTTACTTGCACATCATCCACTCTGGCTAACCAGTCAGTCCTCCTAGTTGTCTGGGTACCTCCAAAACCAACTTCAAACCAACTTATTTAAACAAAAGCTCTTTATATGCTGATCTCTGAAGGCACCTAAGTGACATTTTGCAAAATGAGTTAAAAGTTCCTGCTATTGTATCCCCAAAGACTAATGCAAGCGTATGCTGTCTCAGAAGCAATCAAAAGGCAGCCATCATCCTAAACCCTGCCAGAACAAGAACAGCAGCAGAGTTCTCCAGTAAACAAACTTGTCCTCACTGGGCACATCTGTGAATTCTGAAGGACCCATCACAGTACTAATATACAAGGGTGAGGGAGTGATGCAAAGTTACAACAAATATGCGGAAGATCCCTTTATGCTCTTAAACATTCACCACAAAAGCCTTTTATGCCATTTTTTGTTCTTCAGACTGTTTCATCTAGCATGCTGTGGTTCATATTCAGAAAGGAAAGCCTGAAGGGTTTCTACTGACTTCCAAACATAATTGAAAAGAGCAGAAGACACGGGGAGGGAATTCCCTCAATTTTGAGAAGAGATGGCAACAATAACAAGTTTATTTGTTTCAGGCTTGCAAAAAAGTTTATGTATATTTATAAATATATGCCTTAACTTCCTGCATCTTCCCTAACTAACTCAGCTGCTCTAGTAAAAACATATTCTCTTAAAAAACCCCAATCAAACGAAAACCAGAAAAGTCCAAACCAAAACAACCAACCACCAAAACCATAGCCCTAGTTTCTAAACTCCTTCTGCCATTTTTCTATGATGATAATCAGTAGTAGTGTATAGGAGATGACACGAGTCTTCTAAATCACACTCTCTAAGACATCATATAAAAGCAGAATAATTCAGTTAACTGAGAGTGAATGATAGCTGACTAACTGGGGAACATGTACCAAGATGCAGTGGTTCTTGTCTGCAGAAGCACTGCCGAAATCCCTAGTAACATACGGAACAGAAACAACAGAAATTCCTAATAAAACTCATTCTATTGAACTCAGATAAATTAAACATTTCTTAATATGTTACAACAGTTAAAGGTGGCTCTACAGTGAATATAGCAAGTCAGCAAAAGTGGGAACATTCTGTGAAAATGTATTTTTCCTCCCACCAGTTCCATCTCTGGAACAACTGTACACACAAGCAAAAAAAGCCCACCACAATAATCTTTTGCATTTCCGAGTCAATAAATACCATAAACTAATGCAATAAAATGAAATAAATGTAACAGGTAGAGAACAATTAGCAGTCTTTTAGAGTAATTTAGACATATTTTGCCTTTAAAAAAGTATTTTGCCTTAAAAAAAGACTTACAGTCTTTAACATGCTGCTCAAAGATTAACACTAGTACAGAGCAACAACACTGCTTTCTTGACACCACTAAAGAAAAGTAAGATGATCTGGGGAACAGTGGAAATACCGCCAGTGAGTTGAATAAATACAACATCATCTAGACAAAAAGTGAAGCTTCTAATTTTTACATTGGACCCATCAGTATCAGTAGAGTTCAGATATTATCAGTACCTGCAGGAAACAACTTCTATAGTATTTCTTTTTCATTAACATTCTCTTCTCCAAAAGCTGGAATTTCACTGCACAGATCTTAATTGAAGTGTTTTTTTTTCTTAAAATCAAGAAATAGGACTGTAACTGTTTCCAGGGTTTATTCAAGGAAGAAATATTGTGTAGTCTGAGTATCTCAAGCTCTCAGCTAAGTTTTGCTGCTACTCTGAAAATGTAATCTTCTTGTATCTGATACCAAAATAACCACTGTTCTTGCATACAATAATTATTGGAAGCAGTAAAAGATTTTTTTAAAGAATGATAAAGATGATTTTAGGGTAATATAATATTCTACTACAGAAGGATGACTACACCATACAGGAGAAGGGTTTGGTCACCCTCACTGGAGGTGTTTAGGAAGAGACTGGATGGGGTGCTTGGTGCCATGGTTTAGTTGGTTAGATAGTGTTGGATGATAGTTTGGACTCAATGATGTCAAAGGTCTTTTCCAACCTGGTCTGGTCTATTCTATTCTATTCTATTCTATTCTATTCTGGGTGGCAAGTAAATGAGCAATGAGTAAACATCTTGCCCACTGTACTGACCTCTATGGGACAATAATATATATCACCTTGGTTGCCCTGTACAACTTTCCTTCCAAACTGTGGTTTTATGTACTGTTGTAACAGTTTACAACAGAATTGAAATAACTATGAATTATCTAGAGCACGTTCCACAATTATTCTGCCCTTTTCTGAAGTACTACCATTTAGATGCAGTCATAGTTACAACAAATATTCTAAAATCACATAACACATTGGCTCATCAATGAATGCATTTTGAATAAACATGATCATCTTAAGAAGAATCTAGGTCACGAACTGCCTATCATCTTTTCTATACTAATAGTCTTGCAATGGTTAAATTAAATTCCTGTGGGAATGTGAAAATGCAGACTTTTTTTGTGGTAAAGATTATACAATTTCTCTGTAAATAAAAGAAGCCTGTTATTAATTCTTGTGCAAGCAAACTAAAATACGGCACTCTCCTGAAGCCTGATTATTTCTGATGACTTATTTAAAAGTACATCTGAGTAAGCTCTGAATGTGTTTGCTTGATGAAACTGTGACCTCTGTTTTCCAGTGAAAACCAAACTTCAACAGACAATGGATTTACTTGCTCTTTACCTAAGTCAGTTATGAGGATGGGCTCTTGCAAAGGAATGTCTGGTACTGGAACACTCGTCTTTCCTACTCGAACTTTTGCGGGTTTGCGTTGATGTCGCAGCTTTCTTAGTTCTGTATGTTTAAAATGTGAAGCAATATGAGTTTTCCGGTGGCCTGATGTTCTAAACTTTTTGTCGCAGTGAGGACAAGCAAAAGGCCTAACACCTGCAAAAGATTAAAAAAAACCAACCAAAAACAAGTAAGTTTGTGATTTTATTTCTACCACTTCAGAAATGTAGCTCTGTAACACAGGTTTTCTTTTCTCTATTTTCTTTTCTATTTTCTACCAAGAGTGTTTTCAAAACAGACCAATAAAATCCAATCAAAATTAAATATGAAATTCCTGCACTGATAATGGGTTTAATGCATCACCTCAAGCAAGCTTGCATACGTGAAACTGGATAATGCAAAAGGGGCAACGATTTTGTCTACCCTATGAATCGCAAATAGCAGGTCAAATGTCCTCCCAAAACAAACTGTTAAACAACTCTGAAAAGAAGAATTGGCAAACAGAGACAAATGATACATAATAGGATAAAACAGAGGAACAGTGATGTGACAAAGTTTAGAGAAAGTCTAGACAGATCTCTCAAAATGTCAGCGCTGTTTGACGGCAGTCAGAAGAGTGTGCCAACAGAAATCACTAGAGAAAGACTTCTGCAATGCAAAATCTGGCAGAAGTCTTTCCTTGAAAAGGATACTGGAGAACTTGGTAACTTACAGAGACAGGCACAGCTGACCAACCTTCAGCTTTTGTTTGAGGTGAAATCCTGGACTCAGAAGGGCCAGAAAACACAACCAGGCATTATATCAAGAAAGCTCTATAAAAATTAGGGTAGAAAAAAATCTACTAAAAACAACAACAAACCTTTTTCCACAATGCATAACTCTAGCATAATTTGAAACTACTGAGTGGAATATTTAAAGCAACAGAAAGTCCTTTACTCAACATGTAGCTCAATGAACATCTGAATTCATTATAGCAGCTTGCTCCAATAGTAAGTTCACATGAGTTTTAAAAAAAATAAAGTAATAAAAAAATAGCTAAGTTCTTTGGAACCAAATAAATCTAGAATGTGCTGCTTAAGACAGTGCAGCTGACTTCACAAAGACCTCAGCCCAAAGATAAGCAGAAGCTAGACATATGCTGCTAAGAAGCATTACTGTAGGCTTCCCTTTTCCACACACTGCCACCAGAGACAGCATACAAGGCTAGATGAACCTCTAACCTGACCCAGTAAGCCAAACCTGCTAGAGTGAGGAAGAAGCAAACAGGAAAAACAAACATGATGACTGATGGCCAGCTACATGCTGGAGTTCCATAAACACCTGACTACCAATTTTTCAAGCCACCTAGTGCTTCTGCCACTTCAAATGAGTCTGGCTTCTTTAAATTCAATCTTACTGTAAGTACTGGTTTACAAGTTTAAAAAAAATAAAGTGAAAACCATTCTGTAGATGATTTCAACACTGATTTGATGACATCTGACTACAAAGCATACTGAACACCAAATGCACATAGCCAAGGAATAATATTTTGTAGTATGTGAACATAAACAGGAGGGAAAGAGGAGCACATTTGTAAGGGCTTATCTTGCTGACAGCTTATTTAACTGTGAGAGCAAAGAAAGAAAAGTGGGAAACAACCAGGTAATCCAGAAAATGTAGAAAATGAATTGTTCTCTATGCAAAGGACAGAAATTCAGCCACAGAAAAACAGGTATTGGAGACATCATATATGATGCAAACAAGTACCACATGAACAGAGAATTTCTATGGTATGCAGTGTAAGATATTTAGAACAAGTAACTTGGTAAGAACACAAAGCAAGTACCTTGTTGTTGAAGATAAAGTGGGAATTGGCCAAATAGTGGGAGAAGGAAGAAAAGCCATAAATTAAACATGAAAGATGGTTGGGGAGAAGTAAAATGACAACTCAAATTCTAAGAGTATGACTCTTCAGAAAGCAAAATCAAATATACTCGTAAGAGTGACACAAAAAAAGAACAACAGTTGACTCCTCAGAAAATTAAATGTCTGTGGCATTTGTAAAGCACCCAAAAAAAGTTTCAAAGCCAGTTATGACAAAAATTTGAGTCCATCATGTAAGACACTAAAAGTGGTTCATTCTCTGACAGATATCAATGACACAATATCTGTCAGAGATCTAAGTGCCTCACATTGTCTGTTTTTTCATTTAAGGTCTCCATCATGTCACAGAAAATACAAAAGCAACTTTATGGTCTTACCTGTATGTAGACGAATGTGAACTTTTAAACTCCCTGAGGTGGAAAAGCATTTCATACAAAATTGGCACTTGAAAGCTTTAATGCCAGTATGTGTTTTTATGTGTGCTGTGAGAGTACTCTTCACGGCAAAGGCGCGGAAACACTGGGGACACTTGAATGGCTTCTCATGGGTGTGAATGCGGATGTGGCGCACTAGATCACTTGGTTTCTTAAATTCCTTAGAGCAATATGGACAAACATGCCACCTTATTCCATTTTCTTCACGTATGGAACCTCAAAAAAGGAACAGCAAAATTAACGTACTGCAACATTTTAACCGCTCTTCAAAAATCCCACTACTCTGACACTATTACACAAAGTAAACAGAACACAAAATGCCATTACAACACCCTCTGTAGACAACTAATTTCTCTATCAGATACATTCTACTTTACAACTATCGTGATGGGCTGGCATGACAAACAAAATCCAAGAGAATTCTGTTGAAATTCAAACATGTTTATCACAGTATCACTAAGGTTGGAAGAGACCTCAAAGATCATCGAGTCCAACCTGTCACCACAGACCTCATGACTAGACCATGGCACCAAGTGCCACGTCCAATCCCCTCTTAAACACCTCCAGGGATGGTGACTCCACCACCTCCCTGGGCAGCCCATTCCAATGACAAACGACTCTCTCAGTGAAGAACTTTCTCCTCACCTTGAGCCTAAACTTCCCCTGGTGCAGCTTGAGACTGTCCCCCCAGGGGAAGTTTAGGCTTTAAGCTACTGAAAAGACAGTATTAAGAAGCAAAAACAAAAATAACAAACTTGAAAAAATAGAAAAGCAGCTACAAAATGTTTGACTTCTCATAACAAAAGGAATCCAGTTTGTATGTTTCTTAGGAATACAGAATGTGGTTGTAACGCAATAAATTATACCAGTTAACTTATAAATACCATAATCTAACACAAAATTATACAACAATGAATATAACTCCTCAACCATAACCACAAATTAGTTGAAGTACTAAACACTGAGATCTCTTAACTGAAGGAGATACTTTATATCACCCTTTCTTTTCCAAATTCAGACTTAAATGATAATTTTTTTAAGGAACCAAAAATTACTTAAAAGTCTTTTTGAAAGATTTACAATTTAAGGCTGCTCTTTCACCAAAGTTGTTCTATGATCCAACAACTCTAAACTCTCTCCTAAATCAACAGCATGCCTTTCTCAACCAAAATGATAAATGAAGCTTCTAAGTCATATCAGGGCTTTTTGTTCATCATCTATTCACTAGTTTAAAATCAGTTCAGATACTATTTTATCAAAAAATGAAGGTGATTGTGTCTGACTGCACAGTAGTGACCTTTTGTTTTTATTTGCAAAGTTAGAGAATTGTTACTGTTACAGACACAAAACCCAGCTGTTATTATTACCAGAGCATTTATGTTGACAGTATCTGATCAGTACTGCAATTCCAAACACAGCTGACAGCCACAATGCCAACCTTCACCCTTCCCTACATGAACCAGACCAGCGGAGACCTGCATGAGGCAGCAGTACTGCACTTCTGCCTCTGTAAGGCCTCACTTGCCAAGGGGAAGACTAGAGATTGCAAGAACCTCTTGCTTTGGAACACACCATGAAATTCCAATCCTCCTCAGTGAAAGATAATGGAGACAAACAAGGGAAAATATTTATATTCTTTCTTTTTTGCCTTCCTCTGAAATCTACACTGATCTAAGTCCACAAGATTTAGTAGTGTAATTTCATATAAGGCCAATCTTACACACTTCTGTATCAGAATAATGAAAAGTGAAAATACCACTATCATTTATACACTGTGTTTTTAATAAAAGTGGAAGATCACAACTGATCCAAAATGTTTTGGAAAATCCTTTTAAAAAGCCATCAACACACTCACAAATACTGTACTCCCTACAACATAAGAAGTAACAAGCAGGGCTAACATTACCAGGTAAAAATGGTGACTTTTTCTTAATAATCTTCTTTTCTTTTTATCCAGTTTATCTGTACTTTCCTGCTCCTTGTCTTGTTCTGCATTATTAGAGTCAGCTTGATGATTTGAGAGAGTCTGAACATCTGGGGTTTGATCCTGGGCCCCAGGAGTCTTAGCCTGGCTGCAGTCAGTAGAATGTGCAGAGATGGGGATTGATGACAATCCACTGTTCTCCAAAGCTTGCTACGAGAGGGAAAAAAAGCCCTTCTTGGTCAAGAAAGAAACATTCCACATTGTTCAAACTTTTCTCAAGCGATTACTTAAAAGATATAATGCAAATACAATTAAAGTAATTATATGATTTATCCTCCTAGAATTTCAGCTATATTTCAAGCTCAGAAAAACATCCTCACTCAACACTGACTTCTGACAGCATGGGAGATTCTAAAATGGATTTCTTGCACTAATACATGTGCCAACCATTGTCTTTCAGAAAAGTGCCAATTGTTCCTACAGAATCAAGTATTTCAGGAATATACAGCTATCCCTTATGCCTACTACATGAGAGAATAGTTTCCCATGAAAGATCACACTTGAAGCCCATCAGCTTGTGGAGAAGCCACAGATGACTAAAAAGGAAGAATATTAAATCAAAGCAAGGCTCAAAAAGCTTCTCTTAACAAACCACTGACAACCATCAGACTGAGGCAGGAGCTATGCATTTATTTATGTACATCTGGAAGGGACTGGAGTGTAGGCATGTTTATGGATATTATTGTGTCTGAAAAGACTCTTTATCAAAGACCTCAAACACGCATTTAAGAAGGGGCATGCAGATATTTGCTTGAAAGAAAACCAGGTTCTGTTTGTATTCTGTACAATGATCTGCCTTGTGATACTTAGAGCCAACCTCAAAGATGGATTTTTTAATTTTTTTTTTTATAATAACTATCACAACAATAGTTTTATTTTGTATAATAACTTAGTGCAACAACACATCACATTCCCAGTGTTAGAAAACTCAGCACAGGTAATACGGTGAATCAGCACAAAGCTACATGTTAACATTCAGGTCTTCCAGAAACAAATTTAAATGGTTCCTAAGAGTAGAGATGATACCAAAGAAGAATATTCTCTGCCCTGTTCCATTATGCAGTGGAGGATACAGAACAAGTATAGACATTTGAACTACTGTCTGCATCTTCTCTGTTACACAGCATCTTCTACTGTCAGTATGAAGGACGAAATAATAGATTAGACAAAACCACGGTCTGACCCAGGAAAGAATTCTCTTTGCACCAGTAGGAAATATTCAAATAGTCCTTATTAATTGGAACAGGATAAAGGCTCCATATCCATTCTCATTTTTAAACCAGATAAAAATATTTTTTCCATCTTAAATGTCAAGAAAAAAGCCAAAGGGATCAATAACGTGCTCATGCATGGTTGTGTATACTTAAAAGCTTTCTTCTATGTCATGTAATCGATATTCATAATCAAGTTTCTTGTAAAATTATACAAAAAGGAATCTTGGTGCACACCATATTCATTCAATGGATCTTTACAAATCACTTAGAAATGAAGAAGGAATGCTACCATTGAAAATGCCAAGAACAAATGTCACTAAAATGGAAATGAGAATGAAGCCACTGACATGCAAAGCTGACCTCACACCAGCTCTTACCTGCAAAATATCTCTATTGATTCCCACTGCAAAGTTGAGTTGTTGACCAGGTTGTTGAGGCTGGTTATTTTCTACAGGACCTGGTTCTGATAACTCAAGGAGCTGCTGGATGACATCAGTTACAGCCTGCTGACCCTGATGAGCAGTAGCTGAAGACACTTGGTTTTCTGTCTGTTGAAGAAGTGGAGATCGAAAATGTGTGGCCTGGAAGATACAGAAACACATTGTGAAGAAAGATGAACATTAAAAATGACCTGTTCAGCTCCCTTGTCTGAAATGTCTGTTAACTGTCCACTACAAGAATGTTCACTCGTCTAAGACATGAGCATTGTGCAGAGCCTGTCACTCAAGGTCTGCTCACTGCACTGAAGAATTGCTTATGTTAATCCCTCTTCTGGGATTCTTCCCAAGTTGCATAACTTCAAGCTTACAGTAGCTTGAATTAAGTTTATCATAACTACTGAACCCTCACTCAGTTTACAACACATAGGGATTAATTACTAATTCTCATGTCGCCTCTACATGTGAATTCAATTCCAACACTATAATAATGAGCACTGACACAACTGTCTTCTAAAAGTCTGCATTTAACTAGAGCAAGTCCTTTGGAAAAATAATCTTCTGTTACATGAGATATTTTTGGTATGAAATTATTTGCACTGTAACATCAAAACTTTTCAGAACAAACAGACTAACTTTATTCCCTTCAACTTTCAATATTGTAAATCTCTTATATTTACAAGAATCTCTTTATACTCTGAAAGCTCAAGCTGTGTGGTGCAGTGGACACGCTGGAGGGAAGGGATGCCATCCAGAGGGACCTTAATAGGCTGGAGAGGTGGGCACAAGCCAACCTCATGAGCTTCAACAAGACCAAGTGCAGGGTCCGGCATCTGGGTCGAGGCAATCCCAGGCACAAGTACAGGCTGGGCAGGGACTGGCTGGAGAGCAGCCTTGAGGAGAGAGACTTGGGGGTGCTGGTGGACGAGAAGCTCAACATGAGCTCTCAATGTGCACTTGCAGCCTGGAAAGCCAATCAGATCCTGGGTTGCATCAGAAGTGTGGCCAGCAGGTCAAGGGAGGTGATTCTCCCCCTCTACTCAGCTCTGGTGAGACCCCACCTGGAGTACTGCGTCCAGTTCTGGAGCCCCTATTACAGGAGGGATGTGGACGTGCTGGAAGGTGTCTAGAGAAGGGCCACGAGGATGATCAGAGGGCTGGAGCACCTCTCCTCTGAGGACAGACTGAAGGAGTTGGGGCTGTTCAGTCTGGAGAAGAGAAGGCTCCGAGGTGACCTCATTGTGGCCTTCCAGGATCTGAAGGGGGCCTACAGGAAGGCTGGGGAGGGACTTCTCAGGACATCAGGTAGTGATAGGACTAGGGGGAATGGAATGAAGCTGGAAATGGGGAGATTCAGGCTAGATGTGAGGAGGAAGTTCTTCACCATGAGAGTGGTGAAGCCCTGGAATGGGTTATCCAGGGAGGTGGTTGAGGCCCCGTCCATGGAGGTGGTTAAGCCCAGGCTGGATGAGGCTCTGGCCAGCCTGACCTAGTGTGGGGTGTCCCTGCCCATGGCAGGGGGTTGGAACTAGATGATCCTTGTGGTCCCTTCCAACCCTGACTGATTCTGATTCTATGATTCTAAAATCAAATACACATGGAGCTGTGTCAAAATGCTAAAAAAACCTTAGAGTATAAAAATCAAATTTCTTTGATAACTGTATCTCAGGCTGCTCTAGTAACAAATATGAAGAAAGTGCTGAAAAGCTTTGGTATTTATTTTTAAAATCAGAAATAAAAACTCCTCCTGTTCTCCTTCCTTTATAAGCTTCTTTTCATTGTAACAAATGGACTCCCTATGCAAATCATTACTGAAACAACTGCTTTCAATCATATATTTTACTGCAGAAAAGAGAAATATGTATTTATATAACGGCTATCCCCACAATTCTGTTTCTTAAACCATACTGGATATTTGCCTGTAATATTCACTTCTGTTTTCTAAAAATAATGACTTGCAAGCATACACAGATGCAAAGACACATATTAAACACTATTTCCTTTCAGATCATTTTCAACAAAGAATAATCCTAGGTTTCACATAACATTTCTTCCAATCTCACAACTCCCCTGACACATTACACTGCACAGTTAAAATCAAACCTGTCACCATATTTGAAGATGGTTACAAAAAAATGTATTATGAAAAATTAGCTTGACTTGTAACATCCCACAAATTTGATGAAGTATTCTTACTGCCACCCCATCAGGTGACATAAAACAAATCCTTCTCTCATTTCTCTTGCATGCATGCAAAACCAGAACTTGCTATTGTGCTGATATAACCATTACTTTGTCTTTTTTTCACCTCACCAATAGAAAGACCAGATGGAAAGGCTCTCTTCAAACTCCAATTTAGCAAAAGTGCTATAAACATTTCAATATGTATTTTATAAAATAAACCACGCTGTATGCCATTTTCACTGCAATAAACAGAAACTGAAGCAGTGTTTTGCCAAAGTGTAACTGCTCTTTTATGGAGATCAATCATTTTCTTGCACCATAATGTAGGGAAGATCTTTAGCAGGGTGGGAAGCCTACACTAAAAAGTCTGTAAAATTCTCTCAGACTTCAGCAAGACAAAAGAAAATGAATTGTTAACGACAGAATTGTTTAACTACTACCTGAATTACCTTTGATGTGGAAATTACAGTACTACCTGTACTTAGCCAGTGTATACAGTCTCAAGGAGGTTATTTTTTCTTGCAAAATAATACGTATACATGCATGCAAGAAAAACTTTGTTACCATTATGATTCAGGTATCCTGTTCATTACAAAAAGTTTCAGAGGTAGCTGTGTTGGTCTTGTGTCAATACTACATTTTAAAAATAGCATAGACAATGAAATGGTTTACTACTCCCTCATAATTCCACTTTTTTTTTTTCAATTAGAATAGTAGATCTTGTGATCATCTTTAGTCTGGCTGATCTGCTGTGTAACTCAGACCACATGACTGCTCTGAGTGAATTACTCCTTCAAGTTAAGTGCAGAACAGAAATCGAAGTTCTTCAAATCAAGTGATTTTCATGGTAACTGCTTGTGTTGTTATCCAACTTCAACACGTTGCTCCAACAATACATTATCTACATTACTTCAAAATCTGAATTTAGAATAGAATTGTGGAATTATAGAACCATTTAGACTGGAAAAGACCTTTAAGATCACCAAGTCCAACCAATAACCTAACACTACCAAGACTGCTGCTAAATGATGTCACTGAGCACCATGTCTACATGTGTTTTAAGTATCTCCAGAAATAATAAGTCGACTCTTTCCTGGGCAGCTTGTTCCAATGCTTAACAACCCTTTCAGTACAGAAATTTTTCATAATGTCCAACCTAAACCTCCCCTGGCACAACTTGAGGCTGTTTCTGTCTTGTCCTGTCACTTGCTACTTGGGAGAACAGATCAACACCCACCTTGCTACAATCTCTTTTCAGGCAGTTGTACAGCTAGAGTTATAGAACCGTGTCTAGCTTCAACCTTTAAAACTTCTCTTTATTAAAGAAATTACAGATGTTTTTGCTTTTCTTCAAAACAGACCCAAGTATTCCTTAAATGTTGTATCTGATTTGCAAAACAGACAACACACCCTGCATCTCACCATAAGGGTGGTAAAACATTAGAACAGGTTTCTCAAAGAGGTGGTGGAAGCCCCATCCCTGGAATATTTTAAGGCCAGGCTGGATGTGGCTCTGGGCAACCGGATCTGGTGGAAAGTGTCCCTGCCCATGGCAGGGGGATTGGAACTAGATGATCCATGAGGTACCTTCCATCCCTGACAATTCTACGATTCTATGATCTCTTCTATAATAAAGCACATTAAAATCATACTTTAAGAATTCTGATGGCTCTGATTCTTCCTGTACCTTTGAGTACAGCTCATGAATAGTAAACACTGACAAAAGCAAAAATTCCCAGAATGAAATAGAGGACATATGAGCCTTTAATTTCTATGCCAAGTTTCTTCTCTAAATAAAAAGCCCCAAAACAATCTTTCCAGGCAAAGAAAACTTACTTTTGACCTGATACAGAAATTGTTCTTTCATCCCTATTTACAAAGGGAATTAAAAATCCTTGAAGACTCCTATGCTGTGAATATGACCTGCTTTTCCTGCCCTCTACAGGTGACTTTATTTCTTAGCCATGCATGGTGCACCCAGCTCACTAAGAAATCCAGATCACTCTGTATCAGTGATTTGTCCTCTTCATAAATTACATCAATTTTTGTATCCTCTTGATGATGATTTTATATTTTCTTCCAGATCACTAAGATAAAACATTAAGTAGTGTAGGGTCAAGAATTCATTTCCAAAGGGGTCCATCAAAAACACTGAAACAGTGGCAATTCTCTGCACACCTCTTTCACAACTTCTCTCAGAAAGTTTTAAAAAAAAAGTTTAAAAAAATCACTTATGGTTTCTTATATTCATTTTAATATGTCATTCTGTTTGAAAATGAAAAAAAACCAAACTACATTTTCTTGCTTCTTATGACCTCCAACAAGAAGGAAAATTAACATTAATGTTGCAACAAGCTCTACTTAACACAAAGCAAATACTAACAAAAAGTACTTACACGTTCATAGAATCTTAGAATCGTTTAGGTTAGAAAAACCTTCAAGATCAAGTCCAACTATTAATTCTAACAAGTCCAACACTAAGCCATATTCCCAAGCACCACATCTGCAAGACTGTTAAATACATCCAGGAGTGGTGACTCAACTGCCTCCCGGGCAGCCTGTTCCAAAGCCTGACAACACTTTTAAATGAAGATTTTTTTTTCCTAATGTCCAGCCTAAACCACCCCTCGTACAGCTTGAGGCCATTCCCTTTGTTCCACTACCATGTGTGATACACAGAGTAGTCCCACAAAGCATTCTGAGCATACATCCTAGTTCAACAAGTGAGCAGCAGCTGAACATAAATAGGCTGTGGTTCTACTGCTGCCTCAATTCCAACCAACATGAACACAGCTCCTTCCCCCTCCACCCCAACCATGGAATACATGTGAAGTAAAGCCAGAGGAGCAAGAAAATCCAGTATTTTAAAGCGTCTTTACTTACCTCTGGACTTTTTATACAGGAGACTATTTGCCTCCAATTTGAAGAACCAATGAATAGAAATATATTCAAAACCATGAGTGTATAACAAGCGAGGGAATATAATCCATTGAAGACTTTCTCCATTCCTAAATATCTGTGTATACAGATCAAGAAGCTTGCCTTTAAACATTAGCTGAACAACTTATCAGAGGACCATGGCATATAACTTTTCACCAGATACATGAAAGTTCACAAAATTCTGTTCTTGCTCCCTCTTTAATCTTGACCCGAAAATATGACAAAAGGCTCTACACTTACATTCTTCCATTTGTTATCAACAGGTTGCAAAAGATTAGCAGGGGATGCTGTTAAAGGCTGGGTAACAGTGTCCTACAAAGAAATGGAAGTAATGTAAGCCTTTGTACAAAAAGAAGCAAAACAGAGCTAACATCACATAGAAAAGCAGCACAGTTTGTTTTCCCACAGCACAGAGACTAGGGACAGAAATACAAAAGTACCCAGAATCACTACCGTTGCTTCATAGTTTATATACAACTAATAAACGCAAGTTACCGAAACCAATACCTTAGCTATACCCAGAGAATAGAATAGAATAGAATAGAATAGAATAGAATAGAATAGAATAGAATAGAATAGAATAGAATAGAATAGAATAGATGAGGTTGGAAAAGACCTTCAAGATCATCGAGTCCAACCTATCACCCAACACCATCTAATCAACTAAAACATGGCACCAAGTGCCCCATCCAGTCTCTTCCTAAACACCTCCAGTGATCGTGACTCCACCACTTCCCTGGGCAGCCCATTCCAATGGCAAATCACTCTTTCTATGAAGAACTTCTTCCTAACATCCAGCTTAAGTGATGCAGCAATGTGGTGGGGTAGGAAGGTTCCCCACACACACACAAAGTAACTGGCAAGTAACTGCCTTACAGTAAGTGTGCTTTACAAGAGATACTCCTCTATCACACAAGAATAGATTCTTTGCTAGCACAGCACTTCAGCAGCCTCCAAATTTTGGAAAGTCTATTTATTCAAGGCAATCACTGTTCATCCCCAGGTACACAACAAGGGATGACAGAGACTAATTGCAGACTTCAGAGCAGAATTGTTACACTGGAGATTTTGCTAATCTGCTTGTGCTAATCTGCGAATGTAGCATCTTTCTGTGTCAATTAAAAAAAAATCAGTCATTAAGTATCTGCAGTTTCAAATACAAACTAAAAAATAATACTCTCTTAATACGCAACTGACATGTCAGTTTTTGTCTTTGTTCATCCTAGGTAAACTTCTTGGAATCTTTATTTAGAAATAATCCTTTTTCTCCTGTTTTCCTCATACCATTGTATGGAGATATTCTTTACTTTTCCAAGAAGCAAGCAGGGAAGTATGCATGAAGCAAAGATAACAACAACACACTGCTGTAATACCAATACACAATGTAAATACTGAATACTCAAGCAAACAAAAACCCAAGAAAAACAGAGCTGGCTGGGGAAATAGCAGAAAGTAATTATTTTCTACACTGCTTTCAAGGTTTGGCTTGTGAAAGTAAAATTATATAAAAATATGTAAAGGGTATTATGTACTTGCAAGCAAATAGGACATAATGGTGTTTTTTTTTTAAACTAACCTGAAGCATTGGCCATACAAAAAAATCTATTATGAAATGCAAAAAACTTTACTAAACACTTATTTACAACAAGATACAGCTGAATAATCAAGTATAGAAGCTGAAAATTATGCAAAACAATGGAATAAATGTAGAAAAGGGAGTTCTATTAAAAAAAACCAAAACACAAACACAAAACCCCCAAACACTAAGATATATTAAATGTGCAGTAGCTCAAAAATAGTCTTAAGAAACTGGAAGAATTTTCTAAATTTTAGCTCTTTCTTGTACCATGGCAACAAAAGAAAATTCAGTGCTTCCAATAAAGCTAAGATTCTTCCTTTATGATCTGTCAAAAGAGGAAGCTAATCGTTAAAACAAGTTATCAGAAATACACAGAAGAATCCACTGTGCGTTATATATGAACTAGATTAGAATAGAAACAATGTATGAAAATTTTTATATTATCTGGGGAGGCAACCTTGCATTCCCATACAATCTGCAAGCACTGGAATTATATTCTACTTTGTTGTAGTATTTAATTGTATCTTCAAGCAAACTCTCAAACTGCAAATCCTTTTTTTGCACGTACTTGGCTAATTTACATTCTGCCATTTTTTAACCATGCAAATCAATTCCAGAAATGACAGAAGATGCAGGTTAGAAGTGAACTATCTGAAGAACTACTGGAATTAAGATATAGATCTAATTAAACTCTGAGAGGCATTTTCACAATACATGGAGCAAAGCTTACCGGGGCAACATGAGATACATCTGTTGAAGCACTCACAGAATTCTGTGGACCACCCATGTGCATCTTGCTGATATGTGTATTTAAACTACCCAAGCTTTTGAAGACACAGCTACATTCTGTACAGTTATATGTAGGGCCATTCTTCACCTTCAATAAAAGAAAAAAAAACACATAAATTAAGGAGATAAAAAACATAAATTAAATAAAGGAGATAAATTAAATAAAGGAGATAAAAAACATAAATTAAGGAGATTTCCCCTACATCTACCATATATTATGTTTTCATTATTTATCCACATAACATACTATGGGATTATGAGAGCTAAAATTCCCAAGTTACTGATACACAGTTATGGAATCAGTCTGGTACTTCTTGAATACCAAGTCAACTGTAAACTACATGATGATTATTATCTCAAATTATCATTTCTTAACATTGGGAAGTACCTGTTGACAACGGAGAACAGAATCAATACAGATGACCAATATGATCTAGTATTGTTTGTTTATTAAGGAACCTCTACAGCTTACATAGACTCACAGAGCATCATTGGCATAGCTTCATTGGTTCCCCATGACTGACCCTACATCGTACTATTATAGATTATTGGTTAAACTGCTAATATCACATGAGGTTGTTGATCGACGTATGCATCTTGTTATTCCAAGATAACTCTCTATGTTTATAGCTACCAGTACCTTGCTTTAGTTACATGCTGCAAGCACAGCACTGTTTTGCTAAACTGCTAGCTACTTCTACACTTATGCTAAGCATGGCCTACAACCATGTCAAGCTCTATGCCCTAATTGCAATTGTTCCTGCACTAGGGTCTTAACAGTTTGCAGCCTATCTTGTCCAACCTCCACCCATATGTCTCGATCCGGAGAGGGAAAGAGATTGAGGTTTTTAATGAATATTCCCGTGTTGTGAAATTAGAGGCACAAACGAGGCCAAAATATCAACAGCTAGACTATTTATTACATAACTAAGGTGGATGGACATAAATAAAGTGGAGGGATCAGAGGGAGAGAGAGAGAGAATAGAAGAAAGGGAGAAGAGGGAAAGAATTATATTACCACACCCCTCACCCCCCAAGACAGTTTGAGTCTGTGGAGGAAAGGTGCTGCAGGAGATGTTGGGTCTGTAGAGAAACGGTGCTGCAGGAGATGTTGGGTCTGTAGAGGAAGGGTGCTGAGGCTTTGGCTGTAGAAGGGATGAGGTCCTCCGGGCAGCTTCTTCAGCTCCATGAGTTGCAGCAGGCGGAACTTAGGGCACGGAGAGTCCAAGATCCATTGTGTTTGCCCCGGGATGTTTCCAGCGTGTGCTGCCGTCTGCTTTCTTCTGCATCTTGCTTCTCCAGTTTTCTCCTCTTCAGCCAGCAGTTGCTCCAGTCTTTTATACAGTTTTTTAGCCCTTAGGCAAGTGTCCAGGTGTTGTTCCCCAGGATATCGTTCTGGGAAATCATCTTTAGGTCCAGGTATTGCTCCCCAGGAAATCTTTCTGTGTACTCAGGTGAGTTTGGGCAGCCACTGGATGGAGGGGGGAAGGCCTCCACCTCCTCCTGCTCCATCTAGCTACCCACACACTCTTTACATATCAGGAACCATTGTCCTTTCCTGGGGTATCTGATGGCTGGAAATGATCTTGTCCTGAAGGTGTGAATGCTGGGCCCTTGGACCATTGTTGTAGGCCAGCTGCAGTCCCGTGAGCAATGTTATCTTTGCACCTTCCAAGAGTCCTTCCAGTGGCTCTGCCCAACGCACATCAGCTATTGTCTGGACAAACAGCAAGTGATTTTATCTTTGTTGAGTCACCAGGAGAGATAAGCTTTAGTCTCTCACACCATACTGGTTCATCTGTTTTCCATTTTAATTTGAGGGTTGGCTGCTGACCAGCATCCACTACAAAAAAGGATCAGTAACAAGTCTTGCTCCTTGACATAAGGCATCTCTGCCCAATAGACCAACTGGAAGGGTTAACATGTACAGTTTTACAGTGATTGATTTGCTGTCTTGAAAAGTTAATTGCACTGGCTTTTTGCTGACCCAGGTTGTTAGCATAACTCCTACGCCCGTGACTCCAGAATTTGCCATCAGCAATGGCCACTGACTAATCCACTTATGGCGAGGTATAATAGTAACATTGGCCCCAGTATCCACAAGCATTGAAAGTTGTACAGTTTGTCCACAAGGGTGTCTGATAATTACAATCTTTTCTGGTTTTCCCTTTTGGATTTCTAAGGCCAGTAAGATATTAGGCATACCAGTGGAATCAAAGCCTCCTTCTCGAGCCTTAGACACTCGAGACTCAAATAGTATCAGCTGAGCAATTTTTGTCCCAGCAGGAATGCTAATGGGAGGGGTAATGGTATAGAGCATAATTTTTATAACCCCTTCATAATCAGAATCTATTAAACCGGGAACAATAAAGATGCCCTGTCTAGAGGTAGACAATCTGCAAATTAAGAGAGCACAGAGTCCGTGACCCAGAGGACCGTGTTGATCTGACTCGACAACACCAACATTTGTGTACCCAAGGGTGACATCCACTGCTGTTGCCAGGTCCACTTCACTGCCGCCAGAGGTGGCTGTGGGGTGGCGGTCCAAGCACCCTGATTTTGTGTTGTCGCGTGGGGTGCATTCGCGCTGCAAGAGCAGTTTCCCTGCCTAGGACAATCTTGAGTAAAATTGATTAGATTTTTGACAGTGAGCACACCACTTTCAAGTCTGTACAGCAGTCAGACAATTGGATTTAAGGTGCCCAAGTTTCCCAAAATTACGACACTTTCCACCCAGGTTCTTTTCCTTTTTTGGTGATTGTACTAGTGGTTTCACGACTGCTTCTACGGCAGTGGCTAGATACGTTGCCATTTGTTGTTGCATCATTCGTTCTACTGCATCCAGTATTTGTGTGGTAGTGGCACCTCTCAGTAAAACGCTCAGAACCTGTTCAGTTTTGTTGTTAGCACTGTCAAATGCCAGAACATCCAGCATTTTATTCTTCATCTCAAGATGCAAATCTACATAAGTATCTAATGCCGTGTGCAGCCTATCCACAAAGGAACCAAATGGCTCTGTAGGACCCTGCCGAATGGTAAAAAACGTAGGGCCAGACTTACCGTCCTGGATTCTCCACCATGCTTTGATCGCTAAATCCTGACTTAATTGTAGAACCTGATCAGGAAGTCATATTTGCTGATCTGATCTAATAAAATCTCCTGCCCCAACGAGTTGGTTAGCAGTGACACTGTGTAAAGGGTCTGCTGGCTGCCGGGGCGTGGCTTCCATGGCATGGCAAGCATTTTGCCATTTATCGAAAATTGCATGTGCTGGTGTGGTGTTAATAGAGTATTTCCCACTGTACGTGTGTCAAAGGAGGTTAGCAAGTGTGCTGAAAACAAATTATCAGTTACACCAGTTGTGTATCCTGACTTTAACCCATAGGTAGTTATGGCTTGTTTAGCTTCTTTTAACATTTTCCAGTCCAGAGATTGCCATATTATTTGTTGACCATGTAATAAATACCACAGGAAATGCATGTACAGGAAAATCTACAAATTCTCCATCTATTACTGCCTCTCTCACAACACCTCTCTACTGACGCAGCACTGGATCAGTTCCCCGTCCTCCCCCTCCCGATCCCTTACACTACTGTCCCTTCGTAATTCGATTTTATTCTCCGTTGCAATGGTGTCATCTCTTGATAACGTCTGGGAACTAAGAGGCAAGGAGGGTAGCGCAGCTGGAGGTGCTGTGGGGGCCGCCACTGACGGGGCCGCCGTCGGGGCCGCTGCCACGGGGACTGCCGCCAGGGCATAGAACAGAGCAACACAGAAAAATGTGGGAAAGAAGTCTTTTTTGGCTTGATCCCCCATGATCTCATAACATTGAAAAAAATCAATGTAAATTGTGAAATTAGTGTTGGTCCACTTTTTTACGTTGCAAATGCTATCACATATAATGAGCTGTGAATATTGAGGAAGACTAGTCACACAGGCATAGGAAATGTAAATATATTATTTTAATACAAATAAGTATAACCCAAAACACTAAGACAGATCCTAGAAGTAATAAACACACTAAAATAATCCTTAATTTAAAAAAAAAATCCAATAAACATGATTACTGCAACGCAAAATTGGCAAACAAGGAAGGAAATCTGAGAGTTAGGGCAGCGAGAGCAGAGATGATATTCTTCATGCTGGGGAAAAAAAAGAAAAAAGCTGCCTCTATCACTTTGTATCTTCCAAATCTAAAATAAGCCTCCTTCTGTGGGTATTTTCAAGCACAAATCACTAATGTCAGCAAGGAAATTACTAAACAAAGTAGCATAGACAACGTCACTTAGATTATATTGCACTATCATAGCAGTACCTTTTGAATTTAAAAATTTACCTGTCACACAAGAAGAGCAAAAAAAAATCAGCACAAAGACACCAATGTTTTTTATCTTATTTCGTAATTTCCTCCCACCTGTAACTGAAAAACCTTTAAAAAGGTTGTAAGATATATAGTTCAAAGACAAATTGCAGGCTCTATGATGGAGTCAGTGATTTGCTGTTTGGCCTTGAAATTTTTCACCATTTTCTGCTTTGCTGCTTTTGGCTTACTTTCATCTGCTTCCAGCCCTTGTTTTCCCAAGACTGACATAGGTACATTTTTATATACCTAAGCCCACTAATAATTTATTAATCTATCAATGTACTATAAAGACAATGATAAACGAAGGTTTTTCTTCTTATCCTAAGTATACATTTATTCAGATTAAGCTATTTCAGGAAAGCCTGCAGGTAAAACCAACAAACTAGAACCCATACTACCGCAGTCAATCTACACTGGCTACAGAAAGCACCAGAAAACATAGGAAGAGCAAATAGGACAATTCAAATACTGAAATAAGCAGTATATTAGCGCCAACCACTTTATGAATAATTGTATTTACCTCTGAATGAACTCTCTGTATGTGTGACTGAAGATTGCCTTTCTGAGAAAAGGCTGCAGGACAAAAGGCACAAGCATGGGGTTTTTCTCCAGTGTGCTTGATCATATGGGTCTGCAATGCCCCCTTCTGGTTAAAGGCTTTTCCACATTCACTGCATTTGAAAGGTCTTTCACCTGAAAGGAAAAAGCAGGAGGATGTGGACTTTAAATAAACATTATCAGTTTCTTGTATCTAAATGAAGACCTGATTCAGCTGAAATAAAATATTGCATATAAATATCTGTACATACATGCACCTAAACATATGTTATTTGGTGTTTTGACAATAAAATTGTTTACCTTGACCACCAATCTCAGCATCTACTCTGATGAAACTGTATCTAATTGAAAAGTTCTGTGATCTAGTTGATGACTATCAGTTGAAATGGGGAAGATCACAGAATCATTTTGGTTGGAAGAGATCTTTCATATCAAGTCCAACCATTAACCCAGCACTGCCAGGAAACCTGTGTGAAACAGTTATTTGGAATAGGCTGAAATATCTCAGAAATCCCTAAGCAAAACCACTGGGGGAAAAGAAAAAAGGGAAAAGAAAAATCAAAACCTGTAAAATGTTTATACCTGCATGGAAACAAATGAGGAAGCAGAGGGTGGAATGGACAGTAAAAAAATTGTACAATCATTCAAGCTGGAAAAATCTTAAAGATCATTGAATCCAGTTGTTAACCCAACACTGCTAAATGACTACTAAGCAGTACATCCATGTATTTTTTAAATGCCTCCAGGCATAGCGACTCCACCACTTCCTTGTGCAGTCTGTTACAATTCTTCACAACCTTTTCAGTGAAAAATAAATCTCCCCTGGCACAACTTCAGGTCATTTCCTCTTGTCACATCACTTGTTAACTGGGAGAGGAGAACAACTTCACCTCACTACAGCCTCCTTTCAGGCAGTTGGTGAGTTCAATAAGGTCTACCTTGAACATCTTTTTCTCCAGGCCAAGCAACTCTAGTTCCCTCAGACACCTCTCATAAGGCTTGTGCTCCATTGCCCCTTGTTGGACACACTCCAAATAACTAACAGTCAACAATGTAACCCTTCATTTAGTCTAAAAGCTGAAAATCTTAACAGCAGCACTGTGGAAGCTGGCCTATGGTGCCTGTTCCCCAATAAACGTTAAAAGCCATTTTCCTAGTGAAAACATGCAATAAATTAATGTTTTTTATTATGAGATATTGTACAGCCCTATTAAGAAAATAATTTTTAAATTGTGAATGTTCATATCACTACTGAACATTAAAGAAAAAGTAAACAATACTGTTACAGGAATGCTCTGTCACTATTTCCTGAGTTTGATGTGGATACTTGCAATTATTCATACATTAACAAATCAAGCATGAAAAACTCACTAGAAATTTTAAGTGACAAAACATAACAGAACTGCATAAACATATCAAGCTACATGTTTTAAACACACAGATACGTAGAACAAAACTCAGCTCCATACAACCACATGTATTAAACAATCATCCAAAATCTTCACCGTGAACTCCATTATTCTTTTTCTTTCCATGAAGCAGCTAACATGTGGCAACTCCAGGATTTTGAAAGCATTTAACGCCTTGCCTTTGGACATTTCTATAGCAAAACACACTACAAACATGCTATGTAAAATGCTATGAACATGCTGTGCATTATGTCTGCTACACCAGAAACTACTTGCATATGCTAAATACTATTCATACTATATTTCATTAATATTTTACATTACTGCCAATGAAATAACTGTATTTACATCTACTTTAAAATTATTAATTCTTAATTAAATTAACATTGGAATAAAAGCAGCTATTTTCTGAATTACAACTCAGTATCAACTCAGCACGAATGTGACTTTTCTGTTCTGCTTATGGTTTTCAAAGACACTTTAAGGTGTGCCTGTTTTCATGGAATCACAGAACATTAGGGACTGGAAGAGACCTTGAAAGATCATCCAGACCAACCCTCCTGACAGAGCAGGATCACCTACACCAGGTCACACAAGGAATGCATCCAGGCAGGGTTTGAATATCTCCAGAGAAGGAGATTCCACAACCCAGCAGGAGACTCCACAACCTAATCTGTATTTTTTAATATAGATTAGAATACAGAACATTTTTTCAGATCTTCTTGAAATACAGTGATGCAATTCATACTGGGCTTTGATAAGCTGCTGGTGGACACACAGAAGTGCTGTTTCAGGTTAACTTTTTGTCTATTTAAGTAAATTTCAATATAAATAAAAAAATTTTATTTCTAGTGTGGAAATGTGGAACATCTGTATTTCTCAAATATAACTTAATAAAATACAGACTTGGGAGGGGTGGATAGGATGTTAATTATTTAGTTATTAATATGGGAATTACAATCCCTGAGACTCTTTACCCCCAAAGGGTGTGCTTGAAATTAATAGCTATGAACAGAAAGAGTATTGCAATTAAGACACCAGCGTAATAGTGTACATGTAGCACAGATAGGCTTTTTTAACAATTAAAGACTTAGGTGCTATAAATTCTTTAAAGCGGAGATCTTTCCTCCATATTATACACTACCTCAAGCAATGGAATGCCAGACAGATTGTCTGCAGATTTAAAGTGATAATGTACTTCATGTATTTCCACATGCATAGGTACTTGGAACTTAAAATGACCCATTCTCACATGAAGATTTGGATTATATTTTCTGTCTCTGGCTTCCAAGTAGACAAATGCCTTTTCACTCTTCAAAAGAACTATAAACGCTCCTGAACTTTCTGAAGCTTTAGAAAACTGTTCTCAATCAACTACAACATAGCTTCTCTAATTCCGATTACATTAAGCTGAAATAATACATTGCATAAATAAAAAAAACCTCTTAAATGATTAAGTTAATTTTCAATTACTTGTTTTGGATATTACTTTGAGGCAACTTTTCAACCAGGTGCAAGGGTGACCTCTTGTGTTATTGAGGACTATTCTTACAGTTCTCTGTACACTGAAACTTTTGTATCATTTTATACTTAGCATTTTTCAGTTATTTTAATTAAGGGTTAAACAAATGCACATATTTATTACAGTAATTTTGCAAATTACAATCTAGACTCGCCACCTCCCAAGTTCACTTTGTATATACTGAAAAAGGCAGTTACAGGAAGTACAGAAAAAAATATGGCAGTAACCTTAAATATATGAATCTAAAAGAGAGAGCAAAAAAAAAGGCAAGGCCACTATGTTAGAAGGCCCCTATGTTAGTAGCATTATTTATTTATTCTTATGTATTTCTTCTTTTATTTTTCAGAATCTCTTCCCTAGAGTATGTGAAGTCAAAGTACTCCACTGTCTCTTACCTAAGTGTGACAATGTTAAGCCCCATTGAAAATTTAAGTACCAAAACTGATGTTCTGTAGCAAATTAAACCTGCAAAATACTTACAAGTTTCCAGGTGTGCATCATCAGAAACAGTTTAAAAGCTTCTTAAAAGTATAGGGTGTCCTAAGCAAAGAATTACATTAGTGGAACAGGTACCCCTGGTTGAACCAACCCCTGGTTGAACCAACAAGTAACATTATCTAGCCAGATGTATTAATACTATTTCAAGTCCCAATCAGGAGAAAAGTATCTAGCCTCTCACAGATTGATTTTTGTAAAACAAATACAAACTAAAATAATTATCTGCCACAGACTTACCTGTGTGTATCCTAACATGTCTTGTTAACTGACTTGGCTTCTGGAACGTCTTTCCACAGTGAGGACAGGAATAGGTAAACCCACTTCTGTCAATATTTCTGTTGTAAGATCTGGTATTTGATAACCTGCCATTTAAACAAACAAACAGACTTTAAATATTAAAATCCCCTTAATTCTAATATTAAACATTGTTTTGAAGAAGCCCATTTTACCCCACCATTTTTCAACATACAGTGTAAATCTGGTGACAATGTATAGTATCAGCTGTGACAGTTAAAATTCTTTGAGGATACTAAGATATATCTGTTATAGTCTCTCAAAATCATAGTCATCATACTAGCTTCACTCATCTTGTCCAATGGCTTCAAAGTGGAAGAAGAAAGATTCAGATTAAACATTAGGAGGAAACTCTTCACCATGAGTGCAGTTAGCCACTGGAGGGTGTAGTCCAGTGTTGTGGAAGCTCCGACTCTGGAAAAGTTCAAAGTCAAATTGGATGGGGCCTTGAGCAATCTGGTCCAGAAGGAGGTGTCCCTGCCATGGCAGGGGGTGGAACTAGATGATCTTTTAAGGTCTATGGCAACTCAAACCAAAAGCAAGAACAGTATTTATCACACTTGTTGTGCCCCTTAATTTTGTGCCTTTTCAGATTTACAAGAAACTCTCAGTAGTTTCTGTTGAGGTGTACTTGCAAAAGATTATTAAAATGCAGAGAAAAAACTTCTTTGCAGAATGTAAGTATTAGGATTTTTGCAATTATAGTAACTGCTATGTAAATTTAATACATATTTGCTTCAGTGTACTGCCATTAGCCTGTAAATTCATACATAGGCAAACTTTTAAAAGCACTCTGTATCAAACACTTAACCTGTGCTTACAAAAAGCTAGCAGAAGGAACCATGCTTTGTAGGAGTGCCTGAATATGAAAACAGGAGAAAAAAAAGCCTCCAAAAATATCCACCTACTTTAGCAAGGTTTTAGAAAACAAATATTATTTCATAACACCATACTAAAGAAGACAATCTGCAGAGATTGTGGTACTCCGCTGAACGGATATGCTACTCTTACTTTCCCCAGCTATCATAGTAAAAGTTACATCTGCTCATCTTGTTGCAAACCCATGATTGCCACCTTATTTTATAGTGAGTTTTCATATGCTCCTTTAGCAGTGAGGAAGTTTCAAATTCCTTTTTGCACGACTTGCAGCTGTGGATCCTACTGCCAGTCAGTTCTTGACGATGTTCCTCCATGTGTATGGACAGTTGACTCTGTAAAGTAAATTCATCTCCACACTCCGAACAGATGAGATTCTGAAAGAGATAGTAAGAGACTGATTTTTCAAAAGATTCCCAAGCAGTGGAACACATGCACAAGCTTTCCTCAAGCAGATGAATGTGTCCTTCTATGGACATCAACAGCTGGAAGCAAGCAGCAGTTAAAAGTATACAAGCAAAAATAGTTTGAACCCCATAAAATAAATAATGAACAATAATCACTGCAAGCTTATGGTAATATTTATACTAAGAAACTCCACTGAAACTGAATTCTGAAAAAGTTTATATGGCAGTAAAAACAAGCAGTTCAGCACTATCATCACCTACCTACCTAGTTCAAGATACACACAAAAACTTAACTCAGTGTCATTATGTTATGGTCTACATAAACAATTGCTAAAGATAGTGCTTTCTAACCCAAACCCTCTTAACTGTAGATTCAAAGATTTTTATACTTTTATGGTTAAAATGATACAGATTGTCTCTTACTTTTTAACAATAATCCCACCAGTTACTACTGACTTCAGCTATCTTCATAGAAAAGATGACAAATAAATAGGAACACAATGTTTTTGACAGGTATTACTTCAACCCATTAATTTTACAGCAGTGTTAAACACACCCCTTTCCTGTTGTATAAGCATTCCATGTCATTTACAAAGGAAATTATATTTGTAAAGTTTAATGCAAAAGCATTGTCACTTCTCTGAAATTCAGAGGAAGAATTAAAGTCAAACTAAGTGTGCTGCATTTTATTGACATCTTTTTGCTTTTCAAAACCATTAATTTTATTTCCCAGTCTACCTTTATTTTACAAAATCTCAGCAGAATGTTAGTATTATACGGCTGAAAATATTCACCATCTCTTTAGCATTACATCTGTTGATTGTTCCTTACTGATGCACCTAACAAACTTCAGATAGTAAAACAACAAAAAAGTCAAAAACTAATTGTGATTATCACTGCAAATGGAAATATTTTTAACTTCCCTCCCTTATTTTCCCTCCTTGAATGATCAATGTGGGGGGGAGGAAGGGGATGTTCATTTAAATAAAGATTGACAAGAATGTTTTAATCAGTTGGAAGAGAGAAAACAAAAGCTTATGTATTTTTATTCCTTACTGTAGAATTTGCTGTAGGAAATCATAGAATCCAACCCAACAGCCTCTCTCTGGAACAGGCAGTACCAGATTTTTTATTTTACCCCTCAAACAAACAAACAACAAAAAAAGTCCCCCACCATATACAGAACAAGTAATTGCACACTGTTAACCTCACTATGGTTAAAACCCCCAGTCTAACATTAAAAAGGGGGATCTTTGTACATTGCTACATAATACTTTCTATTCCCAAATTCAGAAATAATGATAAGCTTTATCTACCTAATTCCACTTGCATTAACTGTCTTTATTTCATCAGATGAAATATCTGAAGGAATACTCTGGAACTCACCATCCTCATCTGTTTACTATCAACGAGTTTTAAAATAGATTTTAATTAGCACTTTTTCAAAGACTATTGCTCTGAAATTATAATACAGGATAAATCTAATGAAGGGAACATAATTTTATGACAAAAAAACCATCAAAAAACAACAAAAAGCCACAACCAAAGAGGTTTTTTTAATAACACAATTTTCACCAGTTTTAACTTTCCCAACATACCAATTTTACCTTAAAGCCCAAGAAAACCTCACGCTCAATGCAAAAGATGACATATTAGCAGGCTTTCTGCAACAAACTATAAATTGTTAGTTTGTATTTAGTAGACTGGAAGGTAGAAAATGTAACACCCATCTACAAGAAAGGAAGAAAGGAGGATTCAGGAAACTATAGACCTGTCAGTCTGACTTTGGTATCAGGGAAGGTCATGGAGCAGATCATCTCAAGTGCCATTACATGCCATATACAGGACAAGTAGCGGAACAGGCCCAGTGAGCATGGGTTTTTGAAGGGTAGGTCCTGCCTTGACAAACCTGATCTCCTTCTATGACAGGATGACCCAACTGTTGGATGAGGGAAAGGCTGTGGATATTGTCTATCTAGGCTTTTGAAAAGCCTTTGACCCTGTTTCCCACAGAATTCTCGTGGACAAACTGGCTGCTCGTGGCTTGGATGAGCACACACTCTGCTGGATAAAGCACTGGCTGGGCAAACAGGCCCCAAGAGTGGTGGTCAATGGAGTTAAATCCAGCTGGCAGCTGGTCACAAGTGGTGTTCCTGAGGGCTCAGTGTCAGGACCACTTCTGTTTAACGTTTTTATTGATAATCTTGCTAGGGATATAGAGTGTGTCATCAGCAAGCTTGCAGCTGACACCAAGTTAGGTAGGAGTGTTGTTCTGCACAAGGGTAGGGAGGCTTTACAAAGGGACTTGGATAGACTGGATCCATGGCCAATGTTAGCAGTATGAGCTTCATAAAGTCCAAATGCCAGGTCCTGCACTTGGGTCACAACAACCCCATGCAACACTACAGGCTTGGGGAAGTGTAGGCTGGAAAGCTGTCTGGCAGAAAGGGATCTCAGGGTTCTATTCGACAAGCAGCTGAATATGTCAGCAGTGTGACCAGGTGGCCAAGAAAGCCAAGGGCATCCTGGCTTGTATTAGAAATGCTGTGTCCAGAAGGAGGAGGGAGGTGATTGTCCTCCTGTACTCAGCACTGGTGAGGCAACACTTTGAGTATCATGTTCAGTTTTGGGCACCTCAACACAAGAGAGATAAAGGTCCTGGTGTGAGTGCAGAGGGCAATGAAGCTGTGAAGGCCTGGAGAACAAATCTTATGAAGAGTGACTGAAGGAGCTGGGACTGTTTAGTTTGGAAAAGAGGTTGAGGGGAGACCTCATTGCTCTCCACAACTACCTGAAAGGATGTTGTAGACAGGTTGTTACTGGTCTCTTCTCATATGTGAATAGAATAGAATAGAATAAAATAGAATAGAATAGAATAGAATAGAATAGAATAGAATAGAATAGAATAGGCCAGGTTGGAAAAGACCTTCAACATCATCAAGTCTAACCCATCACCCAACACCTTCTAATCAACTAAACCATGACACCAAGTGCCTCATCCAGTCTCTTCTTAAACACTTCCAGCGATGGTAACTCCACCACCTCCCTGGGCAGCACATTCCAATGGCCAATCTCTTTCTATGAAGAACTTCTTCCTAACATATAGCCTAAACCTCCCCTGGTGCAGCTCAAGACTGTGTCCTCTTGTTCTGGTGCTGGCTGCCTGGGAGAAGAGACCAACCCCATCTGGCTACAACCTCCCTTCAGGTAGTTGTAGAGAGCACTAAGGTCTCCCCTGAGCCTCATCTTCTCCAGGCTAAGCAACCCCAGCTCCCTCAGCCACAAGCCATAGGGCTTGTGCTCCAAACCCCTCCCCAGCTGTGTTGCCCTTCTCTAGGTAGGGAAACAGTTTAATGATGCAAGTACATGGTGAGAGTGCCTCACCACATCAAAAATGACCATCCAGGCTATTACATGTGGGCTTGTCATTTATATATATGAAATCACAGAAATTGATTCAAAACAGAAGTATTTATAACTAACTAATCAGTTGAAGACGAGATGGCAACACTTGTTTACAACCAGTGCATTAATTTCTGCTACTACTATTAAAACAGAAACACCATCAGAAGTTTTATATTTCATCTGAACTAGATGATTTATTCAATCCTTTGATCTAAAGCATATAAGCAAGGGATTAAGTACAATCCTTATAACACATCTTTTCAAAATTTAATTATGAAGTTTAATGAATTACCTCTTCTTTCTCATGTAGCATTATATGAGCTTTCAGACTGGCTACTCTGGAGAATTTCTTGTTGCACACAGGGCACGTAGGATCTTCACCATTGTGTGTACATTTATGAAGTGTCAAGTTGAATTCAACATTAAATGACATTGGGCACTGGTCACATCGGTGAGGCTGTTGGTTAAAAAGCAAAAATAAAGACAAAATTCAATCTTCCCATAAGTACATATACCCTAGATGACATATAACCATACAAATAAAAATGTTTAAAATAAAGAAGAGCAATTCACATACCTACCTATGATAATAATCCCTACTCATACTAATGTAGTTGTTTTCATTTCACTACTGAAAATGAAAATACAGCATTTCAAGAGCATAGGGGGAAAGCAAGCAGGAGAATTAATAAAAGCAGAAACTCAAAACTGAGACTATTCAAGGAGAGTGAAGTTAGCAGGAGAAATGAATACGCAAGAAAATTTCCTACTTTAACTAATATCATAAACTCTCCTTAAAGCCAAATTAAGAACTGAACCAGCAAAGAGTTTAGTTTATGCTAGGATTGTCTGTTCTTCAGTTGTTATCTGCACAGTTTTCATTCTTTAAGAATGAATTCACTTTACGCAAGTGTACAATAGCATGGTTTTAACAGGATCAGTTTCTGGTTGTATCAACTTTACGCTGTTCTTTGTATACATGAATTAAAACATCCTAAAGTCCTACAATTTGTAAAACTTCATCTGCATCTACAACTACCTCAAAGAGTAGTAAGATTATTTTTCCACAACAAGTAAAGCAATTTTATCTTTGTGAAGTAAAAAGTAAGGAAGAAAAATTCTATGTTTCACATTAGAGATGAAACCTATGGCCAAAGCTTCATTTAAAAAGTCACTCAAGTCTTAATCCTGTCTCTATTTTTATTATTTTCCAAATTTGATTTGTAAACAGCTAAAGTGATGACATTACTGACTAATACATACATAGGCTGTTAGACACTGTTGAAATCAGCTCTTAAGAGACTAGTGGGGTCCAGTTAACCAACGTGTTATTTTTCATTTTATTGCTAACGTGTAGAATGAGTTGTCAAATTCTACTAAAAGAAATCCATGCATTTTCTCATCTACCTGTGTTAGCTTTACTTAACAGTATATGAAATTATCAATATAGGCTACTGCTTTCTAAGTTTCTAAGTTTCAGCTACTAAAACTCATACCTTGTCATTTTGCTCATGATCCCTCATATGGCGCTGGAACTGGGTCTCTTTTGGAAAAGACAGCAAACAGATCTCACACTTATGGAAGTTAGGTACTTGACAGTGAAAATTACTGTTCTCTGTATTTGGTGTCAGAACATCACCTACAAAACAAGCAGCAAAACATCTATAGGAAGTCATATTTCATTTTCTTCTAATTTATTGAAAAACAAAACAAACCAACCAAACAAAAAAGGCAACAAAACCAAACCCACAAAACCCAGAATTGAAGCAGAAACTATTCAAACTCCTGTAAGATTTTTATTTCAATGAGATTACACCTTCAAGATCTCGGGCACAAATTTTGCTGCTTCTGTTGACACAGGATCATAGAATGACTTAGCCTGGAAGGGAGCTTAGAGAGATCATCTAATCCAATCTCCCTGCCACAGGCAGCGATGCCTCTCAACTAGACTCAGCTGATCAAGGATGAAAGGAATATATATCTATCCCTCCAACTACCACTCTCTAAAGAGATACATAATCACCTTTTCCTAGTAATTCTAAAAACATTCCTTCTGTGCTTCATAAATACCCATCAAGTTAGCAACAAAATACTGCCAAACCCTAGGTATGAGTACAATACTGCCAGGGGTTACTTGTAATAACATTACATCATGTATTTCTAAAAAGAACTTTTTACTCTGACATACTCAGCAGTTCTGACTACACAGGCTCCCCTGCTCTCTTCTTGTTTGGGTTCTTTTTCTTTAAGAAAAATGTAGGGTTTTTTTCTTCTACTTCTGGCAATGCAATACCTTTATTAGTTATCTTCAGAGTCGTAAACCCAACATCAGTGTTTTGAATAGCTGAGAGGTGCAATAAGCTGCAAGTCAAACTGCATACACATTCAATGGAGAAAAGATCATTTCTTTTTGGTAGGCCTAGCCTTAGCCCATACAGTTTTCTTGTTTTAAACTCCCACAGTCACACAGCTTTTGATATACAAGTTGCAAGCTTCTATATCCTCTTGCTCAAAGAGCTGAAGTCAGCCCTATGCATATTTTTATTGTTATCTTAAATATTTATCCAAGTAAGTTAGACATATTTTTCACGTGAGAAGATACTGTAGTACTAAGAAATTCACCCTTATTGAAAAACAAACAACAACACACAACAAAAAATGCAAACCACCACAAACAAAAGCAACAACAACAAAAACCCCACAAACATTCAGAAAAGTAATTAGCAGGAGAGGTAAACACACATAAAAATTACTCACGGCAGGATTAATAACATCAAAATAAAATTCAACCGACTCATGCTGCAGATTAAGGACACTATAGAGGAAAAAAAGCCACCATAGAATTCAGTTTCAAACACTGCCACAATGGAATGCAGCAGGATGCAAAAGGTAACATTGATTTTACCGTCAGACAAGCAAAGCCTGAGTTTCCCTCTAAGAAAGTCAGCACTTCTTGCTGTGCATAGAAGAATTAGACATAGGAAGCAACAACACAACTAGAAGTTTACAGTATCCTGTTTACATTTCCTCAGAGGATACCAAAGATTACACTCCCTGTAGTACTTCTGCTCAGTAGGGCACCTATGTCAAAGCCCTGCCTCATTCAATACATCTTTTACAAGGTGGGGGGAGAGGGGGCAGAATAAATCAACAGCCTATGTCCTGCCTGCCTGTATTGCCTGCTAAAATCCTCATAAACAAACTCAAAAAAGCTTGTAGTTGTGCTTTCAGCACAAGATATTTTGGGTGAAACATCACAGCTTAAAAAAAAAAAAAAAAAAAAAAAAAAAAACCAAACAAAAAATCCCACCCCCCCCCATAAAAAAAACCCAAACAAACACCCCCCACCCGGAAAAAAAACCACACCAGACCAAACCAAAAAACACAACCGAAAAAAACCAAAACCAAATCAACACCACACAACCCATGTAGTAGGGACTTAAAACTTCCCACTTCTGTACTAAACTGCCAATACACTTTTGCCTTGCAAAGTTTTGTTATGCACCATTGTTAGAGAGAAATGCTTAAGTATCACAGATCTTTAACATGTATAAATGTAAACTTACTGCATCCTTTAGATATAATCACCTGTAAATTCATAGTATATGAAACCCTATCAGTAAGAAGTGTACTTTCTATTCCTGAAATGGTCACAATTCTTCAAAAGCTGAAAAGCACAGCTTTCATCACAAGGTATTGTACATTAAACATCCTTGTGATAGTAGAATAAAGGGCACAAAATTATTTCCTGTAAATATTGCCATAACAAGAAAGAGAAAAATGGCAGGGAGGGGAAATCAATACTTCACAGAATCATAAAACCACAGAACTGAACTGGGTTGAAATGGACCTTGAAGATCATCTAGTTCCAAGCCCCTTGCCATAGACAGAACACTTTCCACTACATAAGGCTGCTAAAAGCCCCTTCCAACACTTCCAGATTAGGTGGTGTTGGATGATAGGTTGGACACGATGATCTTGAAGGTCTCTTCCAACCTGGTTTATTCTGTTCTATTCTATTCACAACTGTCATGGCAAAGAATTTCTTCCTTAAATCTCATCTAAATCTACCCTCTCAGTTTGAAGCCATCACCTCTTGTCCTGTCACTACAGACCCTTGTAAACAGTCCTTCCCCATCCTTCCTGTAAGCCACCTTCAGGTACAGAAAGGCTGATGTAGGTTCCCCCTGGAGCCTTCTCTTCTCCAGGCTGAACAACTCTATCAGTCTGTCCTCACAGCAATGGTGTTACAGCCCTCAGATCATCCTCATGGCCCTCTTCTGTACCTGCTCTAACAGGTCCATGTCATTCTTATGCTGCAGGCCCCAGAGCTGAATGTAGCACTCCAGGTGAGGTCTCACTAGCACAGACTGGTAGAATCACCTCCCTCGAGCTGCTGGTCACATTTTTTGATGTAGCCCAGGATATGGTGTGCAAACACACACTGTCAGGCCATATAAAGTTTCTAGTCAACCCACACCGCCAAGCCCTTCTCTGTAAGGCTGCTCTAAATCTATTCTCCACCCAGTCTGTATTTGTGCTTGGAATTGCCCCAAGCCAGATACGGGACCTTGCATTTGGCCTTGCTGAACTTTATGAGGTTTGCACAAGCCCACCTCTCCAGTCTGTCAAGGACCCTATGGATAGCATCCCTTCCCTACTGCACGATAACTGCACCACACATGTTGGTGCCATCAGCAAACTCACTGAGGGTGCACTTGATGCCATTATCAACCCCTAAGGAATGCTACTCATCACTGGTTTCCACTTGGACATTGAGTCCTTGATTACAACATTTCAGATGTGACCATCTAGCCTATTCCTTATCTACCAAAAAATCCATGTCTCTCCAATTTGGAGACAAAGGTGTCATGTGGGACAGTGTCACATACTTTATCCAAGTCCAAGAGGGTGACATCAGTTCCTCTTATCAACCAATGCTGTAACCCCATCATAGAAGACCACTGAATTTGTCAGGCACAATTTGCCCTTCGTGAAGTCATGTTGGTTGTTTCTGAAACATCTCCTTATTTTTCATGTGTCCTAGTACAGTTTGCAGAACAATCCACTCCATGATTTTGCTGTGCACAGAGCTGAGACTGACTGGCCTGCAGTCAGTGGGAACTTCACCAGGCTGCCATGACTTCTTAAATATGATGGATAGTGGCTTAGAAACTTCACCTGCCAGCTCCCTCAGGACCTGTGGACATATCTTACCAGGTCCCATGACATTGTGCACCTTCACATTTCAACCTGTATATGTATCAATACTGATTAATCTACAGACTATTATTTTTATTCCAGAATTCAAAGAGGTGTTTAAATTAACTATATCTTAATTCTGCTATTTCAGCAGAATTTGGTAGCTATAAATATATGAAATCATACCACGTGAAGCAGAGATATACAGGAAAAAGCTATATTAGCTTTTCTTTCAAAAGGAGGAAAAGATCACCACTAAAATAAACAAAAAGGGTTAACAAAAGCATAATCTTAAAATATTTCATAGGAAAGAACATAGAGACAGCCTAAACTTTGGTAAATGAGAAGCTGAGCACATCACACCCTGTATTGAAGCATGAGGAGTGAGGAGCATTTCTCAAGACTAGTTCATGGGCAATTTTAAACCCTGAGCTACCTCCAAGCCTTTCCATCTTTCTAACCACAGCCAGACCCCAAAGAAGAAACAGATGGTACACACTTGTAAAATTTGTTGCATATGTTTGTAACATCTAAAGCGCTGTGCTTTCCATGACAGCCTTTGTAACTCTTCGCAAAACTTTTTCCTATCTTTCATGGTGATAAAGAGCAAAAGATAGATGTTTGGAAGTCAAAACTGGATCTCTGAATCAGCAATTGCACTGTTCAGACCAGCCTGATGAAGGCTGCTCAAAGAAGGATGCTAACTGCAGAAATGTGTCTAAAAGCCTTTAAGGATAAGGCACAGCAAATCAATTTAGGATAGATTCCAGAAATCTTCAAAGGCTCAACTACTGGAAGATCAGGCTGAAGATTGCTTTAAGTGGTTACAGCCAGTATGAATAGAAAAAAAGAGTCCAGTTTGGATTTAAAACAACTCTGAGATGTCAGTTTCACTTTGACTCAAAGGGCAGGATTGAGATCTAACACAGATTAAAATTTAAACACACATTTATTCATAGTACATCTAAACAAGCTTAAGGGAAAAGATAAGACTATGATAATCTTTTTTTCACTTATAATCTCACTAAAGTACAATTTTGTCCTCTATTACCAGCCAAATACCAGGCGATTCTGAGAGCTGCACAGCTCCCTTTCATTAGAGATGCAGGAAGTGACATTCTATTTTACTCTTTCATTAGCAAGAGATTATTCAGAATAATATCTCACTGAAGTTAAGCAATTGGATAACAGCAAGGACAAAACTGTTGTGTTCAGCAGTCAAAAATAGACACACACACAAAATAAAACCAGAAAATATATCATCAACTAAAAAAGTAATAAGCAAGTGAGCTATATTTTAACTTTTCAGGCAGGTATCACAGACTCTTAAGTATGACTCCAGCCTGTCTTCATTTCAACAGAAAAAATTAAATAACAGTTTGACAGGGTTTTTTGTTACAAGGATTAATAATGAAACAAAGATACTGATACCTCTATATGGCAAAAAGTCAAGGTAATAACCTAGGTTACCATATTTCAGAGAAATCATTGACATCAAACTCACTTGTGCAGTCATCTTTCCTTATATCACATTAAAAAAATGCCTTTGGATGCATCAGCATGGATCATGAAACAAGCCAAACACTGCAAAATACCTAAAGATTACTATTTTGGAATACCCAAAACCACATACATTATGCTAATTCAAGGAGTGATCCTGTCACTGCACTTTACAAGATTCTGTACTTTAAAATGCTCTGAGAAGTTTGTTCATTTTTAGGCAACTCTACACCTGTGTACCAAAGGCAAGCAAAATAGTGACAGAAGTGACAGTGTTTGATGGTCACAATTCATTATTTATCAGATTAGCAACTCTACAGCAAAAAGCTGAAGTCGTTCCTGTGCTCCCAGAAGAATGTATTAGGTACAAAGATGAAAATATGAGTGTGCTGTCTGTTAATCAACTAACAAAATGCAAGCAAAGTCAATAGCAAATTTTAAAGCTGGAGTTTTTAGAGAAGATCTTAACTCATTAATCATATAAAGTGGAAAAAAAAATCACCTGAAAAACTAACATGCTCATACTAGAGATGATACTTATTGATATCTATAAACAAATACACACAGACAAAACACAAAATTAATATCACAGTAACAAATCCCCTGAAAAATAAATTATTCTTTCGGGTTTGCACACTACAGTAAATGATAAACCTCACTGAACAGCTGCAAAGTTTAAAGCACTGCCATTTATTTGTATTAACTGCAGGGAAACAGTGCAAAAGCTACTGACATTTCCCCCCTACCCAGTCTGCAAGATAGTTGCAACATAAATCAACTCTATTCCATCACAGCTTGAGAAAGACAGCCAAGTATCAATACAACTGAACTAAACAGGGAGCACTTAGCTCACTGTGCACTGTCAAACAGACATTTTGTCTGTATTCTTACAGTTTGTCCAAAATAATCCAAAATACCAGAATTGGATTTGCAAAGTCCCTGTCAATACACTTTCCATTTAAAGGTAAGATTTATTTAAATACTCGATGTTACAACCTCTAACTTCTTTTCAAATTAATCATCCCTCACAGAGCAGCAGCAATCAAGCTTCAGGTCAACTGAGCTGCAGAGTTGATACAGCCTTCATGAAAACTTGACCTCAGGAGTTTAGTCAGCAAGCAGGTGCTCTCTGCTGTAAGCCACTGATGACAACTCAGCATGGAAGAAGTACGACAGAATTAGAGCGCTCCCAACCATTCCTTCCTTATGTAAGCAGCACTGTGCCTCATGGCAGCTTGCAACCCTCTCTGCAAGGCGCAGATGGACGCATTCAGTTGTAAATGCAGCACAGCTTTATTAGATCTCTAATAGCCTGCTTGCATCCAAGTGAGAGGACACTGAATACAACACTCAGGCTTGTGGAATTCATGGATGAAAACTTGTCACTGAAGTTAAATAGCAGCTGGCAAGTCTATGGACAAAAGGGTCTGACCCTATCAAAACCTATTTACTAAGTTATGAGTGCAAAGAAAGTGGGAAGACAAGAGAGCAAAACAGGGATGGCAGTGTGGATGTATCCTCATACTACTCTTGAAAACAGAACAAAGATAATCATTATAATATTTTGGTTCATTCCACAATCATAAAAGAACCAGGTTAGTTTAAACCTAGTTCAGCACTCTTAAATCAGCAAACAGTAAGCTCTTCCTGACTTCTAATGGGAAGAGCAAGAAAAGACTCAACTCAGTCCACATATCAGACCAAAACCCAGAAATCAATCAAGATGAGCTCTTATGAGGCAAGGTAGTTTTATTGGTTTTGGTCAATACTAAATATGGAATTTAAAGTAGTAATAGTCCAGACATTTACCTTCTGGGAACACACTGCTGGGATGCATATTCAGGTGTCAGCTGCTCAGCATTTGCCAACACAAAGTAGCTACACTCCTTGCATCACCACAGGTGACTCCAGAAAATGAACAGACACACTGATGCACTGCAGGCAGCGGAGAAAGCCTGACAGGACACAGTAGATTGTACCAGGGCTGGCTGGGATAGAGCTAACGTTTTTCACAGCAGCCTGTACGGTGCTATGTGACTGCATTTGTGACTAGAACAATGCTGATAACACATCAATATTGTTAGCTATTCCTGAACAGTTCTTGTACAGCGTGAAGGCCGCCTCTGTTTCTCACTCTGCCATCACAATGAGTAGCCTGAGGGTAGAAGAGATGTTGGAGAGGACAACTGACACAAATTAACCACCGGGATACTTCATGCCATGCAACATCATGCTCAGCAATACAAACTCAAGGGATAGTCTTTCTACAGTAGTCTTTGCTCAGAGACCGTCTGAGCATCACTCTGCGTGCGAGTTGGTGAATGTTTCTCCTTGCACTATTTGGTTGAGTTTCTTTATTTTCCCCCCTTCATTTATTAAACTCTTACACTTCTTGACAGCTGCTGTGACTATAGCAAGCTAGAATTTTTCAGCAGTTTGTTTTCACGTGATTTCTCATACTTGAGACCATGACTCTTACTTGTGCCCAGCCTCCTACACTGTTAACCAACTTCAAAATTACCTAAATGATTTTCTAGATTATCTTCCCTCTTCCTGTGCATGACACAATCAAACTATATCAGAAAACTCAAAAAGACACGAGAGGTCTCAAATAGTCATTTAATTACATCCAGAAGCACTTAATGCCTAAGAATGAACAAGGTATGAAGGTATGAGCACAACTGCAATAGAGGATAACATAAGGAGGATCTACAATTGGCAGAAAGCTATAGAGAAGGGACAGAACAAGGGCTGAAGTTATCACACAGGAAGAATTTAAACATACAATATTTAACTGTACCAATTACTGGGGAAAAGGCACAGACATTTAAACTACAGCGACAAACCAATGTGGAATTCAAGTGCACCAGTGTAATCTAAGTCCATCTTGTCATAAGCCCAAACATACCCCTCAAGAACTTAGATTTTGTGGTTGCTGAACAGTGAGATGACCAAACAAAAATATCACTGTTAAATCCTAAATATTGTATTTCCTATGGTAAATCTTTGTGTAGTTGTCCTTCCTCTATGCTTTAGAAAGAAAATGCCTCTACCTGTTATATTTACTGCATAGAAGCAGTACAACCTCCTCATTCCTGCCTGCATGACATCACTCATTCTTGTCAGCGACCACCACATCAAATCCTAGTACACAACTTCTAAAATAATCAACATAGCATAAATTCAGGGAAGATTTAACTGGTGAATTCGAGTTATGTTTTTCATCAATACAAAACTGGAATGTAAAGCCTCAGAACTGACTTTCCTCTGATTTAAGGTACCCACCTCAACTCATGATAGAGGACCAAGTCAGCAAAGCAAATACAGTCAGCTCTGCAGGGGCTGACTTGACACATTGCCTTCTCTGTGTTTCTTAACTTTGTGTATTTAGTATTTACTACTCTTTATATGTGAATTCTGTTAAAATTCAGGCCCTCTGAAGGCACAAAATACTCAATTTCAACTGCATTCATAAAGAAATTCAGTTTAAATTTGTGTTAAAGTAGCCTTTAGTTACAGGACATACATTCTAGGAATAGAAACGGCTTCAGGGTTCCCTGCAAATATTTCACTTTGCTATTCAAAGAAGTTCTCTTCTGCTACTACTTGAAACTAACCAGAGCTGTTAAAGTCAAAACCAGTCATTTTATATTGCTGCTATTCAAACAGTGACAAGCAGCATTGTACAAACAGAAAGAACCCCCACTGTGGGGAAGAAAAATTCAGGGGAAAAAAAGACTTAGGGTGCCAGAACAGTCATACAGTCCTCAGAATACTTCTCATGTACCTGAGGTAACAGAAATAGTGAAGCAGTGACTACCAACTCATGCTAAAACTACACATTTATTGGGACAAAATGGGAAAGCTCACCAGTGCTAAAGTCTCAAGTTTTCACCTAAGTTTTCACGAACCAAAAGAAAACCCTTATCCACTGCAGCTGTTAATAAAACAGCTGTAAGCACCCAAAATGTTACTCTGGATCCGCAAAAAGTATGTTTTCAAATATTGTTTCTTCATTTGGGCAGTGACTGGCTGGAGAGCAGCCCTGAGGAGAGAGACTTGGGGGTGCTGGTGGATGAGAAGCTCAACATGAGCTCTCAATGTGCACTTGCAGCCCGGAAAGCCAATCAGATCCTGGGCTGCATCAGGAGAAGTGTGACCAGCAGGTCAAGGGAGGTGCTTCTCCCCCTCTACTCAGCTCTGGTGAGACCCCACCTGGAGTACTGCGTCCAGTTCTGGAGCCCATATTACAGGAGAGATGTGGACGTGCTGGAGCATGTCCAGAGAAGGGCCACGAGAATGATCAGAGGGCTGGAGCACCTCTCCTATGAGGACAGACTGAAGGAGTTGGGGCTGTTCAGTCTGGAGAAGAGAAGGCTCCGAGGTGACCTCATTGTGGCTTTCCAGTATCTGAAGGGGGCCTACAGGAAGGCTGGGGAGGGACTTCTCAGGATCTCAGGTAGTGATAGGACTAGGGGGAATGGAATGAAGCTGGAAATGGGGAGATTCAGGCTAGATGTGAGGAAGAAGTTCTTTACCATGAGAGTGGTGAAGCCCTGGAATGGGTTGTCCAGGGAGGTGGTTGAGGCCCAGTCCCTGGAGGTGTTTAAGCCCAGGCTGGACGAGGCTCTGGCCAGCGTGATCTAGTGTAGGGTGTCCCTGCCCATGGCAGGGGTTGGAACTAGATGATCCTTGTGGTCCCTTCCAACCCTGACTGATTCTATGATTCTATGATTCTATGATTCATTTGCTATCTAACTGAACAACGAAAGTCTGGTATTTATTTCAATTCCAGCTTAACAGTAACCCTTCATTCCTAAATTCTAATTAAAGAGTCAAGTAAGTTTTTTCAAAATAACATCCTTACAAAAAGAGGCCTACCATAGTTCTAAAACCTCTTCTCAAAGCAAAATCCTATTGCGCCTTCCAAAACACCTTTCATTTCAAGGCTTTTTCTTTTCAAATTTTCAGGCACTTCTCCCAAGCTCAAAAAAATACTTAAAATGAGCATTTTCTATTACACTAATATCTTAAAGAGAGCATACAAAGAATATTTTATGCAAAGTCAGTTAGTAAAAGGTAAATTTGAGGGATTAATACTAAGAAATTATTGCTAAGAGGTCCAAGCTTCAATCAGTGAAATAAATATAGTCAGAAAGAATCATGAGGAAAATATATACCAATATAAATAGAGCACAATAAATGTTCCCCTGCATGTTTTCTTTGTGCTACCTTAGCTGCACAACAGCAATGGAAATCACTCTTGAGTGTCTTACTCCTAAGGGAAGAGCGTAAACAAAACTGCCTCTCAGCCACTGGTTCTGGAATGTTGGCAACAACACACCACAGACTACACAAAATTTCACATGGCCTAAAACTCTGACAGGTCAAACCCTGTTATGCAGGTTACTTAGCATCACAGCAGACACAGTGGCAACTCTGAGGCAACATAAATTAATTATTCTCTTTTTAAGCTTCCTTCTCAAGCTAGAGGCTATGTCACAAAAACCTATGTAAATGTGTTATTAGTGTGTTAACACTAATTATCACAGTATCACAGTATCACCAAGGTTGGAGGAGACCTCAAAGATCGAGTCGAACCTGTCACCACAGATCTCATGACTAGACCATGGCACCACCTGCCACGTCCAGTCCCTTCTTGAACATCTCCAGGGATGGTGACTCCACCACCTCCCTGGGCAGCCCATTCCAATGACAAATGATTCTCTCTGTGAAGAACTTTCTCCTCACCTCAAGCCTAAACTTCCCCTGGTGCAGCCTGAGACTGTGTGCCCTTGTTCTGGTGCTGGTTGCTAGAGAGAAGAGACCAACCCCTTCCTGGGTACAGACACCTTTCAGGTAGTTGTAGAGAGCAATGAGATCGCCCCTGAGCCTCCTCTTCTCCAGGCTAAACAACCCCAGCTCCCTCAGCCTCTCCTCATAGGGCTTGTGCTCAAGGCCTCTCACCAGCCTTGTTGCCCTTCTCTGGGCATGTTCAAGTCTCTCAATGTCCTTCCTAAACCAAGGGGGCAAAGAGCAGCCTTTTTCTTTGTTTAAGAAGATCTGCATAGAGTGGCTTTTTTTTTTTTTAATAATGCATTCTTCTTGCTTCATAAATACTTGAAGGTCTTATCCTGAAATTTTCCGCAAGAGCCAAGGACTCATCACATCCCTGTTACAGGATGTACTATACCACCACTGCTAAGCAGCCACAAGGAGAATCAAGGAGCAGCAAACCCTTGGAATGTCAACAATTAGCTTTTTTTTTAAGTATCTTGAGAATCACACCCATATTTCCTCCACCTCATACGAGAATCACAGAATGCTTAAGGTTGAAGGGGCCATTGGGGGTCACCTTGTCCAAGCCCTATGCTCAAGCTGGGCTACCTACAGCCAATTCCCAGAGTCATGTATAGATGGCTTTTAAGTATCTCTATGGAAGGAGACTTCAGTAATTCCTCACATAACCAGTGCCAGGGCTCAGTTAGCCTCACAGCAAAAAAAGTGTTTCCTTATGCTCTGACAGACCCTCCTATGTTTCAGTTTGTGCCCATCACAGAGGTCAATTTGAATAGTTCAGTTAGACTTTAAAAAATTTGTATGTGCATGTAATTTCGGTTGCATATATGTGCATATAAAGTTTTGGTAAACCAATAGAACAGCAGCCACTGAGGTCAAGATAGTGTTTTTACTATCGTTCAGGGGTTTTATTTCACTTTCCTGGAATAAAGAACGTGTTCTGGTATTTGACAAGAAGTTGCACAACAAAACATTGCTGATCCACCTTTATTTTTTTCCAAAAATATATTACCATAATCATACAGAATGTACAACTAGAGAGCGCAACATTCGTTTTCCATTAAAGGCATTAGCATACCAGGGTTGTAGGAGTTCTGAGTGCCACACAAAAAAAGTACAGCAGCTAAACCATACAATTTCCTAACCAAAACCCACAAAATTTGTTTTTTGTAAACAGATATTTTCTAAATAAAATACCTCCTGCTAAAAGCGAAGCCTGTGGAATTCATAACCAGTTTTCAAATTCAGGAATAAAAACAGATCAGCCTGTATCTGAATGGGACAAACAGCCAAATGTCCCAAGAACATAAATTTCCCAGATTCAAGCTGTCCTGCTCAGCCAGAGCTTCCTTATTCATGACCTTCTTTTAATGAATTAACACATTGTTTAAAATAAATACAACAAAAAATACAAAATAAGATCAAACTCATCGCGAGTCCCATCAGTCTTATGTCTTACCATAGTAAGAGTCCAAGATCGAGGTCAAGCTACAAGCAAGAGGGATATAGCTACTAGGGCCTTATTCTGGACATCCTGTTTCAGTTCTGATTTTGTCATTCATAGATTGTACTATTATTGCAGGAGCTTCCACATACATGATACATCCTTGCATGACCTACTAGACAGTTAAGCAGATGTTTTAGTTAAAATAATCTTCTAAAGAAACCTCTCAGCTTTCAAAACTGGTAACAGCCAAAGCCTTTTGGACCCTTCTTTATATAGTATTTAATGTTTCCGAGATCAATAGTTCCAACAAAAACAAACAAAAGCACAAACAAACAAACAAATCTGATAGGAATCTGAGGTCCTTTTGGGTTTCCATGATGCAAAGCTTCCCAACACTCACGTAGCAATACAGCTTTTTTTTTTTTTTTGCCTGCCAGCCTATTTCAGTTCTACAGAACACATCCCACAGAACGCTCACCTACACATTCCTCCTGAAGAGCCAGAGCTCATCTGCAAGTATTCAGAAAACGAGGCATTTTAAATATGTACTGAAAATGTTAATCAGTTGATTTTTTCACAACAGAAATAACCATGGTATTTTAATTTTCTTGTGAAATCTCTTCGGAAGAAAACCTAAAAATCTACTGCTACATGCTTGTGCTGAAACAAAAGTCCTTGAAGAGGGTTTCAGGTCTACCTGAAACGGTATTTTTGCAGGTTGTGGGCCTTTGCCAGATACTACTCGCAGATCTCCAATAACATCATTAGGAATGAACTACACAAAAGAGCCATAAAACTCGCAAGCTACAGACTGCTGTCAAAACCCCCAAATCCTGCCCTTCAGTATCCCCATCGACACTAAAACACAATTTAAAAACAAATGAACAACAAAAACAACGGGATCTAGACTAAAACACATTTGGGAAGAAAAACACTTTAACATACTCACAATGAAAACTACAAGGACTTTATTTAGCCGTTAAGAAAAAAAAAAAAAAAGCACACCACCAAACAATTTCCTTCAGAAAAACTGAAGAGTGCAAATTTTTTTTCACTCGTTTATCACCCTTTATTCGAAGCTCTCATTATTTCGGCCCGGGGAAGGGGGGAGGGGAGACAGAGGGAAGAAGAGGAGCGGCGGAAGGACTCGGGCGCTTTCCTGTTCTGTCCTGCTGCCACAAGTCCGCCCGGGCTCTTCCTCTGGCCCTCACCAGTTCCAGCCATCCCGGCGCGTTTGCAGCACCGGTGCCGCAGTCCGATGCGCGCCAGGAAGGAGAAGGCGGCAAGGCCTCTGGTGTGGGCCCAGAGACCTTTCTTCCCCAGCAAGCAAAAAACCACAGACCCGCTGCGACCAGTTTTCCCCGCACCCTCTACGGATGAGGGACCTTTAGAGCCGCCACTGCCCGGGAAGGAGGAGAGAGTCTGGAGGGCCTCGCAGGTTTTTCCCCCCTCCGCCGCACCGTATGGGGCGACGGGAGCTAGCCGCTCGGTATCATTCCGCAGGGCCGGGCCAGGCTCCCTCCCCTCCGCCCTCTCGCCTATACACTCACACAATAGACCCGGCCTTCCTCCCCCATATCCGGGGACTATATGCGGAGCCCGCGGAGGCTTTTTGCCTTCTTGCGGCTCTCGCAATTCCACCCCCGGGCGCGTACCGCGCTCGCCCGGCCGCGCTGTTTACCTGCCTCGGTCCCGGCCTTGCTAGTCTCCCTGCTGGGTTTGGGAGGCCGCCCCCTCGGCATGGCTGCCCCCTCCCTTCCCCCCCCCCCTCCCCTCCCCACCCCGCCCTCCCCCCAGCGCGCGCACGCACACACACACACACATACACACACACACACACGGTTGGCAACGGCGGAGAAAGCGGTGGTTGGTGAAAGGGGGACAAAGGGGCGGGGACGAGGGAGCGAACCCGGCCCTATATACGGGCCGCCAGGGACTGGGCGCTATGAGAGCGGGGCGGGTAGGCAGGGAGCTGGCACGAGCACAGACGGGCCCAGGGGGGTTGGGGGGTCTAGAAAGAAGAGCGAGAGGGCAAGGGGCGAACTCACAGCAAGGCCGGGCGGCGCAGGCGCACTAAGAGCACCTCGCTAGCGCGAGCTGGGGGAGGGGGTCGGGGAGAAGGCGGTGTGGAAGGGGTGGTGGAGGGGAGGCTTGGATGCGCATGCGCTGGGGCTGCCGGCGGGCCGAACGTGCCTGCGGCTCTGAGGCGGGGATTTCCGGGTAGGGGGGGCGCATGGACCTAGCCTGAGCGCTGGGCGGTGGCGAATGCTGGGCCCCGCTTGGGTCCTGGTACAGTAGTCGTGGTCAAGGTCTGACCTGGAATGGGCTTCTGGTCTCTCCCGACTGTAGGAGCCGGCACAGCGTGTGGCCGAGGCAGGAGGGCTGAAGTTTCAGAGCATAGAAACAGGCAGGGCGGCCTTAGGTTGGCCTTGACCAGAGCTACAGTGACGACGGCGCCATTGCCTGGTTGCGGTCGTTCGTCTCTCGCGGCCTGCGTGAGGTTTTTGGTTGAATTTTACTTGGTTGGGTTTGTTTTGTTTTAGTGTGGAAGGTGCCTTACGTGTGTATGGAGGGCAGAGAGCTCAGCCCGTTCCCTGAACGGTGTTTCCTTCCTGCTCGTGTCCCTGTAAGGACTGGCGGGGTTTGCTGCTTAAACACCGGTAGTCTGTGGTACATACATGAATTCTGCTACCTGAATCACATACTGCGTAAGGGGATCTTAATGGGAGTCAGAAAAAAGTCACTGGGTCATTTATTAGCAATTTAAGGATCTTGTAAGCTCTGATATTTTGTTTCCTGTGACTTGTGTGCAGTGGAAGTGCCCAATGGAATGGTGTCGATGAAGATACTGGTAGATCATTACAGTGCTACATGGCTTTCATTGCTTCTGAAGAAGTGTACACTGAAGTGGCTGTGTGACACTTTGAAGTCATAGGGTTTCAGCTTCTAAAATGAAACAATTGCACTTCTTGCTAAATAAAACTTCTAATATAAAACATTTGGCCTTTGATGGGGTGGCTTGATTAATATTTTTTGTTATCTCAATAATTTGATCTATTGAACAGTCTAAAGTTACATTTTCTTTCTGCATCTTTTAATTTTTAAATGCCTTTTAAAGAAGAGCTTATTTCTGTAAAAAGGGAAGTGCTATGAGCATGCTGCCTATGGTGATAAAACTTTTTGCCTATTTCGTTTTTGACTCAAGGTCTGATCCAAACCCCACTTCCCTCTGAATCAAGTGGCTGTTGCTTAGTTACTCAATTATTACAATGCTTAAGTTCTTGCTGTTTTCCAAGAGATTCCTTTTTTTACTCTCTCTGTCCCTTATGTCCAGTGCCTGCCTGGTTTGTTTATTTGAAACCATATAGTGTTTCAGTAGCCTGTATTAAATACATTTAATATCATGTAGGCTTAGTTAAGCAAGCTGGATGACCTCATTTGATCCTCAAATGATGCTCATTTACTATGTTTACTACTTTAATGTCATTTTCTGTAGTCTTTGAAAGTAGTACTAAGGAGGTGCTTCAGATTACTGAGCAAAGAAATAGAATCACATAGTGTTTTGGACTGGAAGGGACCTTTAAGGATTTCGATTCCAACCTCTGTGCAGTGAACTGGGGCATCTTTAGCTAGATCAGGTTACTCAGCCCTGTTGAAAGGTTCCAGGGATGGGGCTTTACCATCTCTCTGAGCAGTCTGTTCCAGTATTTCATCACCTGTGTTTAAAATAAAATCATCCTTTTATCTGATCCTGCAAATAGATTTGGTTCAGTTTTTTTTTATAGGCCCCTTTAAGTATTAAAAGGCCATAATAAGATCTCCAGGCTGAAAAAGTCCAGCTCTCTTGGGCTTTCTGTATAGGAAAGGTGCTCCAGCCCTTCAGATCAGTTTTGTGGTACTCCTGTGGACCTGCTCCTTTGTGCTGAGGATTCCAGAACTAGACACAATACTCCAGTTGTCAACCATAGTGGAACAGAAAGGAAGAATCACCTCCCTTGACCTGCTGGCCACATTTGTTTTGATGCAGCCCAGGATACAGTTGGCCGCCTTGGTTTACATTGCTGGGTCATATCCAACCTTTCATCTGTTGAATGCTTCTCTGCAGGGTTGCTCTCAGTCCCTTCACCCTGCAGCCTGTATTGGTATGGGGGATTGCTCTGGCTCAGATGCAGGACCTCGCACTTGGCCTTGTTGAATCTTACGGGGTTCAAATGGGCCCGCTTGTCCAGGTTCCTCTAGATGACATCCCATCTCTCTGGCGTATAGACCACATTACTCAGCTTGGTGTAGTCTGAAAACATGGCAATTGATGCTACGGTCTATGTCATTGATGAAGAAAATAAAGAACACTGGTCGTGGTATGGACCTCTGAGGGATACCCCTTGATGTTCATCTGGACATCAAGGCATTGAACACTATCCTCTGGGTGTAACCATTCAACCAATTCCTTATCCAACAAACAGTCCACCCATCAAATTCTTACCTCCAGTTCAGAGAGAAAGATGTCAGAGGCCATGTCAAAGGTTTTACAGAAGTCTAGATAGATGATATGCATACTGCTTATTCATTGATGCATTCTATCATAGAAGGCCACTAGGTTGGTCAGGCAAGACTTGCCCTTGAGAAAGGTAAAGCCTTTCTCAAAATCACCTCCGAGTTCACCATATGCCTTAGCATACCTTATAGGAAGAGCTTTTCCATGATCTTCCCAGGCACAGAGGTTAGTCTGACAGGTCAGTTCAGTCACAGGTTCCTCCTTTCTACTGTTTTCAAAAATGGGTGCAATGTTTCCCTTTTTCCAGGCATCAGGTACTTCCTGACAAATAGGGCAGGCTGGGTACTGATACATGTAACCTGTTGTAGCAAAACACAGTACTTTTGTCATTGCCAAATGTTAATTAACTCTTTGTTAATTACCTGATTCTGTTGCAATGTATGCAGCTTTTTTTTTATCAACTCTAAGTTAAATGCCTTTTAAATACCTAATTAAATTACAGCTAAAAATTTGTCTTTAGTTGCCAAATTTAATGATATCAAAGAATGAAATCAGGTTTTTGGAATGCAATGCTTCATTTCTTCCTGAAGTGTAAGGGTGGGTAAGCAATTTTTAGAAAAAAATTTAGAAAAAATTTATTATTCTATCTGCCAGTGAAAAGTGTGCTGTACTTAATTTTCTCTGCGGAAGTGCAGCATTAGGGAATGATTACAGAAAAGAGGACTGGAGCTGCTGTGACCCTCACTTGGGGCTCTTGTGAGCTGACTGCTCGCTATAGTCCAGCTTGGGCAGAGAAAAGGCAAAGAACAGCAGTGGCCTCTGGTGGTTATAGTCTGGTTCTGTGCTGGAAGTTAAGGCTGCCGGTCTTTTCAGCAATGAACTGCAACTACGACGTACATGAGACGAAGTTCCTGTGTTTTCAGTTAGAACCTAGGGTCAGGACTCAAAACCAAAGAACCCCGACTGAATCAGTATCTTGAAAAATATTGCACAAGCTCATTGTTTTGAAACCTTCTCCTGATTTTGTTTGAACTTCGTTGTCATCAGGATTATCTGGGGTTTTTTTGTTTGTTTTGGTCTTCTACTTTAGGATTAAGAGTTTTGAATCTTGAGTTTTCTCTCAGTTTTGAAACGAACTGATGTACACTTCATAGGCATGTAAGTAGGACCTTATGTGCAGGTAACTTCTTTCTTCACTGACAGTAATGAAAATTGCACCTCATTTTTCAAGTCTAATGCAAAAGGTAATTGTAATTTCTATTTTAGGTTTTCAACATTATTGTTCCCTGCATGTCTTTCAGTGTTCAGCAGCAGTACATACAGTCATGTTTCATTTTGTACTGCAGAAGTCTGTGCATCATCTGTTCCAAATTTATGTGGTATGTTTGTGGTTGCCTATCATTCTTTCTAACACTTCTGTGTCACTTTCTTATTCTGTACAAAACTAGCTCTGCATGAAAGTAGAAAAGACATCAGAATTTACTTCAGATCCTCCTGAGCTTGTACTGCAACACAAACACTAGTTTATGAATAGTATATGAAATAAGAGTTAAAGAGCATATGAAAATAACCTGATTGATAAGGAAAGCCAGTGCTAAATCACATGCTTGAAACACTGTCTCTAACCTTACAGGCATTTTCAGTCTATTGAAACTGTTTAATTGCTATAATTTCTCTTCTTTGTCTATGTGATTGACATAGTATTTTTCACCTGCATTTTACAACTCCTGCAAGAAAGGCTCTGCAAGCATAGCTAAAACTATTGCTCTGCTCATTAGTGATTGTTGTGTATATCTGCAGAGATGCTGATATTTCAAAGTATTTAAAATTTGTTGTATTTTGTAAAGAATAAAATAACCTATTACAGTCTTTCTCTAAAGTATCTGGCTTTACTCTAGAGGTGCTACACCGGAAACTTGTCAGTTTTGGGGTGTGCCCTAGCATTGCCACCCAGTGCCTTATGGGTGAGAACCTAGCAGAATGTTGCTTGTGCTCTGCTGTGCATGCAAAGGAAACATGGGTCTGTTCCCCAGATGGAATCTGTAAAGTAACACAGAGGGTGCAAGGATGGTTGGCCTTTAACTCTTTCTATCATGAACTTTATCTGGTATCACAAATTTCTAGGAAGAAAAACTGCTATGGTGCCAGCCCTTACAACATTCAGCATTAAAAGTTACTTCTGTTTTTTTATCTATGCTATTTACATTACAGTTGTCGGACCCTTGCTGTTGTAAGATACTCTTTTTGTTGATTGTGGCTTGAACTGTTTGGACTAAAATTCCCATGGCAGCTGTGTAACATCAGTTTGGATTTGGTTGATGTGAATAGAGTGTTTTTATTTGTGAGATTATAGTTAAACTTTTTTTTTTTTTTTTAAGAGGGCACAAAATTATTTGCTGCACTTACCAGTGAAACCAGCAATTGAAAATTTTGACAGTGGCATGAATTTTAAATCAGGATGAAGCCATTACTCTCTCCAATAAAACTTCACATTTATCCTTTTATCTATGTTTATGAACAAACAAACCAACCAACAACAGAAAAAACAGAATATGCTCCAATTTTGTTTCTTTTTTTAATTATTATTTTAAAAATTGGGTCATGGAACAGCTCTCTGTCTGCATTTTGTGAGCCAACAGTATACTTTCCCTGAGTTACAGCTGTAGGTGTGTAGTACTCGAGGTTGGGAAATCCTTCCATGACATATTTATATAAGGAGAGCGTCTTCTGAATTCTTGTGTTTTAGCTTTTGTATGTTTGAATGTTTGTGAACTGGAAATAAATGTGCTCCTAACAATTGTTTTTTTGTGTCATGGTTTAATTTAGGCATTTTAAGAAAAAACATACCATGTTTGCCAGCAATACTGATATACCAAAGTGGTTCTGTGTTTAGCCAGACGTGAGAGAAATAAAGGCCGTTGCATTATCCTACACACATTATAGCCAGGCCTCCGTAGAAGAGTGTTTTAATATCTCTGTCAGCATGTGTGCCTACTGTAGGCATGAAACTGTAAATACACTTTGGATTGACCTATGCCTGTTGTCAAAATGAAATAAGGTATACCAGGAAGAGCAGGTTTATGCTAGTAGGACATAACTAGAACCTGCAGTAATGTGGAAATGCCAATAAAGGCAGAGGTATTCTCTCATTACTATAATACCTAAAGCTAGAATAGACCTGGTATATATCTAGCTTGTATGTGTAAGTGTTAAAATTACACACTGCGAGTACTGCGCTATATATTTTGTAAGAAGACTTTCACTGAAGAAGTAGGTTTTCAGTGTTACCATATTAATTTCCAAGGAAAGAAATGTTTTATGCTTTGCTAAGTTGGTTTATTCATTTGCCAAAGAAGGGGTGCCTCCTGTTCTTTCTTGATTTGCTTTTGTGTGGCTAAAGGACTTGGGTTTCCAACATTGTCAACTAGCTTGCTTCTAAAGGTGCTAGTCCACTCAAAAATAGTATTTTAATTAAAAACTAATGTTCTGTAAAAATATTTTTACATTACCAAAAAAAACCCATTTAATAAAGATATGAAGATCAAAAAGCTAAATGGAAGTAATAGTAATATTCTTTTTGGCTATAAGGCTGTGTGGTGAGTTTAGGAATTACCCTCCAACATGAATTTGGAGAATTACCCCCAAAATAAATCACCAGACTAGCTCAGAAGGTTTTTGGAAGCAAATGTAGCTATATTTACAAGCACTGAATAAGTGCAAAATATATATATTTACAATTTTAAAATGATACAGAGACCCCTCTGGACAAAGCCTGGGGGAACAAATAGCTCCCCCTCCCTCCCCCTATACAAAGGACAGAGAGAGGAAGCAGTTAAAATAACCTGCTGTCAGTACTTAGCCACAACAAGGAACACAGCCAAGGTCAGTAAAGTCGAGAAGCAGCACCAGCTAGTATCAGCTGGAGCTAGAGGGCAAAAAAAGAGACAAAACAGTTTATGCAACTAACTTTTATCCCAGTTAACAAGCCAATGGAATTATGTAGACCTTATCATTATTTTTCTCTTGCATCCAATGGTAATTTATTTACCTTTCTACTATTTTCTCTGGAATTTTCCTAGGCATCAGCCTATAACTGTAACAGCCACATGTACAGTTCAGTATTTTAAGAGAAAATTCAGCATAGTGAGGTAGTATACTGTTGTACTACAGTATATAGAGATAGTACAGCTGTATTAAAGTCTTAGTGTATTTTGAGACCAAGACTGCTAATCCTATAAGCACAACACTGAGTCAGGCAGCTTCTTTTAGTGTATGCTACTGAACTTAGGATAGGATAGGATAGGATAGGATAGGATAGGATAGGATAGGATAGGATAGGATAGGATAGGATAGAATTTAGAATTAGATAGAATAGAGTAGACCAGGTTGGAAGAGACCTTCCAGATCATCATGTCCAACCCATCATCCAACACCATCTAATCAACTAAACTATGGCACCAAGCACCCCATCAAGCCTCCTCCTAAACACCTCCAGTGATGGTGACTTCACCACTTCCCTGTGCAGCCTATTCCAATGGCCAATCACTCTCTCTCTGAAGAATTTCTTCCTAACATCCAGTCTAAACCTCCAAACCTCCCCTGGTGCAGCTTGAGACTGTGTCCTCTTGTTCTGGTGCTGGTTGCCTGGGAGAAGAGATCAGCCAAGCAACCAGCAAAATCTCATACCTGTGTGATTTTCACCTCCTGCCAGCTGGACACTAACTCAAGCTGATCATCAAAATGACAGAAATTACATTTGCTTTTGATCTGAGTTCTAATTGGATTGCTTGATTGATCTGAGTTCTAATTGGATTGCTATGAATTCCTAGGCTGGGTCCTACACTGGGATTTAAAGGCTCATTCCATGTTTAAAACTGAACACCGATACCACCATTTTTATGTGCAGCTTTCTAAATGTGCAGCTACTACTGTCACATTTATCAGTCTGAGGCTCCGTGTCTAGAGCTGTCTTTTCTGTGGCATTTATTGTCCCATTTTTCTTCTGTTTGTTTAATGTAGTGTATACCTGTGGTGCAGGTACTCCACCCACTGAATTGTGTTTTCTCTTTGTGGGTGTAACATGCCTCTAAGACATTCCAGTCCTTCAAATACAGCCTGCTAAGTCTTCCAGCAGCTTTGCTGTGGGCGTGCCATAGTGTATTATCTGCTCTAGATGATATAGGGAGTTGGTTCTGCTTTGCTTTTGCATCATTTCTAAGTCATTTGTCATGAATTTTAAAAGTCCCATGAATTATTTTAGTGGCATTAGTTTCTATGTTGCTTGTACTACCTGGAATTGCAACAACCTCTAGGCTTTCTCCCTATATTTTCTTTGTGCACCTTTGTTTTTGTTTGGTTGTTGTTAATTATATGATCCTTGTGGTTTCATGATCATGCATTGTGTAATTTTAATATGCCTTTTTATAGTTGCAGTTTTGCTCTCTATTCTCCTGTATTCATATAGGAGTCTTCATAATCTACTAGGTTCTCTGATGCCTTACTTTATACTTGGCATTTAATTTCCTGTTTATGCTGCCTTGTTTTGATGTTTTATGATAGGCTGAGGTTTAGGCTTTCTGGTATGTTGCCTTTTTTCCCTATCCTCTCTTCTCTCTCCTCTATACTCTCCTGTTTCATTCAGAGTGGGAGGAGATCTTATCTGCTGCGACCAGTACTGATCCATACTTGGTTTAGATAGGTAGCTAAGAGATTTTTATAATTTCCCAAGCATATATTTTTCCTACTTGTTGCTGGGAGTCTTTCACAGAATATCACACACACAGGTATTTATTAATATAAATGAGGCCACAGTGAGAAGTAAGTATGAGCACAAAAAGAAGTGTGTGCTTACAGAAAAGGTAGGAGTAAGAAAGTAAGTAATTACACTTCCTTAAACAGCAGAAATACATTGCATTTATTAGAAGAATCTGATAGAAGTGTTTCTGATTTAGCCTTAAGCCTGACCTTGTCTAGGTCAGTATAAGTATCTGAGTGTTCATATTCATGGTGATTTTTGAAACTCACATGATAACAACCAATACAATGTAATTAATTGTTATATGGTTTTATAGTGTTAATTCATGTGCAGGAGCATTACTGTATACATCTAGCTGCACACTGTGAAATATTTGGTGGCTATTCTTACTTTGGAGTTCCTTCCATACCACTGTCACTGATTTTCCTCTCTCTACACCTTGTTACCCTGGGATGTATTGGCATGATTGTCTGGTGGGCCGTACTATACTTGAATTAGACAATTGAACGAACCCCACCTTAAAGGACATTTTCTGTTTGTTTTTTTTTTTTTACTGGTGCCATACACAAACACTCATCTTTTCCAGACAGGTATTAAAGCTGCAAGAGTCAGGGAATCAGGTTTACTGGAAATTGAGAACACTGATTTGATACAGTGAGGCCATATGAGAAGGTTCATAAAGGAACTGGGCTTCTGACACTTAAAATTAAGACTACCTTATGTGAGCTTGTAAATGAAGAAGTGGTGAGAAAGCCAGGAGGTGCAGAAAAGCATGTGGTTTGAAACAGAACTTGTGACCCAGGTAATGCTGTGGGAATTCAGATAGATTGATTAGAGGGAAGAAGGGTCAAAGAGGCTGAAACAGAAGAAAATGTGGCTGAAACAGGTGCTTGAAAAACTACCATCCAAGATGAGGGGAGCAATTCGAGCCCTAAGTGAAAGAAGTGGCATAGTACATGTATTAGAAGCTTGACAGAAGATAACTCACAGGATGTTGTAACACCAAAGCAAAAACTTTGCTGATGAAAGTGAAAGTAGGTCTTCTTGGTGGTGATACTGTGTTACATATTTTACTTTTTTCAAAATAGACTCTAGTAAATAAATTCTTCATCGAGGAACATTATGAATCCACAGGGTCTTGAAATATGAAGCCAACGTATCACTGACATTGTATAACTGTCCATCAAAGATGGTAATACTATCAAAGAAGCAGTCACAGTAGGAAGTAGAATAATCATGAGCTGCTTCTATTACTTGTAGCAACTGGGCAACTACTATGTCAGACCATAACACAGATCACCATCAGTAGCTGTATCATGGGGGTGCTGATTAGGGAGAGCTCAAGAGAGTCTGCGTCTTGTTCAGAGCAGCCACACAGTTGAAGGGTTGTTCTGCAGCAGCTGTAGAGTTCAGAGTTCAAAGGGAATTACAGGCTAAAATAGTCAAATGGGTCCTCCAATATGACAATGGTAACTCCTTGTGCCAAGCTGCCTTGGCATCTAAGGACCAAGGACAGCTGAAAATCTGAAGGCAATATCTTTTTAAAGTTTTGAGAAGAGACCATGGAAACATCAAAGTTTTTAAGCATGACATCTGTGCCATTATCTTCATTTAAAGAGTGCACAGATATAATTTTACTCCCAAAGGAAGTAAAATAAATATGTTCTTGTTGAATTGGAGAGAAATACAGAATTATATTCAAATAACATACAGTAAAATACAGAACACTTGAATCCTTAACACCTACTGCATATACAGGATACACAAAAAACCCCTAAAACCTTCCCCCAACCAGACTAAACCACAAACCCAGTACTCTTTTTCTCACTCACCGTTGCTTCCCTTCTGTTAGGCCTAAATAGGCCAAAATTGCACGGGAAAAAAATCAGTCAGGTCTCTGAAGGCCACAAAAGGGCCTGCTCTCCCGTGTTACCAGAGAAGGGCTCCCTCTGCAAAGCCGAAAGGGAGAAAAGAGAACAAATTGTACAGCCTGTTTATAAAGAGATATCAGAATTTTGAGATAAAAAACGATTTACACTTTTCCAGTCCATCCCTGGACCTTTCTGGTCCTCCTGATGGACTCAACTCTATGGTTTTTTAAAGGCACAAGCCTCAAACGATGACAACCATGCCGATTAGCTAGGAACAGTGTTACTGAATATTTGGATAAAATAATCTTTTGGAGAAAAGCCTTGCTGGCTTTTCTGAAGTCTTACTGCAGTTAGGATAACTGCAATGTGGTTGTTATAGCTTACTTAGTTTTTTCCCAAAAGGTTTTTGAGAAGTGTCTTATTAGAGGCTTTCAGGTAAACCTAGCACCATGTTATGAGCGTTAAGATTCTTATATGGTTAAATGCTTAGAAGACAGGAAGAAATGTTTGGTTTTCACAGTGGAAGATGGTGACAGATGAGGTTCTGCAAGATCTATGCTAGGGCCTTTCCTGTTCAACATGCTTATGAATTACTTTTAAAAGCACAATAGTGATAAGGTAATCACTTACATCACTGGGATTGTTTAGCCTGGAGAAGAGGAGGCTCAGGGGCGATCTCATTGCTCTCTACAACTACCTGAAAGGTGGATGTAGCCAGGAAGGGGTTGTCCTCTTCTCTCTAGCAAGCAGCACCAGAACAAGGGGACACAGTCTCAAGCTGCACCAGGGGAAGTTTAGGCTGGAGGTGAGGAGAAAGTTCTTCACCGAGAGAGTCATTCGCCATTGGAACGGGCTGCCCAGGGAGGTGGTGGAGTCACCATCCCTGGAGGTGTTCAAGAGGGGATTGGACGTGGCACTTGGTGCCATGGTCTAGTCATGGGGTCTGTGGTGACAGGTTGGACTCAATGATCTTCGAGGTCTCTTCCAACCTTTGTGATACTGTGATACTGTGTATCAAATTTGATTAAATTAATTTATTCAGGGTAGTAAAACTTAGTAAATGAGCAATAAAATGACAGCTGAAATTCAGTGTATATAGATATGTAGTGATGTACATAAGGGGAAGAAATCCTTATTGCACTTACATGATCTCTGAGCTTATTGGAATGAGAGTTCAAAGTTACCATATCACTCAATGCTCAGAAATTATCAAGAGTTAATCAAATATTAGGAGTCATCAGGAGAAGAATGAAAAATAAAAGACAGAATGTCACTGTGCCTATATGTAAATCTGTGGTTTTGCTGTATCTGTACCATGTTGTGCAATTCTGGCCTTGTCCTTCCATAACACCTTGAAAAAATACAGGGGCTGGGAGACTTAGTCAAGGTCAACAAAGATAAACAGAGATAGAGAATAACTTCCATATGAGAAATGACTTAAGCTACAACTGTTTAGACTGAGAGGAAATGTTTTAAATGACAAATCACAGAATTTCAGGGGATGGATGGGACCTCAAAAGATCATCTAGTCCACCCCCTGCTGCCAGAGCAATCTACAATAAGAAACTGAATTATCATTAGGGGCAACCAATAATCATTATCATAATAATAATTTTGAAAAGAGTCTTGAAGGAAAAGTCAAAGAGTAAAAACCATAAAAATAGGGAAATAGAGATACTAAAAGACTAAGCAGAACACTTTTTAATAGCACCCATTTGTCCTTGAGGGCATTCAAAGACTTGATGAATACTGCCCAGCAGCATTCCTGCCCATGTCTCTGTGCACAGAGGCATTTCAAGACATATGGCCACATCTCAGCACAAAGGACTGGACTGAATATTTTTTTTTAAATCAAATACATTTCCTTCAACATTCTTCTACATTTGCAGTTTTTAAGCTGCTGTATGCTTTTTCTCTCTTTTAACTATATTGCTGAAATGTACCTTTTAATATAGTTTAGAGTCTAGCTCCACATAAAGCTTTTGGATGACCTTCTGGGACTCTGAACTAAACAAAACCCATAAGTAGTTCAAATTGTCCTGAGGAGTGCAGCTATTTGGATTCATTTTCCTATATAGTCTTTATCAGCATTTGAAGAATATACCATCTCAAAAATACATCAGTCAGCATCATAACAATCTTTATTTTAATACTCTTCCATATTTAAATAAGGAAAAGAAACTAATTGTTCCTTGCTTTTCTGCCTTAAAAATCCATAGGACTGAGACAACTAGATAATTTCCAACCAGTTATGCAGACCATTAGAGGCTGAATTTTGGTGGGATAGGTTAAAATCACTGCAGGTGTTCTACTTAATGAAGCATTAGTTAGGTGGCAGATGACCATAAAACACTGGGGTTGTGCAAGTCAAGTCATCAGTATGGGAGAAGGAGGGTGTAAATGCCAAGCTGTGTTACATCAAAGACATTGAGGATTTTCCTTTTCTGATGTTAACTGTATTCTTTGCTATATTCAGTCTCTGCTGGCCTGGGCCAAAATGTAGCTGCTAGTGTATATATGGAAAGCTCTATTAAGTTGCTAGAAGATCACATATGCTCATATCTAGTTTATAGGCATTGTAGACAGCAAATGCAGATGGGTTTCATGGAATCATAAAATCATAGAATGGGCTGGGCTGGAAAGAACCTCCAAAGGTCATCCTTTATTTTTTTTATAGAATCATAGACTCAATAAGGTTGGAAAACACCTCAGAGATCATCAAGTCCAACCTATCACTCAACACATCAGGACTAACTAAAGCATGGCTTCAAGTGCACCATCCAATCCTTTTTTGAACACCTCCAGGGCTGGTGACTCCAGCACCTCCCTGGGTAGCACATTCCAATGGCCAACTACTCTTTCTGGGAAGAACTTTCTCCTTACCTTGAGCCCAAAACTCCCTTGGCGCATCTTGAGACTGTGTCCTCTTATTCTGGTGCTGGTTGCCTGGGAGAAGAGACCAACACCCTCCTGGCTACAACCTCCCTTCAGGTAGCTGTAGAGACCAATAAGGTCTCCCCTGGGCCTCCTCTTCTCCAGGCTAAACAATCCCAGCTCCTTCAGCCTCTCCTCATGGGGCTTGTGCTCCAGACCTCTCACCATCCTTGCTGTCCTCTGGACATGTTCCAGTGTCTCAATATCCTTCTTAAATTGAGGGGCCCAGAACTGGACACAGTACTCAAGGTGTGGCCTAACCAGTGCTGAATCCAGGGGCAGAATGACTTCCCTTCTCCTGCTGGTCACACTATTTCTGATGCAGGCCAGGATGCCATTGGCCTTCTTGGCCACCTGGGCACACTGCTGGCTCATGGTACTGGTTGACCCCCTAAGTCACTTTCTTCCTGGCTGCTCTCCAGCCACTCTGACCCCAGCCTGTAGCACTTCATGGGGTTGTTGTGACCAAAGCGCAGCACCTGGCACTTGGACTTCTTAAATGCCATCCTGTTGGACTCTGCCTATCTGTCCAGCCAGTCAAGGTCCCTCTGGAGAGCCCTTCTACCCTCTAAGAGATTAATACCTGCACCCAGCTTGGTGTCATCTGCAAACTTACTAATGGTAGACTCAATCCCCTTATCCAGATCACTGATAAAGATATTGAAGAGGATGGGGCCCACCACTGATCCTTGGGGGACACCACTAGTGACTGGCTGCCAGCTGGATGTGGCACCATTGGGCTTGGCCCTCCAGCCAGTTCCTAACCCAGTGCAGAGTGCTGCTGTCCAAGTCACGGGCTGACAGTTTGGCCAGCAGTTTGCTGTGGGGGACAGTATCAAAGGCCTTGTTGAAGTCCAGGTAGACTATATCCACAGTATTCCCCACATCCACCAGGCGGTTACCTGATCATAGAAGGAGATCAGGTTGGTGAGGCAGGACTTGCCCTTCCTAAATCCATGTTGGCTGGGCCTGATCCCTTGGTCATCCTGCAGGTGTGCTGTGATTGTCCCCAGATCATCTGCTCCATAATCTTGCCTGGCAATGAGGTCAGGCTGACAGGCCTGGAGTTTCCAGGTTTCTCCATCCAGCCTTTCTTGTGGATGGGGATCACACTGGCCAGTTTCCAGTCATCTGGGACCTGTCCGGTGAGCCAAGACTGGTGGAAAATGATGGAGAGAGGCTTGGCCAGCTCATCTGCCAGCTCTCTCAGCACCCTAGGATAGATACCATCTGGTCCAATGGACTTGTGGGTATTCAAGTGGCTCAGCAAGTCCCTAACTACATCCTCATGGATTTCAGGGGAACCATACTGCTCCCTGACCCTATCTACCAGTTCAGGAGGGCAGTTATCCTGAAGTCCTCCTGCCTTACTATTGAAAATGGAGGCAAAGAAGGTATTTAGTACCTCAGCCTTTTCCTCATCCTTAGTCATAACGTTCCTCTCCAGGTCCAATAAAGAGTGAAGGTTCTTCTTGTCCCTCTTTTTAGCATTAGTATATTTATAAAACTGCTTTTTATTGTCTTTCACAGAAGTGGCCAGCTTGAGTTCTAACTGGGCTTTTGCCTCTCTAATTTTTCTCCTACATGTTCTAACAACATCCTTAAACGTATCACAAGAAGCCTCCCCCACTTTCCAAAAGCAATACACCTTCTTTTTCTCCCTTAATTCCTCCAGGAGCTGCTTGCCCATCCAGGCCAGTTACCTTCCCCACTGGCTCATCTCTTGGCATGTGGGCACAGCCTGTTCCTGTGCCTTCAAGAGCTCCTGTTTGAAGTAGGTCCAACCGTCCTGGACCCCTTTGTTCTTAAGGGCTGCTACCCAGGGTACTCTCCGAATTAGTTGCTTAAATAAACTGAAGTCTTCCCTCCAGAAGTCCAAAGTGAGGGTTCTGTTACTGTTCTTCCTTATTTCCCTGTATATTGAAAACTCCACTATCTCATGGTTGCTGCACCCTAGACAGCCTCCTACCATCACATCTCCCACCAGCCCTTCTCTATTTGAGAACAGCAGGTCAAGCAGGGCCTGACCCCTGGTAGACTCACTTAACAGCTGTATCACGAAGCTGTCTTCCATACACTGTAAGAACCTTCTGGACTGCTTCCTCTCTGCTAAGTTCCCAGCAGATGTCTGGCAGGTTAAAGTCGCCCACAAGGACAAGGTCTGATGATCTTGAGACAGTCTCCAGCTGCTTATAGAATAATTCATCAACCTCTTCATCCTGGTTGAGTGATCTGTAACAGACTCCAACCAGGATGTCAGTTTTGTTAGTACTCCCTCTGATTTTAACCCACAGACACTCAATCCTTTCATCCTTAACCTGAAGTTCTGTGGCATCAAGAGATTCCCTAATATCCAGGGCCACCCCTCCTCCTCACTTGCTTGTCTCTCCTAAAGAGCTTGTAACCATCCAGTGCAGTACTCCAGTTGTGTGAATTGTCCAACCATATTTCTGTAATGGCAACTACATCATAGCCTTCCTGGTGAACCAAGACTTTCAGTTCAGTGTTACCCATACCGCATGCATTGGTGTACATGCACTTCAGCTGGGCTGCTGATTTCTCAAGTAACTCTAGTTTATGTCACTCTCTCTTCTCTCTGTTGAGACTGGTTTCATCACCCACCCCCTTCAAATGCCCTGGTCCAATACATTCTTTTCAAAACTCATACAGAAACCTAGGGGCAAATTCAACACCCAAACTTCCTGATTCTAAATTCTGTGAGAGGGGTTGAGGAGAAGGATAAAGTGTAAAATCATCCTAATTAAAAAAACAAACCACAATTCCTTATGTAGGTTTTAGCAGATGAGCACTCAACACTGACAGTTTTAGGGATGCTGGTATTTTAAAACATCATTCCTTATACAAGGGATGTTTCAGAATTGTTGCCTTACTTTATCCCTATGTAACATGAATCAGGTAATATCACTTTCACAAGAAGAACAAACGATTTTGTAATAGCATATGTCCGGACTCAGCTTCCAGGTATGCAGTCCACTGCACAGAAACCTGATGCTGACTTTCCTTGGGGAGGTTAGAACAACTGCATGCTCGTCTTCCATGCAAGTTATCTGCCTGAACTGTCTAGGTCATTGGCACAGAACTTCATCATTATTTTATTACCAAAGAAGTAACAAATAGGGTTATAATTTTTGTGGACACGTGAATAGAAAGAGATGGGGAAATGTGGTAGTTTGCCTCATAATCATTTGCCAATAAGCAGAGAAATAAGACTTCAGAGTTGTGATTTAAATACTTCATAATTTAAACAATTATTACCTCCTATACTCCTATACTATACTATACAGTATTTTCTTCTTTTTCCTTGTTCATATTTGTGCTTTTCTGAGTGCTCACTGGCATTGCATGTCTTTCAAAGCTTTTCTGCTCTTCTGTGTCATATCCCCTTTGCTACACATCTGTCTACATCATCCTACTTGCTTTGTGGGTGTTTGGTTTCTCCAGCTGGTTTTTATCACTCTTTTTTTTTTTCAGCAGTAAATGCAAGTTGAATCTTCAAAGATGTTGGATATAAAAATTGTAATACCTTTCCACTTCTGTCAGTGTGTATTGTCTGATGTTTCTGGAACTCCTAGCTTGGCCAAGTGTAGATACCTTTCTAGGGGAGTTCTGCAAGTGAAATCCTGCTGATTTTCAAGTTCTTGTTGCAAAGGATGTAGATCACTGATTTTTTTAAAATGAATTAACTGAGACTCCATATAAAGTAAGCAAGCTGTTATCCCCTTTGTATTTCTTCAAAATCACAAAAACATTTCTCCTGAAACACTGACTCTGTCTTTGTTCCTTTGATTTAAATCTGAAGATGATACTTATTCCAGAAAAGATTAGCCAGCACAGTTAAATTGGCAATGAAACTGAAAATGGTCTTATAATGGGAAGAGTTAGGCAATCTTAACAGCAGGTGTCAGTGTGAACTATGTGTAATTAAGAATGAAAACAATCTCATCATGGAGTTTCAGGGCCATCACATGATATCCTCAGCTGTGGATCTTAAAAGCTCCTTTATTATTCAAAAGTACTTTCCAAATATTGTTTCACATGTCCAATATCTATCAAATAGCTATAATATCATAATCAGGCTTTTTTCTCTCCTGTCAGCAATTTTCACTAGCAGCAGCACCATAATGAAAACTTTGAAATCACACATCTGAAAGTAGCAGCCATATATGTAAATATTTAATGTTGTATAATATCTGTTGTATTTGCTTTGTAGAAGAATGTGCTCAAGAATTTACAAGGTTGATTAAAAAGACAAACTAAACTCTGAAAAGACAGAAATAAAATAAAACATTTTGAAGAGATTTGAAGAACTGTGTAGTCAGTGGAAAAAAAGATCTAGTGTAGAAAGTTACTGAGGCATGTAGCTATAAAAATCAATTGTCTGCAGAGCTGGCTGAACAAGTTGTAAGAAGTTAATGAAATGAATTAAATCAGAAACACCTGGTAACTAGTAAAGTGTGTTGGGGGTGGGGGTAGGGTGGAAGAAATGAACACTTTTGTCTTGAAATCCGTTTAGGTGTTCCCTCTTCCCTTCTGCTTTATCCAATACATTCACCCACGCATTTCTGTGCTAGGTGCAAAAAGATATTTTCTGTTCTTGCTGATCTTTGGAGTATCTACCTATATTTCTTCTCCACTACATCTATGCCAGTGGTTACAATGCTGGGATATTTAGTCTTCATTTTTATCTGAGAAGAGAGGCATAGAAATTTTGTGTCAACATGATTTTTAACAAGCTGGTTTATGTTAAAGCTGAGGGTAATCACAGATCAGGCAGCCGCAGATTTATTCTAGACTAGACTAGATCTGAGATAAAAGTCTTGGTCAAACTGGAAGACATATGGAAGATAATTATTCTTTTAAAAGTTCTGATGTGTGTGTGTGTGTGAGTGTGCGTGCATGCGTGCGTGCAGAAGAGCAAGGCTGGAACGCAGCCAGATTCTCCCAGCTGAGAATTCCCCTGGTACTGAGGGCTCAGCTGGCATCCAGCCTACTTTGCTGGCTCTTGCCCTGTTCTACTCCTGTGCCTGTTGAAGGTTACGGGAAATTAAGAGTTAATTTGTATAACAACAAAGAAAAGTTCTCCAGAGGGTAGAGAGTCCCGGGGGGTCTGGCAGTTTGTCCCAGGATATTGTAATCTGTTATTCTATTCAGTTTTCCTGTATCTATTTAAGGGAGTGTACAGCTAATTCTCTCTTTTCTCTCAGTCTTGGGATGCGTGTGCCGTTATCTTTATGGTTTATGTGGAAGAGGCTTTCTCCTGGCCTTGGCTGCCAGCAAATTTCCAGCTAAACCACTGGGCTTCTTGAAACCTGCTATAGGCCTGGGTCTAGTGGGGGAGTGCAGTTTGGCTGCTCTTGGGCCTTGAGGCTGAGTGGGGTGGAGGTTTTTGGAAGGCTTTGAAGGTTTTGCCCTGGTAGGCTCAGGTGAAGAACTGAGCCTAGTTTGTGAATGTATTCCTTTTACCTGAATACCTTTTGTATATATTTGTAAATAAAATTTCCATTTAAACTCCCAGTCCAGTGTGGAGCATTCCTATTTTGCTCCTTGGGAAGGGTTGAAATATCTTTTCTGTCCTTTTTGCCCTGGACAGCTCATGCCACAGAGCTACAAGTACCTTACTCTTCAGCTATACTCAGATAGTGTACATACAGAAGGTTTCACCAGGATTCAGGACAGTGTGATCCTGTCCTGAAAATCAGTGATCTATAACTGCTTCTATCATTCATCCCCTTCTGCACTACCAGAGATGTTTCCTCTTTTTGGCTGCATGTTTTATAAGGCTCCCATGATGTATTGCCTGAGTGACTTTAAAATGTGAATGTATTGTTTCTCAGATCCTTTAAGGTAGAAAAGTTCAGCTACTCTCCATACTACTATGCATAGGAAATTAAGGCAGTGCTTTATTTGTACGGACTTTGAAATCTGTCTTTGAATTCAAGAGCTGAATGGCTTAAGCTTTGTCTGTATGGCCTGGAGGAGCAGGAGCTCAAGCTAGTCCTGCTCTCTGCCTCAGATTTCTTTTTTGGAGAGGCACCTTGATTTTCAAGATGAGAATCAATAGTCAACATGCAGGCAGTCCCCAGGGTACTTCAACTATGGCCCCAAGTAACTAGATAGTGTAAATATAGCAGAGATATGAAAGCTATTACAGTGATTAAGTGTCCACAAATTCAGCTGAACTTTATGAGGTTTGGACTTGAGTGGAATCCAAAGCCCAGAATTTGGGGACTAGATAAGGTTAGGATAACCCCGAAACATCATGTTCTGAGGAGCCACTTAAAATTATCCCAATGGTACTGATAATATGTAGGTTTCCCTGAAAACTCAGTTGCAAGTCTATATCAAGATTGCAAGGTCAAGAATGTAGATTTCCTCTGAGAGTAAGTACTTACAAGAAGGAAGGGAGCAAGCAAACTTTGGTTGTACTGTACCTTCTATCCCATCCTGCAAATGAGAGACACTGGCCGTTCAATTTTGTCTCTCTTCACATGAAAGAATTTAAAAGTGGTATACCCTTAGAGTTGCCTTAACCATTAGAGTATTGGCTGATCTGCTTTGGGGCATCATCATCTTATTGCAGGCTTAAATGGACTGTGTTGGAGGCAGAAAGGATATGTAATCCTCTAGCCTAACAGTTTAAACATTATGGTCTGGGCTGAATATGATTTGCCCACAAGACTGTGCAGGAGCTAGTGTTAATGCTCTGGTCTCTTGTCTTCCAGGACAGCATTTGTCTTGCTGATTACTTAGAATATTGATATATCCTGCCTGTAAATGTAACTCCAGCCTGAAATTCTCCATGGGATTAGCCAAAATACAAGAAAAAAACAAGTTGCATCTCAAACTGTTTCTGACTCTAGAGAATGTTGTGTTGCCTTTGTTGTGTGAGATTAAAATAACAGAGGAAGGTGGCTTGTTAAAAATACTGCAGAAAAACCCACCCTACAGTCCTTATGGATTTGGATATCGAAAGTGATTCTAACTGAATAAAACTTTACTAACTTGGTCACTAACTGAAGCCTCCTGCTTGTTCTCAGCACTAGAGGGGAAGGGATAGGAGTATGTTTGTACTAGCAAATAAATCCATTCCCAAGAATATTCCCAGGAATGGAAGCCATGTGGTGTAGACTGACTCACAGGGAGACCAGTAAACAAACACAGCCAGTCTGGATGGCTGGATGCAAATCCTTGAGCAGTAATGGTCTGTGGGATGTTCTAACTCCCAGACTATGCCTGGGAATTGCTTGGGAGACTGCTAGTTGGTACAGGCCAAAAGCATGCCAGGGACTGCTCTAATAATTTTAGAGCAGTCCTATTCCAGTGTCTGGGAATGCTCTCAAGTGCTGCTTAATTCACTAACTTAAACGTAGCCTTAGGTTCATCACTGTATTCCCCAAACTCTTCAACAGTGCAGTGATAAAAGCTGGTGATTATTAGTGAGGACACATTTAAAACTAAATCCTGTCTCAAATGCCTGTTTGTTGTGAACTTTTTCACTCTTGAGAGACACAAATTTTTAGTTTGGTCATGGATTTCTGGTCTTGCAGTATTTCTCTTGTTAGTCTAGCCGACCTTTTAATGACTCATAGCAGCATAAAATATCTTGAATATGTCTACAGGTTTTAGAATTAATTCTGTGTCCTTTAGGGAAAATTTAGGAGTAGATGACTAAATTTAAAGTGCCTTTTGTGATTCTTAATATACAGAAGCAGTCTTCTGGTCAGAGTCTTCTCTCTCCAACACTTATTTGTTGTCTTTGATACCGTTACTTATTTAGAAGATGATATGATTTTAAAACTACCAATAGAGTGTCTTAATTTAGGGCACCAAATAGCAAGTTATCTATAGTTGTCATTAATATTTATAGTTAAAAAGCATGATTTGGTTATGTAATAGTAATAGCCTGGCAATGAATCCCAGAAAATAGATAGTTTTTCAAGTCTTCCAGGTTTTGCAACATTGCTTAGTTTTCTTGTCCAATTAACTGTGCTTTTTATATAGGGATTTTATAATCATGTTCCATATTAACTTGATGTGGAAAAACCTAGGCAATGATTGGGTGTGAACAGAGATTGCCTACTTGAATGATAATAATTTGTTAACTATCACAGTTCTAAATCTTATAATTCCTACTTTCTACTGTTCACTAAGTTTGTTTGTTGTGCCCTGTGTTAAATTAGCTGAAGTTGATCTGCTGGAGGGCAGAGAGGCTTTGCAGAGGGACCTCGACAGGCTGGACAGATGGGCAGAGTCCAATGGCATGAGATTGAACACATCCAAGTGCCAGGTTCTGCACATTGGCCACAACAACCCCAGGCAGTGCTACAAGCTGGGGTCAGAGTGGCTGGAGGGTGGCCAGGCAGAGAGGGACCTGGGGGTGCTGGTTGATGGTAGGCTGAACATGAGCCTGCAGTGTGCCCAGGCAGCCGGGAGGGCCAGTGGCATCCTGGCCTGCATCAGGAACAGTGTGGCCAGCAGGAGCAGGGAGGTCATTCTGCCCCTGTACACTGCACTGGTTAGGCCACACCTTGAGTCCTGTGTCCAGTTCTGGGCTCCTCAGTTTAGGAAGGATGTTGACTTGCTGGAACGTGTCCAGAGGAGGGCAACAAAGCTGGTGAGGGGTTTGGAACACAAGCCCTATGAGGAAAGGCTGAGGGAGCTGGGGTTGCTTAGCCTGGAGAAGAGGAAACTGAGAGATGACCTTATTGCTCTCTACAACTACCTGAAGGGAGGTTGTAGCCAGGCAGAGGTTGGCCTCTTCTCCCAGGCAGCCAGCACCAGAACAAGAGGACACAGTCTCAGGCTGCGCCAGGAGAGGTTTAGGCTGGATGTTAGGAAGAAGTTCTACACGGAGAGAGTGATTGCCCATTGGAATCGGCTACCTGTGGAGGTGGTGGAGTCACCTTCATTGGAGGTGTTCAGGAGAAGACTTGATGGGGTGCTTGGTTGCATGGTTTAGTTGTTGGGTGGATTGGATTGGTTGATGGGTTGGACGCGATGATCTTGAAGGTCTCTTCCAACCTGCTGTATTGTATTGTATTGTAAAAGGAATAGATAAACCCCATAAATTTAAAAATCTACTTTTAAGTGCCTGATACATGAAAAATAACTGGTTAGCCTTTACATTTAATTTTAGTTAATTTCCTGATTCTTACAATCCTTTGTTTGCAAATCTTATGCGAGAGAAACAAGGTAGGGTTTTTACCCCATCAAATATTCTTTTCTCTTGAAGAAGAAAATCAACTCGGCATAAAGAAACCATGAAGAATTAATCTTTATTCTCAGTATAATGGTTCTGTTTCTTTTCCTGCAAATTATTTATATATTCAAGTATCTTTATCTGAATTGCTCTTTACTTACAGAACTAATTTAAATCCCCTGAGCCCACAAAAGGTCAGACAAAAGTGACTGTCACGGCACTAATGCCCTTCATGAGTCACTTTGTATTTTTATGGCAGTTTTTTCAAATCATGATAGTGAAGGAGTCAGGCCCTAAGAGGATCACTCTGGGGATCCTGTGGTTAATATATTACAGGATATTACCTTACTTTTTTTTTTGGTGCTAAAATTATGTATGCATTTTTCAAAGACTAAGATTTACAGAAAATAAACCATCAAGCTGTTGTAAGAAAACTTATAAAGAAGTCAGAACAGAAAGAAAATGGCAACTTTTATTACAGCATATTCTTAAAAGGTCTTTTGATATCCAATTGTTGTTACAGATCTGCATCGTGAGATCAGATGGTGTTATTGTTTGTGCAGGGTTGCATTTTTTAACACACAAAAAAGATGGAGTGTATATGAATTAATACAAGCATTTTCATTATAAATGGAAAACAAAGCTAAATAAGGAAGCAATAAAAAACATTCTTCTTCAGTTATTCTGTATCCTACCATCAGCTGAAACCAATAAGTTTTAAAAACTCTTCCTTTCTCTGTCTTTCAGCATCACTAATTCGAGTCCTCCCTGCTTCTACAAATAACATAGTCATGTTGTTACATGATATTCTAGTGCTGTCCCAAAGTACTGTGAGGCTATTAATACAAAGTCAGTGAAAAAAAGACCTAAGATTACGTAGCAAGCAAAACTATAAATGATAGTTGGAAGATTCCAATTTTAGATGTTTTAGCTAGATCTGAATTATCATTGAACCACCTGTTCCAAAAATAAAAGTCCATAAACATATTTTGAGACAAAGTAATGCATGAACTTTTTGTGGTTTATTTTACTGTGGTAAACATGTAATGCATAAATCGTATATTATGTTTGCCAGTTTTCACAAGCAAAGCAGTTCAGTAAAGAGATCTTTAGGACTGGGAATGAATAAAAGTAAATAAATTGGTTTAAAGTACGTCATGAGCAGAAGGCAGGAGTGAGTGTCCTCAGTGTAGAAAATCTGTGAAGATTGGTGTTTCTCGGGGATGCTGGTAGATGAGAAGCTCAATATGAGCCACCGGTGTACACTTGCAGCCCAGAAAGCCAACTGTATCCTAGGTTGCATCAAGAGAAGTGTGGCCATTAGGTTGAGGGAGGTGATTCTCCCCTTTGCACAGCTCTCATGAGACCCCACCTGGAGTACTGAGTCCAGTTCTGGAGTCCCTATTACTAGAAAGATATGGACATAGTGGAACGTGTCCCTAGGAGGGCCCCGAGCATGATCAGAGGGCTGGAGCACCTCTCCTATGAGGACAGGCTGAGAGAATTAGGGTTGTTCGGTTTGGAGAAGAGAAGGCTCCAAGGAGACCTTATTGTGGCTTTCCAGTATCTGAAGGGGGCCTACAAGAATGGTGGGGAGGGATGTTTTAGGGTGTCAGGTAATGATAGGACTAGGAGGAAGGGGAATGGATCCAAGCTAGAGGAGGGGAGATTTAGATTGGTCATTATGAAGAAATTCTTCACCATAAGGGTGGTGAGACACATGAACAGGTTGCCCAGGGAGGTGGTGGAAGCCCCATCCCTGGAGGTATTTAAGGCCAGGCTGGATGTGGCTCTGGCCAACCTGATTACTGGAAGGTGTCCCTGCCCATGGCAGGGGGTTGGAACTAGGTGATCCTTGAGGTCCCTTCCAAGCCTGACAATTCTGTGATTCTGTTATCTTGTAGCCTTATGGTTCTATGAACTAGAATATTAAGGGAAGACACCAAATACCATGAAATACATGACTTAGCAATGAGTTTACAGCACTAGAAATGTCCGTCACTTGCACATATGTTGTCACATTTCAGACCAGCTCCATCAGTTCTACTTTCCTGGTTGCATTAAATCTCCTCTCTTTAGGGAACTTCAACTAATAGCAAAAGTTGTGGGATGTTCTCTCACTTTACCACTTAATTTCAATTCAAAGACAAGGTTACAATGGCTGGTGGTAGTTGGCTTGGTTATAGTCTGTGGGATCTGTGGTTTGCTGCAGTTTGTAGTTTACAGTCTTCTCCAGGGGAGCTGAGTTACACAGACAGCATGCAGCTGAGCCAGCTGAAGCATTCTGCTTTTAATCACAGCTGATGGACAGTTAACTGCTGAGAATTAACAATGTTGAGAAAAGTCCAGTGGCTATAAAAGCAAAGAAATAAAAAGCATTTAAAAATGTTTTTATAGAATGAGATGAAGGAAGCACAATTTTCTTTTTAAATTTAGGGAAATTCGATCTGAATTGATCTCTTACTCACAGAACTACTTTAAAGCCCACATGTCTTTAAAAGGTCAGGTAAAATCATCTTTCACAAACTTGTTAGTCTTCATAAATTACTATATATTTTCATACCCACACAGATTATTGTTGACTCAATATGACACATGCACTGTCTATTAAAAACAGGCAAGGAATAGAGACATAGCATTTCTTCACTGCATAAAATCTGACTAAAAATGGAGCAGGCATAAAAATTACTAGATGCAGAAGCTATAAGATATTTTCTAATCTTTAAGAGGTACATGATAGAAATTGCCTACTGATGAAATATTACCAGCTGTAAGAAAATATCTGAGGCTTGGTGTTTCAGCTAAAGGCTTGGTGAAAGAGCGATATGAAAATAGAGGGCAAAGGAAGAGAGAGAGGAAGCTGTGCAGGCACTTGTAATTTATAGACCCTTATTACATGAGATGACATAGAGAAGAGATGCTTGAATGAATTGGATCACTAGTAGAGGAAGAGTAGAGCTGAAAAACAGGTTTAGATCCCTGAAAACCACGAGCAAAGAACAGATAGAAATAGAAGACTTGTTTTCTGGAAAGAACTGGAATTACCTCTCTGGAAAAGGGGTGAAATGGCGATAGCCAGGGTGCAGAGCAAGAGATAACAATGTAATGTAGGAGCCTGTGAATTACAAAGTTATGAATGTGCTGATTGGAGAGACCTTCAACCAAGCCAGTCCAACTGCCTAACTAAGGGATGACTTCTCAATTAATCAGGTCAGCAATGACTTCGTCTAGCCAAGTCTTGAAAACCACCAAGGATAAAATCAGTATCACACTCTAAGTTCTGCACCATTCTCTTCACAAAGATGTTTTTCATAATGTCCAGTTGGAACTTCTCACAATGCTCATCACTGCTGTTGCCCCTTGCAAAACTATCTGTAGCCACCATGAAATTTTTTTGTCATGTCTGTATAAATAGGTGCAGGTCACTATTCTCTCACCTCATAGTCTCTCCTTCAACAAAGCAAACAGATTTCTCCCCCCATATGTAAGAAGCTATGCTCATGGCTCCTTTTCATCTTCATACCACTTTGCTGAACTCTCAAGTTTCTTAATACCTCTTCTGAATCAGGGAGTTGGTAAAGCAGGACACATATTCCACGTATGGCCTCACTAGCACCAACTAAGGGTAATAAAAATTTATCATCTAGCTCCTCACCTGCCAATACAGCCCAGTAAGATCTTTTGTGATAAAAGCATGCTGTTTTCTCTTCTGAGGAGATGAGTTGGCATCCTTTCTCATCCTCAGGTGGCATCTTATAGAGTGACGTAGAATCTGTAAGGAAGGACTGAAGATTAGTACTAGCACCAGGGAGAGCAGGTTGATGTGAGAGAAGTTTCCTTTCTAACACTCAAGAGTGGACATGGAAAAAAAGACAACAACCTATCCACATGAAGAACAGCACTAGTAAACTCTTTCATATGTTTCCAAAGGATTACAAAGGCAAAGTAAAATTGGAAACTCAGATTATGTTAGAACCACAAACTAATTTAGGTTGGAAGTGACCTCTGAAGATCATCTTGTCTGTACTCTGCTCAAAGCAGGGCAATCTTTGAAGTTAGATCTGGTTTTCCACGGTCTTGCCCAGTCAAGTTTTTAACAGATTCAATAATGGAGATTCCACAACTTCCACAGGCAACCTATTTCAGTCTTTGACCACTCTCCCAGTGAAGGTATTTCTCCTAAAATTTGATCAAAATTTCTACTGTTGCTATGTAGGACCATTAACTCTTACTTTTCTGCTGTGTACCAAGAAGAATCTGTTCCTGTCACCTTATAATAGCATAGCAGCCCCCATTTGACTTCCCTTGTTTAGGCTGAACAAACAGGGCTGCATCACCTCTTTGAGTGTGATGTGTTCCAGCATCTTAATCATCATGATGGTTCTCCAGTGGGTTTATTCCAGCATATCCATGTCCTTATTTTACTGGGAAGCCCTTAGCTGAGGACAGTGCATCAGATGCGGTCTCCTAAGTACAAAATAAAGTGAAAAAATCCTTCATTTGAGTTTCTGGCTACACTTGTCCCAGTACAGTGTAAAATGTGGTTAGCTTTCATCCCCACAAAGACAGAGGGAAAGCTCTCTGATCCTTTGAGAGGAAAGGCAGTGGTGTATGAAAGCAGCAAGAGTAAAAGGCTAGTTTTGGAGGAAAGTCTTGGTTATGAGGGCTCAGCCACAGTCACTGAGAATTTTTTGTGAGAAAAGGAATCTCTGAAAATCTGCTTCACATAGCAGTTGGAATGCTGTTCTTCTGTCCAACTAGGAGGAGATTTAAAATAAAACCTTTAAATTATTCTGATATTTACAGCACTGATTCAAATGTAGTGTAGCTGCACATAAATTACTTCAGATCTTGGAAGCAGCCTGGCTGCAGCAGAATGGAGCACAAGATACATTTGCTTATGCAGTTCAACCTGATATTTAGAAATTGCTTGCACAGCAGGGGAAGATTGACATGGAGATTCATGTTAATTTCCACACTTGGCAAAAGTACAGAGGACAAAAAAAATTGGTTAAAAGAACTAAAATTAAATCACAATATCTTCATCCAATATCATTCCATTTTCAGTAGATGTAAAGTATTTAATACTTAACTGTAGTTGCATGGGAAATTGCAAAAATAAAACACATATTGAGGTTAAGCAAATAAATGTCTCAGAAAGTGGGTTCTTTGTTGCTTTATATCCCATTTCCTTTCTGCACTCCCCTTGAGTCTGAAGCATTTGAGTGTTGCTGAGGTATTCAGTATCTCTGCAATGCCTTCCTCACTGTGTTCTGGGTTCCCTTTGCTTATTGGTTCGTGTGTGATCAACATTTGCAAAATCTTGTTTCTAACCACAAGTACAAAGAGGCAAAGTTCTCAGAGCCAAAGTTTCTGCTCTTAGTCATTAAGCACAGCATCTTGCATTTTAAGCCGTTGATTTCGCTTGATGGGTATTTTTTCCCACTGCTTAAAAATTATATGCCTATGATATTCCAGTCCTGGTTTCCATTGTTGATTCCTCCCTAATATGTGGCATCAAGACATTTTTTGCTGCTTGTGTCATGACCGTTAAAAACCCTCCCAAAATTAATATTGATCAAAAGTACATGCATTGATGGAGTCTAGCCTAGTCCTGGTGTTTTACCTTATCTTACTAGCTACTATGACATACAAGGATGACAGGGGGAGAAAACCACAAGGGGGAGAAAAGAGCTGTTCAGCTAAGGGACAGTACTGGCAGAGTAACAAATACCTGTGAAGTGACCATAATCAAATTTTGGCTGTGAATTTAGAATCAGGATTCTGACGGTTAGAAGGGTGTTATTTTGGAACTGCATCCCAGCAGAGGAATGGAGGGGGTAAAAAAAGGTAAATTCCTTTGGAATGGTAACGTTCTTTTCAGGCAGCAGAATTCTGGACTTAGTGTCAACACAAAAGGTGCTTGAAACTAAAGCTTTTTGGCACTTCCACAACCGTTTATATTGATAAGTATAAATAGACACCATCTCCATGAAAACGGTTGCTTTTCATCATAAAAGAACAAGATCAAACCAGGATTTCCTGTTTCCTTTTAGTCCTGAAAGGGAGCAGGCAAGGTGGGCTTACAGCCATCCTTATTTTTCTCTGCAAAAAGAATGTGTACTCTTCCACGTCTGTCTCAGGCACAGCATGGCTGTCACTTTCCAAAGAAAATTGTGTTTGAGGGAAAGGCTAATCAGATTCTCAGACAGAGTAAACCATTTTGGGTGAAATGCCCAAAGGTATCAGACCGGGGCCAGCATTTTCTGCAAGTAGTACAGCACTTTCTTAAAAGGCATGGAATTAAATTACTATCACAATTTAAACTGTTAATATCTAGTCATATTATCACAGTCTTCTCTCATTTTACAGGTGTAGTTGTGTCATTGATTTTTAAACAGTGCCCTGAATCATGATCCATTTTTTAATAAAACTCCAGCAGTGAACCTTCAGGGTTTTACATCTCCATATAAGTCTCGTGTCTCACATCACACTTTGAGATCTCATGATAAAAAAAATAAAATTTAAAAAAAGTCTATTTTATTGTGCTGTAAAATATGCAAATATTACTGTGACTGTAGTTCTGTAAAAGCTTGGAAGGCATATTTCTCAGTTTCATAGGTGAAGAAGAAATTAATTGCCTTTGGTAGGAGTGGTTAGCCAATATTTAGAGCCTCTCTGCATTAGAAAGAGAAATGGAGGACAGCCCAATAGTGACAGTCCTGGTAATTTACATGAATGCATGCATGCAGCCTCTTTTCTAGGAAACAGTCAAAATAATCACTATGACACAGACTCTTTGTTCAAGCATCCAAATCTGCCTGGCTTTCCAGAAATTTTTCTCCAAATAACCCTGCATGTCTTGCTCACATAGGTATGCCCTTGACATCTCTTGCTTTCTTTTGGGTTTTTCTTCCTCTCATATGTATGCATCAGTAATCAGTCTTCCAGCACCCCAGGGACTTCTCCATCTCTCTCATCTTCTTGAATTGCAACCTATTTAGTTAGTTACTTAGTTACCACTCCCCAAAGGGGCCCTTACTTGCTTCTTCCAGTAAGGCTGTTGAAAAACTAGTTTCTATTGCCCTTTTGATTTTGCTTGTCTATAAATTAGAGAGAGCATCTATTCTCAACAGCCAAAGTACTAAAATTCTGCATTTTTAAAAACTAACGTTTGACCTGTTGTTTATTGTTCTCCTATTTGCATCGGAATAACTGTTAGTCCAGTCCTAAGTGCTGGAGCAGGATAAGTACGAGCACCCATTAATCTCCCATTTACATGAGCCTATACAACTAACTTCCTGAGTTGCATGGTAAATGTGACAGCTCTACAGCTGCTGAGACTTCTTCATCAGCTGTAACAATTATTGAATATTTGGGAAGGATGATTAAGGAGTTAAATGAAAAGGACTGGACAAACTTAACAAGGATATTCTGATTTCAAATACAATAACCCCGAAGAAGATTCTGATGCAGAATCTACCTGGGAACACGGAGACTATTCCTGTGAAAGATTGCTCTCTGCTTGGTTCGTTTCTGATGCTGTCTCCCTAAGCAACCATTCTGACCTTCCCTCATGAGGCTAGATGGTTTTTTGATCTGCCTGATTATGGCATTTGCAGTACTTACATGGGAGCAGGAGAAGAGGATAGATTGTTATTACCTGGAAGATAATACCAGAAGCACTCAAAGTAGAAATTAAATGAACCAACCCTTGAAATGGCTTATGAGAAAATGTTCTTTTTCTTCATCTCCTGGAATTTTGACATCCAGTTTAGAAAATACATAAGGTTTTAATGCTCAATCAATGACATGGTAGGTATTTCAGATTAAGAGTCTTTAATCTGATGTGCTTTATGTTTGGATTTCTTTCTACATAAGTAATCTAGATCAAAAAGCTGTTGAGATCACTCTAGATATTACCGACCATTTACTCGCTAGTGCTCTGCAAGGTATTAGGTTGGGTAATACTAATAGGGCCTTTGCATTTGAACTCCTGCATGTGTGTAGGAAATACAAACAAATTATAAGAAGATAGTAAATTATGTTGAATTCTCTGCCTTTACTCTTACCTCAGGTAAAAATGAAATAGCTTGTCCTTTAAATGAGAGAAAATCTGCCTATGATTATATTGCATTTGCAGGAGAGGAAGAATGGTGTATGGATGGTTACCCCACAGGAGCTGACACATGGCAATTCATTACCCATTGGTAACTTCTTCTATGTCAAAGCCTTATGACTGCAAACTGATATTTTGTTGCATTTTGCTCATTAGTTCTCTGCACTGAACAGACCATACATGATGACCTCTTGAGATTTTGACTGCTGGAAGAATTACGAGTATTTGTAATTACTGAATTTGTGATGAAAGCTGCAGCCATAATGACCTGTACATACTCTGACATGGCATAATTGCTGTAAAGTTTGTCTCCACCAATGCAAGCAAGCATTTAGCACTTTATTTAGCTACATTTCATTTTTTGTCCAGCATTTCTTCTTGCCTAACTCTATATAACTTCTTATCAGCACCCTACAAATATGATGCACAAAATTAGTCATGGTGCCAGTAAATTCAGTTTGAAATAAAACTTCATTCTGCTGAGTATGCATATTTGTAATAAAAGCTCCCAGACAGAAGGTACTGCAGTGATGCTGCCGTGCCAAAGCGATGCTTATTTTATGGCTGATCAAAGTGCCACTCATACGTGAGAAGTTCTTGATTAAGCAGAAAGTTGACATGCCTTCATCCCCCATACCCTGCTGTCAAGTTAGTATTGACATAAATAACACTCTTGGCAAACAATTTAATATTAATATTACTTTATGTTTACATCAAGTACAGGAATGAAAGCAATTAACTAAGGCTATCTTTATTAATCAGTGTCAGGAGGATTGACTGAAGTACATGATACTGAATAGTGAAGTTTTGTCTTACTACAGTTCATATTTCTAACAAAATAACCAAGAAAAGAATCAAGAGAGAAGGGAAAAAAAGGTATCTACAAACCAATCTGGAAGCTAAAAAGATACCTCAGAAGAAGAAAACATGCAGCAAAACCAAAATGAATCAGCAAGTGGTAGGCCAGAAAAAGAACTGCTCAACAGGCCTGACACAAGGATTTATTGGCAAGGCCATTCTCAATAATCATGGAAAGGTCATAGCAATTAGGAGAGGTTTCTTAGGACTGGAAGAAAGCAAGTGTCACACTTGTCTTCAAGATGGCAAGTTGGGGAATCCAGAGAGCTACAGGTTAATCAGCCTCACTTCAGACCCTGGGAAGGTGATGAATTATACAATAATAATACAATACAATACACCAGGTTGGAAGAGACCTTCAAGATCATCGCGTCCAACCCATCAACCAATCCAACCCACCCAACAACTGAACCATGCAGCCAAGCACCCCATCAAATTATGTAGTCCTGGAAAGCATTTTCAAACATACAAAGGACAAGAAGGTTACAGGGAGTAGTCAGCAGGTATTTATGGAAGAGAAATCATGCCTAACTGACTGGAGAGCCTTCCCTGATGGGATGAATGGCTTAACAGATGCGGAATTTATGTGGTTTGTCTTGATTTAGTAAGGCTTTTGATCTTGTCTCCCATAGTGATGAAGCATGGGCTAGCTAAATGGAGTAGTGAGTTGGATTGAAAACTAGCTGAACTGCAGATCTCAGAAGGTCTTGCAGTCTGTGGAATGAAGTCCATCTCAAGGCCAATCAGCAGTGGCTGGTGTACCTTAGTGCTAGGGCCAGTACTGTTCATTAATGTTCTTCACTAAAGACTTGCATGACTGAACAGAGTGTAAGTTCAGCAAGTTGGAATATGATACAAAACTGAGGTGATCGGCTGATAGGCCAGGGGCATATTGACAGTCTGGAGGACTGGGACAACAGAAACCTCATGAAGTTCAGCAAAGGGAAGTACAAAGTCCTGTCTCTGGGGAAGAATAACCCATGCACTAGTAGATGATGGGGGCTGACAGGCTGAAAAGCAGTTTTTCATGAAAGAACCTAGGGATGCTATTAGACAAATTGACCATGAGCTGGCAAAGCACTCCTGCAGCAAAGAAGGTCAGAGAAGAGCAGGTTAAGAAGAGCATTGTTAACAGGTTAAGAGAGCTGATCATTCCCTTCCACTGAGCACCAGTGAGAACACATCTGGAGTGTAGTACTAGGCTCTCCAGTACAAGAGAGATACAGACATAAAGGAGTGAGTTCAGTGAAGGGCTCCAAAGATGATTAAAGGACTGGAGCATCTGACATAGAAGAGGCTGAGGGAACTGGAATTGCTTAGCCTGGAGAAGAGAAGGCATGAGGAGGTCATACCAATGTGTAAAAATACCTGATGAGTAAATAATATAAAGACTGCATCTTCTCAGTGGTGCCTAGTGAAGGGACAAGAAGCAATGGGACAAGATGGAACACAGGAAACCCTCTTAAACATAGGAAAATCATTTTTACTGTGAGAGTAGTTGAACCTTGGAAGAGATTTTCCAGAGTTTGTGGAGTTTTTGTTATTTGAAGATACTCAAAAGCCAACTAGACACAGTCCTGAGTAACCTGTCATAGTTGCCTCTGCTTTGGCAGATGGGGAGGTTGAATGAGGTGAAGCCCCTTCCCACCTCAACTGTTCTGAGCTTCTGTGACTTAGAAGCATCATGAGATTGCTGAAGACTTCCATTAGTAAATAAATATAATGGGAACAGTTTTCCTGACACAAAAACTGATATTCTAACTGCACAAATGAGCGAAAACACTTGAGTAATAGCACAGATGAAGGCATAAGCGGTACTTCAGAGAAATAGTCTGGAAGAAAATATAGGCTTTAAAAGGACTCTGAAGACACTGAATAACTTGTAGCCCTAATCACAGAGTTTAAAAGAGGGGTTGATGTACATAAATTTGCTAAAACAACAGATTTAAGGAACACAGATTCTGACACATTGAATAATTATAAGGCCCCCATGAGTCCTGCTCTGTGAAAAGCAACTGATTTTATTTATGTTGGGCTTGTATGTCTATTTAGAAGGTAAATGCAAGAGAGAAACCGTAGAGAGTAAACAACTCTAAATTAAAGAAAAAAGGTGGTGTTCAAAGGCCACAACAAACATAGATGGGGAGCATACACAATGAGGAACACGAGGTTTTAGTATTTATTTCAGTGTTAGTTGATGCAACTGTAAATGTTGAGTCAAAATATGTTTAAACATGAGATAGTATCTTCACACTGAGTTAATGTTTGGCCTGTTGAGTAGGTAACTCCAAGGATCTTAACAGAAACAGTTGACATCTCTTCTTTTGTAAAAGAAATATAAGCTCACCATGAATCAAATGTAATTGCTATCGGCACATTTGATGCAACTACAGAGGAAAACATGATTAATAACAATGAAATATATGGTTTGATTAATAATAAAATGCAGTGCATAGAGAGGGAACACAGATGAAGCTAAATGCATTAATGTGAAAATAGGTGTATGAAAGTAATCTGAAATCTGTAGCAATGAAACCCCAAATATAGCTCCTTTTACTGTAAAGGGATTTAAAATTACCTCCAGGGTTCTGGAAAAAGAGAATTTTGTTTAAAAGAGAAAGTACCTTTGTTGAACGCACAAAAAGTCAAAGAGTTATTACGAATCTGTTCATTTTGCTAGTGAGGTAAAGAGCAATGACCCAGCATACACACAGGAAGCATTTCAGTCAAATTGAGAGCCCAACATTAAGTGTGGACTCAGAAAAATGGTCCTCATGTTGCCACCCAGCAGATGACCACTACAACATACAGTCTGGACACCTCATTTTGGTGGAGCCAGAAGAGTGGAGTACTTACACACTGCCCTGAGTCTTAAAGAGAAGCGCAGTCATTTTCTTTTCACACATGCAAGGGAGTCAAAACTGCTGCTGTCTTCAGATACCCATGGAGGGAAAGCATGAGATTTCCACTATTTACAAAGTACATGCATTTATTTACAGAAATTCTGGGAATTCTTTGCATTGTTCAGGCGAGAAAGGGTATAAAATATACATCTAAGCTACATAATGAAACACATAAGGGTCTTCTTACAACAACCTGTGAACCTGAAGTGTGTGAGACACAGAGTCCATGGTGGGGATAGTGAGCAAATGTGGATTAAATGTCAGAAATGAACTAACATAAGGCCCATAAATGCTGTATGCAATCTAGTATGCCATAAATGTACATACACAACATCTGAAACTGCCCAAACTGAGTAAAATAAAGGCAAATCAGAAGTATGGCCTGAGGCAAACTTCTTGCTTTCATCTGCATTAGGAGTGCCCCACTAACGGGACCGTAAAAAGAGAGCTAAAGCAACCAGGCACCCTAAAACTTTGTCTTATTTACATCTGTTTAAATTATGTCTCATTGTTACAATTAAAAACACAATAGTAATTTCTGATTTTGTTGTCAGTCTTGTCAATTATTTTTTTTTCCCCCTAAACAGGTGAGAAAAACTGTATTTGGAATAAAATGGAACATGCATACAGGGCAAAGAGGAAAACGCAAGGAAGTTCAGAAGAATATCTGGCAATTTCAGACCTTATATAACAGATGTAACCCTTTTGAAATAACTGGAATTGTATCAGAACTCTGAGTTCAGTCTTTTGAGGTTACATAAAGACAAACATCTTGGTAGATCGTTTGTGGGATGGACAAAATATTATTTCCTCTGTTCAGGAAGCTTGTAGTAAATGCACACACAGATGGGAATCCACAAATGCTTAATTTATAACCACCATTCCAGCTTGTACAAATGAATACTTAATTACTTGTTTATATATTTTGCATATCACAAATGAACAATATTTTGTGTTCTTCTTCCAAACCAAATACTAAAGTAGAATGTAAATGGGGGGGATAGAGGGGGACTGTTGTCATTCACATAGATAATATCTATATCATATGGACATCTAAATGCCATCACAGTGTAATGAAATTTTGCAGGAAATTAAGTAGTGCTGCTTTTCTTTCCTTTTCCCTCTCCTCTCCTCTCCTCTCCTCTCCCTCTCCTCTCCTCTCCTCTCCTCTCCTCTCCTCTCCTCTCCTCTCCTCTCCTCTCCTCTCCCTCCTCTCCTCTCCTCTCCTCTCCTCTCCCTCTCTCCTCTCCTCTCCTCTCCTCTCTCCTCTCCTCTCCTCTCCTCTCCTCGAGTCTCCTCGAGTCTCCTCTCCTCGAGTCTCCTCTCCTCTCCTCGAGTCTCCTCTCCTGGAGTCTCCTCGAGTCTCCTCTCCTGGAGTCTCCTCTCCTCTCCTCGAGTCTCCTCTCCTGGAGTCTCCTCTCCTCCCTCTCCTCGAGTCTCCTCTCCTCGAGTCTCCTCTCCTCTCCTCGAGTCTCCTCTCCTCTCTCCTCGAGTCTCCTCTCCCCCCCTCCCCTCCCTCCCCTCCCCTCCCCTCCCCTCCCCTCCCCTCCCCTCCCTCCCCTCCCTTCTTTTCCCTTTCCCTTTCCCTTTCCCTTTCCCTTTCCCTTTCCCTTTCCCTTTCCCTTTCCCTTTCCCTTTCCCTTTCCCTTTCCCTTTCCCTTTCCCTTTCCTTTCCCTTTCCCTTTCCCTTTCCCTTTCCCTTTCCCTTTCCCTTTCCCCCTTTGTTAATCCTTAGTCCAAACCTTCCTGTACTTCCATACACATACATTTCAGTAAATGTTATGGGCTGTAGTCCAACATTTTATTCTTTTCCCTTTTGTTGTTCAAAACAATTGACATCAAACTGAAACATGAAAGCAGTTGTTGCAAAGGTTTGTTCCCCCACTTGAAGAACCACAGCAGTGTTTTACATTTCCTAGATTAATACAATTATTGTTTGTCTCTTACTTGCAGACTGCATTCCACATTTGGATTTTGGCAAATAAAGTTATGCTTCCTGAGCTGCCTAATGCTTTTTCCAATGCCAAGCAGCACTGTAATCTTTGTTATTGTCCATTAGACATTTCCCCTCCCCCATATGCTACTTAAATCCTTTTTAAGACCAGTTTTCTGGAGTCCATCTGGCATTTTCAGCCCCCTGTTACAACCCTGGTTTGCTGCAGCGCTGCTGGGGTGTGCTTCAGCCAGTGAGAGGATGTCGTGCTTTCTTCCATACACACAGCCACAGCAGCGCTCTGTGTTTATGTAATAAACGTGTTACTTATAATCTAATATCCAACATGTTAATGCTAAAATAAGACTTCCACCTACTGCTTCTATTTATACACTTGAAGCTTTCTCAATCCTAGCTTTATTGGCTAAAGAGGTTTATAAATAACATACCTCAGGCAAAGTTCTCTAATGCTTCATTTCAGAAACATTAGTAACTGTGATCTGTGGAAATTAACTGGGATAAATTGTTGCTTTTTAAATATAGCTTCTTTATATCCAATTTAGATATGAAAGACAGACACTGGTAATACATCTGAAGCATTTGAAGATGAAATAAGAATCAACTGTTAAAAATTAGGTTGAGTTTACATCATTTTAAGCTTGATATATCTAGACTAGTACCTTAAACCTGAAGTTTTCAGTATGCAAGGATGAGGAAGCCAGTGAGTGGTGTCAGTCCTTTCATCTTACTCAGTTCCCCTTTGTATAGACAGCTAAACATTCCCTGGTCTGGATCTTCTGACCTCTGCATGGTCCTTCTAAGCATCATTCCTCATGCTGCTTGAGCATGAGTTTTCCTCCAACATCTTGTTTTCCCTGCTTCATTTTGTGTAACCTACTTAAATGCCTGCTCACATCACAACAGCTCTCACGTGCTGCTTGAAGCACATGGCATTGAACCCAGCCTCACATTCTGGATGAGGGCCCTGAGCTACTAATTAAAAGTGGACAGTTTCTGCTCTGACAGTTTAATGAACCTAGTAATTTATTTTCGTGGTGAACTGAAAAATCAGTTCTCAGCAAATCCTACTAGGAACCACAATCATTAATAAGGTCTTTAATGAGGGACAGGATTTCAAGCATAGTATCGATGACATACAAAGAAAGGTAAAATATTAGATTTAGTGAGTCCTGCCTTGGAAACCACTTGTGTAAATCTGGTGGTATTTTTCACTTACAGTTTGAAATTAATTGTTGGTGTCTTCTCTGGCCCAGGGAACATAGAATTCAGGACAGTTTTTTCATTATGCATGTACAAGTTTTTCATGAGACCTTATGCAAGCTAAATAGTTCAGCCTAATACCCAGGTCTCTATTAATGAAAAAAATACCACTGTTTGAAGGCAGTTGGTTTCAGTAAGGATGAAGTATTCTGATTCTGTGATGAGCAGCTAAGTAGCCACAAAATTCAGAGCTTTACAGTTGAGTTTTTTGGTAAGAAACAGAAATTAGTGGCAAGTCAGTTATTTAAATAATGCACTATGTGCACTGAAAAATTATGCAGAAGTTCCTTTTCTTCAAATAGAAGTAGGAACAAAGAGCGGAAGGGTAATTTCATAAGACACTTCTGTCCTGCAACCAACAAGCACTCAAACAGCATTAAATTTTCAACAGCCTCTTTCTCTGTTCTTCAGAGAAGGATGAATGATGCAACGTGAAATTCAGAAATATCTCTCATGATAGGAAATGTTTGTTTTCCACCATCTTTCTGTTCAGGATTGCTTCCTCCTCAGCTGGACAGGTGTGACTCAGATCTGGTAAATCACTGTCTTGTTCATTTCAAGATCAAAACAACTGGGCTGCCCTAAATCCTAGCTGATGATAGTTCACAGCATGCAGGTGACTTGGCATTGAACAGAGTGAGAGGTGTGCACAAATTGTTTCACTAAATCAGCTGTATGGCAAATAATTTCCTTTTGAAGAGTCATTAAAATATCTGGGGATAGAGGAAGAGGAATGGCTGCTGCAGTTACTTCTACAACAATTGACTTCCACCCCCCCGCCCCAACTGAGAAACTCCTAGCCAAAGGCTGCTCATTTAGAAAAAGCAGATGAGACCATTCTGTATTGAATTTCTCTTTGTTGTGCTTTCTGCTGGGGTTGTGTGATATAAGGGAATTTAAACACTTCAGATGCCACCCAGAAGGAAAAATAAAATTTTCTGGTCAGGGATAATCACTGTTTGACATAATATTGCACAAATGGTTATCGTGCTTTTTCCTGTGTCTTTACCATTCAGTCTATCTTAAATTCTTCTACAATAGCTTTAAATTCAGATGCATTGTACCAATTAGCATTGCAGATTTTCTAGTTCAGAAGGGCAGTGAGGCTGGTGAGAGGCCTTGAGCACAAGCCCTGCGAGGAGGAGAGGCTGAGGGAGCTGGGATTTTTCAGCCTGGAGGAGGCTCAGGGGAGACCTTATTGCTGTCTACAGCTACCTGAAGGGAGGTTGTAGCCAGGAGGAGGTTGGTCTCTTCTCCCAGCCAACCAGCACCAGAACAAGAGGACACAGTCTCAAACTGCACCAGGGGAAGTTTAGACTTGAGGTGAGAAGAAAGTTCTTCACAGAGAGAGTTGTTAGCCATTGGAATGGGCTGCCCAGGGAGGTGGTGGAATCACCATCCTTGGAGGTGGTCAAGAGGGGATTGGATGTGGCACTTGGTGCCATGGTTTAGTAGTCATAAGGTGTAGGGTGACAGGTTGGACTTGATGATCTTTGAGGTCTTTTCCAACCTTATTGATTCTAGCATTCTGTGAAAATAAGATAACTATATATTAATACTTTTAATGATTGCCCCCATATATTGCACTTCATAATTGGTACTGAAGAGTTAATTATACAATACACAGCACCTATTTTGCTGTGGAAGTTCACCTGGAGAATCTTTTCCTTATTTCATCCCATTTTCAGTGCCCTCTTACAGCATTCAACAGTGGAACTTAGGAACCTTCTGAGAGCCAGATGAAGATTGGTTTTTTTCTTGGTCCTTTTCACCTTAAATTCTTACCTTCAGGAAACAAAATCCAGTGAAATCAAAATGATCTGAAAGAAAAATCAAAAGTGACTGGGTTTATAGACCCATTTTCCCACATTACTTCAGATGTTATCTGTTATGTTCATACCACAAATAATCAGGAGGAAAACACTTGGAGGGTCACATAGGTCAATAAACATCTGGCTTATGAAGTGTTGCCCTGCTGCCTGTATTATGTTGATAAAATTACTTTAGTCAGGAGAAAGAAACATAAAGTGCAAAATAGAAGCAGTAAATTTTCCCATCTAGACACATGGAAGATTTGCACATGCAATGTACATCGGCATAAATCTCAGTTTATCAAAATAAAATTCTATCTGAAAAATCTGAAAGAAAAACAAGACAAGGCCAAGAGGGGAATCTGATTAATGTCTATAAATATCTGAGGGGTGGGTGTCAAGTGGAGGGGGCCAAGCTCTTTTTGGTGGTGTGCAGTAATAAGACAAGGAACAATGGATACAAACTTGAAAGCAGAAGGTTTCGCCTCAACATGAGGAGAAACTTCTTTAAAGTGAGGGTGATGGAGCACTGGAACAGGCTGCCCAGCGAGCTTGTGGAATCTTCTTCTCTGGAGACTTTCAAAACCCTCCTGGATGCATTCCTGTGTAGACTACCCTAGGTGATCCTCTCTGGAGGTCCCTTCCAACCTCTAACATGCTGTGATTCCGTGATTCTGTGACAAAACAAACCGTGTGTGTGTGTGTGTTTCAGTAGCGTATCTCCATTTTGGTGTGGATATAAGGTCCTCTGCACATTTTGGTGAGACCATTCAAGAGCACTTCATGCTTCTGCAAGCAAAATGTATGAAGGCACTATGTTTCCCTGCTATGGAAACAATTTTAAGCTGCTCTAAATGCAGATCAGCAGCAGAACCCCGCAGCTATATGCGTTCTCATAGCCACGATCTTCCCCAAATTCTTTGTGTTCATCTCTCAAGCTTTGGCAAATATTTGAATTTCCTGGAGAAAACTGTCTTCACCTGCACCAGCTAGCAGAGCTACTAAAAGAATATTTAATGAGAAAGTCTTGTGTTGTCTGTGCTATCAGGAACAGCATGCTTAGCTTTAATTCCTGTGGCAGATAACTGCCTCTGTGATAAGTCAGTTTTCTTACATCTGGGGTTGTTCTTTGTACAGCTTTTATGTTCTCTTGTGATGTTACCAAATATTTTGTTTGAATAAAGACTGGGCTACTCGTTGGATTTTTAGAAACTCTCTTGTATTAATTTGTTTGTTTGTTTGTTTTGGGTTAGATGTTTTAAACTTTATATATATATGGTTGTTGTTGTTGTTGTTGTTTTAAGGAACATTCCTCTTGAGTTCAAATAAAGGCTTCAAGGATTAGCTGTCCAAGAAAAATGAATGCGTGATCCCAGGAAGAGGTTTCTGACACTTTCCTTGGCTAGGAGCATTCATCACATATTTGAATGGAGTGTTGCCTAGAATGGATCTAGGAAAATAGATATGGGTTTGTGAACTCCGGTTATTGTGCAACCAAAGTGCAATGATGTTATCCAATAGGTTTAGATGTCGAGCCTTTGGCTACAGAAGAAAACCCCAAAAATGAGTAGGCAGGATACAAACCAAAAGGATAGTCCTGCATTCAGTGAATTAATTTTGTTGATTTTTTTTTGTTGGAAGTAATTTTGTTGCAGTCACAAAATTCATCACAAGGCATCTACTACAGACATTCTATTGGTGTGCTCCAATAATACTTGAGTGTGGTTTTTTTTCTTTCTTTTGTACATCACATGGGTTGGATCGTTTTTCAAATAACTTTAATGGTCCACCTGAAGTTAATATTTCTAGAGACTTGGTACTATTCCCACGGTAGGTAATGAAATACCCCCAGCTAGGTGTTATGGTTTGCAATCATCCTGTGTATCCTCCCATACTGAAGAAAAAAACACCGAACCACTGAGCTTTTAGTGTAGGTATTGGGCAATTAGACAGTAGATATTTACCATGGGAGGCAATATTATCCTCAAGAATTCATCATCTGGTGTTTGTTAGGTAGGTTAGCTTCCAGTGCAGCCAGTTGCTGTCTGATCAGACCACTTCTCATCCTACATTCCACATAGGTCACCTCATCCATACTTACCTGACCACTTTCTCAGTTTTCACACAGTCAGGCATGCTCATAAAACTGTTCTAAACACCTCTTTCACATCCTTCAACTATTCCAAACAGGTGTGGTGATATATCAGAATTTCATCACTGTTGGCCATGGAGGATTTGCTCTCTACATCCCTAGAGTACATTTGTTTTTTGCCCTTCCCTGTGATGCTGCAGATGTGCACTATGTGCCAGCAGCCAGCAGTGACTCCATTTGTGGAGAATAAAAGTCAAAACAGCCTTCTACTGTCAACTGCATTGAACTGTCAGAAGCACAGGGAGCCAAATGGGCTCCTATCTCTGCTCCCCATGATGAAGCAACGCTAGAACATTTGTTGTTTTGAAGCTGTCCTTCAGAACACATGCTTGACTCTGTGTGTTGTTTGAATAAGTTGAATTTTTGTCTCCAGTGCTGTTATTTACACTCCACAAATGACTGGTCTTGGTGATGACTGCTATGTGGCACATACAGTAAACTTCAGTTGTCCAGTATCACCTGCTCTTACATTGACATTCACAGTGACAAATAGCTTTATGTTTGTTTGGTTGGGTTTTTCTCTTCTAGTTCATGTGTGTTAAAAACTGTTATCAGACATGAAAAGAAGGAAGCTTTTGAGGCTTGAGTAGAGAGACAGCCATTTTCTGTATGTTTGGAGACCTTTTCTGTTCCCATGTATGATTACTGCAGCAACATTTGTGTGCTATTGTGGATTTAGCAGACCCTGTGAGTCCCAAAGGTGATTCTGTACACTGTGCCAACTGTCCACAACACATATATCAACAGCCCCAGCATCATTGGCCCACTCAGTAAGGCAGCATTTCTGGAAACAGCTGGAATAAATTTAAGTCTCATTTCTGACCCCTGTGTTACTGAAGAGCCACGCCTGCCTTAATGCTTTCAAAACAGTATTTTGTGAGGAATGGATGGCATGGGCAGAATTACTGTAGGACACCTGAAGATATTGTCATCCTGACTGATGTTATTATATATGATCCATTTCAGTATAATTTTTTACAATGGCTATGAAGATCAGAAGGCCTTAGGCTTATTTCTAAGCTTAGATCTTGCACAATGTGTGTATTTTATGCTGTGCAAACTGAAAATTAAAACATTAAAACAGATATCCTTATTCCAAGTTTAACTCCCTTAGGCACTTAAATTAATGGCCAGATTTTCAGAGAATTAAGCACTTGCAGTTCCTATCAAGTTCAACAGAAGTGATGTAGCAAGGAACAGGCAGCAAATTCAAGGTAGAAAACAAAGAAAATTTTACCCAGTGTTCTATCAACCTAAGGCATATGAAGAAAGAACATGTGGGAAAAGCAGGCTTAACATGGATACTGCTAATTAAGGAGCTCACTGTTCATCTGTCCACTAGTTGGCAGGCATAGCAACTCAGTCAGCTATCCTGTGAATGCTTCCCTGACTGCTACTGAATCTTTGCTCAGACGTCCTAGCAACTGTGTGCCAGCGCTGTGCTGTGCAAATGCATAAGCATTAATAGGATCAATCAAACCTGCAGGGGAGTTTTCCAGTGGCTGGTGCATAAAGTATGTCACTGGAAGACAATGAAACACCTGGAAAACTGGGATACTGATCTTAAGTGTGAAGGTATTTGCAGGACTGTTATTTATTTGAAAACCACCAGCACTGAACAAACGAACAAACCAACCACAAAACCACCACACAAAAAAAAAAAAAACCCAAGAAAGCAAAGAAAACTCCCAAACCCCAGAAATCACATTCTTGAATGAACAGCATTAGAGATTTCCCCCTTCCCTTCAATATCTCATTTCTGAGGATTATGCAATTGTACAAGTGCCTGCAGCAGATACCGAGAATATTCTCACTCTTCTGATGGATTAAATCAGTCACTTCAAATTTAAGGACAGCAGGACCTTACTGATCAGGTTCACAGGATATTTAGTATTCCTGGCTTGAATGTGGCCAGTCCAAAATGTCAGCAGGGATAGAACAGCCATAATAGAGAAGCATGCATTTTACTTTGGGTTTTTTTTTTTTTCAGGTACTATGTTTTCAGAGAAGTGCCCTTGCACATCAACAATTTCAGCTGGCTCAAAAGACAATGTGGACTTTCTTATTTTTCTTCCAATTTTGCTCTCTGCCTTTGCATCCCCCATAGAACAACCCCGCAGCATTTATTTTGGAGCAAATTTGTTGTTCAGTCGGCAAACCGAGAAATGAGTCACTCAGCTCCCATTCCACATAAACCCTCAACTCCATGTATATACAGATTCACAATTTCATTTTCTGTCCTGTGTGTATTACCTGATCTATTAACATGCTCTCCTAGTCTTCTCTTACTCTTTCACTTTTCTGTAGCTGCTGGAGAGACTTTTGTTGGAGCTTTTTTTGTGTGTGTGTGTGTATTGAAGCAAAACCCTGTCAACAGAGGGCAAAAGCATGTTTAATGGCCTCTAGCTGGCTGCAGATGCCCATGTTTCTGAATAGTACTCAACATCAGAAAACTGAACATACTATTAATTAAAGCTTTCTTTTCACATGATGCCAAAATAGAATATTTTCTAGAAAGACTGCACTTTTCCTCCAACATGAAGTGAGATGAAAGACTTTTACGCTGTGATTTCATTGGCATTCTCTGAAGTGACTCTGTGAAATGTCCTTTGGTGATAAAGCTACTTGTTGCTGAAAACCTAAAACAAAGTCTTACTTGTTAGTCTCTGTAGAGTGTATCTGCAAATGTGAGCCTTGCATGCGAAAAATTAGTGGTGGTGTAAAATAGGACATGTAAGGTCACACACTGGTTAGAAGATCCTAAAAGGGATTTTTTTTCCCCAACCACATTAAAACATCCACACCAAATGTCTGTTTTAAGATTACTATACAATAATACGTTAAGATTTAGATTCAGCATGGGAAAGAGGTGTAGGCAGTACTGAACAGAGCAAAAGTGACTGCATTTCTTTTTTTCCCTTCATAGTTAAAAAGGAACTTTTTTGAGTTTCACAATGTGGCACTGAGTTTTACAGTACTTCATTCTGTACCCCTGAATCCATACGATGCTGCATGGAGATTCTTTTTACATGTTTGTTTCCTTTTAGATATAGATATGTATTCCAATGAATGAAAAGGAAAAGAGTGTTTCCCTTTGGAAACAACAGGGTTATTATACAATATGGCACTGTGGTACACTCTGAAGTTATCCATATCTGGCCTAAGTATTCAAAGCAACAATATAATCTCTAGTTATGACAAAATAAACATGCCTTCTGGACCTGAAGCTTGGACCTAGCTTGTCTGTGCTTGCTGCAGCTCCCTGTGAATGGATTTACTTTACTTTGTAGAACCTCAGTTTTGGGGAAAGTTCATACGCTTATGCTTCTCATTGCTCTACCTTGAGCTGTTAATAGCACCCAGTAAGATACTTGTCTCCCTGTCAGCAATTGCAAGGTGAAAGGTAAGAGTGCATAGAAACCATCATTTGGCTAGTTAAGTACCTTTAATGTTGCTTTTGCTCCATTTCTGGTACAGAGTTTCTGAACTGATGGCCAGGATCCAAATCCTTCTCAGACTTCTAGCCCATACGAAGTATACTGCAAACAGAAATATTTATATTATGTCTTCCAGCATTGCCCAAGGTAACTCAGATTACCATAAGAAGGAGACTATTGTCTCTCAGTTTCAGTGTATCTATGTCTATACTAGATGACAGCCCTTCCACTGTTTTGGCAGTCTGCATATTTTCATGCTCAGATGCCAGCCTTATATACATAATATATAATAATACGCTTCTACTAAACCAAGCAATATTTGTCCCATATTTACAGTGGTAGCTAGGTGTTGGGGGTTTTATCTGGCTTTGCCTGAATGTTTGGGAAAAGCAAGTCTCTGCAATACAGCAGGAGGTATAAAACTCTAAAATGCATCTAAATTTCTAGAGTGACTTCTGATTTCCACAAACTAGGGACAAAGCATGTGAAAGAAAAGTATTCAGCCACAATTGAGTAAATTGGTTGGGGAAAATGCTTTTTTTTTTTTTTTTTAACAAGAGATATTTATTGGCATGAGACTATGGCTGAAGAACATTCTCTTTAAAAAGGTTTCTTGCTACACCAAAATTGCTGGGAAACTTGCTTTTTGATCACTATGCAGCACTACCAAAGTGCCCTTCAGCTTCAGGTGCAGCTGGTGAGAGTGTCATTGTCTAGCTGCCTGCAGCAGATGATGTCCCAGAGTGGATGTGTGGGAGGCAGGAGGCTAGTGAGTGAGTCTGATACCCAAAGCACAAATCCTCCTATTTCCAAAGGCCAAACAGTAGTGTTGTGTAGACATCCCCTTGAAGAATTGTAAAGGTTCCACCCATATGGGTGAGGAATGCAACTCTGTCTTCTGTCTCTAGCCAGAGAGGGAGTTTTATAGCTCTGTGAAAATCCCTGTAGTTGTAGCTGAGCTGACTGCCTGCAGCTGCTTTGGATAGTTAGAAAAACACTTAAGTAACTCTGTTTTTCACTGCCCAGATTAGGCTACACTAAGAATAAATAACTTTCCCACTTCTCCACTGCAAGTTTTAAATATATAGGAACAAACAAAAATTAGTACCTTGGGGTTTGTATAATGCCTAGTTAGTCCATGTTTAAGGCACTCTATGATGACACAGACCATTGTGATAATCCTGTTTTCTTCTTTACTTAAGGATTCACTCATAGACATTATGATTCAGCAAAATATATGATGGGCTATAAAGGAAATGTGTTGCCCGCCAGCTTCAGGATAAATTTGCTAGGAAATAAACATGCTATGAGAAAATACAACCTGCACAGGAAAATCCTTTTCCTCTCGTCTCCTTCCATTCTTGAAAACCTGATCCTTGATCTACAGGTCTTCCCTGGATGGAAAAAAAAAACAACCAAACAACAAAAAACCAAAACACAACCCCTTCAAAAACCCCTCCTCCCTACCCCCTCACCCCCACCCCAGTGTCACAGAACAAGAAGCTATTAGTTAAAGAAGTTGAAAATGGAATCCCAAATTAGGTCAACTTTAACCAACTGATTCAACTTCTAAGGTCAGGGAAAGCTTCAGTCATACTTTTTGTTCCTTTGCTAGGGAAATTATTACACAGCAATGTCTTGGGGCTGTGCATTTGCTGGTGCTGCCAAAACAAGTAATTTCTGTGTGTGCTGTGAGCAGCGTTCCTTCTCTATCATATGACTACGAGACGGACATAATGCATCCCAGTTAACAGCACTGACTCACTCCGTAGTTTACGCCAACACTTAATGTCATTCATGCTTAATAAAACTGTAGGGTTCTGCTTTTCCACCTACTTTTTGTTATTTATCTTGAAGCCTACCACAGCGCAAGAAAAATTATGACAGTGTGATATATAAAATGCTTATTTTATATTCTCCATTCAGATTTTTTTGATGCAGTGACAGTATGCTTGAAAAAGAGTTCCTTGAACAGCCACATGTAGATGGCCAGCAGGCAGCCAAATGGCTGACATACTCTTCAGAGGAATAGGTATCATCCGACATTCTGACTGTCTAGTCCTTTTGTTTGATGCAAAGTTCATTTGGAAATCACAGATTCATGCAAGCCAAAATCTTCTCCAAAAGTCCTCCAGCTCAGATCAGAAAACTGACCCACATTTAAATTTTGTACCCTAGCTGCTGTGCTCCCTTTGGATGACTGATGTTCCCTTCTTGGTAAAAGGTGTTGAGTAAATCATCTGGGTCTGAGGAGGCTGAGGGAGCTGGAGTTGCTTAGTCTGGAGAAGAAGAGACTCAGGGGTGACCTTATTGCTCTCTACAACTACCTGAAGGGAGGTTGTAGACCAGTGGAGGTTGTAGACCGGTGGAGGTTGGTCTCTTCTCCCAGGCAGCCAGTACCAGAACAAGAGGACACAGTCTCAGGCTGCACCAGGGGAGATTTAGGCTGGATGTTAGGAAGAAGTTCTATACAGAGAGAGTGATTGCCCGTTGGAATGGGCTGCCCGTGGAGGTGGTGGAGTCACCATCATTGGAGGTGTTGAGGAGGAGACTTGATGAGGTGCTTGGTGCCATAGTTTAGTTGATAAGGTGGATTGGATTGGTTGATAGGTTGGACGTGATGATCTTGAAGGTCTCTTCCAACCTGGTCTGGTCTATTCTATTCTATTCTATTCTATTCTATTCTATTCTATTCTATAGTACAGCTCACAGAATAGTGAGGTTGAATGGGGCTGTGATGGCTTTTTTCATGAACCCCAGTGGTAAAACTCTTAAAAGTGTAGCAGAGCGTGAAATTCTCATGAACTGTGCTACTCATGTGACAATATGTCTAGTGAAATTTGAGGTGTGTTCTGCATTTGGTCTTTGTTACAGAAAAAGAGAATGAAGTGAAAAAAAGGTGGATTTTGCTCCTGTGTGCAATTCCTGAAGTTTCCTGTCACAGCAAGGGTATTGGAAAGACCTGACATTTGGTGCTCTCTGCTTTCTCCTATATGGAACAAAATTGTAATTCAGAAATTTCTGTAACAGTTCCAGGAATAAATCATCTCTTGTATTGATTTAGCAATACCTGGGCAGTAGAAAATTCCCAGTTATATACAGAGGGAATTGTCCCAGTTTTCATTGCAGCAATGGAAGAACTTAAACAGGCAGTTCCAGTAACGTCTTAGTGTACTAAAAACAGTGTAATTGTGCTTTTTAATTGTACCTGTGTTCTGTTTATTCTCCTTTTTCCATGGGGAAAAAAACAAAGTCACATTTTTCAGTAATATTGCTATTCCAGTAAAATTATTAAACTGCCTTCTCTGTGTAGTAACAGTTTGATTAGCAGCTATCTTTATTGCAATGCATGAACTTCTTGCTCAGGGAGCCTTACAGGGATAGTGAGTGGGCGAGCCACGCATTTGTGTATTTACCTCAATAATGCTCCTTTTCTCTTGTTCTTTCTTTAAAAAAAAAAAAAAAAGAAAAGAAGAAAAACTTTAAACAGCTAGGATTTCTTATTTGCTGGCTTTTAAGATATACAAAAGATTCTGCCAGTATGTATGATTGTTACAGCATAGTCCCACAAGAAACAGGACAATGTTGCTCTAAAGCCTTCTGCGTTTAATGTATTTGTTTTGGGCTCTCCTGTGAAATCTATCAGAAGAAAAAGAAGAGACAGCATGTGTGTAATATATAGTTTGATCAGTCTAACACACTGAAAAATGGTATCTGCTCTCTGTGGATGGAAGCACATTTTCAGCTAAAACAAACCTGTCTTCTGCTTTTCGTTTGATGCAGAGAGGAGTGCTGTTCTGATTAGGATAGAGTACTAGAAATCAGGAAATATATTATTCATATCTCTGACAGGAATTTCTCTGCCTGAATAGGTCACAAAAACTTTCTGTGCTTCAGTTTTATTGTTTGTAAACCTTTTTTGTTTGATTTTGTTTGTTTGTTTGATTGTTTGAGTTTCAGAAGGATCTACTGAGTCTAAATAGAGTACATCTGGAAAAGTGTATTTAGATCCCTGATTAAAAATACAGTAAATATGGGACACAGTTTATAAACCAACCAACCAACACCAAAAGTTCAAATAAAAAGAAAGAAGGTAAGACTCTTAAAGAGAGCTTTTAAAAGTCTGTAAGATACTTTTACTTACTCATGGCTTAGTTTGAACAGTAAACTTTGGTAATAAAAAACAAACCAAAATGTTGCAGTAGGAAGGAATGACACTGTTTCCTTTTCCCTCACCATGACAATTGTCATTGCTGACAGGTACATTGGGATCTGGGGACAGAAATTATCTAGAACTCACAATAATGCACCAGGATTGTACTTGGCACTTGCTGCTCAGCTGTTCCCATGCAACAGGACCCTCCTCCGATATAATTTAAGACCCACAGTCAACATCAGTGTGTGCAGTCCACGTTTGGATTAGTTCCTAACATTGCTCTTTGCTAACATGGACAGAAGGGAGAGTAGAAAGTGAAGTCCTAGAGCTGTTTTGCAAGAACTCTGATGCTTCAGGCAGTGAGTGCTGTTGAATGTCTGAAACACAAAGTGTCTTTGAGAAATCTGGGGCCCATGGTTTGGAGTCAGCTGGCCTACAATACTAGAAAGAAGTGCTTGAAGGCAAATGGTTGAATTATATCCCCATGGACTGATGCTTAAGATACATTTGCAGAAGAGAAAAAAGGAAAACCTTGTCCTACCTCAGCCTTGTTGGGACCAGACTACTATTACTCAAGTGAATAAGTATTTACCTTTGTGAGCAAAAGCATCACATTTCGGTACAATACAAGTTGGTTTTTTTTGCTCATAGAAACAAGTATGAAACTAGACTTGGTTTGGGATCATAGAAACAAGTATCTTATCTTAAAGCAGAAAATAAAATGCATCCCCATAAACATTTTTGTATAGTCTTTGGTATTACTTTTTCTATTTATTATTAGGAGTCCATATGAGCATTTTGGGGAAAAACTATGTTGTGGATACTCAATTTCTGAACTATCTGTACTATGAATGGTGAAAAATTCTCAAGTGGTTTGCCCCAGGTTTTGTTACTCTGGACAGAGCTCATCTGTGGGACTGACAGCTAGATGAACCCACCAACAGTTTAAGCTCTTCTCACCCAGCCAGTGTCTGTGACTGCTGCCTGAAGAGCCTTTTTTATTCTTTACCTGCAAATTAGTCCAGGTCTTGACTCCTCACAGCATTGGAGTATTGCAGAGATGTCACTCAGTAGAGAAAGCAGCAAAGGGATAGGCAGAGTTGGAAGGTATAGGCAGTTGGAAATAGGCAGGTCTCTGCTCTTGTGTCAGATCAGCTGATGTTATCACAGATTTAACATACATCTAAGTGATTTCCATTTGTTCCAGGAGGATTAGCAGAATATATAGTTGCAATATGAGCAACATCGATGTATCTGCAGATAATCTGAGTACTTGATGCCACCCAGTATCTCTTATATATTTATGTGCTCTCTAAAATGATAGCTATCGCTACTTACATCATTCAGTATGCATGCATACCTAAAGTTAGAAAGATATGTACACATTCTTGTTCCCCTACAAAATGGGAAGGAGCAGTCCATAACTCTGTCTGGGATCTGCTCAGCAATTAATAGATTATGGCAACATATTTTGCATAAGAGGCCAACATACCTCACCCAATAATTTACCTAATGTCTGTCTGAGTTGGCATGGGTTTCACAGAAGACACGGTCCTGACTTTAGCCCTCCCTGTACAAGTCATTTTAGCAATGAATTGACCTCAGCAGTTACATAATTGATGTTGTGTTTCCAGTAAGACATTTGTTTAATGTCTCTCTATATGCACTGGAACTCACGCCCTTTCGTTTGCTGTTTACTTGTTTGGTTTTTTTGTTTTCCCTAAACTAGAAACTACCTTCAATCAAAAATCCTTTACAACACAGAAGATGTTAAACTGTGTGCAGTTCGCCTCACAACTGTCTTAATGCAATTGCCAAAAACCCCCCCAAAACAAACACACACACAAAAAAAGCAAACCATGAAAAATTGTGGGCTCCTTTCTTAGTGCAAATTGAAGGGAAAGCAGACTGAGCTGGGGTGTGCAGGGCTGCCCTTGGCTGAAATAGCAGGGAACAGCTGCCTAAAGATGTGGCTCACCAAACACCTGGGTCTTCCTCTGGCCCAGACACATGAGTTTTGTACAAAAAAAGACAGGAGGGCCTGAGGCATGCGTGTGGTTCCACACAATATTGGGTCCATACTCATCAAGAGGCAAATCTGGACCTAGAAGCTCAGAAACACTATAGCAGTTTAGACATACTCTTGACAGCTCAAATATGTATTTTAGGGGGAAGAAATACTGCCCTGCATTGTGCTGCTTTCATTCAGCTATTTCTCACAGGAACACATGTGGCTATACTGCATCTCCCTCCATAAGTTGTGCAGTAGAATTAAGAGTTATTTGCACAAAAATGTGGAAATGATCACTTTATATATGTTCTTAACATCATTAAATACCTTCTCATCTACTATGTATGTGTTCTGTTTATATACAAATAGTGTAGTTGTGATAGCAAGGTATAACCCAAGGCTTATGTGAGGGAAAGTTTGAGGAAAGCATGCCTCTTTTTCCTCTGGGTAAGGAGGAGCATTGTAATAGTAAAAAATTACCAGAGATAAAGCATCTTATCTCATTTACATAGAGCCTAATTTGTCTGTGCTTTTAACGTCTAGAACACAAAGCACACTATATTTCCTGCAAATTCCATAGCTTGGCTATCAGGTGTTTTCTCTACATTCTGCACAGCTCAAACTTTTCCAAAGGAGAAATGCCTTATAAAATATGCCTGTCTATATTCTAGGTGAGCTGAGTGGAATTCTTTAAGTTAAATTGCCCTCTAGATAATTGTTACATTGGGAAATAGTACACCCGAGTGTTTACATAAGCTGGGTCTGTGATCAGGGAATGAAAAGTGCAGTATAATTAGAGACATATTAAGCCACTCTATGCAAGAGATGAAGAGTTCTGACAATAAGGTAGAGGTATTTCTAGCTCTATTTTTGCTCACTGACAGTTATTATGTAGATGTGGAAATCAGGTATACACATCAGGAAACTATGAGCCAAGTCTTAGTATGAGTTGTACCATTGCAATTTCATGGTTCGAAGACTTTTGTTGGGTTGCTTGTGTTTCTCCTCAACTTATTCTGCACTAGACTCCTCAGAACAGTATTAATGACACATTTTCAAGTCAAGTGAAACATTTCTCATCTCACAAGGCCGTTCTCTTCTTGAGAAAAGAAGTTAATAATGAAGAAAAAAAGTTTTCTGGGGTTTGGTTGGTTTGTTATCTTTCTTAGTCTGGAAAAGACAATGAAATAAATAAATAACGGTGGGAATTTAAGGCTGTCATACAAAAATAATTTTATATTTCACTGAATATTCCGAGTTGCAAATGACCACTGATGAGTCATCCTTGTGTTAGTACTGTGGCAAATTTGATTTTATTTTGCTGAGGCTATCCCTGATAAGAAGACATCTGTTTCTCTTCACTGCTCTGACATTTTGTCTTGAATATATCCATTCATGGTAGAAATTTACAGTTTCATATCACTGTAATAGTCACTGGGAATTCAAAGGAATGTCCTTGCTTGCCCAAAAGGATTTACTAAAAGAGCTGTGAGATGGATCAGAATTAACCATTCAGTTTCAGCCCATTGACTTCAGTGGGTGGGTTTTGAAGCAAAGGGTATACAGATTGGTCTTTCCTAACTCCTTTCTATTTATGGCTGTATCAACCCCCCCAAAATTTTCAAACCACGTAGAAACAAAAGCAGAGGATTTAATATAAATTTTAAACAAGGAGATGCAGATGTGCAGGGGAAAAGTGAGCCTAAATATGGTTAAAGAGCAACAATTCTCAGAAAGGTGTAAATCACAGTATCACAGCATCACAGTATCGCCAAGGTTGGAAGAGACCTCAAAGATCATTGAGTCCAACCTGTCACCACAGACCCCACGTCTAGACCATGGCACCAAGTGCCACGTCCAGTCCCCTCTTGAACACCTCCAGGGATGGTGACTCCACCACCTCCCTGGGCAGCCCATTCCAATGGCGAATGACTTTCTCGGTGAAGGACTTCCTCCTCACCTCGAGCCTAAACTTCCCTTGGCACAGCTTGAGACTGTGTCCTCTTGTTCTGGTGCTGGTTGCCTGGGAGAAGAGACCAACCCCTTCCTGGCTACAACCACCTTTCAGGTAGTTGTAGAGAGCAATGAGGTCTCCCTGAGCCTCCTCTTCTCCAGGCTAAACAATCCCAGTTCCAAATCACGAAGGGTCTCTCTTTCCTCATCAGGGAGGTGACATCTGCTTAGGCAACACCTGTCTATGAGATAAGAAGCCTTAAGAAAGACAGCTGTCTTAGCATTAGCAGCAAAATAACTCATCAAAATATTTGTTGACATACAGAGGAATCTGTATTAACCCCAAATAATTAAAGTGGTTGAAGTAAATCTTTCAAAAATAGACTGGGAGAAGAGGCCCTGTAGGATAAGAAGGTAACCATTGCATGAAACAGTCAGGACATTGCTTACAGCTTTTTTTAACTGAACTAAGATACAAAAAGAACTCTTCCTGTTACCCTGATTTTGTCATCATCTTACTTGTAGCACAATGTAAAGAATAACTCAGCAACTTGAATAGCTTGCTCTTGAGTGATAGAGTTTGGTATATAGTGAAATCGAAAAGATAACTTTTCTTCTATTTAAAAATTATTATGTGATCAACTGGTAGCCCTCCACCCAACGCCTTTTTGCACATGATAATCAGTAGCTATCATTCTTTACCCCTGTTTTTCCAGTGGCAAAATACTGGGCTGGGAAATCACTACCAATGTTAAAAAAATACATTGCACTGGGATGCAATCTGAGCTCCTCTGAGCAGCAGCAGCAACATCCAAAGGACTTTAAGAAAGGAGGTACAAAATAAAAAGTCTCATCTTGACCACAAATATCATTAAATGGCATTTTGAGCTCAGGGCTTAAGATGAGGAGGGGGTATTCTCTTTGCTGTAAATGTAAGCAGACAGAGTCTGATCTTGCTTCCTCTGAAGTCACAGATTTCATCACATAAAATAGGGAGAGAGAAATTCACTTTGTTTAATGGTTGTCATTTCAGCACTCTAAATTTCTGTTTCAAAACTTGTGTGCTTGTAGCTAGGCATACATTTTCTGATAAGCATTGTACTTTATTTGCTCTTAAAATTTGAGGTTTAAAAAGTGTTCATGCATTCCTTCATCCTGTTTTCTCCTATGTGCTAATAGAGACAGCGGGCTTACTATGATATCATATGCTACATTAAACCAGTACAACTCCAGCTTGGGGTGTGCCTCACTAGCTACCTTGCCTAAATACATCTATTGACTATGATTGTAACAGGTCAAAACAATGATATTGGGAAATAAATGCAAGTGTGTACACTCAACCTTGTATTACTGTACTATGTTGTTTTCCTCCATTTCCCTATACAAGACAATTCATATTCAAAAGACATTGCCAAATAAATATGGTATCTCTACTATTTCTTATGTGCTTTGGTAGGTTGTGTTGAAAACCTGCAAGATTCATCTTTCTAGCATTACATATATTTGAACTTATTATCAGATCATCTCAAAATCTTCAATGAATTTAACCACACAGAACCTCCATGAAATAGGAGACTGTTAGAACTACCACTTTACCTATCTGGGAAGTGAGCATCACAAAGAATAAGACCAAGATTATTAAAGTTATTAAAATGTCCCTGCACTCAGGACTACATAAGATGCCACTGGGTTAGAAGCCTCAGTCTTCCTGAAGTCACAGTCCCCAATAACAACAGCACCTGTCTGACTCAAAGCAGTGACTGGACCACCAGCAAGCACAGAAATGATTCATAGTCACCCAACTATTGAATCTCAGGTCCATCCTTCTGTGTCTGGTTTTGTTGGAAAATATAGTCACAAAGACTCTGTTCACACAGAAATTTTCCAAAGAAGAAAATGTTGCCATCCTTCTGGGAAATGAATCTGATGAGTCTGTTTCTTTTTTTGTTGTTGGAACTAGTTTTGCCTAATAATTATTCCCAATGAGCTATTAGTCTACCTCATTCAAGCTACATTACTGCAGGATAGTAGCAATTGGCACCTGCTCAGAGAGTCAAATTGTTCTGAAACAGATCTTTCTTTAGGTCTTTATCTTAATAATAAACCTCAGAAGATCACATTTTGAAAGTTCACTTTGACGTCCTGTTTACATTCAGTAGCAACCTCATACTAAAGTGATTGTTTAGAAAAGGGTGCAGAATAAGAAAATAAATCAGCATTGGTGTCACTTTGGTTTATTTCAATAATGGTCACCATGGAAACAAAGTCACTGACCTATTTCTTTTCATACATATAAGTAAACACCAGGGTTTCCAATTTTCATACATACCAGTTTTTGTACCAACAATTTACCTTACAGAATGTCTGCAAAGTACCATCTTATTGGAACTCACATTTTTTCCTCCCTAAAAGGATATTCTTATTCAATTTTTTCCTGATTTCCTTCACCAGGGAGACAATGAAAATCCATTACTATCATTGTAATACCAGACCACTTCTATTTTCACCACACCTACCCTTGAATGTAGGTGCAGTGACTGTAAAGCAATAGTCTAATAGCAGTATGATTAGATGGGCTCCAACAGCCACTTCTGACTCAGCAGAGTAGTTTCAGATTCCTTCATTCTGCATCTTTTAAAAGTATTGGTCAGTGCTACAGCACAAGAAAAACATCTTTCTAGTAACAAGCTAGCTGCCATTGAGTGGAGATCTTCTGCTTCCAGAAGAGGACTTTTCTCTTACCTCCACAGCATGGCACTCTTTATATAATGTATTACCCCCAACCTGGCTTGTGTTATACTGTTCAGAACCTATGGGTACATTCTTTGCTTGTTGTATTTGCATTATTCTCATTGATTCAAATGCATTTAGATAAACTGTAGGTGTCCCGAGCTCACAGTTTTAACCAGCTGACACCCAAAGTGAGTGCGAGCATAGAAGCACAACATATGCATACACACACAAAGAGGAGGATGATGGAGTTTGGAAGGAATGCTGGAAAAAACATCAGTTTGGAATGCCTTTTTGCCTTTTGATACTGAGTGCACAATAACACCCCCTCCCGAGCCCTCTTAAGCATTGACTGTGTATGTTGGGTTCATGCAATGTCCTGTGGCTTCAAGGATAACCACCCACATGTGTGGGAAGAGAGACATCACACATGGAAACATTGAAAAGTCAGATATTCTGTTATTTGCTATATTATGGCCTCTGAGACTATGTATGGTGCTTGTCTCATCTTGGTAACAGTTAAGCAATCTAGCACATTAGCTGCACATTTTAGGCCAAATGCACTGCTGGAATAACTCTAGTGATGTAATACACAGCAATGTAAATCCATATAATACCATTGAATTTCATGGAAATGCTCCAAGATTAAATAGATATAGCTATGAACAGAATTATCTGACTGAAGCAAGCTGTTCAGGAAGAAATCAAAGACGTGCCAGAGAGAAAGTGCCTTTTATTTTATTGCTCTGTGACAAGCCTGACTGCTCTGTCTTTCAAAGGCATTTTGGGTTTAAGCTAAAGGCATATGAAAATTGTTGGTTTAAGTCAAGTTTATCACTTCATAGCAGTCAATATGTGCATTTTAACTGACCTGAGAACTGAGCTTTGTCTAGATCACTTCATAGAGAGATTTGTTGGGATTATGCCTGAACTTTGGCTGCTGTTATTTCTGCAATCCACTAGACAAATGTGGTTGTAATTTCCTAACTTCCATTGCCCAAATTTTCTTGCACTGCTTCATAAACAGAATTTAAACATGCTTTAGCTAGTGCTTGTGATAGATTAAACTTTTCCTCTAATACACTTCCAAAACCTCTGTTCCAGCTGAGGGCACTGACCTTGCAAATAAATAAAACATGTTTTGTTTCCTTGCTCGGTATCTATCTCAATTGCCAGCAATCATTCAAGCTTTCCTTCCTCCTCCTTTTCTTGAGTTCTGCTGCTGTTTCCCACTGATGATAGCAATACACAAGCTTCCTTATTGGGTAACACTGGGCAAATTTGACCGCTGCTGTCCATTGAAGGAAGATCTCTGTAACGATGTCCACCAGTTTTTCTACCACCAGCCTGGGAAGCCTGCGCTCAGCAGTTGAGAGCTTGTGGGATTAAACAGGAAGAGAAAAAATAATATGAAAAACAATACCACAAACTGTTTCAGTCTTAACACAGTCTGATGATTTTATTTATTTTGAATCACTAGGATATGAAGCTGGAGGGCTTTCTTCTCAGTTTCTACCTTTTAATATTTTAATGTTCTGTCCAGAGCTGCTGTTGCTGTGACTTTGTTTTTCGGCTTTAAAACATTTTGGAAAGTTATTTGATATTTGTAACTTTCAGTTGGTCAGGAATACAGTATGGGAAAACTGATGCAGGGGTGTAAATGATAGTGACTTTTCAGTGCCCAGGAAAGGTCACCTGTAGAACGTTGGCTGCTTTGTGTGTCCCTGCACAGAGTTAAAATCCATTGAGAATACAGGCTGTAAAAGCAGCACCTTGTTACTTCATTGGTTCTTAATGCATTTAGGGCTATTTTTATTTATTTTAAAGACAAAACTTAATCTGCATTACATTAAGATTTCATAGGCTACTGACAGTCCCAGAATGATGGGACTACTGGTGGCATTTATGCAATATGTTATCTAAAGTAAAACCATTTTAAAATGTGTAATGTGTTCCAGGTAATTTCATGAGGAACCAGAAGTATCCTATATCCTGCTTTAAAGCACAGAGATTAGCCAAATTTTAACTGTGGGAGTAAGTTATCTTCAGAAAGATATTTTATTTCTTTGTCAAGTAGAGTTTGTAAACAGAAAAATAAAGTAAATTAAACTAGGATATAAGAAAATAGGTTTTCTTTAATCACTATGCTAAATTTGATACATCAACCATCCATATAAACACAGAATATTAATCTTAAAGATTTTGCATTCTAAATATAGACATTGTTGAGAAAAGCAATTTCAGGCACAGTAAAAGAAAAGTTCAGGTTAGAGATGCTTATGTGTAGCAATAATATCTCTTTAGAAATATACCCTCCCCCTGCTTATGGCCACCCTCCAAGATCCTACTTCAGAGACGTCTCAAACAATCTAGATGCTATAATGAGAACTCATGGAACAGTGTCCTTCATCATGCTGATGGTTTATAGCGAGTGGTTTGTCTCAGCTAACTGTTCCATGTGTATAAAATTAATGGTCTCAAAAGACACGTAAATGCTTGCTGCACATAGCAAACATTGCAGAAATCCACTTAGATGGTACTAACTTTCCACAAATTTTTTCTGCACGTTGCCAGGATAAGCAAGCAGTCAACAGGGTGCTTCTGTGCATAAGCCCAGGCCTTGAAGTTGTTGATTCCTCCAGGCAGATTTCTCACAGCAAACTTTAAGTGCTTAAATGAAAATTATCAGATTTTCACAACTGTGAGAAACCCACAGTTGTCATAGGCATCAAGGAAATCTGCAGCTTCTAGGCAAGCCAGGCACCTCCTCTCGTGGTGTAGCTCTGGCTGCTCAAACTTAAAAACGTTGATGTAAGTCTGGATCTGCAAGATTTTGTAGTGCTTAAATGTTTTTCACTCAGTTAATGATTTTTCTATTAAAATGATGCTACATTCCCCAATGTAGGGTTTCTTGTTCATGCAAAGACTTCTTACTCTCTTGCTCACTGAAAATTTAAGCCATGCTGATATGAGTAATTTGTACTTTCATACCTGCAACTGTGTCAAAGGGATTTCACTCAGCCAGGGGGTATGTGATAGAAGCTTTTGTGGAGATTGAGGGGTGGCACAGGGGGCTGAGCAGACCCAGCTCAGCTGCAAGAGATGCAGGTCACTGTCACTAGATGGTGATCTGGTGAAGTTCTGCCTCCATTTTTCCCAAAGGCTGCAAAATAAATATATTTTATTTGTGGTTTAGAATTTATTTTATTAATCAATCAGCTGGATGTAAATTATAGAGCATGGTCTATTAAAACCTCTGTTTACATGGGTGGAGATCAACCCCAAGGAAAAGTCTGCTTTCTTCTAGCAAGAGCTCTCCAGCACTCTGCCCATGATGAACCTCATCCCATGTTCTCCCACCCTTCCCCTTGGCCCCTTGTGCAGGTGAGGACAGCCCAAATGGCAGCCAGAGGCACTTGGCAAATCTCAGGAAAAGGGGAAACGAAGACAAACTATAAAGAGAAATTCCTATGAAGCTGTGAATTTGGTGGTGAGGACTTCAGTATCCTGACGACCTCAGGGAGTTAAGAGATGACTTCTGCTGAAGCTCAGCCACCAGTCAGTGTGGATGTCTGACATGGGCATCTCTTATTCCTGAGTCATTGCTAGTTTCTCTTTTCTAATCTTCAAAATTCAAAATGAAGACGATGTTTCATAAGCATTGTGTGACCTCTCTCATATCAGGAATTTACACTTGAGTTTTGCCAAACCAAATCTCTCAGTGAAACTAGGTGTCTCTCAGAAAGCTGCTAGGATGTACAATGGCTTTAGGTTATAAATTACATAATGCTAAATTTTGCTCAAAGACTGTTTACTTACTTTTAAAATGCCATTGTATAAAGTGGCTAGTGTTTTCAGATGACACTTTTTGCAAAAGCAAAGGTCCCATTCCAGTTCTCTTCTAAAGTTCCTGAGGTCTCTGCAAGAAATAGTGATTAAAAAAAAAAAAAAAATAAATCAGGTTATTAAGTGACAACAAAATAATAGGAGGTTCTAATGATTAAGTCTAGTGTTTACCAGATAAAAGCAAATGGAATGTGCATAGAATGTATCACCTCCAATTATTTTAAAATAGATATTGTTCTGCATTTATGAAACCAAAGTTATTTTTATGATTTTTGCAGGTCAATTTAACAGACATAGCCCAGAAAAACATTTGATGTGTGAAGCCATGCCTACCTACAAGGATTTCAAGGACCTCTCCAGATGAAATAAGTAGCTTGTTTTAAGGGTCAGTTCAAGGACAAAGCATTGATCCACCTATACATCTACCAATTCGAAATGCAAAATTAGTGCAAAATTAGATTTATCCCTGTATCCAATCATTATATTTCCAGTAGTGCATTCTAAACAGGGGAAAGCTTAATGCTATGCTAGTAGCCAATAAAAAGCCTAAGGGTGATGAGGAGATGAGTCTAGGTTTTGGTACATGAAAGCTACAGTTTAGAGGTTAAGACAAACATTTTCTCTTGTGTGCTAAAGAATCAGGTGGTATTTTGTGAAGGAAATCTCTGATGTCTTTCTTCTGCCTCTTGCATCTGTCCTATAGAGCAAAGTAGACACATCAGAAAATGCCTTGGGCTGCATTTCAGCACTTTCACCTTTGCATTAAAACACTGCATCAGTCTATGCTAAGTTCTGCCACTACCTTGTAACTGACTAATATCACATATTGACAAATGTTACTGTGTCATACCATTTGATATATGTTCAAATCTTCTGTTATACAAAGTAAATGATGACATTTTTAAATGAACTTTGCTCATGTATATTTCAGACAGTTCAACAAATTTAGAAGTGTAGGGTAGCCTAGCTGAGCAGACCTTATTCTGGTGGTCGTATAACGCCCTTAAAGATGAGGCAGATGCAGTTTACAGGGGCTTACATCCAAGGGGCTTGCAGTTTCTACTGTTCCCAGGAGATGGCACACATCTTTTGGAAAAAAATGCCTGCTCACTTCCTAAAGGAGCCTTCTTGCAGACAGCAGGCTGAAAGAAGAAGAAGAGAGAGAGAGAGAGAGATTAGAGAGAGAGAGAGAGAGAGAGAGAGAGAGAGAGAGAGAGAGAGAGAGAGAGAGAGAGAGAGAGAGAGAGAGAGAGAGAGAGAGAGATCAGAGAAGAGAGAGAGAAGAAGAGAAGAGAGAGAGATGAAGAGAGAGAAGAGAGAGAGAGAGAGAGAAGAGAGAGAGAGAGAGAGAAGTTAGGTAATGAGTTCAAAGTTCTCGGATGAACTCTAATGTGGAAGCTTATATTTACGGACTTTTCTCAACGCCAGCGTAAACTTTGGGTGCCATCATGAGTTGTCTGTCGCCATGATCATTCAGTGTTGTAGCGATATCTTAAATTCTAAATAAACTCTTGCAGCAAATGGTGGTGTTCAAGATTCACAATATATAATGAAAGAATATTCATTCTGTGAAGAAAGCGACGAAAGTTTAGAAAATATTCCAGAGTGATCAGAAACAAAAAAAAACTGTTTTTACAAATTAAAGAAAAATAATTGGAAAACCTTGCTGAAGCAAAGTGATCATCAGCAATGGCTGCAAGAACCAAAGTCTAATCCATCAGCAGTCATTTCTCTGCTGACAGCCAAGACTGAGGTAGCTGCAGTGAAGAAAGCAGTGCATTGTGTCAGTTAGTGAAGGAAGCTGCAGACAGAAGGAAACAGCAAATGGCATCTTCACTACACATCACAGCAGAGGGATTAGCTTGACTGCAAGTGGGGTCAGGTCTAAATTTCATCACAGGTGATGTGTGAAGTTCCACACCTGCGTGTTTCAGAGCAGCATGCTGGGCACGGGACTCCTGATCATCAGGTCCAGACACTGCAGGCAACCTAGACACTGATTTGTGGAAGTAGAGTGAAGGGACTGGCAAGTTAAAGAGGGCTATAACCCTCAGCATTTGCTGCCAGGGATTGCATGTGCTGTGCAATACGGTTGCACCTCCCCATTCCTCCCATGACCACCAGAGCTGGGGCCATTCCCAGGGCCATTCCCAGAGCCACTATATAAAAGTCCCTAAAGAGGATGCTTAGCTCCAGACCTCTGGACCCTGAATTGAAATGCAAGTGCATTTAAATTAAAAAAAGTCTGCAACAGGCAACCCATCTTAATTCCCTGAGGTAGCAAGTTCCATAACTGTAGCCCTCAGTGCCTGTGACAGTGTGCTGTTGGGACATCCATTTTGTACACCTAACTTGCCTGGAAAATGGTCCTTAACATACATTGTTGGACTTGATGATCTCAAAGGTCTTTTCCAACCTGGTTAATTCTATTCTATTCTATTCCATTCCATTCCATTCCATTCTATTCTATTCTATTCTATTCTATTCTATTCTATTCTATTCTATTCTATTCTATGGTCTCTCACTCTGATAGTTGTTGGTATGGTCTGGTACCTGGCCACCAGTTTTTAGAGATAATGTAGCCTCTTAATGAAGTCTTAAAGCAATTTGACAGCAGAATCCTCTCAGCATGCATTTTTTTCACTGTGCTAACCACACACACTGGTGGAGCTACTTTCAGACTTTGGGGGTCAGAGAGGATTGAGATGAACCTATGCCAGTTCCACTAAAACAAAAGTAAGAGAACAGCTGGTAGCAGGTAAGTGGTGCATTTTTGAAGTTCCTGGGGGATGTTTGAAATGCACTTATCTTGATGCTAGTGGATAGCTTTAAAAGAGCTCCCTGGATTTGCTGTAGTCAGCTGTTTGCTTATTCTACCAAATAAGACCATGTAAGACACCGCTCTTCAAGAAATGAGAGGTTAAATTTGGATGCCATCCACAGGAAATGGGAGCATAAGGGTGAGCATGTGTTTTGAAATACGGATGTTACAATTCCCATTCTAGCTTGCAAAACAAACCCCAAGCCTGTACCGTGTCACTTTAATGATTTATAAGCACATCTTTAAAAAAGAATCACTTACTCAGTTCCCTGCAATGGCTCTCTGGTACACGTGAGGCTCAGCAGCCTTCTCATTTCTCATGCTGCAGAGATTATTGCTTTGACTGAGATGGCCAGACTGTGGCTGCCCGGGAGCAGGTGTGCGACTGAGGGGAGGTGGGAAAGCTCAAATCCTTCCTCTTCTCTAGCAGGTATTCAACAAGCAGCAATCACTGTCTTGCCTGTTGCGGTCACCAGTTCAAAAAGCGCAGGTGAGAGATATCACTAGTTGTATTTTCATGGTTACATGGACTAAATGCATTTCCATCTGATGCTGCCTGCTGAGCTGTTTTGGAGATGTTTGTGCTGCACGGGTTGCAGATGGGTTAGTGAGCTGCTTCAAGCACTGTGGTAGTGTTAAGCAAAGAAAACCAAATGGCTCCTTCGACTTTTATGACTCTTTCTATTCACAGGAAGAGAAATCCTACATTTCTGTTAATCTGAAAGGGCTGAGTCTTTCAAGAACATTGGTATGGTCTGCCACATTGTTGAGGCTCCTTGACACCTGGAGCTTGATTTCAAGCTTTATTTCTGTCTGGGCTGGGCACCCAGGACTGCACAGAGGCTGCTCAGAAAATCAGAGAAATGCAGCTATAGGAATTTTGCCATCTAGTTAGGGACAATGAGAGCAAATTTAAATATAGACACATGCATGCAGAAACATGAGTAGAAAGAAAACTGAAAATGAGATTGAGAACATACAGACATGAAATTATTAAAACATTGATTCATCATTTAGAAATTTTTCTGAACCATACATAAATTGAACAAACTCAGGGGAGGTGTTTCTCAGTTTTGTTTGACTAATTCAAAATCTAAACCATACTTAATATATTATCAGGTTTCAAAAATAAACTTATCTGACAGCACGCTGTCTATATTTTTCTGTAAGATTTACTGCTCTTCAGAGCTGAGATATGCAAAGGGGGACCTTTAGGTGGTAATGATAAATGGCTTATCTCCATGGACTTCACTGAAGCTATGTTATATATTGGTCTGGGGTTTTTTTAATGTTTGACCTAAAGGGCTAGAAAACCTTTGAGGAGACTGGCACTAAAATCTCTAAATGCAGGTACTGCAATAGTTTTTCTAAGGACTACGAAATACTCAAGGCTGTAAGTATGGAGCTTGCGAGATGAGGAGGACATTTCCAAAGATAATAACCATCATTTTAATTTTTTTTAATCCTCAGACTAAATATCTTCTTATTGAAATACATGTGTATTTTTAATTACTTATCCCAATTCCTATTTTAAAAGAGAAGTTGCTCAATTTAGATGATAGGTGCTGATCTTTCCCTTTAATATTCTGTGCAGAATCATGTTACAGAGAATAAGAAACTTCAAGCATCTTTGGAAAGGGCCTCAGCCTTCTCAGGATTGAATTGACAATGATTAACTTCATCATTTCAATGGGTGCCATTTTACCCATCACACAGATACCCTAAAGCTTTTCTTCCATCATGTAACCACAGCTGAACACTAAAAATGCTTTCCACTGTAGGAACAGCTATCTGAAGATCATTTTCATTTCTCCTTTTCACATGCAACTGTTTGCTCCATTCTCAGATGAGTGCTAAAACAAAATGGTGGTAAAAGCAGAAATGAAAGCAGTTGAAACAAAAAAAAAAATTCAATTTGGCTAAAATCAAGACTTTTAGGTTTAACTCTGGCTGTAGAAAGCAGCAACAGCCAGTCTCAGGAGCAGAAGAGTGATCAGGAAGATGTTCTGCACTTCCCACCAGGAGAGTTACTGGCTTCTACTCAGAGGGAACATCCGTCAAAGCTTGAACTGATCAGGGTAGAGTTAGCCTGATATAAAAACAATTCTATTCATCAATTGTTAAGAACCAGGCAGGGAAAAGTTACAGTTTGATCTCAGTCACTGCACCATAAAACTTCCTTGAGAATTGTTTTGTATTTCTTTCACAGTCGAAATGTTTTGATTACCAAGGCAGTGTTTTCCCATGAGGCGTATCTTAAAGAGTTGTGGTGCCAGGACCAAGTGGGATGAGATTATAAAATATAAGAAGCTGGAACATGAGAAGTTTGAAACTCAGCTGTGAAAATGTTTGTTGGATAAATGTTGACTTTGCTGCATGTTCATATTTATTTTTCTTTCAAACCTTTGAGTCTCCTTACTGCTTCACTGAGACAATTAATTCTCTTTGGAAAACATGACATGGTTAATTAAACAGGTGAGAGAAACTAGTTTCTCAACTGTCTGGAGATTCAAAGATCCAATTGCAATTTACAAAGAATATATTACAGCTGTCAACATCATGTGAATCCTGGATAGTCTGAGAGTGATAAATGCATGAATGCTGTAGAAAATACCCTTCAGAAACCTGAGCTCTTACTCATCAAGGCCAGTCTTCTGTTCCAGGTGGTCACAGCACACTGTGCTTTTTGTAAATAGACTGTGCTTTGTCTTATAAATACCTAAGGATTTCCTCCCTTTTTCCTTTCTAAAGGCTGGCTGCTCCACTGATGGTTGAGAAACAGACCTAGATCCCCTGGCTATTATGTAGCCATTTCTTCTTGTGCAAAAATTGTTCTTAGTTTTAGTAGGCTTTGTGCCTGTTATTAGTCTTTGTGATATATTTATGAAGAGATATTTATGTCCTCTTAAGTCTTTGCTGGCCTGAGTAATGCAAACTTGTGGGAAGCGCATCTTTGTGTGTGGAGGGTTACATGGTGGGTTTGCTCATGTGAGCCAGCCCAGCTTGGCCCATGTAGCATGGACACTGCATCTTCTCTCTGGCCCCACTCAATTCACACTTCCTACCCACCAAGTCCCAAAAGGAGGTTGAAGGTTGCTGAGGAAGACAACAGAACCCAAATGCTCATAAAAATAATTTGCAGAAATGAAGTTCAGTCTGCATAGTATAGGAGATAAATATAGAAAATGGTACAGAAATTACTTCATGGGACCAATAACTGTGTCTAAACTCTTTAAGGTGGAGACTGTGTATTCCCTTGTTTTTGCATGAAACCTAGGATGATGCGCCCTTGATCAGCAGCCTCTCAGTGCTACTAAAATCTGATCATTAAGTATCAATAGCTTCAAACAGCAGGGAGTTTTTAACCACTGTCTATTACCTGTTGGCCTGAGTAAGACCTGTGCAGTGAGAGTTATTTACATCAGGAGGGAGAAAAGGACCAAAAAAAATAATGCACTGATCAGGATGGGGAATGAGATGAGGATTCTCTGGTGGTGAACTTTCTATACTACAACAAGCTGTAAGATGTGCTCCTCTTTCCCTCTCATTAGTGTCTGCAGACTTTCTGTCATAGTTTTCCACACAGAGAGATCAGACAACTATGTGTTAATTCTTTACATTCGACTACTGTTTAATGCATGTTTATTTTACTGGTTTTAATGTATTATCTGTAAACAAGCACTACTGTTTGGCCAACTGTTATGTTTTGTTTAAAGTGACTTAAGTCTCAGTTATTTGTGGAATGCACCTGTATTCTTTTGGGCAGCCAGTGTATAACTCACAATTATCTATTTATTTATTTATTTATTTATTGTGGAGGGGAAAAAAATCTCAGATCACTTTTATGCATCTCTTACATAGCTGTTAAATATTATCAGACATACATATTCACTTCAACCCCACCACATCTGCAGTTGCACATCTGAAAGAGGTTCTCTCTATAGCAACCAGAGCATGTTCAGTGTTTTTTGTTTTAAAATACCAAGAGCCAGATTTTCTTCTCAGATCTTTAGTAGTTTTGTTTTATCTGATTTTTTTTTTTTCCTTGAGAGTGAATAAAGTCCTAATATTTTTCCACTGCATATGCCTCAAGATAAGATTTATTTTGGCAACTTTCTGAACAAATGGTTTGCTGATTTTCCTTTCAATCCAAAAAGTATTAATGCATGTTCAGAAAGGGCTATGCTTCAAATGGATCTGGACAGAATTAGTGACGATGAAATGTTTACTGCAATAGATTCTTTCTGAGAAGCCTTTAGAACTAATTCCAAATGCATGCACAACTGCAGGCTCTTAATTGGATAATTCTTGCCTGTTGACTTTCTTCCAACTTTATCCTGTAAGGCAATGTGTGTCAAGTTTTCAGTCACTTGCATATCTCTCTATCCCTATTTTTCATCCCTATGTGTAAACAACTATTTGCCCATGCAAAATGAGTCCTTAGATGTGCAAATACTTGATATTCTTGCATATTTTTTTTTGCAAGCAGATCTGTTTACAAGAATGACTACACAAAATACAGAAATGTTTGAAATGAAATGAAATACAATTAAAGACAGATCTGTTTACGTGAATGACTACATACACCAAAAAAAAAAGGGGGGGCCTTTAACTGAGATTGGAGACTTCTGTCTTGTATCACCTCTCATCTTTATTGTATTTCTTTGTCTGTGAAACTGCCTTGCTAATAAAGTAGTTTTAGCAGTGGACCTAGCAGATACCCCAGCACCTAAGAACATGCTTAACCTTTGTGGAACTTAAGACCCAAGCAAGTCCAGTGCTTTTCTGGATTTGGCCCACTTTTAGATCCAGTGCTCTACTTTTTTTCCCACGCTTCCCAATATACTACACTGCAGGAGAACCAAATTTCAATGGAAAGAGTTTATAGGGGATGCAGATTTAGGTGTTGTCAGATACATTTTATACCTCCATTCCTTTTGTAGTCAGAGCTGATCTCGGTAAGGGCTAAGAAATTAAAACGCATGCTGTGCACTGTATCTAGTATTTCATTGCTGTTAAGGAAATAGTGATCCTATTGATCCGCACGTTACCTTGCTGTTCCACAAAAACAAAGTCTGTGACATTTACTTCTCCATAAAAATTTATGCATCAGCCTTTGAATGCTATTTGACAGCACAAATATTTATGCTTAACTGACCAACCTATTAAGTGGGAATCATATTACTCACGAATAATCAATGTTCAGCTGGTGGTGCAAGGTGCTGAGAGCTATTTCTGAAGAACATTACATTTGTCCTCATTTCAAACTGGGATGTATAGCTATTGCAGAGCAATACCACAGATGATCAGCTATGCAGTGAGGTTTCGTTAAAGGCCTAGCCCTGAGCAGGGAGCTACAAGAAGCAGCGTTTCCCTGGGTTTGACATGTCAGAAAGGATCTTGTGCTCCTTGACAAATGGTCTTTTCCATAGGTTATTAGTGCACAAGACAATTGCGTTTTTCCAGAAGTCTTTTGGGAACTAGAGAATGCCTTCAGTACCAGGGTGGGAGAGTCCCTGAGTCTCTGTGACTGCTTTCAGGTATAGTATACATGTCTTCTGTCATCCTCACTTTGGCTTTCTACCAAGTTTTTTGATGCTATGTCTATGCTTCTCATTTCCTGCTCTCTCTCATATTATCATTACAAGATGAATGTGGAAATAGAAGACCTTGGCCCTGGGACCTGGAATTTGTTGGCTTTACTGTACCAGACAAGGTTGCAAATATTTCATAACCTTAGAGGGAACCAAGAACACCTGATCAGCTTTATATTTTATGATTAATTTAATGGCACCTAAAAATAAAAGTCAAGTCTCATAACAGTGTTCTATAAACAAGCAAAACACTTCTTGTTAGAAACATTTTCATTTTTCAAATTATTTCCAATAGTTTGTAGTTGGTTTTATACCAAATTGCTCTCCACCTTCCCCCCATCTTTTTGCTGATTCATATGTGATTGCTACTAATTTAGTACTAGAAAGATTACTTTACTTGTACTGCAGATATAGTTTTCATCTAGATATTATCAATAGATACAGTAGGCTCAGCTGTTAAAGTATAACCTTTTGTGACACTTCAGTTAGATTTGGTCTCTTTTGAAAATATTTAATTTCTATTTGTCCAAGTTCAGTTATGACTTGACAAAACATTTGTGTGTTTGACCCACTCTTTATAAAATTGTGCAAAATTTTTCTATGCTAAATGGTCTAATTCCTTGTATGCTTGCAAAACGCCCCCTAGTGAAAATCCACCACAAAACCAAACCCTGCTGTTGAATAGTTGCATTTAGGATACCAAAGATCAGCTTCCATGTGAACAGGGCCTTTGGATAAAACAGGAGGAACGGCCTAGGAGACTGCATGACTGCGAACAGATGAAATCATGTGATGAGCTTTATTGCTGGTGAAATCTGTTTCCACTTGCTGCCACCCACTAATTTGACAATAGATTGCATCATGTGGTTGCAGCAACTGAGATGACTAGCAACCATTTTGAACTCCTTTCCTTAAAGGGGAAAACACCCTGTAAAAGCAGTGAAAGAGAGAGACAGTGTTGTGAACATATTTCAATTTTTAGGTAAACACAGTGCAGTATATTAAATATAACATAATCTAAGTATTTGTCAAGGAGGGAAGTATTAACCTGTTTATTGAGAGATCGCTCTTAGTGGACAAAGACAGCTGGGAGGTTTGTTAAGAGTAATTTAGCTCGTACTAGAATTGCAATTACCACCTAAGTGCTGTATGGGAAACACACAACATCTTTCAAAGGAGAAAAATAAATAATAATGAACCCTTAGCTTAAAAATGCAATTCTCCCCGTGTTCTTTTCTTGTAAAGAAAAAATCTACATTTCAAAGGAATATTTTCTTACATATGGAAATGCTTATTTTCTAGCTACTGAAGATCTGCCAGGAAATATTAGAGAATATCATGTTCAGAGTTTTAGAAGGCAAATTGCTTCTGCATACGCTGTATCTAGCAGACAGCTTTATGGTGCTCTTTACCTGTCTGTCATAACATCATCAGTTTTTCCAAAGTACCTGAAGCCTTTGAAAGTTAAGAACTGTAGCAGTATAACTTCTCATGACACATGCATTTAGCAATGCTAAGCTGATTAGCAAGTAAATATAAACAAAAGATTTATGTGCTTTAAACCCAATTATTAAATGTTCCTTGATGGAGGGAAGAAAAAAAACAACCAACAACTTTGGAATTAAATACTTGTGTTGGCATAAGAAAATGTATTTAAAATAGTAGTTGTCAAAGTACATGTAACATAGCTGTCCACCTTTTAAAATGAGTTTCAGATGGACTTTATTGTCTTAATTTATAACCTAGGGAAGCAGGGATGGCTACCTTAGCTGTGGAAGATTTGGCCTTTCAGATATAAACACTGACTTTGAAACATCTCAGCAGCATTTTCAGATTGTCACAGTGAGCAGAAACATCCATGTTGTTAGCCAGATGGGAAATTTCATATGCGTTTCTGAAACGGGTTAATTTTCTTCTTCAGTGCAGAGAAGCCAAGAGCTAATGCCGAGGTCCGGGACATGCTTTCAAATGCTTTTTATGTCAAATGCCATGCACCCAGAAAGTCTTCCTCTGTTATTTATTTGGTTGGTTTTATTTTAGAGGGGGAAAAAAGTGCATTTCTGGCAGTTTATTCTTAATCTGTCTTAAACCCTTCTGATACTCTGACAGAAAAACAATTTTCTTTGAAGCTGCCAGAATCATGTGGTAAACTGTTTCAGAAATAAAGCCTGAGCTTTCCTTAGATTTTGTATTGAGACAAATTCTAACTGATTGAGTAAGAGTTGTAGAAATGCTTCATGGTTATACCTTTGAGGAAGTTTTCTTCACCTCCCCATTTATCACTTATTTGGTTTCCCCTTTGTGTTAACAAATCACAAAAGGAAAAGAACTCTCATACCTCTATCTGTTTGATGGTTGGTTTCTTTCATTCCCAGGACATTTTTCTACTTGCTTTTGATTGACTCCAAATTACAGAGTAAAGATCAGTTTTATTTATTGGGTCAGCATACCATAAACACATTGCTGCTATTGCTTACTGCCTAATGCCTGCAAAGGAGCAAGCACAGCCCCCAGCCCCAGGTCAGCACTGCATCTGCCAACTAGTGAGGGGTGTGCTGAGTTGCACCCATTCTGCAGAGAGCTCCTGAAGGCAGGGATAGCCCAAGGCTGCTTTTCAGAGGAAGAAAATTAATGCAAACCCAAAGCTTTTTAGGAGACAGTCTTTTTCAGGCAGACAGACTAGGGTGAGGAGTCAGGGAGCACCAAGCAGGATGTGAAAATGAAGCACATTAAAAATGCTTTCCTTGGGAGAGTAACCATTATAATGCATTTGGTGCTCATGCTTGAATTTTAAAAACAGCTTTAAGCAAAGTTCAGAACACCAAAATTACCTGATACCCAATGAATGTGAAAGCATAATTTGGGAAAATGACAGCTGAAGAAGATTGTTGCTGGTTTGGAAATCAGAATATTGAGAAATCCTTGGAAGTCCCCAGGATTTATTTTTTAATCGATAAAAATGAAATTCTCCCTGGGGAAAGAAACAAACAAACAAACAAACAAACAAACAAAAAAAAAAAAAAACAAAAAACCCCATGTATTATGTAGCTTAGCAGAAAACAAAGAAGCAACCCCCTCCCCACACAAACCCCAATCAAACAAACAAAACCCCCAAACCAACCAATCAACCAAAAAAACCAGCAAAAAACCCCAAAACACAAAAAGCCCTCCTATCCCATCTGCTTTTTTGACATGATCTCATGAGGAGGTTTCGAGCAGGTGAAGTGCAACTGGAACAGAACAGAAACCCCAGGATTTTCTACTCCACATGGAATTACTCGTGTTCGCAAGGAGAAATTGTGGCCCTTTTGCAGAAATGCCACCACATCAAATGCATTTAGGCAACAAAAGACATCTTGGTGACATCCTTACCTACAGTGTACCATTTTATGTGCTTCTGCAATGCTACCAGGTTTGATGGTAATGAGTAGTACACATGTAATTCAATGCAATACCAACATTAACTGTGCTCAGCTTGGCATTCAAACAATGGGGGAAATATTATGCAATTTTCAGTCTGGTAAAAGACTTGTGAAAAACTGCAGAACCAAATGACTCTTTAAGAAATAAAGATTTTGCATATCCTACCATGAGATCACTATGCACCACATTAAATGGCATAGCTGATCAAGAGATGACTATGACCCAGTTTTATTACGAGTAGGCTAACCACAAAAGATTCAGCTGATCCTTTCAGTTCACAGAAGGATAAATTTACCTATATGCTTATACAACCTTTAGTCAAACCTCCTGCAAGCCAAAAGAACTTCTACTCATGCTTATAAAGCTAGCTGTGTGTAGAAGGATTTTTAGGACCAGGACCTAATGTTTGCCCCAGTTCCTAAGATGGAAATAATATGAATGCTATCCCAAGTAACTCCAGGATGTCAATGCTTTGGGGTTAAAAAGAAAGAAACATGAAAGAAAGATAATTATGTCTTCAAATCACTACAAAAACTCTTGTAAGAGAAATTTTGAAGATCCCTTTGAAGCATACAAATGTGTTCCATTTATTCACTGCTACTTGTCTTTCATGGTGAACACAGCCATGTACACCTTATGTCTATTTTTTTGCTTAATTTTTTTTCATCCTTTGCATGCCTTTCTATTTAACAGTCCTGTGAGATTAAGCATTAATTGTACAGTACTTCAAGCATGTGTATTGAACTTGAAAATGTTGGCTTGGAGCTCTGCTGGATCTCTGTTGGACTTTGTGTGTTCTTCCCTCCAAAAGCTGCATGGCCTTTGCTTCAGGTCCTCCAGTTCCTTTTATTTAGATTCCCAATTCAACCAGATCCCAAACTGAACATATGATTAATTATATCATTCCTCAGCAGCTTGAATGGGAAAAGATTGGTGGAATCTCTTAAATTGTGCAGGAAGAGACACAGCTCACCTTGTTTAGGTGACACTGACGCAAAAAAACCCACAACCAAAAACAAAAAACCACACCCAAAAAAGGTAAAACCCGCAGTCAGAAGCTGCTACAGATACCCAGTGACCAGCTGCATGAGAGTGAGTGGCCCTTGGGGACTACTGAAAAGAACCCCAAGCAGTCTGTGGTGCAGGTGTGTAGTCATCACCAGAGTGGGGTGTTGAGCTGTGAAAAGCAACATTCCAAGGGTTCGATGCTGGACCCAGCCTAACCCCCTCACCTAAAGGCATCAGGATGAAACTCAGGTGGCAATGCAGAGGCAGTGGGATGAGGAAAGAAGGAAGGCTGCAACTTCAACCTATTTGGTCTGAGTTAAAACTACAGATAAAGTTGACACTGAGGACATATCCAAGACCTTTAAGAGAGCTTTACTTCAGGGAACTGAAAGCCACTAATTGATTCAGTGAGCAGTCCTGAGGTTAGAATGTAGGAGATCCTTTGATATTTTGTCTGTTTCTTTTTCTTTTCGCCTTCTGAGCACCTACACAAAAACGGCACTGGTGAATCATTGGGGTATTTCTCTTATTAATATGGGAAGCTGAGTGACTTACTGAAAAGCCAAAAAAGGACATTTTATCCTAGTCACTGTATAGAGATGTTTAAATGCTGTTGCAGTGCTAGCTGTGGTTCTTAAAGAGTCAGTCTATGCTTTCACTCCTCTGACTCATAAGGACCTGGACGTTCTGTGCCTGTGGGAGGCAGCAGGAGAAAGTATGCTGAACAGAGGCAAAAAAAAAAAAAAAAAAAAGGTGGAAATTACTAATATTAGGCCACATGTTAGTGAGCTCAAAATCTCAGTCTTACAACTGTTGATTGTTATTCAACAAAATGGTTATGTCTGTTTATAAAGCAGAGAAATTCCATCAGGTGGAAGAAGAAAGGTTTGGGAAATCTAAACACAAAGGCTCTAGCCAAGAACCTTTCCAAATGCTGTGTGGCTAATGGCAATGAGAAGAACTGGAGATCCAGGGCAGATGCTTTCCTAGTGTGCAGTAAATGGCCAATTATTACTTAAAATCTTTTATTAATCCTACTGAGGAGCTACACATTGATGTAACTGCTGTTTATTTGCTTGCTTGTGCTAATTTGATCTCTTGCTTCCGCATCATATCTCAGTTTTAAGGGAAAAAAGTTATCTACATATCAAAATGAGAGTGCATTGTTCAACAAACAAACAAAGTAAAAAAACAAATGGCAAAATCATGGTTGTTTTCATCTACAGCAGAGATCCTTGCAAGTACTCATTATAGTCCTAGTGATTCAGTAGTGATGCACAGAAAGGATAGTTTTACAGTTCATGCCATCGTTTTCAGTAGAAAGTACAAGATGCTGAAATCTGGAAGATACCAGGAATAAAGAATTGTCTACACAGTATAATGGCTGACTGTACCTCATGATTTGCATAGTTTTGTTCACTTTGCAGGAGGTTGCTGTTGGAGGAGCTGGATGACATCTTATTTCACTTACTGATGTTACGGTTTTCTTCATTTGTTTTTCTTCCCTTAATATCTCATTAATTCTCTTGAAAACTCTGAGTACCATGTGGCTTGAAAAGCACGATCAAATACGTTTGTACTGGTAGTTCAGCTGTCTGTTCCTTTTTAACTTAACATGTTTACCCTGACATTTTCCAATGTAATTTTTGAAGGGTCTGGGTATTGATTTGAGTAATTTTTATTTTACTGGTTTAGGCAAATACTGAAGTTCAAGTCACTTTACATGGATGATTACTGTGAATTCACAAAGTTGGAAAAGCATTTCTAAATCACACTGGGGCTTTCAAAGGCCAAACTGATCGTGACTGCAGTCCCAAACCTTCAAGCTGAGAATGACCACTAGAGAAATCCTGCAGAAGTAATAGTGTGATTATGGGATTGCTAATGAAAAACTGCTTGTAGAGAGACAGGTAATGCCTACAAAGGAGTTTCTGCACAAGCGTGATAGCAGCAGACTTGTGCTATGAAGGCCTTGTATTGCTGGAAGAACTGGTCTAACCTGACATACAGAACTTCAGGATTTTACCTGGCTTCAAAATTAAGCGTGGATGCAGGCATGACCTATAAAATTTTGAGTATAAACAAAAACTTTTTTCAATTCTGTGTCTGCTAGATCATGTGTCTGTAAAACAATGATGTTCACCTCTCTGAAAGCTATAGTTTGTTTGGAAAGCACTGTAATGGGGCCAGATAAGTATCTGCCATAAACAGGGACTTACTTTTAAAAACATTTTTCTGCTGAGAAAAAATGGCTGCTCCGTTTAGAGTTTCCAGCAGCTGGCATTGTTTCAGTTAGAGCAAGCAGGACCTTTTTTCTGATGTGAGGCAAAGGAGCCATCATATTGTTCTGTAAAAAAAATATAATGGACAAACCACTATTATTATCATCATCGTTATTGTTGTTGTTGATGTTGTTGTTATTGTTATTAAAAACTGTGAAAAGGGGCGGGCTACAAACCCTGAGATGATACAGATATCACTCTTACCATTAATAAGGGTGCCAGCAAAAAACCTTGCTGAGTGAATTTGGCTTGTAAAAAAGAAGTAAAATCACTGTAAATGTGGTCAGATTTTTGACTCTGTTAATCAAACACTGTATTAGAGCCTCAAAGCTCAGGAAAACCACTAAGTCACTTTCCTATTTGTAGTTCCTGGGCTGCTTTAAATCCATGCATGCCCTGCTTACATGAATTAGAGTTGATAGGAACGACTGACCCAATTTATGAAGGGTATGCAACACATAATATAGAGAATATAGAGTACTGCAACCATTCCTTCTTCTGTCTCAACATGCCTTTATTCCTACCAGTGCTGTGGGCTGTTGAAACAGGAGCCTTTACATCGAGGTGTAAAGCCGACTGAAAATGTTTAAATACTGCTGTGAAAAAGCCATTTCTTCTTTTTCCCCTAAATGGGAGAATTGTCCCAGCTGGGATCTCCCTCTGTGGGCACCTGCTGTACCACATTCAGGCAGCATACAGAAGCCTTGTCTGGTCATATTATTTTACTTATGAAATGGCACACTTAACTATAAATAATGACAATAGCATGTCATTGTAGCTATTGACCTGCCAGGAGCAGAATTTCTTAATGTTATATTAAACCCAAACCCACCACCAGGAATTAAGCTGCAGTTTCATTACACTTACTTGAACTTTCCTTAATGTTCCAACTCAGCAGTGAGCTCTTCTGACAAACAATAAATTAATCAACCTGTTACAAAAATAATACCCTAAGATTCCTGGAGAAGGCAAATAGCTTTCCTTGCAGAATATTTTTCCTCTGACTCATAGTATCTTTTCTTCCCCCAGATAAATACCTGAAACTCAACACCTCTTATTATACACCTGAGCAATGTATAACTCCTAAAGAAGGTTGTCCCATTATTTACAAATTAAATATGTATTAATTGAAAGCAGTGTCGGAGACTAGAAATAACTTATGCAGTGACAATTTACAAAAGGTTATCTCAACACCTATTTTTCTGTTAGTAATAAAAAAGTCCTCTGTTACCATAGAAACTGTCATACATCTACCTACACTTCTCAAAGGAACACACCAATATTCGCATTTGTGTGTGTGTGTCCCACACCCAGTGCCTGAAGGTAATCCTGGAACCTGTTAACAAGCAAGGAAAGAAATAAAGCAGCATTAAACGACAGTTTATTGTCATCAAGCCTGAAAAATTGTAGTCAAACTAATAGGCAAACCTCACCAGACAAAGTTGCTCTGAAGTCCAAAGATCTCTGCCCTGCCAGCTACTTTGTGCTTCTCAAATTCCCCCTGCAGCCATGAAGGTGCTTTAGCTTGGGATCATTTCATGCTTGCAATGAACATTTCAATGAGATAACTTTAAAGAAATTATCCCTTCCCCCCCCCCGAAGTCAGTTTTGGGAGAAATTTATAGTTGCTATTAACAGGTGAGATCAATAATTCACATCACTGCTTTTAGATACTTCGCTCAAATGTCACAGTAGTCAAATTTTCTTTATTTCTTTTCTGATATTGTTTCCACCTTCATTCCAGCAAAGCTTTCCTGTCACAGCCACTCCATGCAGTGGAAGGAAATTATTTTAGTGGACACAAGTGAGACACTTAAATCAAATCCCTGTTATATTTTTATTAATTCTTAAGTTTCTCTTGTCACTTGGATACCATCCTGAAGGAAGGATGAACGCTCAGATCGTTGCTATGTAGAGTATAATGGAAGACATTTACAGCAGAACCATCAAATAAATAGTTCCATCTTTAAACATAAGTCGGGGGAGGGGGAATTTTGGCACTTTTTTGGAAACACATATAATCTCTGTCTTTTCTGGCCATTGATGACCTATTTTTAATGATCCTTGGATTGTGCCCTATGAAGTGCTGGGTTGCTTGAATCAGTGAAAAATTATTTTGAAGTGAGATAAGCTAGGGAATTTTTATTTTGAGGGCTTGCTTCTTCAGGTATTGGATCACTGAGGCACAATTATAGCTAGAGTTTTATTATAGTCTGGACTCAGTAAACTTTAAGGATTCTAGCTATCTCTAACTTTCAAGGCTAGCTGAAAATTGCATCACAGCATGAAAACCACTCAGCAACAAATCTTTCTGGGAATTACAAGTGGATTTTTATTTCTTAATGTACTTAAGCATATGAAATTAATACATTTCTCTTCTACATTATTGTACAAAAGGATTGCTAAGAAATGCAATGTTGACCATATATAAGCTAGACTGCCAGAGGAAGGAAAATTAACATGTTTCTCTTATGAAGTGTTGCAATTGGAGTTTTGAAGAGACTGTTGGGGTGGAGGACCTTTTAATCTTTACTCATAATGACAGAAGGAAAAAGATTGCTCTCAAACCCTGCCTGCATGACCTTGGTCTTGTCTGTACTAAAGGCCTTCAGGGGTATACAAGTAGGTAAATAACATAGAACTTTGCAACTAGGAAAATGGATTTATATGAAGTTACCAAGGAGATTCAGTTGAGTTCTGTAGCCCCAGTATTTTTATTTGTTTTTCTTGCAAAGTCTTGTGCTTCTGAAGTATCACAGGAAGGAGGGAAGGATGTGAAATGTGTGAGAGTACAGCTGCAAGAGACTTACTAGTCTTCAAATGAGGGCTCTGGAAGACTTTTGCTTAGGTAAAGGCAAACTTGAGAGGCAAGGCCCAAACCAACAAAAGGTCTTGGCTGTTAGTACTGTAAGTGTTGCAGCACCTCACAGTGAGTACTTCCTTAGGAAATTCCTAGGGCTCACAGCAGTGCATGAACTCCAGAGAGGAAGTGGAAAGCCTCTGACGTTTTTGATTCCTTTCAGAATGGCTAATTGAATAAAAGTGGTATGAATCTGTAGGCATTTTGATGTTGCAGAATTTGTGGCATTTTTAGAAAAGCATTAATTAGATTTGTGGGTTTCTTGATTTTTTTTGCTGTTCTTGTTGTGGGTTGGTTTTTTTGTTCTTTCTTTTTTTTTTTTTTTTGCCAAACCTTCATGCAAGTATATTCTTCACATCTGAGCAATATGGTTAAATTTTTGGGCTCCAAAACCTTCCTAAACTCAAAGCAACACCCAGTGGAAACACTCAGGTTCCACCTTATTTCATCCTTCAACCATGCAAAACCAATAAGTTTGTTCTTGCATTTCAGCACAAACTCATAAATCACCTTAAGAGTAGTTGAAGGGCTGCAGAATTAGTGACCCTACTCTAAGATTCGAATTCATGGCAAAATGGCAAACCAGCTAACTTTCATCTTAGATATTTTGTGCAGATCTCCTTAGACATTACTTGTGATCTTATACTGTCTCCCTACATCTTCCAACATTTAAGAGGAAAAAAAGGTCACAAATTAAAACTGGGCATGCACTGTATGAAAAGGGCTGTCTGTGATTTATCAGAAGGTGATTAACTTAAAATCACCCTCTCAGGCTTGTGCTATTATTTATGACATCTCAGTATGAGAAATGTTTATTTTTTTTAATGACATTTTCTTTTTCAGAAAGTGCCTTGAATAATTTAATGTAGGAGAAATAGAAAATTTCTGGAAACACCCTGACTTTTCCACCATCAATATCACAGGTCAGTCAGGACAAAGAATAGTTTCACTTTGGAGTTAGCAGAACAAACCCGTAGTCTGTGCACCTGAAGATCTATTTCAGTATATTTGTCTCTGGGGATCGATTGCATTTTTAGTATGTAAAAATACATTACTCAGGGTGCATGTGCAATTCAAATGTGAGTCACACGTGTTTCAACACATATATGCCTCCTTCATGCAATATGACCACCAGCAGACAAGCAAAAGACGGATGTGCTTAAACACTGTGTAGACACCTTCAAAAATGGAGTATAAAAGTCTCCAAAATATTCAGTTCTACCCCACAAGGAACAGGTTAGAGTTGTTAAATGACTGTCTTCACAGCAAAAACACACACTGTAGATGCCCAGCTGTAAAGACAGAAAGCCTGATTTATTCTTCTTAAACAGAGGTATGAAAGAAATCCACGTTGCTGTCCATGTGTGGAGAGCAACTGCTCACATATACAATACAATACAATACAATACAATACAATACAATACACCAGGTTGGAAGAGACCTTCAAGATCATCGCGTCCAACCCATCAAACAATCCAACCCACCCAACAACTAGACCATACAGCCAAGCACCCCATCAAGTCTTCTCCTGAACACCTCCAATGAAGGTGACTCCACCACCTCCACGGGTAGCCGATTCCAATGGCCAATCACTCTCTCCGTGTAGAACTTCTTCCTAACATCCAGCCTAAACCTGCCCTGGCGCAGCCTGAGACTGTGTCCTCTTGTTCTGGTGCTGGCTGCCTGGGAGAAGAGGCCAACCTCTGCCTGGCTACAACCTCCCTTCAGGTAGTTGTAGAGAGCAATAAGGTCACCCCTCAGTCTCCTCTTCTCCAGGCTAAGCAACCCCAGCTCCCTCAGCCTTTCCTCATAGGGCTTGTGTTCCAAACCCTCACCAACTTTGTTGCCCTTCTCTGGACACGTTCCAGCAAGTCAACATCCTTCCTAAACTGAGGGGCCCAGAACTGGACACAATACTCAAGGTATCCTAGCTCTCATACTTTGGCTGATGAGGGATAATACATCTCACGCAGATTGTAACACTAAGTTGGTGCTGTACAGTCAAGCCTCTAAACTTAAATGTGAATTGTCTAAGCTGCAGGCAGCAGACCCTGGTTTTGCAGTGTCTGGTTCAAACCCGGTAGAAAATGATTCTTGCAGTCAAGTAGTATTTGCCTTAACTAGGAAAAATGGTTTGCTTTATTTTTTGGCAATATTTTTTTAACCCAAAGCTAACTGTTGTTAACAGATGCTGGCTGGCTGTGAGATGGCAGTTTGAGAATGCGTTGGTAAATATTCTTGACAACAAACTTTTTAACATAGTGAAGAGAAGTCTTTAGTGCAGCGAAAATATCCGCAGATTCACTCAGTGTGCTCAGATGTTAAGTCATCTTCTGCTTCTTCAAAAACAAAAGAAACCACACAGTAAAAAGCTAAACAAACAAAACTGCAAGAGTCTTTCATAGGGTGCATTTGCCTAGATAATTTACTTTTCTTGATAAAGTTTACAGGCTATGTAAAGTTTACATTGCTATGTATTTCATACATTTTATTTAGTTGTGTAAAATAAAACAAATGTATAAGCAATTCCTGTCAAACTACAGTTAATAAAAATAAACTGGTATACTTAGAGTGATATATGCCTACCTTTTCTGTTCTACTTGTACAACAGTTGCTGATCTGTAGAAATAAATTATTTGCAATCAGCCACATAATAAGACAACCCCATGCAAAGCTACAGGCTGGGGTCGGAGTGGCTGGAGAGCTGCCAAACAGAAAGGGACCTGGGGGTACTGATTGACAGCTGCCTAAACATGAGCCAGCAGTGTGCCCAGGTGGACAAGAAGGCCAATGGCATCCTGGCCTGCATCAAGAATAGTGTGGCCACCAGGAGTAGGGAAGTCGTTGTGCCCCTGTACTCAGCATTGGTTAGGCCACACCTTGAGTACTGTGTCCAGTTCTGGGCCCCTCAGTTTAAGAAGGACATCGAAACACTTGAACATGTCCAGAGAAGGGCAACAAGGCTGGTGAGAGGCCTTGAGCACAAGCCCTATGAGGAGAGGCTGAGGGAGCTGGGGTTGTTTAGCCTGGAGAAGAGGATGCTCAGGGGAGACCTCATTGCTCTCTAAAACTACCTAGAAGGGTGGTTGTAGCCAGGAGGGTGTTGGTCTCTTCTCCCAGGCAACCAGCACCAGACCAAGAGGACACAGTCTCAAGCTTTGCCAGGGGAAGTTTAGGTTTGAGGTGAGGAGAAGGTTCTTCACTGAGAGAGTCGTTTGTCAATGGAATGGGCTGCCCAGGGAGGTGGTGGAGTCATCGTCCCTGGATGTGTTCAAGAGGGGATTGGACGTGGCACTTGGTGCCATGGTCTAGTCATGAGGTCTTGAGTGATAGGTTGGACTTGATGATCTTTGAGGTCTCTTCCAACCTTGGTGATACGGTGATACTGTGATACTGTGATCTGAATCATACTCTCTAGCCAGTATAAGAAACTATGAGCTTGACTTTGGGTCTGCAGATGTGCTTAATCTTGGGAACAGTCCTACAGAAATGGAGGAAAACATGGAAAAAGATAGACAAGTCCATGCAATAACAATGTAAATTAAACCAACTTTTGCAGACTTGCGAGAAACCCTGATTTTCATAGCAATTAACTTCAGCATTATCAACACTGTGTGTATGTGTTTAGATATGCATTTAAAAGACTTTCTGATAGCAGAATATTGCATCTGTGCAATATATGTTCACTGATGTCTTTGCTGGAAATTAAAAAAAATGCCTGCTGGAAACCTGCATTCCTTAATCCTTTCTGGTTTCAGGCTACAGACACCTGAAAATCATCCCTGTGCTTTTTGAATTAAGACAGAATTTCAAGCATCCATCTTACCTACTTGATCCTAAACGTGTGATGTGGAAGGTGCCCGCACCTTTTCCAAATTCAATTGTGTAATCTAAAATTTGCAGTCAAGGGTTTTTTAAAGAGTGTATATTGACAGTGCTTTCAGGACATGAAACCAGTTTGTGTATTACGGTACAGAAGGCTCTCTGATCAGTGGAATGCTGAGGATATGTGCACAAAGCTACTAAATTTCTCAAGAAGCCTATCCACAGTAAAGGGAACAAACAGCGCAGTGTGATGAGTCATTAACAAATGTTTTAGCAGAGGTGAAACTGCATTATGCCAGCACTTTGTTAGCAAGAGTGGTGCATCTTCATTTTGTGCTTATTCTGCAATGTTAGTGGAAAAATATTTCCACTTCAGGGGCAGTGAGCGTATGTAATGCAAACATTTTGACAGTGAATGTAAACAGCTTTCCTGCATTTTAAACCATTAAATCAAGGACACGAATTTCCATGGTTCTGCAGATTGCAGTCTCCGCTGACTATAGAGAAGATGGTGCTGCATCTGTTTTGTGTTTATAATTGCATGCTATGTTGTGCCACTGTGACTGAATTTTGATAAACACGGAGTTTTTTAATTGTCATGGACACGAGGGTCTCACATACAGCTATCGTGCAGAGACTCGATCATACATGCCAGGAAAAAAGGGTTTTAAAATAAATAAACAGCAATTAGGATGACTCAAATACTGCTCTTGCTTGCTCATCTGAGAGGAGGGTACAGCAACCTGCCTCCCATTTCATTTGTGACTTCTTGCATTTCAATTTCAGTCGATTGGCTTATTCTGTGTATTTTTGGCTTGGTTCGTGCACAGGAGCCTCGGGGGAGTCCTCTCTGTCAGGCTGCTCTATCTAGGTGTCTGTTGTTATTTCTGTTGTTGGAGAGCAAGTAGGTTCTGTCCGAGAACAGTTTCCCTGGCTTTCTTCTACATCCCTCCAACCCGTCCCAAAATGTTTCGTCTTGAGCAGGACCAGAAAGCTCATGTCAGGATGGGCCCCATATGCCAGGGGATGGTGCCCCGGGATAAAAAATAGCCACAGACTTGTGGGGCAGATGGCTTTTTGTGGAGGAGGAAAGGCTAGAAAGTGAGTTACCAAAGAAGAGGCAAATGATTTGTGAAAGAGGTAATATGACTCTCTCAGCTTAAAGGAGAAGTTTTCTTTTCTAATAAATTATTTCTCCCCCTGGTTAGTAAATCATTTCCCCTTCCTAATACATTTAATTTGCTATTCCCTTTAATTATTGCTTGTCCAGGTGGATCTTAAAGGCTGCAACTTAAAAGGAATCTAGCTTAAACCTGGCGAAAAGCCACCTCCTGCCACATCATTAAGTGAAAGACAATCATACACTGACTTACCTTATAATAACACAGACAGGGTTCAAAATGCTGCAGTAAGTGTTTTTCTAAAGGCAAGGTCTTGCATTAATAAGAAAAACTATGGTGGGGTTGTATTAGGCCCATCAGACCATTCTTGAATGAAATGATGGTATATTAATATGAGAGTTTGTGTCCCTTGGATAATACAGTTTCACAGAGATGCAGGGGATGATGGTATTTTCTTAGAGAAAAATTGCCTTTGCATTGTCATTACCTGCATATTACTCTAACCTGTTACACAATATAGTAGAGTCTACCCCTCATTTCCCATGGGAAAGAACAAATTTGGAGTGTAGTTTTTATAGACAGAAAGAAGGATTTTTTTATTTTTCATCCTGTACCTAAAAGTGCTGAGCTGTGTTTACCTTACAGCCCTAATTCTATCTCAGTATGTTGCTGGCTGGTTTTGCATTGAGTTTTGTTTCTAAATGTTTCTTATGTTGGAAAAAAATTAGAGAGGCAAAGGCCCAGTTGGAGCTGAGGCTGGCCACCTCAGTGAAGGACAATAAAAAGCACTTTTACAAATATGTTAATGCCAAAAAGAAGGGCAGGAAGAACCTGCACTCCCTATTGGACCTGGAGGGGAACACAGTGACTAAAGACGAGGAAAAGGCTGAGGTCCATAATACCTTCTTTGCCTCAATTTTTAACAGTAAGGCAGGAGGAGTTCAGGACGAGTGGCCTCCTGAGCTGGGTGATGGGGTCAGGGAGCAGTGTAATGCCCTGGATATCCATGAGGAATTAGTTTGGGACCTGCTGAGCCACTTGGACACTCACAAGTCCATGGGGCCGGATGGGATCCATCCTAGGGTGCTGAGAGAGCTGGCAGGTGAGCTGGCCAAGCCGCTCTCCATCATTTTCCTCCAGTCCTGGCTGACCGGTGAGGTCCCAGATGACTGGAAACTGGCCAATGTGGTCCCCATCCACAAGAAGGGACGGATGGAGGAACCCGGAAACTATAAGCCGGTCAGCCTGACCTCAGTGCCAGGGAAAATGATGGAGCAGATTATCCTGGCGGCAATAACTGCGCACCTGCAGGATGGCCAAGGGCTCAGGTCCAGCCAACATGGATTCAGGAAGGGCAGGTCCTGCCTCTCCAACCTGATCTCCTTCTATGATCAGGTGACCCACCTGGTGGATGTGGGGAGGCCTGTGGATGTGGTCTACCTGGACTTCAGCAAGGCCTTTGACACCGTCCCCCACAGCAAACTGCTGGCTAAGCTGTCAGCTCGTGGCTTGGGCAGCAACACTCTGCGCTGGGTTGGGCACTGGCTGGAGGGCCGGGCCCAGAGAGTGGTGGTCAATGGTGCCACCTCCAGCTGGAGGCCAGTCACCAGTGGCGTCCCCCAGGGATCAGTGCTGGGCCCCATCCTCTTCAATGTCTTCATTGACGATCTGGAGGAGGGCATTGAGACAGTCATCAGCAAATTTGCCAATGACACCAAGTTAGGAGCAGATGTTGGTCGGTTAGAGGGCAGAAGGGCTCTGCAGAGGGACCTTGATCGGCTGGACAGATGGGCGGAGTCCAATGGGATGGAATTCAACAAGTCCAAGTGCCACGTGCTGCACTTTGGCCACAACAACCCCATGCAGAGCTACAGGCTGGGGTCGGAGTGGCTGGAGAGCTGCCAAACAGAGAGGGACCTGGGGGTGCTGATCGACAGCTGCCTGAACATGAACCAGCAGTGTGCCCAGGTGGCCAAGAAGGCCAACCGCATCCTGGCCTGCATTAGGAATGGTGTGGCCAGCAGGAGCAGGGAGGTCATTGTGCTCCTGTACTCTGCATTGGTTAGGCCGCACCTTGAGTCCTGTGTCCAGTTCTGGGCCCCTCAGTTTAAGAAGGACGTTGAGACACTTGAACATGTCCAGAGAAGGGCAACAAGGCTGGTGAGAGGCCTTGAGCACAAGCCCTATGAGGAGAGACTGAGGGAGCTGAGATTGTTTAGCCTGGAGAAGAGGAGGCTCAGGGGCGACCTCATTGCTCTCTACAACTACCTGAAGGGTGGTTGTAGCCAGGAAGGGGTTGGCCTCTTCCATCTAGCAACCAGCACCAGAACAAGGGGACACAGTCTCAAGCTGCACCAGGGGAAGTTAGGCTGGAGGTGAGGAGAAAGTTCTTCACCGAGAGAGTGATTCGCCATTGGAATGGGCTGCCCGGGGAGGTGGTTGAGTCACCGTCCCTGGAGGCGTTCAAGAGGGGACTGGATGTGGCACTTGGTGTCATGGTCTAGTCATGAGGTCTGTGGTTACAGGTTGGACTCAATGATCTTCAAGGTCTCTTCCAACCTTAGTCATACTGTGATACTGTGATACTGTAAATCAGCTGTGTAGCACTGTAGCCCACCTACTGAATACACAGCCTCACAGCTGGCTCATCCTGATATTTTAAAGTCATTTCCAGCAGCATATGATGTATTCTTTGGATGTTTGTGTCATGGGGGAAGATAAAAACAACAGCCAGAGGAAGCAACTCTTACCTGTTTTTGAGATGTGGTTTGGAATCTGAGATACCCCAAGATCCCAGGGTTGCCTGATCCTTCTTCACACTAAGCCTCCCACAAAAAACCCAACTGTCATTGCCTGCCACTGAACACCTAATATGTCTATAGCTTTTTATAATGTGCTCCTCCTCAGAGCATTTAATCTTCATGGTAAGACAGCTGCCCTCTTCCCCTTCTGTCCCGAAATGTGTTTGGGAACTCAGATTTGACAGAGCCTGGCATGCTGACTCCGAGAGACATGTAAGGAAGCAGCAGTGGATCAAGAGCAGCTCTGAACTCAGGAGACTGTTCAGTACTCTGGGGCACAGATCATGGGATGATTTTGCATTTTAAAGGGCCAATTTTCAATTGTCAGAAGGGGAACGTGAAGGAAAAGGTGTCTTGCAAGACACAGTCAGAGCCATTCTGCTTAGTCCAGTGCCTTGGCAGCCTGCATTGCAAAACAAAACCTTTTAAAGAGAGAAAGTAGCCAGTCAGTGTTTTGAAACAACATTGATCCATCGATCCACCACTGAACAAAAGCGTGAGCATCCTAGTGGTGGGCTACCTGTGTGCCATGCTGGCCTTGTTTTTGCAGGGTGAGGGTACTACTAGATGACACGGATAAGAAGTCAAATACCTATTTACGTCTAATCAGTCAGGATTAGTCTTTAAAGTGGTGTAAAACTGGTCTGTATGTGCTCTGCTATGTCCAAGGAGTTCTAAATTATTACATTCTTCAAGCAATGGGAGAATATCACTAATAATTGTAAATGCAAAAGAATAGGTGTTTGAGCACATGCTCAAGTTAGATGAAGAACCATGAGAAGTAATTATTTTATTCATGTTTATTAAGATCCTCTACTTTTCCTGCATTCAGGTACACAGTTTTAGAAGACCATCCTTTGGGTCAGTTACTACTTTTTTGAAATAGCCAAGCCAGGCTCATGTAGAATTTTCTTTAGTCACTAGATTTAGCTATATTAATCCCACTTTCTACCCCTTTTCTTTATTCCAGCTTTCAAATTCCTCATGTGAATGAGATTTAAAATTCATTTAGTGAAAAATTTGTCTCTGATGTTAACCAAAGCTGTCTGAAAAATTAATAAGAAGTGCATTTATGCAAAGTTTTCATGCAGAATGGAAGCTAAAATAAATTCCTAAACATGAGTGGGTTCAGTGGCACTGCTGCCACTATAGACACATATATAAAGGTATGCTTATCAATACATCCACTTCATGGCCTAAAGTGAGATTATAAGATTATTTCTAGGTGACCTTCATGTTCCAGCTATTAATAACATCAAAAATTGCTTTGGAGGGACTACTGCAGCCAGTGCAAGCTGCAGGTATTGCCAACCAGCCTGGTGCCACATCAGATAGAGAGTCCATAACAGAAGACAGATGGCAGAGAGCCTACCATCCCTCACAAAAGCACAGAATTTGAGCAAATCATTGCTTTTCTGTAGCTGTACTTCCAGGAAACATGAGGAAAGGAAAAAAAGATAATAGCGATTAATAAATACATAATTTTAAAAATAAAACCTGTCCTCTACAGTTTATTTACATTAGATTTAGCTGACTTGTTGGTGTACAGTTGGATCAGTGCATGCTTTTGCCTGTTACTGTTCATTGACCCCCAAAACAAAATAGAACTACTCTGTGGGACAGTGTTCACTGATCAAGAACTCATTATCAGATTCCATAAGCATGGAAGGATGCTGTCTGTGGAATCTTGTGTGAAATGAAATATTTCATTGTCCTGTGGGAATCTGGTTTTCATGGTAAGGGGTTTTTACCACCTGCGGCTCTTGTGGCAGGAATGTGCAATATTTCACCAGACTACAGCCTCTTGAAGCATCTCTGTAGTGTTCTAGTTGTATCCATCCTCCTTCTTCAGAGATGCCATTAACACCACTGTCTCCTCCTGTCAAAATCCTGTCAGGACCCTTCCAGCATTTGCTTATTGCAGTGCCTCTGTTACACACGCACCCATTCCACTTTCCTCTGTACAGAAATGTTATACCATTATCCGCAAGGCCACAGAGTAAAAGGGGAAAGAGAAAGCAATTACATGGGTCAGGGTTGGGAGTATGGTGCGTTCGCCTTCTCCATTGCTCCCTTGTTGGCTGATTGAACTTCTGTCTGGCAGCATTGATAGAGCAAGACAGAAAGCATCTGGTATTGCAGGCTTGGCTATCTTGTAAGCAGAAACCCTGGAAGCCGCTGTGGCTTCTTTTCATTGCCATGGAAAATTATGTGGAGGCCTGGACACCCTTTGAATCAAACCTACATGACCAGTTTGGCTCACATCATCCAGATAAGGCACTAACTGGCAGGGAGAGTTTTCCACTGGTGCATGACCAGATAGTGGAGGTGCATTGAAGGCAGAGCTTAGAGGACAAGGTCCTGTCCTCAGGGTCAGGCTGAGGAGTGCTCTATCAAATAAATCCCTGAGAGAACCAAACTGTCTTTGTTCTCCTCGTTACATGGTCTGGGAAAACAGATTGAGACCCCACTGACCAAAGGACCATACTCCTTCCATTATCATCTGGAAGCCATGGGAACCCTACTGAGCAGAGAAAATTCTGTCTCCTGGTCCACCTTGCTGGTCTCAAACAAAATACCAGTTAGGGGCCACATCTCAGGTGCCTCAGGATAAAGGCCCTGCAGTCACGACCCAAAGCAGAAGCCAGAGCATTTGGCTTGAAACCACCCTGTCAAGGCCACTAAAATCCTCACCCCTCTTTCCTCCTCCCTTCTCGAAGCCTGGGAGAAGGTGAGTCTGCAGGGATTGGAGGGGTGCTAGGCAGATATGAGTAACCCCAAAAAAAGCTCGGGCAGCAGGCATGTGAAACAGCAGTCCCCTGTGATCCCTTGCTGCTCCTGGGTGCCTGGATCCTCACCCTCACCCTCCCGCCCTGCCTCAGAGAAACAAAAATCCAGCAGCGACACAGCCTGGGTAAGATAACATAAAGTAGTCAACCACCAAAATCAGTTTACTTAATCCAAAGCGCAGCTGGGCACTGCCCTGATTGTGGGGGAGCTGCTACAGCTGGCTTTCTAAGGCAAAAAAAAATAAATTAAAAATCCCAAATTTCATCCTTTTCTGAGGTCTGCCAAAATCCAGCCCTCAGCTGCTAGTTCTGTCCTTGCCTCATACCTTTAAGCTACACCTGTACACAGGAAAAGAGAAAATTGAAAATACAAGCTGGCCTCAGACTTTCCTGCTGTTCATCTGTTTAGCATTTTTAAAGCTCACAATTTCCTTGAGGGGAAAAAAATGGTTAAATGTGACAGAAAATACCAGGGCTCCTGACTTGGATCAGGGCTTACTGAGTTCACTTGTTAGCTGTTTCAGGGTTTGTCCACGAATTAAACCTCTCCTAATGAGAAATATAACATTCATTAATGGGTAAACATCCACTTAGAATATGGTGTCCTCCTTTATCTTAAAGAGCAGCATCACAGGGATGGCTGCCATTAATGCTGATGGTTGTTAGCTGCAATAAAAAAAAGCCTCTCTTTTTACAGTATTTAAAAAGAATTGATGTTTGCATAACAAATTAAAGAAATTCGGACTGGGAATGCACACATCTGCAGGATGTCCTCAAGGCACTAACCTTACCCAAGAACACGAAGTCCTTGTTATGATATGCAAACTAATGAATCAGCCAAAGGAAGCATTTATATTTTGACAGTGTTTTAACTTTCTCTGCCTCAAATTAGCTGTGACTGTGGCTGTGACTCTATAAGATTCTGTGAACTTCCCAGCTAAAATTAGTCTTTCCACTGCTGGATGTTATCACAGAGAAAGTAATTTGCTGGAAAAAGAATAATTGATCTGAAACTACCCCTTGCACATTTTGATAGTTGGAGAAAACAAGTTGCAGAGGATAACTGTCTTTTGCACTCTTGCCTGTGTTGTGTTAAACCTGTACTGGTTTTAGCTGGTTTAAAAATAAAATTAAACTAGGGTCAGGTAACAGCACTGGCTGCCTGTGGATAGGGTGCACTCTCACACAAAGTGAATTTTCATATATTATACCATAAACACATAGAAGAGCTTCATACCTAAAACTTTCCATGTGCATCTTATTACCTTTTATTAAAATAATGCCTTGCTGTTTGACTTTATTCTGTCAGAATGAGCCAGTAAGGGTCCTGAATGCCAATTTCCTGACAATTTTGAGTAACATTTATGAATCACTATATTAGGCATTTTGTGCAGTTCTTCCTTAACCACTGGAGCATCTCTAAATTTCCAAACTTCAAGGTCATCCTGTATTCCGATTAGATCTCTGCTGTAGAATTAGTTTGAAAAGCATTTAATAAGCTATAAAATGTCTCCCTTCATCATTTGATCTTGATGTTGATTTGTCACACCCTAAGCTTTACTCCTGATCAGGTTGGAGGAAAACTTTGTTATGTAGCATTTTTGGCTTGCATCACATGGCAGTTTGGATCTGAACTGGTGCTGCAGCTGTCCTGTCTCCAACATGCAGAAATATTTGAGTTGTAGTATGCTTTGTGAAAACATGTCTTCAGTGCACTCCCATATGTAATTTTATTCCAGCTGCCTGACATACAAGTTTGTTGCAGCGCAGCATGTTTTGGTATCTACACTCCCCAGCACAACGACCCTGAAATCTGAATGTTGTGCTGCAGGGAAGCAGCCCTCTCCAGTCAGTAGGTGTTTGCTTGCATCATAGCATGAGCACAAGGGGCTGGTACCTCCACCGTGGGAAAAGGAACATGCCCTGGGCCCTCTACATATGTAATGAATGATGCAAAACACTCATCTAGCCATGCTGAAGATGTTATTTAAAAGAACAATTCATATTCTTATTCAAAGATTACACAACACTGCTGACAAGGTCAGTCTCCAGAAGGATTAGCTGGCATGTAAAGGCCAATCACATAAATAAAGCTTCTCATGAGTACTGTTACCTTGTCCAATAGTACATATATTTATCTAGTAGCTTTCTTCATTTCATGATTTTATGAATCAGTCTTTTAATTTGTTTATGCTGGCTCATATTTCTCTTTCTCTGCTCTTCTCTTTTCCTCTGTAGTGTGCTGGCAGGTGGTGCTAAGGGCTATTTCTTCCTCTTTGTTCAAATGTGTTTCTCGTACTCATTGTTGAGTATATTGTGGAAGGGGAAAAAAAAAAAGGTGGCCTTTTTGAAGTTTGCATATCCAATAGCTGAGGTGTGGCACATGTGCAAAACACTGCCTAGAGATTAGGTGGTGATCACCTTTACATGTACACACGCACTCACATGCAGATACACCATCCCATGTTTAAAAAGATACCCTGACCTATAAAATTGCTCTTTTGCAATATAGTATGGAATTACTGCTAGGAATTCATATATATTAGATCAGGATGTGACCATAATGTGAAGTTACTCACTGGTCATTTCTTTGCTACAATAGTTCAGCTCATAAAAGCACAGCTCCAGTCTCTGCTGTTGAAGCAAACACTCTGTGTGTGTGCATATGTATGTATACACACACACACACACACACACACACACATATATATGTATACTTCTTGTCCATGATAAAGTTCTTTTCTCTCTGTTTCTTAAATATCATTTTCCTCTAAACTTGAAAACTTTGAAAACAAAGCAGCCAGACTGTTCTGTTGTTCCAGGAACAAAGAGCCCTCCTATACTTTGTGCACTACTTAAGTCTACTTTCATAATGTTGCAACTCCTGGTGAGTGTGCCAACACCATCTTTACTCTGCCATTTTTCACTTTGTCCAACTTACCACTGTACTTAGGGGATTTTTTGCCTGCCACTGCTTGGGAAATGTTGTTATTCCCAGTTCTCCAAGGCAATTGCTACCAGCACTGTTCCTGCTCACTGGGGTTGTCCACAGTCCTAGCTCTGACTCTGCTCCTTCAATCCTGCGCTTCCCTGTATTGCTTTGATTTGTAGTGTTGTGTGACAGCCTTCCCAGCCCTGAAGTGTCTTCCCTCCTTACATGATTGTTTCTGCTTTCCCTTCATTTGTTTCAGGGTAGCAACCATAGCATGGTAGGTTTGCGACACAGAAGTCTGAGCCTCAGGGAGCCTGGCATTCCTATTACCAATTCTTCTTTCATCAGTCTAAATAATTATATTAATCTCTCTCTTTCCAAGCTCTGTTTCCCTGTGTAACATACTTTGTGGCTTCTGTGGCTGTATTTGAAAGAAGATATGTCAAGTTTAAATCGAATAGCCCTCAGAATAGAAAAGATCTTATTTATGTTTTAAAATAATATAGAATAAAACATATGAAATGTCCATTCTTCCACATCAGATCAAACCTTAGTGGTGGTTTTCTTGACAAGATTTTGGCAAAGGACTAAACATTTCCAAATCCAGCTGTCCATATCCATGAGTCATCAGAAATCTAGAGACTGGTTTAAGGATTTTGAGATTAAAGCTAACCTGAACAAAAGGTAGTTCTGTTTTCCCGTAATTTGCTTTGTTTGCTGATGCTGCAGTCTTTAAAATTCTATTTTCAAGACTTTTTTCTTCACAACCAAGAGGAACAGCAATCACTTTTACTGCCAAATGAGAGTTTGACAGCATCATGCGAATTCAAGAACTGTGGCTTTTATTATTTTATTGTGCTTGTTTGCAATACTTAAGGTTCCTTCAATAGTTGGTACAGGGATTTAACTTTAAAAATGTTCGCATCTGTGTCTGATCACATCTTTGTAGGACTTCTCATGGGTCTGATCTTTGAAATAGCTCTGTATTAACTAGAACTATGAGTCTGCAGAAATAAGGCTCTAGGTTTAATCCTGCTTATACAACATGGCTCTTGTGTTTCACAAAAGCAGCCTCACAGAAATATGAGCTTTGAGGAGACACTCTTAGCCCATAAATTAGGTTCATGGCTATAAGATTTCATCTTTATCTTACTAGGTGAGAGTTATTGGGTGTCACAAAGAAGTACTTTCATTAGTGCAGAATTTGGTTCTGTTCTGTTTCCTGGTGGGATTATAATTTTTTACTCTGTTCTGTGGTATGTTTGACACTCTGTAGCTGTGGTGCACAATTTCAGATGTTAAGTCTGTGCAAATCAGCATGGACTAAAAGTTTTTCTTCCTTGGTACCTGAGACACCTCAGTGTGTACTGTCATCTCAGAGAAAGAAATTGCTGCAGCTCTAAGTTGCTTTGCATTTATTTTGCATTAAGACATTACCTCATTCCTGGTCATGTAAATTCAGATGCTTCCTGAATAGCAGAAGCAGTTTAGATGCTTATGTTTCAGAAAGGATATTCCTTTAAAGATAAAACCCAAAGCAACCTCTTAGTTCTCAGAGCTCTGCTTCCCTCTTTTTCAGCTATTCTACTGCTGCTATTCAGCTCACCTACCCCACAACTCTGTCTCCTGCCACCGTTCCCAGGAATATAAAGGTTGCAAAATGCAGGCACTCAACCTGCATCACTGAAATCGGTATGAATTGTCATGAGTGGCTTTTATGAAGTTTTCTGTTTTACCAGTAATGCTGGCTTAGCCACTCCTGTTTTCATTTCCACATTGGTTGCCATGTCCTAGCCAAAAAAAAAAAAAAAAAAAAAAAAAAAAAGAAGATTATAAGAGTAGGTAAAAATCTATATACTTCTTTATATTTTACTTACCTATCATGTACTTGTATTTTATTAATCTGTATTTATCTGTTTATTTACACATTTATAATGTGGATCAGCTGGCTGGCAAAGTGAAACAGTATCTACCAGCTGAGAGGAGGTTCTCTTTAACTTGTTACTTCTGCTAGAAGAGTAATGATGCAGCTGTGACTTCACAGCATAGTTCCATGCACATTTTATTTGATTGGGAAGGACTCTAAAGATGTTGTCAGCCTCAGTTTTCCCATAAGCTCCTGCTCTTGAATTGCAATTTATCCCTTTCTGATGTGTGCTAATAAAACTGTGAGACTGAGCTATAAAATTGCCAAGGAAATGAGAGAACCTGAGTTTTTTGGAGGCTAATTTCTAATGGTAAGTTTACAGTGCAGCCTTCCAGACAGTTCTATCAGCACAATTCAGGGTGATAGTGAACTGCGGTATGGAGGAAGAGCATACAGGAGAGGATCTCCTAAGCCAGCTTTACAGCCAAGGAAAATGTACCCAGAACCACATCCTGTCTCCTGACTCAAGTGAATTTGCAGTGGTTGTCCTGTACCTTTAAAGTATGAAATTCACAGGTTTTAAAAAGCATCTGTTTCACAGTTAATTAAACTAGGCATATTTAACTGGTTACACAAAATAGCTAACCCCTAATTTAAACTTCTGGTTGCATACTAAAGGCACCCCTTTGTAGGACAGGCATAACATACACTTTAGTGGCACCACTCGGTATTGCTAATTTTTAACAAGCGACAGGGAATTTTAGCTGCACAGATCCCATTGATTTTCAATGGAATGTAGACACCCCACCCCCACCCCCCACCCCCATTCCACAACCCCCTTCCCCCTCCCCCAAGTCATGTAGGCTCTTTCAAAAATTTTTACCCTTAATGATTTTCTTTGGGAAAGTTAAAAAGCCCACATGCCACCAGCAGTTGTGTAAAGAGAATGCGTACTGTGTTGGGTGCTTAGTCATAAGGATTTAGCATTAGAAGTCTTCCTGTGTCTCCGTGTGTGTGTGTGGCTTTACCACACATAAATTATCCAGCTTTCCTTTTCCCTCCTACGTGCAGAGAAGTATACGGACATTCACAAGACAAGCGAAGCAGCTGAAATGCGAACCCCTGCCTTTTATCCCCATTTGAGATGTAGGCTGGAAGATAGCTCCAAACCAGTCCCAGTAAAACAGCCGCTTTATGCAATGCAAAAGAAAAGCAGAGTAAACACTATTGCTTCATAAAAGCAGTGGAGCTGCAACTCTTTAGCATTCAACTGACTATCTCTAGAAGGGAAGCAGATTATGCAGTATCATATTGCAAAAAGGGCTGTTCAACCCTGTTGCACTTACTCAGAGCTATATATTTACTTTTGTCACTGTACAGCAGCAATTGCATTATATCCTTCCTGCCAGGGCACGAGGAGAAACAGAAGGTTAAGCATAACCGGGGGAGGGGAAAAGAAAGAGGTAGAAGCAGCAGAGAAAAGGCTAAAAAGGGAGAAAAGAACAGCTGCAGAGAAAAGAAAAAGTTTCTTGCTGAGGCAGGAAAAGACCCTAAAGAAACATGGAGAAACGGATCAGGCACTGCACATGTGGGATTACTAATGCAATTGTACTTCGTCCCTGATACGACTGAAACCAAGGTAGTCTGATTGAAAGAAAATAGATGTGTTTTATTAAGCACATATAAAAGTGGGAGGCACAGAGTCTGGCACCAGCATAGCCTAAAGGAATTTCCATGATTTGTGCCACGAATGCTGAATGGGAGACTTGTAAAAAGCACCTTTCTTTTAAGGATAGCTTTCTGGAATTTGTAAATATAGCCCAAAAAACCCAACAACAAGCCAACCCTGAAGTAAAATAGTACAAAGTGATGAAAATACCAAAAGATATAAAAAGCCCCAACCAAACACATTTATTTAGGAGGCTCAAGAAATCCAGAGGTAACTTGGACTGCTGGTCTTGAGGGGTGTGTTTCAAGATGGTGGTGAGTAACAGAAATAGCAGAAGGCAATGAGGTCTGGTTTCATAGCTCAGGGTTTCCTGAAATCAAAGGTTCATGAGTGATGGGTGATGGGGAAAAAGGACTGACAGGGGTGAGTCCCTGAGCACTACCAGCCAATTTTGCCAAGGCAGATCATGGCATCTTCCTAGCAATTTCAGTGTCCATAGGATCAGGCAATGTCATCAAATTTGACAACCAGACCTGTAGTGTTTTACTCATTGTATGGAGATCTGGCCTCCATCCTAATATCCTCTGGCAACAGCCCTCTTTCTGAGATGCTTTTACAATGCTGTGGCAAAGCTTGTGCCTTTGTTCCAGCTAAAGCAGTCAGCCTGACCAGCGGGAGAGGCTGTGGTCCTGCAGCTAGCATAGTCCCACATATGACAGGGCTCCAGCCAAAGGCACCCGGTCCTGCTTCCATCCTCTTGCATGGCTCAGCTGTTGTCAAGCAACCAGCAGCAGTCCACTGCACAGTCCTGAAGGGCAGCACAATCCTGTGTGTCAGCCTTCTTTCCTCTCCCATTGTGTGAGCCATGCCAGAGGGCTGGACAAGGTGAAAACTATTTTTCATTTTCTAGAGAAAGAGCTAGAAGGAATATTCAACTCCTTAACAGAATGTGTTGGTCTGAGTAGAAGTGGCATTTTTCTGCAAAATGTGTTAGCTAACTAATTTTACATACTGTATTATATATTCTGGTGCAGGCTGAGCAAGTAATGTTTTAATATGTGTTAGGTAGTGTGTATGAGCCCTAGGAGTCAGCCAACCAAACCATATTAAAGTACAATTTGTCCTGTCAGTAACAAGAGTCTAAAAACTGTTAGCTAACACACTTGAGAAGAGAGAAAGAAAACAAAAGTCCTTTTATTCCCATCTCTAGCACTGAAGGAGGTTTGTGGATCTCGACATGGTCTCGACATGGGAAATGGTGAGACGAAGCCAAATGGGCACATTAAGCTAAAACTGTCTCTAAAAATATTGGTTTCTAACAGCACACAAGCCTTTTGAATATGGCTTTTCCAAATCAGGATTAGGAATCTTTGCTAAGTAGATGGGAAATACTTTAAAATAAACCCCAACAAAACACACCAAAAAAGGGCAACAAAAAACCAAAAGAAAACAAAAACAAACAAACTGCCAACAAAACAAAACAAAACAGACTCTTGTCAGACTTAGGTGGGAAGTGTGAGTTCCTAATAATTCAGATGGTAGTGAGCTGAGGAGATGGACAGAGAGTGGTGCTGCCTTGGCACTGTGAAAAAAAAGAGTAACTTCACTGAACACAGCCACATTGAGTGTTGCAGTGGTGAAAAACGGCATCCTGGAGCTGCACCGTTATTGTCAGTTGGATAATCAGATTTTCCTCTGTCTCTGCAAGATAAATACTAACTGGAGAAAGAAACTCTCCCCTGACTCTGTTGTGCTCTCATTTGTTGTAGGCATAGCATATTTGATGGATGTTGCAGAGGGATGGATACCTCTATCAGAAGCATAGTGTCACTGGCTTCAGTCCCCCAAACTCACGTCCTTGCACGACGAGTTATTGTTTTTCATCGTATTGGGACAGCACCCACCATTCACCAGCATAAACCTGGGCAATGTATTTATACAATACAATGAGCACTCACAACATTTTAAGCAACTAAAGGATCTTACAGCATAACCCAAGCTTAACACAGAAAAGGATCACAATAAACAATGGGAGGAAAGAGGAAGAATGAAGGGAAGAACCAGAAACTATGATGAAATTATTCTATACGTGCCAACCTTTACTTCCTTTTATTATAAGTGCTTTATTTAAACAATGATCAGATACTGAAGACTTGAGGTTTTACAAATTCTAACTTTGTCTATAGAGCATTAGGAGACTAAGGAATTATCCCAAGACTGGATATGCAAAGCAAAAGCAGTGTTTTCACCAAGAAAGTCTAACATTTTCCTCATTTGTAATTGTCACCTGAAATAAAGTCATCTCACTTGCTCCTCCTAAGCAGTGGACAAGCAGAGATTAAGTGCTTTGGCCTCATTCTTCCTTGTTCTGCATCTCAGGTGCTTGTTATAAAGTGGGTAAAGCCACTGCATGTGGACCATGTTTGTATAGGCATAAAATTACAGCAAAACACAGTGAGTTCCAGTAAGCAGCTGCCTTAATGCAACTTAAAGCAAATCCCTCTTCCCATCTTCATGTTTGTGCCTGTGGGTAAAGCACAGAAAATTAATGGAGAACCTCAGGCACAAGAAGGTGAGACAAAAGGTACAGGTAGTGCTGCTGGCAGGAGATCCCAAATGGCAAGTTACCTAAAAAGCCTAGGAGGAGGAGAAAAGATGGACATGATGCAGGGTCCAAATCTATAGCTGAGGGCGGGCAAAAATTGGAAAAAGTCATGGAAAAAATTATGCTAGGGAGAAAATAGAGGAAATTGTTTATAATGCATATACAAAGACCCAGTATGAAGGTTTCCAGACCCAAATCCTCTGCTTTCATGGTCAGCTGCCATGACCAGACTGACAAAAATTGGCCCTTTAAGAATGGTGTTATCAAAACCTTTCACGTAATCCCAGCCTTGTTAATGGGGTCCTTCACTGTTGCTTCCTTCTCCAACCATAATATTTTTCCAGGGATTTATCTAAAGTGAGAAACTGAGAGGAAAGTGCCAAGCACGCTGTCCATGGCCATCACAGGACTTCCTGGCAGCACAGCCTCAGGAAGTGGCAGGTACTCACTTGTCACCTAGATTAGCATCTGCTTTTCCTAATGATTCTGGTGCTGGAAAGCACAAATCATTTTAGTTCCATTTTTCTCCTCATTAAGTATTTAGGATTGAAACCCAGTTCTTCCAGGCTATGGCATATTTGCTTTGCATTTGCTTCATGGGCAGAGGTTTGGCCTCTATGAGGCGTGTTGGATATATGAAACAGTTGGCCAGTAAATGGAGTGAAACCTCCTGTCTAGTCATCCCTGGCACATGCTTTTGCCTTGTCCCATCACTCATTACTGGATGCAGCTTCACCACCTGCACAGTCAATAACTGTACCCAGGGAGCTTCCTATCCAAATGGGTAATATTAGACTTCTGGATTTATTATATTTACAGTGACATGGTAAATGTATAGAGTTCCATCCACTTGTCCTTCTCCTCTGCCACAATCTGCAAACCAGGGTTCCCAAGGAGGATTTATGCTGAAGAAATAAAGACATGGTTTACTGTTACCAGTAGAGTGATGACTACATACAGTAATTGTCACAGCAGGAATGTCCTAGGTCACATCTTACTAGCATGGCCTCAGCAGTCAGCAATGTCTGCTCTGGTAAGCTACAACTTCCCTGATCCCCTCATTTGTTTACCTCCTAGTCAGCCCTGCCACCACAAAATCCTTATCTCAATTACTCACAAAGGAACCCCGAGAAACACCAGGCTTGGACTGACCCATATCGCATCTGGTGCATGCTGCACACAGTGCATGCTCAGCAATCAGAACAAGGGAGGCTGTTTCCACTGCTGAGCTGGATCTGGACAAAGAAAAAGACTGGGAGTGGATAGTACTCAAGCTGCAGGAAAACAGTGACTTTGCAGGGACTTCTACAGCCTCATCTCCTTCCTCATTGTAGGTTGCTACATACATTATGTCTTCCCAGGGGTAGGCAAATACCTGTGTATTGGCTCGGTCTTGTTCTCTTTATCTAATTACCACTGAGCAGTTCATTCACTACAGGGAGAAAATATAGTCTTGTACTAATAGAGATTTTCCTGGACAATACACATTATCTTGCTCAGCCAGTCTTTCTTAACATTTTGAAATGCATCCTTTTGTGTAATCTGTTTTAAAAAGTAACCCTCATTGTATGGTGTTAGCAAAGCGAGGAGTGTCTGATAATACAGGGTAGAGATATTAAAAAGAAAGAAAAATATTATCTTTCTTCCTCTTCAAAGATATTACCAAATAATGTAGGTAGTCTGAAAGTGTGTGAGGAGACACCTGACAATCTGTAAAAAAGAAGCCAGACTCAGTCATCTCTCACTACTGAAACTTTTGTCAAGTTGTACAATTTAAAATGTTTTGCAAAACATTATCTTTTTTTGGCTTGCTTTTTACTATAAGCAAAATACCTCGGTTGGCTTAGCATATGGTATAGGAAGACATGACCAAGCAGTATGTCAGGTAGTGCTGACTTTGGTGGACTTTAGCATATAATGTCCATATCTGCGTGTAAGCTGGTTCCACCTAAACATAGCAAAAAAATTTTCACTGTGATGGTGACAGAGCACTGGCACAGTCTGGCCAGAGAGGTTATGGAATCTCCTTCTCTGGAGTCATTCAAAACCCACCTGGATGCATTCCTGCATGACCTACTCTAGGTGATCCTGCTCTGGCAGGAGAATTGGACTAGATAATCTTTCAAGGTCCCTTCCAATCCCTAACTTTCTGTAATATCATAGAATGTTACATTCTGTGATATGTAACATTGCAGATGATACAGACCCTTAAATCAGTGTCTATCACAAGATAATTTGTTCTCATAACACCTCTGTTATTATCAGCCGGTATTGCATTAAACTAGCCAAGAGAATTACCAAGAGCCCCAAACTTAGCTGTTCCCAAGGTACCCTTAATGCAGCTGAGGGGGAATGGAACAGTGATAGTTCTTATCCTTAGCATTTTTAGGATGCTCAGGGGCTTTTTTCATCCATAAATAATTTTAAGCAGTCTCAGAGCATTCGAGTTTTCTTCCTTTGGACAGGAGTAAAGGGGAAAAGAATTGAAACTCCTCAGGGGCAAAATGCCTTTTACCCTACAGTTAAAGAGCCTCTTAGAATACACTGCATGACACACTACTCCACCTACACCACTACAAAGTAAAACCTGGGCAGTATGTTTTATTACACACTGTCTTCTCAAGCAGTGGTAATGACAAAAGGATGATCAGAGGGCTGGAGCACTTCTCCTATGAGGACAGGCTGAGAGAGTTAGGGTTGTTCAGTTTGGAGAAGAGAAGGCTTTGCGGAGACCTTATTGTGGCCTTCCAGTATTTTAAGGGGGCCTACAAGAAAGCTGTTGAGGACTTTTTAGGGTGTCAGGTAGTGGATCCAAGCTACAAGAGGGGACATTTAGATTAGATAGTAGAAAGAAGTTCTTCACCATAAGTGTTATGAATATACTGGTGATTCTGTGATTTGTGTTAAAGGTAGAGAATTCATCTATAACAATAAGGATGGTGAGACACTGGAGCAGGTTGCCCAGGGAGGTGGTAGAAGTCCCATCCCTGGAAGTTTTTGAGGCCAGGCTGGATGTGGCTTTAAGCAACCTGATCTGGTGTGAGGTATCCCTGCCCACAGCAGGTAGATTGGAACTAGATGATCCTTGAGGGCCCTTCCAACCCTGACAATTCTATGATTCTGTGAAACACAGTTATGTAGAAATATTTTTGACTATCTCCTGACTATTGTAAATAGTCATCAGCCTATATCTGAGTCAGTCAAAATGCTACAAAATCCCATCAATGCCCAGGTGGACATATCCAATGAGCTTATCACGTGGGGGTGGATGAGGCTGACATATTTCCTGTAGCATGCAAAGAGGAGCCTGTGGCTGGGTCTCTCATTCCCAGGACAGAGGGAAAATTGGAAGACCTATATGACAAGTTTGGAAGACCTGGTTGTTCATTTCTCTGCTAGAGACAGAGGATCAGTCTGGGTTAAGAGTATGAGTGCAATGACACATCTGGTTCCCAAATGTTTCCTGCCATTATCTTACCCAGTCTCCTTAGAATATGGAAAATATATAGGTTAGGACTTAAGGCTCAGACTGAGAGGTGAAATCCTCTTCAGCTTCATTGCACTTTGGGCTTCAGAATAGAATGCCAAGCCTGCCTAATAGGTAACAAAGAAATCAAATGCCATTCATGAACTATTTGGTCTGAATCATTCCTCTTGGCAAATAAATGACCTGGGCCCACCATCTCAGTGTTGACAAACTTTCATCCTGAGCCGGATCCATATAGGTCAAACATTGTCAATATGTAAAAGATGCCTTCCAAAAAAAAAAAAAAGATATGGCTTTGAAGACTGAGCATTGGCAGAAAAATCCAAATCATTAACTCACTCTAGCAGAATCCATAGCATGGCTCCCAGGTCTTCCAATGTTCATTGTTGATTGAGCCCTCCTCAAGTCTGCAGCTTCCCTCTTAGCTGTTATACTATGTCTGTGAACATAACACCTCAATATGGACAATAAGGAAGTTTATCAACATATTTCCATGCAGGTAGAAATGTTTAGATATAAAGCTGCATTATTTGAGCTGAAAGAATCAATCATGACAAAAGCATTTCTTTACTATTTTCTTTATCTGCAAAGCTTGTCTGGATATTTGGCGGCTGGACTGGCAATTAACACAGCAGAAGTAAGTGGAAGTGATTTTTCTTCCATAATATTGACGTGTATGAGTTTAGTAGATGCCTTGTTTGAAAGTGGCATTGTCTGTTCCCAGCAATATCCTCCCTTAAAGAGAAAGCATTGTCCCCAAATTGCATGTATAATAACAAAATGACAAAATCACTTTCTTCTATCAAACTCTATGGAGAAAGTTGACCCAAAGACTTTCAGGAGAAAAAGTAGGTTTACAGTATTCTCATGGTCCTTGGTTTGACAATATTATAGTATCATAGTATCAGTCAGGGTTGGAAGGGACCACAAGGATCATCTAGTTCCAATCCCCCTGCCATGGGCAGGGACACCCCACACTAGATCAGGCTGGCCATATACCTCCAGTCACCATGGTTTCATTAGAATGAGGACAAAAATTGAACCCAGAACTTAGCTGACTAAGCCAGTCTCTTATTAGGAAGTTTCATTTCTAATAAATCCTTTGGGATTTTTTTCTAATTCATCAGCACAGCCACAAACGCAAGTGGTAAACCAAATGAATGAATTATAACAGAAATGTTTGGCTTTGGGGTTTTCTTTGGGTGGGTTTTTTTATTTGTTTGTTTGCTTTGTGGGTTTTTTTTGGGGTGTGTGTTTGTTTGTTTGTTTGTGGTTTTTTTAATCCTGTGTAACTTCACATTTTTATCTTCCATTCTACTTTCAAGACACATAGGGAAGGCACCAAGTGAAATACTGGCCTTGAGTTGATTGCAAAGTTGACCTATGACTCAGCCTGAGGTTGCAATACTGTTTTATATCCTGGTTGATCCAATTCATCACCCTTTACTGTTAGAGACAAATGATGACCTAGTAGTTAAGGCACAGAATCAGAGTATCTAGATTTAGTTCCCTGCTTTGCCACAGTCTAGAGAAAGCTACTTGGTCCAAAAATCATTCGAGGGATTTCACTCCTCTTTTGCTACCCCTAACCTCCATTGATTTCCAAAACACAAGTCAGACATCTCATAGGATTTCCATCTTGAGCTTTTAGTAGCAGTTCATCCCCTCTGAGAGAAATGATTATAACTTCTCCTTCTCTCACAAGAAGAAAAAAGAATTAATTAATCTGTGGATAGCTTAAAGATTGCAATGACAGGCTCAGGGTGACCACTCTTCAGCCACAAAATTAGGCAGAAACTGGCAAATGAGATTGCTTCTCTGTGCAAAAAGATGTAGAAATACAGATGAAATTTTAAAGACCTGTTTTCCTTGGATTTGGAAAGATTCCATAGCAGTGTTTAATAGCAAGTATTTTCCTTCATTTGCAACATCTTGTGTACATCTTAAAGGTCTTTCCCAACCTATGTCTATGATTCCATGATTTTGGCTTTTGACACGAGCCTGCCTTAGAGGTAACTACATTTTGGTAATGGTGAACAGGCAGTGCAAGAGGAGCCCTCTGAGTCTCAGCCAATCATTAAGAAAATACACAAAATTGTAGTGTGTGGGGTAGGTGTCTTCTCTTTAAAACCTGCAGATTATTGTCTTATCCACTTACCTGGATTCTACCAGCAGTAAATATATTCCACTCCTTGCAGTAAAAGTACAGAGCAGGAATTCTAGCCTTAACCCAGCTCTTGTGGATAGTGCTCTAAGAATAGCACGAGGCAGCCCCCACCATACTGCTGCTGCCAAGCAGGATCAGACATAGCAAAGAGTTCATTAGTCAGTTTAACAACTTCAGTCTTCTAAACTGAAGTGTGGCTTAAAAGTACTCCCTAGTGTTCTGGGCTTTAGATTGAGATACTTTAAGAGTAGTAAAGACTGTGCCATTGTCAAAAGAGCTTCACAGAAACATAGCAGGACCAACCTGCAGGTATATGTTTTCCAGTGTCTTAATGATGCATGCCTCTCAAATGCACAAGGACAAGAACTCCCTTCATTAAGAACATATGGCAATTGCTTATTATATTTTTAGTCATATTGGAAAGTTAAATTATGTTTGATATTATGAAAAAAAAAGAAAATCTTCTCATAATAGTTACTTCCTGATACATAATTGCCTATTACTGTGTGCTGACTGCCTTTCCATCTGTGTATACATATTTGACATCACAGTAAAATATAATAATCACATAATATAATAATAACCTGTGTCCTTAGGATACAGAAAGTAGTCCTGAGCCCTGTGGGTTGCATTTTCAGTGGCTATTTAAAAAAAAAAAAAATCCAAACAATTCAGACCTCTTTTGGTGACACATTGCACAAGTTAGACGTCAAGACTACAATTATTCCTTGACAATACATTTTCAATTTGTAAAACTGGTGAAGATGCAGAAGATAAATATATAGATCAATAATTGCATAGTATAATTTACTGAAAACAATAAAATGAGCTTTCTATGTGCAGCTTCCTGTGGGACGTGGGTATGGACAGGGAACCTCCTCTTGTTTCTAAAGAAGGGGGGAAAAACTGAAGTAAACAAACAAACAAGAGGGATAGAGGGATGCTAGTTGCTGGCTTGCAGAGCAGCCATTGAGACAAATGCAGATGGGGACCTGGCTCAAAGGACCGTTAATAGGATATGTTACTTCTTCCTTCGAGATTACTGACTTGAATGAAGTTCAGGTGGCTAGCTACTGAAAGTCAGACTAGTAGCATCCAATGTGTGTTCCTTGGCCTTTATAAAAGGAGTTATTGGTTGCTGTCCAGATTCTTGTAGTATTAGAACCAGCTGAAGTGACACCTTAGGGCTATGGAAGCAGAAACGGGAAACTAAATCCCACCCAAACTAGATCTTTATCTCCCACCCACATCAAGGTGAGATGACAGAGCTTCCACCACACTGCTGACTTTGCTATACTTTTTTCAGACAAAAAAATTGTTTCAGTTACTGACATTCAGCATCTTTTACTGACAGATCATCTCCTGTAGCATCCCCTGATTAACAGGATGCAAGATTTACTCCCTTCCTAATGTAAGAGCTGGTTCCTGGGCACCAATGTGTCCCTTCCCTTCCCTTCCCTTCCCTTCCCTTCCCTTCCCTTCCCTTCCCTTCCCTTCCCTTCCCTTCCCTTCCCTTCCCTTCCCTTCCCTTCCCTTCCCTTCCCTTCCCTTCCCTTCCCTTCCTTCCCTTCCCTTCCCTTCCCTTCCCTTCCCTTCCCTTCCCCTTCCCTTCCCTTCCCTTCCCTTCCCTTCCCTTCCCTTCCCTTCCCTTCCCTTCCCTTCCCTTCCCTTCCCTTCCCTTCCCTTCCCTTCCCTTCCCTTCCCTTCCCTTCCCTTCCCCTCCCTTCCTTTTTCTCTAATTTCTTCTCAGCCTTTCACAACTTTTTCATATTGTTCTGATTCACTGAGGTACTATTTAATTAAATGTATGGGTAGAGAGTATGAATTAACATCTTTGCTTCTGCTGTTAAAATTATCTAGTTTTTGCCTTGTGTAGTGTGCTTTTTTTGGTTTCACCTCATCCCACCATCTTTTTCTCTTTTGAATCTAGCTTTTAGGTTTCACCAGGAGGACTGTGGGCAGTGATAGTGACACTGAGGGTGCTGTGGTTTCTGCAAACCAGCCATGGACGGGGTCTCACTTGGATAGACATTCTCCCAAGCTCCACTGGGAGCCAGTCCCTGCCTTGGGGGTATTACTGTCTAAAGTGGCAAGCCTGCAATATGCAGAGGGGAGAGAAATTCTTCTGTCTGCATGAAAACCACAACAGGAATGAAGAGCTTGATCTGATCATTACAGTAACTTATTTTAAGTTATATGGACCTTGTATCTGTTGAAGTTCTTTACATGAATCTTCTTCCAAGGATAACACTTTTTTTTTTCTCCCTAGGGCTTTGGAACAAAGAAAATATCCTCACCTCACAGCAGGCTGGGGTCTCATGCCTGGTTACTGCAGGTATCAGAATCTCACCTCAAAGACCAGCATGTTGAGTAAGTCAAAGAGGGAGCTTAAAATACCTGAGACATAAACTGTAACTGTTAGCCTGTTCAACAAAGATGATTTTTCATTTCCTAAGCCATTTGAAGTAATACACCATAAAAACAGAGCAAAGGTAAAACTTTTCTATGTCTTCCTAGAGATGAATCTACCTACCAAGATGGAGGCTACCTGGAAAAGCTGATTTTTTTTAATCTTCCTTTTTAATTCTTTTTAATATTTTTTCATTTTGTGGGTTGAAGATAAAAGAATTTGTCTCATTATCTCTCTCTCCCATCTCTCCCTCTTACCCAAACTTTTAAAACATATGTTAAAATAATTCAAGAATTCAGGAGGGTTTAAAAATCTTATGATAGCCACAGATAACTAAAAATATCCATTCTGCCACTATTCAGGAATTTCATCTGTTTATTTCAACAAGGACAGAGTGTGCAGAAGCTAAATGACACAAGAATTAAACAGAGTCACATCTGGTTGTGGAAGCAGGCATCAAGTTTCATTTCCCAAGGACATTACATTTGTAAAATTAATATCTCACAAATATGTTGAAATGTCTTCAAACCAGGGAACTAATGAAACAAGTATTTGGGTGTTTGGGGGTTTTTTTTTGGTAGAGTTAATACTTTTGCAAATGCATTATCCAGCATTTCTACAGCGCTTGAAAAGATAAAGAATGGCTTTTTAGCTTTGCAGATATGGGACAGTAGAATATCTACTACTATGGAAATAAGAAAATAAATACCTGTTTTCAGAACCTTGAAATAACAACACATCAAATAAAAATCCATTCAGGTAGTGCAAAGGTTGCTAATTCCCTTTGTAGGAGATATTATATCATTACACAGAATATACTAGAAAACAGTGGACTTTCTACAGCATTTTAAAACTAACTGGGAAATGCAACAGTGAACTTCAATAGAAATTTATATCAAATTAGGTGGGGCTTTGTTTATTTGGTTTTGGTTGGTTTTGTTTCGTTGGTTCCCCCCCCCTCCCGCAGACACTGATTAAAACACTAGGGAAAGGGTTTAACTTTTACATGGTTTCCTTAGCTTTGCACGTAATTTACTACAGAAGACTTAGGCCTGAGAGCTAATTTTTTTAATTTATTTTGTGCTTTAATATTGAAGATAAAGAAAAATTAAGCTATTAGTTGCTTAATTTCTAATTATAATTACTCCAGACAGCATGATAGTAAAGATTTAATACTCCTGCGTTCTGAATTAAGTACGAAGACTTGGATGTCGAATGAATGTACGTAGCTGGTAACATGGAATTAAGGAGGCAATACTCTAAGGGATAATGCAAGAAACAGAAAAGGAACTGAATAATGACTGTGGGTTTACTTTGAAAAGATGTTTGGAGACAGCTGCTGTTGGCCTTTAGTTTAATACCTGTTGCAAGTGCGTTGGAAGCTTTGGATGTTTCTCTAAAAATCAAAGCAAATAAAGTTTATATTGGTTGTAGTTGGGTTATGGTCTCTGTTTCACTGTGAAAAGCAAATTATCACACAATATGCATTATTTCTGTGTAAATATGTATTGGCTCAGATGAATTTGAGTGAAGCTTTTTATATGTCTTCTGAATTTCAAGGTTTTTATGAAGAAACAAGCCAAGGTAGCCTAAAACATCTCGAACCAAGGGATCTGTTTACCATTGACTCTGAATATGCCCTTATAATACATACAAGTTATAAATCTTTCTCTGTGGCAGATATATAGATAAATACAATGCTTCCTGCTTCTTAGAGACATGGACTTTACTTGAATGTATATTGAGCTCTCCAGATGAAAGTCACTGCAGACACAGGGCAGCAAGAGTCATTCAACAGAGGGCAAGAAACACATATCTAGGCTTCTGCTCCCAGCTCAGTCTCTGATTCACTTTCTGCCCCCAAATTAGTCATTTCACATCCTCAGATATTTTTCTTAACTCTTAAATGAACATTGCTGATATTAAACTACATATTTGAGGTCTCAGGGCAGAAGCACCAAATTTATTTGAAGTACAGTTTAATAAATGCCATGTATTTCCTTGAATTCCTAGTAGAACAAGGCTAGCAAGCAAGTCAGAAGTAGGACAAGGTGAATATTAGGTAGATATGATGAATTAGATGGAATTTAAATTAAAACTGGGATAGAAACAAAGAAAACCATTGAATGGGTAGGGGAAAAGAACTGGATGGGGAAAAAAGAGTGACAGGATATAGGAAATAAGTCTGAAAAGATGGAAACAGCAAATGAGAAACACATCTCATCTTCACAATATGTAATGGTGTGAGCGCTACTCACACTTTGTTACAATTGGAAGTTCACTGTTGAAATAGTTGTTCCTTATGGTAGGCACCTACCCAAGCACCTCATCATCCTACGGATGGTTTGGCATTAGCTTCAGCAGTTGAGACACTGCAGGTCAGACATTAATGGGGTTGAAATCTCAGAACGATGATGGACAAGCAATATTCACGTTGGCCTGGCTTATTTCTTTGGTTCATTAAAGGTTTGAATTATAACTTTTAAAGGAATGGAATAATAAATATGGATTTCACTGGATAGATTTAAAATTGCCTACTGGCTCGTGCTGTTGGTACAATTAGGCTCAGGTCTTTGCCTATAGGATACTGTCCTGGTGAGTAAGATCAACCATAATTGATTAGAATATAGAAATATTTTCATTAACTGATGCCATTTTCTCCAGTGTTAAATAATAATGTTGAGCTTTGTTACAGCCTAAAACACATTATTACTTGCTAATCCATGAAATTACAAGATTTATAAAGCTATCATTTTGATGGAGAAGTATACATCAATATGTAAACTGGCTATCAGGCACAGAATAAACCATATTCTGTCTCCTAATCAACGCTTAAGCCTTAAACCATCCAATTATCACCAACAGGGAAAAACGCGAAGTTCTTGACAACATAGTAAAAGCATCTGGCAAAAAAAAATCTCTCTGACAGAGATTTTTAATTTTTAATTCAAAGCCCAACTATCATTCTTACTAAAAATATCTTGAAAAAATCAGGTGATCTTCAACACTCCAGATGGGTTAAAATTTTCCCACTGAAAGCTTTTACCAGTCTGCAGTAATCTGTCATGACTCTGCTCAATATGAATAGTGTGGATAAAAAAATGTGTGGTTTATTGGTTCACATATAAAATGTGTAAATAAGGGAGCTGAGAGGAATGTGTGCCTGTGTGCTTTTATCAAACTTTCCTTGTTCCATATAGGAAGTTAATGGTCTTGAATAGGGCATGCAGCCCTAGAGAAGTAAAGCAATGCTGAAGGTTCATTTCCTAGGAACATGATTTTTTTACTTATTTCCTAGCATTGCCTATGTGGGGGCCAGCTCTGCCTTTTTATCAATTTAAGGAACACATTAAGAATAAGTTAATATTGGTATTTCAAAAAATCTTGGGTGAGGGAGAATGTCATAGCTCCTTAGGCTTTAATCATACAGAAATTAAGATTCGGTGTAATAAAAATAAAAGTGGCAGAAACAGGGTCTCAGTAATTTTTTTTTCCTGTAATCTTCTTTTCCTTTCAGTCTTCTTTTTCCACCTTGAAGTCTAGCATGTATGGTCCATGAAGGCCTGGGAAACACTTCTTTTATCCTGTATGTCTAGTCTTGGTTTGTTTTCATATTGTCAGACAAATGTGAAGTCAGTGCTTGTCCCTGCATTACTTCTACTGACAAATCATTAGAATGACATATGCTAATTTAAAGCCAGGAATATGCACTAGGTCTGTTTTTAACTTAGTCTATATATCTAGAGTGTACCACAACAAGAAAAGTTTTTTAATATCTCAAAGAAAAATTTTAAACCTAGAGTAGATGTCAAAACCTGTATTTTGGCCCCAAAAGAAAATGCTCACGACCTGTGTCTTCTGTTACTTTAATCCAAGGTGATGACCTCTTCCGGGATTTAGACTAACAATATCTAGGAATACAGCCACTGGTTTAGATGAGCATTCAGCATCCTGGGCCCAAGACTTCTAAGACAATTTAAGGAGCACTGTGTTTTCTCTTGCAGCTTTGGGGGAAAGCTTTGGTATATCTCACCCTGCAGCAGCCTGTGGCACCAAGTAGACATTGGAAGGCTGAATGTCAGCATTAGAGACAGAACTTTACTGTGTCAGGGCTGGAGGTAATGAGCCTAGTGCAAATGCAGATTTTTTTTGCCGTGTAAAAGGATTTCTGCCTTAATGATCGCCACCTTCACGGTTATCAAGAGACATTATAAAGCCTTGATCCTAAAATAACAAACCCAAGTCTTTTTCTCTTGTGAATCAGGTTCTCAGAAGGGATAAATCTCTTCATCTGCCTAAATATTTAATTTTAAACCAGTGTTTTCTTAGGGGTGCTTCTTCACTGCCCACCTGTTTCTTACTCCCTGCACTTATTTTATGGGCAAGGTACTTATGCCTCTTATGTAGAGTAGGAGTTAAACACTGAGATACTTGCAAGAGCCTATCCTTCAGTCTCCTGACTTTCACAGGGGTTTGGTGAGCACCATGAACAGTCTTTCCTGCTGTACATAATACAATGGAAGGTGGGAGGGACATTTTGAGGGTGACTTTCTCCCATGGGCTTTCTTTCACTGAAAGGCACCTCACTTCACATAAAGTCAGCAACAAGCACATGAACTTTTGAATGTTTAATCTCATTTTAACATGAAAGGATTAGCAGGGTTGGTTATCAAAGCACAGGGAAAGGAGTATGGTTAAGAGAGAAGTATCATTATGGCTTACTAGGATTTGTGGTCTGAACTATCCTAGGTTAATTTGAAAACCCAAGCCAAAGATTATGGCAGAGAGTGAAAACAGGCTTGTAGCTATAGCTGCCTAAAGAATGTACTAGAAACCAGCCAAAAGATGATCTTCCATTTCATAGCTATGTCTTTCTGTGACCCTTACTAAGACCTCTTTGCAGTACCCAGGTCAAATTCTTGGCACTGGCAAACAGACTTTGATGGTGTACTTCATGATCAACACCAGAAAGAGGAGATGGAGAGAAACAGGAAAGTCTATAGTCACTGCATGGGGCCTTTGTCATTGCAGAAAAAATCTCCATGTAAATTGTTACCTTGGGAAACTTTCACTTTTGTTGTCCCAAAGGGCTTGGTATTTTGTCAAATAAGTAGGAATTAAGCACATACAGTTTTTAATATCCTAAGAATTCAGTGCATATGCTACAATGACATGAAAGTGGGAATACTGGCAACTTTTATCTGCTTGAATTCCACCTGCACACAGAACAATATCAAGTCCAAATATAACTAACATCTGCTCAGGACAAGGTGATGATGTTATGAATCATGATGGGTACTCAGTCCCTGTCTGCTAACTCACACTAAAATCCACTTTGTTCATAGTCTGAAAAGGTGTCTGCAGGATGGATTGTGTAAGTTCTACTACTTCTTGCTTTTGTGTGCCTTTGGAAATCACCTTTGTTGCACAATATACCAATCATAATGTTGACTCTATTGTATCCTCAACAAATATGAAATCAGAAGATATAGTTTCCTCCCTTTGAAATTGTGCAGTCAGCACTATAGCTCTCAGGGACAAGGTTTCTTTCTAAATTTTGTAGAGCGTCTTCTCTAAAGAGATTTGAGATTATAGCTGCAGAGTGCAGATACAACCATAGTAGAAATAACTATACATAATTATTAATGTGAATTGTACTCAAGGAAGGACTGAAAATTATTACTTTATGACCTAGACTCTATTAATATTAAATAGTTATACATTTTTAAATAACTATAAATATCTGGATGATATTTTTGTTACCATACAAAGCAAATACATGTTTCTTCCTTTTTACTTTTCAGTGAATATTTATGGGAATTATCAAGTGAGAGAGACCTACCAGATCAATTTTTGTACCTATAAAAACCCCAAACAAGCCAAAACAAGCTGAATAGGGTCAATGAGGATTTTTTCTGTTCCTCCATCCATTCTCTTTACCTTCAGTGGCATAACTGAGGGAGTCCTTAGGAATGTGCTTTGTAAGTGTGATTTTTTTTTGTGTGTGTCTAATAGTTAAGCTGGTGGAACTAGTTGAAAAGCATGAAATTCTGCTGCATAAATTATCATTAACAATGTGGTTTATTTTTGTTTGGCAGTTGAAATTTTAATGTACTGTTCTGCTGAAATTGGGAGATTCAGTCAAGTTTTAACAAGCTACAGCTAGAAGGAGATTGCTTTTTTTTTTTTTATGTATTTGTTATTAAAATTCTTGATAAATGTTGCAAACATTCCACCTGTGAGCTGTTTTTTTGCTCTCTAGCTGATATTAAATACTTGTCACCAGAGCTGCATTTTTGGTGATGATTTGTCACATGGTATTATTTTTGCTCCTAGAGTGGATGAACGCAGCCTTCATCAGGCTTCTTGTCTGAAGCCTCACAAGAAATATGTTTCCAAATGAAAGTCTTCAGTATGTATGTGCATAAAATTTTCCATAAAGATGTACTATTTTCTTGCATGAATGTTTATGACAAGGGGATGTGAAAACTTTCAGCATGGGTGAAATGGATACATATTTTAATACTGAGCAAAATTTAATAGAAAAAGTTTTTATTGTTCACTCAACTATGTTTTGATTTAGTTAGCACTTATCCAGGAAAGCTGCTCCGGAGCCCTAGAAAAGCCCAGAGGCAAGGTTCCCGTGACACCCAGTGGTCTTTGGCCAAGTCACCCAGCCTGGGAAGATGGGGAATTCTGGGTCTGTGGGGTGCTGCTTCTCAGAGCAAATGAAGGTACAGCTTCAGGTCTGAAGCAGGAAAATGCTGAATTTTCATAACTACCTTCTAGCTTGCTTTCCAAAGTCTTAAGCTAGCAGGATCCCAGCTTGCTTGCAAGTCTGTTTATGGATGTTCTTTAGGGTTTAGAGGGGTGACCTCATTGCTCTCTACAACTACCTGAAGGGTGGTTGTAGCCAGGGTTTGGGCTCTTCTCTCTAGCAACCAGCACCAGAACAAGGGGACACAGTCTCAAACTGCGCCAGGGGAAGTTTAGGCTCGAGGTGAGGAGAAAGTTCTTCACCGAGAGAGTCGTTCGCCATTGGAATGGGCTGCCCAGGGAGGTGGTGGAGTCACCGTCCCTGGAGGTGTTCAAGAGGGGATTGGACGTGGCACTTGGTGCCATGGTCTAGTCATGGGGTCTGTGGTGACAGGTTGGACTCGATGATCTTTGAGGTCTCTTCCAACCAACTGTGATACTGTGATACTGTTTAAATGAAGTGAGTGTGGTGGCATGACGAAACCTCTGTGTGTGCCAACTTGATCCCCAGATCCTTCAGCTAATTGCAGTTATGGGGAGATGCTCACACACCAGTGACTTTGTGCACCCTGTTGCCCAAAAGGAGTGCAAAATATGGGTTAGTGGCTGACTGTACGTCTGGATGTGGGCCTGACGCATCTTCTTCTCTGATGGTTTTCGTGAGCACCATGCTTCTTCACAGAATCATAGAATGGTCTGGGTTGGAAGGGATCTCCAAAGGTCACCTAGTCCAACCCCCTCTGCAGTAAGCAGGGGCATTCTCAACTAAATCAAGTTGCCCAGAGCCCTGTTGAGCCTCACCTTGAATATCTCCAGGGACAGAGCCTCAATCACCTACCTGGGCAACCTGTTCCAGTGTTCTGCTACCCTCATAGTAAACAACCTGTTCCTAACAGCCAATCTAAATCTGATCTTCTCTAGTTTGAAGCCATCGCCCCTCATCCTATCACTATAGGCCTTTGTAAACAGTCTCTCTTCATCCTTCTTGTAGGCTCCCTTCAGGTACTGGAAGGTGGTTATAAGGTCTCCCCAGACTCCTCTCTTCTCTAGGCTGAACAGCCCTGTCAGTCTGTCTTCACATCATTCCAACACCCTGATCATTTTTGTGACCCTCTTCTGGACCCACTCCACCAGATCCATGTCCTTCCTGTGCTGAGGGCTCCAGACCTGGATGCAGTACTCCAGGTGAGGTCTCACCAGAGCAGAGAAAAGCGGCAGAATCACCTCTTTGGATCTGCTGGCCACACTGCTTTTGATTCGGTCCAGGATGCCATTGGCTTTCTGTGATTGTCCTCTTCTAGCTTGTGTAACGATTCTCTGCAATTCATCTGAGTCTACTGTGCTTAAACCTCAACAGGGACATATGGGTGGGGATTAAGTTTTTTGCTGGTAAAACTTGTAGAGAGGGATTGCCAAGAAAAGAATCCTTCCCAGCAGTTCTTTCCTGTTCGCACAAAAGGCCACATGCACTTTAACTGGGAGCCTAAAGTGAATGTGGTTGTTCTCTGTCACCCCTGTCACCCTCTCACACTACAGTTTCAATGAAAAATAAGCTTATACCAAGATGAGTGTTCCCAGAATGGACTCATGGCAGTGCAGACTAGACTCTCAGATGTACCTGCCTATGAGTCATTTCTCCTGCCTGTCATGCCAGGTGGACCCAGGGGGTTCCTGTCTTATCCCAGAAAGGTGGGCATCTGGCCAGGAGAACCTGACCAACAGAGCAGAGTGGAAGTCTCTACCACCCTTTCATGTGAGGATTTGCTGCTGTGCTCTGACCTTTTCCTGCAAACTGTATTAATGCATGAGCACAATTAAACTTTCCTCTATAGGTTTTGTGTATGTGGAAGGCAGAGAAAAGGCTGGGCGTTGGGTTTGAGTTACATTTGAGGGAGGAGTGGGATCTGAAACTTATAGATGCTGTTTCCAAGCTTTTCTCCAGTAATGATGATAATGAATGACGTAAGCCATTCCCTAAGACTGATGATTAATCCTAATGAATATGTTGCATACATATGTTTCACAGCTGTCATTAAGCTTCCATTTTAACCATTCTTCCCCTTTTCCCACTCCCACCCATGCCTGCAATCTTCAAATTCCTATTCCCTGTAGGTCTTTTGATAAAGAAGCAGACAGGTAACGATCCCTATGTCAGACCGTAAGCCATGCAACTGTCAGTTCATATTGTGTCTGACAGTCATTGACAGCTTGCTTCTTCAATTTTACTAAGATTAATATTCTTCACATGTTTTATTTATATTTACTGATCTTGCTGCAGTGAATATTTAAAGAGACATTTTCATCTTAAAATCGCCTGTTAAAAAAATCAAATCTGTATTTTCTTCAAAAATCAGATTTGCATTTCATGAATATTGCTGGTGGAATTTTTGCACATTGATAATGGCCTGATCACATGCAATGTTGCTTTATTCATACAATGGTCAATAAGGCTTATTCTGATAAACCTCCAGGATCACTACCCTGGGAACCTCCTCATCCTTGGAAACACAGCTGCAGATGGTTTCCTGGACACACGACATTAGCTTCATGGGAGAAGACTATACTGATGCATAAAATTATTCACATGCGCAGGCATTTGAAAGATTTCATTTCTGTAAGAGTAACATCATCACCAGAGTAAGGCTAGTGAGGATGAAAGCATTCAGAGCAGTAAATGACTGCAAGATTAGACTTGGAGCTCTCTGGTGAAACTCTGCTACTGTTCTGACCATTTGGCCTGCGTCACCATCTCTCTAGATGTTTTGAGTGAGATAGCAACACATCGGGATACTGGAATAGTACAGACAAAGGGGGAAATTATACTTAAGCCAAAGGAATTGTAAAGACAAAACATAGAAACAGCTGGAAATTTGGGGGGGGGGGGGGAATCTGATCGTTTTTATATAATAGCAACAGGCTATTTAATTAATTTATATGAAAATAATGTTTGAAAACTATACATATATGTATATAATTGTATATTATATATACATTGTGTATCTTTTTTTATATGCATGCAAGATATATTATTATGTTATTTAAATACAAAGAAAAAATAATGTCTATGCTATGTCTTCTTTTAAAAGTGCTAGTCAAATCCCCCCTTGTCAGTCAAGGATTTTATCAAGATGTCCTACCTGAGTGCAGGCTGACTTAATTTACCTAACTTAGGGAAATCCAGATCCTCATGTTGAACATCCTTGAATGCTTATGAATTGGAAATTTTCCACTTCAGGACTCCTTTTAACCCCTCTGATCTTTCAGATTGCATGTCTCTTAGCTTCACAGATAAATTAGTCCGTTCCAACCTCATCTAGCCCTGAGATGACAATGGTGTTTTTATCTCTTTTTTCATTCCTTTCTCTCCAAATCTGCAACATCATGTTTTTCCTATTGCCATGGCAATACAGCTAAGTACACAGACAACTGCAATGGGCATGCAAAAAGTTTGCACAAAGGCAGAACTGGTATCTAAACAAGGGGTACTGCTGATACGTGGCTCCTGCAGGGATATTGGAGGGGTGCAGCGTCCTTTTGCATTTTCTCTCCTTACCAAGTGCTTAAGGTGAAAACACAACCAGGAAGATGAAAGCTGACACATCAGGATTTCTAAAACATGTATAGGAGGGGAAATAGGCATCAAGCAAGACTGCAATGGCATGGAAGTGTGAGGGATCATATGGAGCTCTGCTAGTCTTCAATGAAAATATGGGTAATTTAGCACTTTATCATTGAAAATAATGCTGTCCTGGCCTTCAGAGAGGGGGTGAATCTGTCAACAAAGAAACAGTGGCACAAACAATCAGGGGTACAGAAAACCCAATGAATTGGTGAAAAGCCCCTCCATTTAGTCTAATAATACTCTCCATATTCTTAGGTGTGAAATTAATAATAATTTGCCCTTCAGTGACACTTCAAGACGGCTTCTGTCTTTTTCCAAATAACAGCAACAAAGTAGTTAAAACAGAGATCTCTTAAACTTTTCCTTATGCAAGAGGCAACAACGGATGAACGAGCTGTAACATTTTACTTTTTCTGGCTTGGTTTCATTTACGTTTAGTTCATTAATTATTTTTTAGGGAGAAAAAGGTTTGCCTTATTTCCAGCAAAAAGAATGCTGATTGTTCTCCTGGAGATATTACAAGAATGTCAAGGAAAACCATAAATATTTTATAAAGTCTGATAATAGAGTTTTCTGTGCTGAGGAAAAGTCAATGATTTTTGAAAAGGGGTATATAATGATTTTCTGACTAACTGCAAAAATGAGATGGCAGTAATTTTAATATTAGTTAATAAATATTGACATTAGTATTTCAATGAGTATAATCAGGCTTTGGCTGGATATTGGAAAGTCATGATTCATTCAGCAGTATTGTTATAAAAGCTTGAGTATTTCCACTGACGCTACTAAAAAAAATCTTTGCATGAAGCCTCAGTAACTTCTCAGAATAAGTCCAGTAAGGCTATGCAAGAATTAACATGTGCTCTCTGCATCATATTGTGAGTTCATCTATTTTGCTGCCTGACTTAAGAACAACATTGTGCAATACGTTACGTGTTTATGGCATCCTCACACAAAAACAGCCTTTATGCAAAGTGGTTTAGTTGAACTGCCTGCATCAGGCATATAGGTAATCCGAGGTCTTCACCACACATTACATTGTTGCATCTCACAGTTAGTCAGAAACTTACCGCTTAGGGGAAGAAAAGAGCTGGAAAACGCCCAGGGGTCACCCAGAGTCTGAAACGTCAGCTGTTATTCATGGTGGCAGCCTTTTATTGCAGAGATAGTCAGAAAGTCATTATTCTGTGACGACTTTTGAGTTTTTGAAAGCTTTTAGTCCCAAAGTTACCCCCTCCACCAAAGCCAAAAGCCAAAATTGATTTCAGAGATGCTACATTTCTGGTGAAGGATACCCCTGGGATACCTGGTATTTGATAAATTAAAAGTGACATCATTCTTGTTGGCTTTACGGTTGATAATTACTGTCTGCTGAGAGCACACAGCAGCGAATGGTGAAAGAGGAGAGTGAGCTGGAACCCATCTCTTTGGTTAGAAGTGCATTAACAGATATGTCTGCAACAAACAGAACAGATTTTTAAAAGACTTTTTTTTTTTTTTTTTTTTTTAATATACAGACCATTTTTAACAGGAAATTCGGAAAATCATGATCAGCATGATACTTCTTTGTCACAAAACAGCCTCACATTCAAAGCAGTGTAATTTTTTTAGGGGCAAAGCATCTTTGTCCCAGGTTGCCCACTCTTGCTTCCACTCTTCAATAACTTCTATGCTGGGATAGATAGCCACTGAGCTGGACTAGGAAAGAGGTCTGGATCAAAATAGCCTGGTTTGGACAATGTTTAGCTGTATTGATTTCCTGATCCACATAATGTTGTTTGAAATAAACAGTGAGAGCAGGAGAAACTGGAGTTGGCTGGTGTAAGAAATGCTGCCCACTGATGGAAAGTGGTGATTGTGTATTGGTGAGTGCTACCATGCCATCCTCGCCTTGGACTTGGTGACATATTCCCAGAACCTGCCCTTTTCTGGCCCTGGTGCTCTCCTGGCCCCTCTGTGACTCAATTTAAAGTTTCAAAACAGATGAAAAGTAATTCAGAGTCGGCTCAGTAAGAGGTCAGATAAGTGGTGGTGCTCACATACGTCTGTGCATCGGCAACATGTGGCACAGCCCAGGGAAAAGGGAGGATCCTCATGTGTTCGATCAGCTTAAACTGTCTTGAAACTGCTCCCTGGAAGTCTTGCCAGGGGCCGCGTAATAGCAAGAGAAGCAGTTGCTCCATTGCAATGTTTAGTCCTGGTTAATTTTAAAATACAATATGAAAAGGTTTCCTTTTGTTAAAAAATGGGATTTGTGACTCTTCCTTTTATAAATACTGCGCACAGGCACAGTATAAATTCATCTGGAAAACGTGTCAACTTATAAAGTGTGGGTGCAGAGGGGAGTCGAGGAAACTAAATGATCTCCTTCAGTCTTGGTAATATTAAGAATGCCAAACTTGTTTTTCCCCTGATGGGGCATGAGAAGGTTGGAAGCTTTTGAGTGAGGGACTGGGATTTTATTATGAGCTTTTCAGAGTTTAGATGAACTGAAAAGGATACTAGAATTTAGGAAAGGGTGGGTTCTTCCTATATGATTTTGCATGCTAAAGTTTAACAGCTGTTGCAAGCAAGAAGAAAACATATTTTTCCCACTACATCTTTTGATTTTGCCAGATGAACTGAATTTCTTTGGCATTATTTCTTTTTAAGAAAACTTGAAAAACTTGGCAGTTAAATTCAACCCAGATATAATTCTGCTGATGTAAATTACATTAAAGCAAAGGCCACATTTGGCCAAATCTTTTAATTGCTCATGACCCCATTATTTTCTGTCCCCTCCCCCCCCCCGACCCCTTGACTAGTCGTCCCATTGTTTCACTAGGGCTTGAAGTTAGATTTACTGGCTGGCAATTACAAGGATTGCTCTTTTGCCCCTTTGCCCCTTTCTCTGTTTTAAAAAATAACAAGAGAGGGGGTAGGGGGAGCGGGAAGCCTCAGAGGGATTTGTTTGTTTATTTGTTTCCCAGTCTCCCTGTGGGTTGCTGGTGTTATACTGTGACTTTTCAGGAAAAGTGAGAATATAAGACAATTGATTCCCTTCATCTCTGCACTTTCCAGGGGCAACACTTATCTGATTTTGTTAGATTTGTTTTCCTGTGTGCTATTGTTATCATCATTCTTATACATATTTGCCTTTATGTTATATTTTTGTAGTCAGCAAGAGCAACAGATAGTCTTTCCTTTGGTTGAGCTCTATGCAGAGGAGCAAGAGTGGGCAGCACCTGGCACACAATCTCTCATCCTGTATTACCAAGCCCCCTATGACACACTGGGATTCACTCCCTAAAAGAGATAAACTTCCCACTGGGTCCTCCCTCCCCCTGCAGACTTTCCACTGGCGTGAGTGCAGGCATTTGCTTTAGTTGATGATGGTTAACAGAGACTGTGGGGGATGAGCTGGGTCAGCACGTCCTGTAACTCCTCCAGCCAGCAGAACCAGTGTTGGGGGTTGCTGCCATTTCTAGGTCTCCCTCAGCCACAGAGGGGTTATGGTTAGTTTTGGTTGTGTTTAATTGATCTATTAACAGATTTCCCACCTCAGAGGTCCCCTTTGAGGGTTTATGTCATCACAAGCTAGCACTGACTGGGACTGAATCTGATCCTGTATTTGTATCCAAAGAGCACACGGACCCGTAAAACTGCAGACAAACAGAAACAACACATGCTTGCACATCTTCTGCTGTGCTGTGATCCCAGAGATGATGAAACTGGTGTCTGAGCACTTCAGACTCTGATTTTAGAGAATTTGAAATGCATCTATTAAATTGCAGCCTTTACAGAACCTGTCAAGAAGGGTTTCTGCCCCAAATGGAAACTGTCCAAAAAATTATGCATGGCCATTTTAAAGTTATGCAAGGTCAGAAAATACAAACAAAACAAAACAAAACAAAACAAAGGCTGGGCTATTGAATGGCTTCAGGGAAAAAAAATGTGGGCTAGGAGAGACCTTTCCCTTCGATTATGCCCACTTAGCCACATGAAATCAGGACAGCAGTGAGCTGCATGGGGCTGAGATGGGGGGTCATCCTCCCCTTCAACCACAGCAATTTAGATTCCAGCTTTCAAAGTGTTTTCAATCCTGACTCAAGTTAGGCAAATAGCTGGTGTTACGAAATAATGCTTCATTGAACTGATGAAATGGTCATTTTGTTTTCCTGCTACACCTAGAGCAAGCTGTGGAAAAAAGATGGGGACAGGTTTTAAGCTCATGGCTGCCTGGGATTCAGTGCTCACATTAGAGACAGATGGACATCCCAGTATCAAAGACTTATCTTATTTCCCCCCTCCCCCCCCCCAACAGTAGAACAGTAACTGTGTTGAGGTTGAAGAGAAATATTAAATGTTCTCTGTCCACAGGTACTTTCTTGGAGTTGGGTGCACTGATGAATTATGGGGTGTGGCTGGGAGAGGGTTATGATTCTTAGCTTTGCTGGAACTGTTTTCTGAGATACACCTGGATAAACCTACAAAACCATCAGCAGCAACTCTTTCCTTGGAGCCCCCTTTTCCACACCTTAGACCCCAAATTTGCCCTCTGACATATATTGAAATTCCTGCTTTTCAGTGATTTATCCTTTCGTTAGTTGACTTCTACACTCAGTTAATCTCTGCTCACTGGATTACCAAAACCTTTTTGTCTTCTTGTGACTGCACTTTTTGTGATCTCTATTTTAACATTCCAAACAAGCAAGTTGGAAAGGAAATATTAAGGCTTACTGGCTATGACTGTGAAATCAGATCAATCATGAATGGCTTAAAGTTTTATCAGTGAAACTTTATAATGCAGTCTGAGTTGTCATTTAATATTTTTTTCCTATGTAAGTGAATTCTGAAAGGGTTTAGCAATAAGCTAAAAAAGCCCATCTCTGTATCTAAAATTTGCACAGAAAATTCTCTCAAAATACAGAAATCAGTCAAATAATTTAGAACCTATGGTTTTAACTTCCACTGAGTATTGCAACCATTTTGCAAGCTGAAGGTGTTCTGGAGCCAGCATAAAACAAAAACACTGGAGATGTTAGAAATTAAAGCTCCAAGCCTGAGTACAAACTGCCTCCCTGTGTATGTATTGCAACACAAACAGTACCTTGTGTTGGGAAAACATCACTCCTTCTCTTTCCAGGGAAGCCTGGAAGACATAGTGGCAGCAAGACATGAGAAAGGTGGAGTTTGAGCAGTAGCTTTGTTGTTATTCCCTTGCCTCTCATGGAAGGCAGGTTTCTGCCCAGCATTTACAATGCCCTGGTGTCTCCTGGGGCAATTTGATGCAGAAGATTTCAGGAAGGCTGCCATCAACCTCCTCTCCCTCATCACCTGCCACTGCTGCATATTGGTCTTGGCCACATACTGGTTTGTCCTGCCATGCCATGAAATGGGTGATCAAACTGAATCCCTTGGAAAATCACAATTTATCCCTATATTTCCTGTTTACTTGCCTATTTAACTTTTTAGGGTGGTTTGTTGTTGGGTTTTGGTTTTCTGGGGGTTTTGGGAGGGTTTTGTGGGTTTTTGTTTTGTGTTAGGTTTTTTTTTCCCCAGGGGACTGGGTTTACCATGGACTCTACTGCACAACCAGGACATGGAGGGAACAAGTTGCTGATGAGGGCCAGAAATTACAGCTAAAGCATCCTCTGGCCCACCGAGTGCCAGATCAGAACTTTAATCCATTTGGTGACCTACTGCCTGCTATAATTATTATATATATATTCACCAGCATGTCTGCAACCACCAGTCCTCTGCTGAACTCTCCTTAATTTATACCAAAGCAATTCGAACGCAGCATGTCTGCAGAACACTGCTGCCTGACTGCTGTTTCGATTTGCTTTGCTTTGCATAGCTGTGAATACAAGGTAGAAGGCAGTGGAAAATCAGGAGCGGAAGAGCTAAGGATGTTATAAACAATGTCAGTGAGGTTAATTTAAATTTAGCTTACGTTTCTCAAGAGCCATTAATGATACACTGCTTTCAATTCTTAGAAAAGGGGTTATCCAAGTAAATTGACACTGTTATCTAAACAACAAAAGAAATCCCTGGAGGTCATTTAGAAACTGTTGGAACCAGATTTCCCAAATAGCGTTAATTGTATTCTTCCCTGTTGGTGAGTTAAAACGTGCATGCAAAGACATAAGCAAAAATAAGAGAAGACACAAAGTCTCACGTGTGAGATGTGCTGCACATTCTTGCTCCTCTTCTCTTCCTGCGCTGCTCAGGATACTTCTATCTGCCTGCTGCTCTGATGTTACTCCTTTCAAAGGAATAATTGCAGACAACAGATTTCAGCTTTTGGTTTATTGGCAGCTTAAGGCATTGAAGCACTGCAAGGATTAAGTCTTATATCTTGAGGGACACCTTTCTGTTCCATGTTCTTGGGAAAGCTAGTGGTTATTAGAGATGTATGTGCAGGTGTGTGCCTGGCTTAAATATGAAAGATATTTCTGAGTGACTCAGCATTTATCTTATTTTTACATGTTTTGACTTTCATGTAACTTACCCTCAAATCCTTTTTCTTCCAGATACTCTGAGAAAGGTGCAAGGTTCTCTGAATGTCGCTTTAACCCAACGTCTCCTCCTCATGCACTGCTCCTCAGACACTGCGCTTGCCTATCGCTGCAAAGCATAATGGACAAGTGCTTCCTATAACGCTATAGTTCAAAATGCTTTTTCCAATTACATTACATTATAGCATTTTCTAAACAAATAGTCTAATTTTGTATATGTAGGCAGCTTTTTAATAGGACGCCACAATGGAAAATTGCCATGCAGTTCTTAAGGCCTAGTATCACAAACATGTTATTAATCTCCTAGTGAAAGCATGTGAACTGCTCTATGCTGCCCTGTAAAAATCCCTTTCTTTTTCCCTTTTTTAATTTTTACTAAGTGCAGGTAGCAGATTGTTTTGGCCTATTGGAAACAATTAAATCAAAGTCCATAGGGCTTTCTACAGCTGTATTTAATAGAGAAGGGCAGACTCTTGCCTGCTGGTTAAATTGGCTGCTGTGATGCACAGCTATTTTTGGTTTTGGTGAAAGTAAGGCTTTGAAACCTTAAAGACAAATTATGGATTTGACAAAGGAAAAAATACTTGGTTATAAGCCAACACAAATGTAGTGTATTTACTTCATGGAGTGTATCTAAATTTCTATTTTGATTCAGGAATTTACCCTGATAAAGTAATCTGTGTTGAGTGAGAGAAGCAACTCATGCTACCTGTTTCAACAGTGAATTTGCATTAAATAAGATGGGTAAGAGGAAAGCTGAATACCCATTTGCACATTAAAAGCTGATCATTAATCCTATATTTTAACTCTACAACTGTCAGGAGCTATTATTTCCCAGAGAGCCTGACAGTTCAAGGGATAAACTGGAGTGGGTCCCATTATAAAGGTCTATGAATAGACGTCAGAATAGTTTGCGCATCAAACCCCAAAGGCTATTAAATGTGATACTTTAAGAATCAATTTGTAGCTAAATTAAAGTGAAGGGATGTGAATCCTAAGACAGATTTTAATAAAGCAGAAAATGTAACATATAGGGAAGCATTTTAAATAGAATTACAAAGATGTGAAGATTAAAAAAAAATATGTATTATTAGGCATAAAAACCCCTCTATTGATTTGCAGCCTAGTGCTTGGAAAACTGTGCCACAGTTCACCACAGCAAAGAGCTCAAACATGGAGAGGTGCTGAAATGCTGTTTTCAAATTTATGTTTTCAAGTGACTCTAAAGCAGATCAATAAGAGAGCTGATAGCTTATGAGCCTCTGAGACAAGTCAACAAATGGAATGCAAGAAAAGAGGACTAAAGAGCTGTCTTTGTGCAAAAAAAAATTAGTTTCTAACAGGACATCCTGCTGATTTTTATCTGAGTTCATTAGGCTTGAGGACTAAGATCTGCTAATTCCACATGAAAAAAGTTCTAGACATTTGCAAAACCAAATCAAATGTGATGCTGTACTTAAGCTAGTTAAGAAGTTGAATTTAACACTAAAACCTGCTTAAACGGGCTATCAGGAAACAACACTGCACAAATGGTATCGTGCTCACTCTTTCAGCAAGCCGAAAGAAATCTTGTAAGCTCTGTGCAGTTCTTGGTGAGGCTTTCAAGCACCACACTACACTCATCCACCAAAAATTAAATGTTGGGAAATGAAAATGATTCCCGGGTACATTACTTCTGTTTTTCCCCAAGGAGTCTCAAATGAACTCAGGGAATCTGGCCCAATATATATAATTACAAGGGCAGGCGTGCAGAAAGACTAACAATCTCATTGTACCTGGAACAGTTTTGTTCTCATTTAATTCTACAATTTATTTCTCTTAAGTAGTTTGTATATCAGAGTCCTTGAAACAGGGCATGCGTAAGAATGAGACCTCTTCCTTTGTGCTCTGAAAGTTAATAATTGTTTATTATTCAAAGTAGGCTACTGAAATAAGATCTCATAAAAATGAAATCACAGTTCATTTCCATAGGTGAAAATGGAGCTCTCGCTTACTGCAGTTGGACTGCAGGTTAAGACAAAGAGAAGTTTATTGCAGACAATTGTCTCTGGTTGCTCTGTTTAGAGATAACTGAGACATAAATGGGACCTCAGAAAGCCCTTCACTTCGTATTTCACTGGTTATGACAGTTTTTAATATTCTGGGGGTGACAGCTGAAAGCTCTGTGCTGTGGGTTGACCACAATGTGTAGTAAATCATAGTCTCTGATAATTTCGGATTAGCTATTCCTGCCTTTTTTGTATTGTCAAATGCAATTAACTATTAACCACTGCATGGTCCACCAATATTTGATTATTTTAAACCCGAGGCCAGTTCTTCATAGGCATGTGAGCCTGTGAATATATAAACACACATTAAAGAACCTAGGTTCTTTACCATGTTCTTAAGTCATGTAGACAACATAGTAGAGAGAGTGCCAATATTGAGGATATCTATTCACTCAGGCTTTTATACATGTGCTTTATGGTATCATCTTTAATTGCATACCCATGCAAGAATTTTATTGCAAAGCACCATTTATGTTTCAGGAATTAGCAGCAATCCCATATTCTGTTACCTTCAAAGCAGTTGTCCCAAGCCTTATTTACTGTATGCTATTCAAATGCTTCTCTCAAAAAGGAATAATTAAATTCCTCATGGGATTTTCTGTGGTGACCATTTCTGCAGTATTTAAATACTTCATGAACATAAATTTACCTCTCCCCTAGCAGTTGCTTTTGGAATTAATCCCAACCTTACTGCTCTGAGTTCTTAGTATAGTGAAATTTTGGCTATGTCCCCGTAATCTATCCTAGAATAATATACTCAAGCATGGAATAGTGAGGAGACTAGTCCATAACTGAGGACGTGGCATATGTGGTTCAGTCAGCACTACCAGCTGTGAGAAACATGAGCATCCTCAGTTACAGCAGAATCTTAGAATTTAGTGGCTCCAGTTGAAGAGGCAGTGATGGAACATTTGCAAACCGTGATTTTTCACAGACTTGCAACACAGCCAAATGTGTAACTAGAATAGCAAAAGGCAAAGCCCTAGCACAGGGAGCCTCTTCAGATTTTTCAGACTCTGGCTTCAAATTGTGGAGGTGCTAGAACAATCCCCAGGGAAGATCCAGAATATTTAATGATGCACAAAACAGGCTGGTTTCCATTAACCTCACTCTCAGAAACAGCTAAACAGTTTTGGCTGAAATGTTCATTAGAATTTGAGCCTGAATCAGACACTGCATGCAAATGATAACATAAAATGGCTAAACACTGATAAAATTTACTTGGCGAGGAAGACAGTCTTATAAAGGAAATATGTCATGCAATTTTGCTATTGACTCTGTGCACACACACAAATCTAATAATCTTATTACATGTAATGCCGTGCATATGATACAAATATGTGTATGCATGTGGGTGCAAATGTGCTTGTGCAAATATACATAAAGATCAAATGTTTTGTCATGTCCAAGATAATCACCTATAGATGGTCACCATGTGTAATTCGGGATCAGTTATGCAAGCACACAAGCCTACCACTCATGAACCACTTGGCAACAACGCTGCCTCTGACTGCAGTAAGGACAGGACAGTCAGGATTATAATCTTATTAAAGGAGAATAGATTCAGAAATCATGCTCTGCTTTTATTAAGTGCAGCACTGCTAGGTTACATGGATTGCATATGGTTTGAAATGCTAGTTACATATCTGGCTTACAAAATTGATTTGATTCATGTGAGAAATAGTAAATATTGCCATTAATACAATTGTCTTCCTTAGGCCCATAAACTGAGCCATATATATACATAAAAAGGCTTGTGTTTGTCATCTGCAAAGTAGTTATTGTTGTCTTATTGCAGAGAGACAAGTGTTATGGCCACGAGAGGGAAAGATCCAGTTCAGCAGCAGCCTCAGCAGGAAAGCTGACTGCCAGGTGCTTGAAGTGTAAGGGTATCTGTGCTAGCTGTGCGTGCACCGGGGATTTGATTTGCATTAAAACAGTGCTGAGTTGGAGGGAAAAGAATGAAAGAGAGGATAGGTAGGCACCTACCCCACCACCCCATCTCTGCCTGCTGAAAAGGTTTGGGTTTCATGGCAGAAACACAAATACGGTGTGAAGCTAAATAATTAAAGCTGGGCATTACAGGCTAAAGTCACTTCTTGTTATTGGGAGAGTAATTTGTGTGTGTGTGCATGCGTGTGTGTGTGTTCTTAACAGACAAAGCTCGTTTTGAAAGAGATGAGAAGGAGAAAACATAACCTCTTCTAGCATTTGCAAAACTTATACTACTCAGGGAAAACAAAAACCACAACACTACTGAGCACATGGGCTTATCTGCAACCTAATACTGTTATTGTAAGGGTTTGTATAGCTCACTTCCTACCTTTAGGCTTACACAACAGGATATTTAAATTACAAAGACAATGAAGAAGCAAGGCAAAATTTTCTTGATATTAAAAATATTCTAGTCACTTTAATGCCCTAATTCCTCACTTGCAGAATTAATGAGTAAATACAAGGTCACTCCTAGAGTTGCGTTGGCTAAACAAACTACAGGCAAATGAAAGGCAGCCAGCAGTCAGGTTTGGATTTTATCAGCTGTCCCACTATGCTGTGAAAAACATATAACTTACTAGTACAATGGCAGCCACTACCTCTTACTACTGTTAACAGTCTGTCACTGTTTCCATTGTTAACTGGGTCTTCAGGGTTTAATATGTCACCTGTATCAAATTGCACCAGGTCGAAACTTAGCACACAGGCGGGTCTGGATGGTACTCTTTTCTTTTTTATCAACAACAAAATTAAATTGCATCTATCAGGGCTGAGAATTTTTCTTCTTTCTTTTTATTTATTTTTTTTTTCTTTATTTTCAGGCACTCTTTATTCACCTCCCAAATCTAAACACAAACAAAAGTTTAACTTTTCATTGAAAAAGCCCTTAAGTATAATGCAGCTGTTCCATTGAATCTTTTGGTTCCTATTCTGTTTGTATTGATGGGGCTATTTTTATCCTAGAGGTCTTTGTCTGAGTGGGCACTTCTTGGTTTAACTTTCCTGACCCAACACTTTGGAGTACTGGGAGAAGTCAGATTAACCCACACTGGATTGCCATTAGACCCCAGTGGCTTTTTCTCTGACTTGTCTTTGGGACAGACTTTCCCATTTTATTCAAAGCATAATGATTTTTTTTAGCTGCGTGACTCCCTCTCTCCTATTGCACAACCAACTCAAGGAAGGTGTAAAAATGCTTCAGCAGGGATTGCTGAATGGATATAACTCTTACTACATGTTGCATTAAGTAAAAATGCTAAAACAGTTCCAAGCACAAGTGCCACATATGACTTCTGCCACAGTTTGCTCTGATGGGGTCTGAAAAGTTCTCAGTATTTTATTACAGCAGGAGTAAGTACAACTCTCTGAAAGTACTGGCCCATTTTGCAGTTACAGAAAAATGAGGGTCAGAGAGAAAAAACACAAGGCTTATGTGAGTGGTGTGTGTCCCCAAACCCAGTACATACAGGTGGAACAGAGGTCAGACCTAGCACAGTGCCTTGAGAGCAGGGGAGACGTGCTATACTTGTATCCCATGCCACAGCAGGCTGCAGGTGTACCCCATACCTTGGGCAGGTAGGCACAGATGCAGCCGCAGACAGCCAGCAATTGCCTGGGTTCTAGATTGGACATGACAGCTCTGATAGGTGGCACAATTCTTCCTCACTCATTCATCTGCTCAGCAGCAGGCATGCCCCTGTGCTGGGACCCAAGCTGCATGAGGTGAAAAGAGGACGAACCCTTACAAGCCCTAGGTAAAGACTGAGTATGCACGTGTGAACATCTTGTGGGAAATTCAGCTTAGATTAATAGTTGGAGTTCTAAACCTGTTTTGCATTACTGATAAAACAAAACAAAACAAAACAAAAAAACACAACACATTAGTATGCGTATGAATGTAACTCATTCATGGATTTATGGGCCCAAAGGTCAGGGTGTGAAGGACTCTGCAATAGCTTCCATGGTTACATTGTTCTATTCATATCTCTGATTAGGTTTAAGTGTAAAACTCATGGAATTTCCCACTAACTGTACATCTGAGGAAGCTGCTGAATGCACTTATACAAGTCCAGATAAGCAGAAACTTTAGGCTGTGCAAACTAGTCTGCTTACTTTTGACAAAGGAGAAGAAGGACAGTAGGATTGTGCACGTGCTAAAAAAATAGCATTAGACAAAGTAATGTCTTTCTTGGACATTTTCCCATTTTGTATTTGGAAGTCAGGAAGATCTGTAAAACTACATTACTTTGAAACATGGTGGGAAATGATTATATAAGATTGTTGCTGTCAGTTTCTTGTGTGCAAATCCTACAGGTTCTAGAAATAACCAATAAACTCTGAGGAAAATTTTATCCTTAATATGAACTAAATGCATTTACCAAGCAAATACTTCCTTTAAAAAGTGTTCTAGTGAGCAATTGAAAAATAAGGTCATTCATGCAAACAGTTCATTCACTGGTGCTTTTTTATATAACCAGATTATGGCTACTATGTTTGCCTTACAGCAGAGTGCTGTGACCTCTTGAGCAGAAAACTCCTGGAAGTGAAGCTAATGTAGTTTCATACATTTGCAGAAGCACCTGTGAATGAAATGAGCATGCTGAGGTACTGTTAATGATCTGCCAATTTGCCTCCTTCAAGAGGCAGTGGTGGGAACAGAGCAGGCTGCAGGAGCAGTTCAGATGATGGGCAAAGGTGTGCAAAACCAGCCAGTTTTGTCCTGGGTCCCATGGCCAAGCAACTCCCCACCTCTTTGCTAAAATCTCCAATTCTTACAGCTGAGGGCAGATGGGAGAGCATGGGTTCATCTTCTGCTGTTCACACTAGCTTCCAGTTGCTGACCTTGCATGGACTTAGCACTGGGACCACACAATAGTGGTTGGGGTTATGCAGCACAGGAACACTGTCAGAGGGCTCCTGACCTCTCTTCACAGTCCCTTGACCTCTTCTTCCTATTTATGCCTTGTGAAGTCTCTCCTATGGACTACAGAAGCACAGATGCATGTGCTAGGTCAGCTCTACCTAAGGGAGCTATCAGGGAGTTAAGAACCAAATAGTGAACTCATTTAATTCTGTAAAACAAACAAACAAACCAACAAAAAAAAATTAGCTTTAGTGACTACACAAGCACACCAAATGGAGTTATCAGAACTCATATGAATCCTTCTTCCCTGAAGAGACAAAACTGGGGTTTGGACAGTACTGACAGCATCATTCTGTGAGCATTTTTGGCAGCACCCTTAGCACTCTTATTTTGCAATGTATTATTTTTATTACACCAAACCCCACCTAAATAAATAGGATCCTGGAATTCTTAGATGATAGAGGGATTTGGCATGAAATGTTGTAATGTCCTAGGAAAAAATATTTGTGATATTATATGTCAATGTACTTCCTAGCAATAAAAGTATGACTAGTGGTACGTCTTGTATTACGAGTACCAGTGATGTGAAGAGCAGATCTACTGCATTTGACTTTATTAAACATACCTTTTTATTACATAAAGTCCTTAAGAGTGAACAGGACGCTGGTACCATTTATATTAATGGGATCCTTTGCAATAATAATAGTACTTGGGAATCTTTTAGACAGCAGAAGGAATCTAGGAGTTTCTGGTGTATGTGGTAACTGTTTTATAAAGTGAGTGCATACATCTCTGCTTTTGTGAGAGAGGAAAATGAAAAAGGAAGAAAAAAACCCCAGTGAAGTATTGCTCCACATGAGCATTCAGAATGGAGAAATATCTCCCCAATAGCCTGTTCATCTCTATAGGATGCAATGTGAGCATTTTAGAATGAAAGTGCTGGCTTATTTCTGAACAAGGCACCTGCTTTAGGGAGCAGCTTGAGTTTGGTTATTCTGCAGACAATTCCAACAGCAAAAGCTATGCCAGCCAGCTTGCTTGGAGAGGAGAGGGGGAGGAGGTCTTCACGACATTAGGAGCCTTTTGTTGGCCTGATATGGCTATATTCCCTGCCACACTGGTGTTCAGCAGGGTTTCCAGGATAAAACAGAAATCCAAATCCCCTTTTCTGTCTACTTGAAAGTTTGTTCTGATTTGAACAGAATTTGTGTACTTACTGGACAATTGAATAGTGTAGTTTAACACTCAGCCTTTTCTGTGCTCATTTTAAAACTCAGGGGGGGGAAAGCAAAGGGGATTATACTGTAGGAAACAGAGAAGCAAAAGTGCACGTTCACAGTACGCTGCATATGACTAAAATATCTTCAAATCCTCACCACAAAAGTTTCTCAAAACCTCGCCGTCTCTAAGTAAGGCCTTTGTTGACATGAGTGCCTCACTTGTTACTGAATGCTCTGGGTTTATTAGCTTTGGAGTTTAACAGAGGAAAAAGGCAAATGCCTAGCAAAGTCTGTAGCAGACCAACTTCCCTAACTCGCTTCTGTCTTTCAAATCCATTGGAAGGAACAAACTAGAAGCCTTCTGGAAGTTTTTATTAAAAGTTAGGATAATTTTATTCCGATAATTTAATGCTAATGATCCTGGGTGTTCGTTTCAGCTCCTTTCCCTCAGTAGAACGAGCTCATTCATTTGATTTGTGGATCCAAAAGTGGAAAAAGGAGTCGTGAATTTTGTGTGATTTATGGGGAAATTAGAAAAGTAGCCAATTTGGCATAAAGTTGTACAGGGAAGAAAAATAGTCTATCAGTAATGAAAGAAATAGTGGGAAGTTTTTGGAAGAGTTCCCATTCTCAAAACAATTTTCCCCAGAATTGTACAACTTTATTATGACTAGTACTGTTGCAAACTACTGCATCTTCAGATGTGATCATTCTACCTTTAGTAATTTTTAATTTATGCCAGTTCAGAAATATAGGCTGGAACACACAGTTTTAGGAGCAGCAGATACACAGCAACATCTTAATTACCCACCTTAATCAAGTATTACATGATTCAGGGGTGGGCAACAGCGTACTAAAAATTGGCTAATGCCATGCATTCCTGACTTTGATAAGAAGATGGAAAAAAGGTTTGGGAGCTTCTGCATACCAACTTTTTATTGGGCTCCCAAAAAGCTTAGAAAGCACTAGCAAACTTTTTCCTCCAGCCTGTGAATGAATCTGTGCGGATGGGCCTCAGGATAGGTTGAAGCATCTCCTCAGCTAGGTAATGAAACCTCAGATTTAGATTCAAAAGCATTTCTGTTTCTTATTGCAAGTTCTCATGTGCTTTCAGCAATCGAAATAGCTGATGCTGGTTAAGTTTTCCTGTTTCTTCTAATGTTCGCCATTGCAGATCCCCATCCTAGTGCTTACGATGTATTATGTTACAGCCAACCAACTAACTTCCTCTTAAACATGTTACTTCTACTCTGTTGCTTATGATATTGATGGCTATTTTGACCTTTGCAGTTCTCTAATTACCGAAGCCTTAAAATAGTACACGTCAGGTAAAATATTCTCTTTTTGAAGTTCCTTTTTCCTCGCATGCCTGAGCTGAAAGACCATATAAACCAAGATTATTCAAACACTTAGACCACTGCACAGAATGTCAAGGGAAATTTTGTTAGCGAGAACAAGCGACTGTTTTGTTCCACTTTTACTTTTGAGGTATTTTCGACTCAGCAGAAGATAATTAAGTACATCGAAGTATTTGTCATGGCATTACATAAATCATTTAATGCCTCCCTGTTGCTAAACTCCAGAAATTAACATTTGTGAAACTTTTTAGTATTATCATTATTCCTCTATTTCACGTTTGTGACACACCACCAAATAACACACCGGTTTAGGGCTAGCAACCAGTTTCCCCAGTTTTACTGAGCGGTGCATTCTCTGTATCATCAGAGGTCATTTTTAGCTATTGTACCTCTTTGTCTGGTCCAGTTAGAAAAGCGCACAAGCACTCCAGTACTATCAGTTATGCTTGGAGGAACATAAGAAGGGCGAGGGGGAGGGGAGGTGACACAAACTCAGAAATAGCCCGTTTCTATGCTTGGAGAGACGCTGCAGCCAGCTAACAGCCAGGTCCAGCCTGCCAGAAAATCAGTGTACTGAAGTATTACAATCAGTAGACAGCATGAAAAACCCCAGGCCACAGAAATATGCCCTCCCAGAGATCTCTTAAAATTTATTTTTTTTTAAAAAACCTCTTGAAAGTGGCATCCTTACTGAATTTGTCTTCCTTGAAATTAATTCTATGTTGTGGCCTAGTTATTCTTTATTTCTGAAGCTATTATGGGCCACATCTGTGGAACTCTGTATCAGCTATTCTGAAAGCAGCTGCTGCTGAGATTCTTTCAGTTAAACTGAAATTAAGAACAGGTTTGTGGAGTCCCTACCTGCTGTGAAGCCATGATGTAGTTTATAAAATTACATATGGGTGAGAAAATCTGACTGCCAGGGCTGGAAAAGTTGGTGCTATATACAGCATTTAGCATGAACCTAAAATAACCACGTAGACTGAGGCTGAACTTACTTTGCAAATTTTTTTTGCTCTCTTCCTCAGTGTCATTGTAGAAGTGATGTTGAATAACTTGGTGTAAAAAAAAAAAAAAAAAAAAAAAAAAAAAAAAAAAAAGAAGTGGTTTTGAGAGGATCAAAGCACAAAAATCAAAATCAGGCTATATCCTAGCAACTGTGTTGATGGTAGGGGCAAATATGAAAGACATTAGAGTTAAAACTGTGGATTCTTCAAGAAAGGTTTCTGTATTATTTCTGCCATAAGGAAAAGCTCATTACATGCCACAAATGAGATGATGGAGACAAACACTGATCATCTTCTATCATTAAAGCAATTCCATTAATAGCAAGGGGAGAATTTGTATGAGTAGAAGGTAAAGAGGATATGACAACATCCTGACATCCCATACAGTTTGCCATCAGATATGCCCAAGTTGCTCATTGTGGTTACATGTTAATAGATTCTTCAGATTCCAAAATATGTGCAGCTCTCCAAATGGAAAATTATCTTTAAATTTGTTTGCTAGATTTATGCCTGACTAAATTAACAGGGCGCAAGAGCTTCTCCTCAATCCATGAAGCCCCAGAGCACACTGGCATGCAAAACTTTGCTGGATCATGGCATGTTTTCACTGTAGAAACTTTGGAAGCAGCCTGACACGGCCCAGATATTATTAGAGAGAAAGACTTTTGTGGCACATGTGAGACATCAATACATTTAATCCCAGAGCATGTTTGTTATTCTTTGAAACCGTTTTGTTCCAGAGTGAAATCTGTACCACCCACATAAACCAGTGTCAGAACGGCCCATTTTAACTGGAGTCAGAAATACTAGTTTCTTGTTAAAAAGTTATCAATAAAAATATTTCTGTGAAGTGATCTGCTGTGGTGTTGGAGACACCTGAGCCTTCCATCTTGCAACTTCTGCACATGCTCTTTGTATTTCCAAATATATCAAGAAAGGATCTGGTTTAGAATTGAAAGACTATTATAAGATTATTTGTTGTCAAACTTTGCGTGCTATTTTTTTCCGCCCCAGGCACACTGTGAAAGCAAAACCTCTGGTTTAGATTAAACCAGATATATACTGGTTTATTAGCAAAACTGGAGAACTAACTATAAATCCAAGAGCTGTGTTTCAAAAGGGTCATCGACACACAGATGTGACAGGAGACTCACAGGAAAATGTTAGTCCAAATCTTAAAACAGACAGACAGACTCCTTAAAAAAGACCAAGAACCTTAATCCACTCTGGATTAGTGCTATTTACTTAAATGTTGTCTAAATTTCAGATGGATTTCTAATGATGAAAAATATTCATCGGCATAAAACCTGAGTAACTCAGGGCAAGCATACGGTGAGAGCTAAAGCAACTGACTCTTCTGGATTACGTTCCACTGAATATATCCATGTATGTGACACTTAGACACACACACATATAAAACGTAACGCAAGCTTGGCTTGTTCGCCTGTCTCAAGGTATTTATATATGCTTTCAGCTTTGCTTTCAGAGAGTTGGCCTTTTTTCTGTGCTTTTCTACCACAGCATTTCTCTGGAACCGTTTCTTATCTGAACTTCCACCAATCATTTCCAAGGCTAAGTTATGCAGACAAGTCATTGCACAGATTTTCATCAAAATGCCATTTTCCTTAACTTGAGAGAGCCTGGTCCCAAATGCTGAACAAATAATTTATTAGACCACAGCAAAAGTAAATAAATGTTTTCCTGCTCCAAGTATTTCATTAACCAGAATTATTATACATGCGAGTCTATAAATAGCAAAACACGTATTGAACCATTAATATCGCTGACATTCTCATACAAAATACTGTAATTTAAAGAATTTGAGATGGGAGGACATCTCCTGGAAGATTTCTGGCAAAAATATAATGGGTAAACAGTGTCTGCGAACACATTAATCACCCACAGTAATGGCACGTTACTAACAGTTTGAAAATTAAGGATTTCTGATCTACCTGAAATTTCTGAAGACATTCACCACATTATGGAAATACATTTGGCGTATCTTTTAAATCTATACATTCTTATACCGGTCCAGTTTGTCTTTTAAACCTCAGGAGTGTTGGACTCAGCAGAAGAAACGTGAGAAAATCTTCTGTTTAAAATTACATGGATAGAGGAACTCTGCTAGTGACTTTCTGTGAAATTAATACACCACTTGATTGTTTTTAAAGTCTCTGCATCTTCTGGATGTTTAATTGCCTTTTTCATTAAGGTGGAATACCCCTCAGTTACTGAGCGTGGGATGGGTTCTCCAGTCCTTTCACCCCCATAGCCTCAGCATTCTATTTCTTTATGGGAACAAGGATAGCAAGACTGGGCCCTGTGGAAGCAAATGTGGAAAAAATTAAGCATTTAAAACATTACTCTGTCAAGTAAGAGAGAGAGCACCGTGCAGTGTATTCCCACTTTTTACTGTCTAAGTAAAAGAATCTATACAGACTAAGAAAGAAAAGGAGTAGGTCGTAAAAAGCGCATTTTTAGGTGGAGGAGCAGGAAGTCTCATGCACCTTTCATTGCTTTGACTTGTCAATTTTTGCCATATGGAAATTATTAGCTCGATACTGTAGTTCTAAATACTGCCCAGGAATGTTGATTTATAATGGATTTCTTACTCTTTGTGTAAAGAAATGCTGAACTACTATGTAAACTGTGATTAGAGAATATATACCCTTGTGTTGCAGGCGTATGCCTGGGGTGAATTCTTCAGGTTCAGAGAGGTGATGTCTGCTCCGCTCCACTTACAGGTAAATCCAGCATCAGTGAACTTGCAATTCCCACAAAATGCTGCAAGTCTGGAGTAACTGGGAACACAATCTGGCCTGTGACTGAAAAAGTGTGCAGAAAAGATGCTGATGCATAAGGAACAAACCCCAGACTTTCCAGATACGTTATTTACTATTGAGGCATTTCAAAACACGATCTTAACATAATGAAGCAGCCTTTGAAGGAGTGGCAAAGCACATTCTTTGAAGCATGTCCTCTTTCTCTATGTTGACCAGCTGCTACACACATCTGATATTTTTTTCCTGTGAATTAGAATTAAATTTGATTGTCCCAAATACATCCCACTCAGGCTTTCATGCTGAAAGCAGCAACAATTGTCAATGACCTTTAACACGCCTGCTATTCAAATTAGTGCAGATCATTAATCACACATAGCTTACATTTTATGATTCGTGTATCCTTCATTACCAACTTTCCTTCTCACTCGTTGCCCCTCACCCCCGCCCCTTTCCTTTATTCCGAGGGTTCTGGTAACAAGCACTGGAAACGGCAGTATTTAAAGCCTTTCCCCCATAAGCCATCCCCGCCCCAATTTGTTTTTCCGTGCCGTAGCAGTAGCAGTTTGCGTCCCAAGTGCCAGACGGAGCTGGAGGGCTTCAGGCGCGGGGCCGGTGCGCCCGGGTTGGGCCGGGCTAACCCCGAGGTGGGGGTCTCGGAGCCCATGTGCCAGGCGTTGGAGGGCGGGGGGAGGGGTTCTGCCGGCCCTGGGGCGGCGGGCCAGGCGCTCCGGAGCGTCGAGATAACACCGACCCTCCGTCAAAAGTCCTCCGTGTCAATTCTACGTCATCACACGTTAGGAGACAAAGAAAGAGGGGGAAAAAAAAAGCTTCCACACCCTTGATGTCTCGTACCAAGCTTTAGCAGATTAAATTAGGCTTTGCAGTCATAGACTAAACACACTCCCCTCGCCTATGGCACACATATTTGGCGTGATTAAACCGAGCTTCGCAAACACGCAGGAAAACACGAATTGAACTTTTCAGACATGGGGGTGGGAAAGGGAGAGTTGATTTTTTTTCCCCTCTTTTAAAAAAAAAAAAGCCATATGGCAGATTGATTTGTTCGGAGGTCTTTCAACTTCCACAGCGTGGCTGTTGAACAGTATTCCTCTTTGATCTTGATTGAGGACTTTAATGTTGTTGTTTCTGCGCATTTCAATAGATCCATAAATATTTTACCAGTGGAATTCCCCCCCCAAAAAAAAAAAAAAAAGAAAAAAGAGGGAGGGGGAAGTTTCTAATAGAAATGCATCTGGGGCAACTGCAGCCGGCACCTTTCGCGGAAGACGTACGTGGGAACCGGGGCGGTGGAGATAGGCAGAGGCGCAACTCGACGCCCGGCGGAGGGGCGGTGTGACCGGCTTCTCCCCCGCTCCCAACATCGCCTCGGAGCGGCAGCACCCTGCGCCCCAACTTCGGTCTGCGGAGACAATAGTCTCCGCACCGTCCAGACCATTGCGGCCGCCGGGGACGCGCGGCGGCGGCGGCAGCGGGGCGGGCGGCGGCGGCGGCGGCAGCGGGGCGGGCGGCGGCGGGCGGGGCGCGGCGGGCGCGGGCGCGGCGGGGGCGGTGCGCGGGCGCGGGGCGCGGCTGGCGGGGGCCGCTTGGGCCGCCCCCGGCCGCGGCAGTGGAGCAGCTCGGCGGATCATGTGCGGTTCCACCTCTAGGGCGGCGGGTAGATCGGCGCTGCGCTCTTCCACGAACCGTGGCGCCGGCAGCCGAGGAGGTGAGGGGCAACCGAGGGGCGGCCGAGGTGCGGGGAGAGCTAGAGCGGGGCAGGGAGTGGAGGTCCTCGAGCTGCGATCTCGGGTGGAAAAAAAACAACTTTGCGGGCCACCCTCATAGGAGCGAAGACTGTCCCCCGGTCATCGAAGCGGCTCCAAAATGGTAACTTTGAGCTGTTTGGCGAGGAGGAGGAGGAGGTCGGTTTTACTGCAGTGGTGGTGCCGGGAGGGTCTTGCGGGCTTGGGTAGCCTTTTGGCTTTGTACGCTCCGTCAGGAGGGGGGAGGCTCAGGGGGTGTGGGGTGGGAGGGTGGGAGACGACGACTGACTGCGATATTAATCCACTAAGAAACAAAGAATAAATTGCCGCACTTAAAGTAAAATGCTTCGGTTAATGACGGTGGGTGATGGGTCTCCGAGCCCCGCGTAGCCACTTAAATTAATTAAGTGGGCTTCCACCCCCTCTCCTGATAGTATCGATTCAGCATGTGCGTGAAATGCCCGATGTGCGGCTCGGTGTGTGTGTGTGCGTGTATGTGTCCCCACCTTGTTTTTTTAGCCACTCTCGCTCTGTGGCGAGTCGCTAGCGGCGTGATCCCCGTTACAGAAGTACACAGTTTATCAAAGGAAGTTGGGGGTGGGCGGGCAGAGAAAACAATTATTCACATATAGACAGAGAGAAGGACTCGAAGGACAATGTCTCCTTAGCGATTATTTCCAGAAGAGGAAAATAGCCCCTATGATGCGGGTGGGGTGGGTAGAGAGGCAGGGTGTTTAATGTCTATGTTAAAGGAAATAGTGGGGGGGTCGAGGGGAGGGGGTTGGGGGGAAGGAGAAAGGGAGAAAAGAAGAATAGAAATAATGCAGTTCCAGACATTTTGTGCTATAAAAGCTTTACTCCTCCTCGTCCCTCCCTCCCCCGCTACTATCTTCGGTGATAATTAACATAGCGCCTAGTCGCGATCCTGATGCGAATTAAGTACTTGGGCAAGTTGGGGAAAGTTTGGATGGGTGAACTTTGCTGGAAGGGAGGGAACGAGGTGGGGTGCTAAAATGGGCAGTACGTGTAGGGAGGCGTGCGGAGCATGACAGCGGCTGTTGTTTTCTTCCTCAAATCAGCTAACCTCTGCAATTAACTGCTGGAGACAGACCTTGTGTTTTAAGACGAAAAGTGTCGTTTTGGAGTCAGCACCATTTATTAGAAGCGTTAATAAGCTCCCAGCAGCAGACGGGGACCTTCTGGGGAATGCGCATTGTGTGTGCCCACATTATACATTATCGGGGCATTGCATTGCCCCCATAGATAGGGAGCAGCTCGAGCACTTGGACGTGCAAATATCATTTTCCTGGGACTACTTTCTAAACATTAATTCTGATCTTTATTTAATCCAGATGCAGGGTTCCCCTCCCCCCCCCCCGCCCCCCTCTTGCTGCCTTATTGTTGGTTTACATTTTCTGAAAAGGCGACTGGTGTAACCTGTGGAATTTGAAATGCAAATAAAAGCCTGTGGGAGTTGAGGCAGAACAAATCAGCATTTATAAAGTGAAAAAGATTTAATGTCTTTGAGACCATTGCGAGATTTTTTAAAAAAATTATTTTTATTAATAAGAACTGAATCGTGACGTCAAGTCGTTTGGGAAAGATTTTTTAATTTTTTATTATTTTTTTTTTAAATGTCTGAAACGTGGGTATGTGAAGTGCTTACAGGAAAAACAGATTACAAGATTAACATCTGTTAACATGATCGTTTATCTCCAAGCCAAAAATAGGTCAGTCCTTTCTTAAGGAAACACGATTGCTGGGCGCATGATTAAATAATGAAATTAGGCTGATGAGTTCATAAATTAGAGGCTGTGCCTACGTGGGTTAGGATCCGACCTGTGACAAAACCACGAAATTCGGGGTTCGCCGAAGAGCGGTGCGAGGTCAAAGTCCTTTTTGGGGGAGAGAGGTGCAACTCTTCTCTCCTCCTCTTCCATTCCCTCGCTCCCCATCGCCAGGCACTCCTCCGCCGCCCCCTTCCTCCCTTCCCCCCCCGGCCCCCCCAACTCTGTCTCGCCCCCAGGCTGTTGGTAGCGTCTCTCTGGCCGGGGACCCAACTCTTTCCCTGCGATCGGAGAAGTTTCCTGGGCGGGGAGGGGCGCGGGGGATGCTGCGGGGATGGAGGGGGCCGGCAGGCCGGCCGGCGGTGCCGCTAAGCCCCCGCCCGCTCGGTGTCCCCGCCCCGACGGGGCGGTCCTAGCGCACGGGCCCGCCTCCCGCCACCGCCCGGCCCCGCTTCGGGGTGTTGCGGGATGTCAGGGCGCAGCGAGGTGGGACAATGAGCCCCCGGACCAGGGTACTGCTGTTCCTCTGCTCCGGCGCTGGCGCATCACCCCCTCCACCCCGGCCTCGTTATTTGTACCCCTTCGCAGCTTCTCACTCGGTGCTGGGGTTGGATGGGTTGGGCTTTTTTGGGAAGTGGATGCAGAAGTGCCCTTACAAGAAATCTTCTGAGGCCTGGCCGTCGATACACGTATTATATTATTTCGGTTATTTTTTTATTTGTTTGTTTTGGGTTTTGTTTGTTTGTTGTTTGTTTGTTTGTTTGTTTTAGGCAAATCCCCTGATTTCTTTTCAGACCCGTGTGCTCTTGGCCACTCTGCTCTGAGCTCTCACCTCGGCAGTGGAGGAGAGGTCCCAGCAGCCTGCCCAGCAAAGGGACGCTGTGCCTTGGCCCCATGCCACGGACTTTATTTCATGCTTGCTGCGCTAAATGAGTTAACAGCCAAAGGGTTTTTCATTAACTCGACTTGGCAACCGTGTATTCGGTTGGCTTCCCCCACATCCCCCCTGTTCCTCCCCAAAAAAAAAAAAAAAACCCAAAAACTAAAAAAGAGAATACAAGCATATTTTTAAGCAAAATCTGAATGGCACATGGATTGATTTGAGGGGGTGTCTGGTTTGCAAGCTCTTCTGTCAGATTTCCTTTGTGCCTCCTTCCCCGTGCATGGTGGGTGGGTTGATAGCTGAGAGTTTCATTTTGCGGGGTGAGTGTGTCTCGTTTTTTGACCGTTGCTTTCCTGTGGCACATTAAGGCCCTCCACGTCCTGGAGGGGACCAAAACAGGAGGATGGTGACCCTGAGGGAGGGCGGTGACCTGCAACTGCTTCCCCTTTATGTCCCCCTTAGTGCTGTGGGGAGTGTGTGGATGGGGCCAAGGGGGATATGTGCGGGTACCTGCTCGGGGGAGCAACATCTGCTGTTGGCTGCCGGGCAGATGCATGTGGTGCTGGGAGGGGTCTTGGTTCAGGTGTGGGTATGTGCACATGCATGCAGGGCTGGGATGGGGTGTGATGCATCGCTGTGCATGGGCCAGATGTGTGTGTGCCCAGGTCTGGCTCAGTGTGAGGGCGCTAACTATGTGTGTGCACACCAGGATGGGGATCACATGGGGCAGAGGGGCATGTGTGCAAGGGTGGGAGATGCTGCGTTGAGGCAGGTGCATGTTTATACTCGCATGTCTGTTCAGTGCTGCAGCTGTGCCCCACAGACAGGTGCTGCGGTGCAGCAGCACTCCTGCTCCTCCAGTAGTGCTGCAGAGGTGTATTGGAAGAGGTGTTGGGTGTTTCAGAACGAGAGCAGTGCCAGAGAGGGTTGGTGGGCTGGGAGCAAAAGTTTTACTGAAGTGGGGAATATCTGGGAAGTTTTGCTTCTTTAGTTTTGTCCACAGTGGCTGGCTATGACAAATCATCTCTCTATGAGCAATGCCGTTATGTTTTCCTTCAGTGTGTCCTTCAACTCTCATAGCAAACCTACAGCTGACCGTTCTGGCCTTGCATCACTCTGTGCATGCCATCCCATCCTGCCAGGCAGTGAGGGGGCTGGGCTTTCCCCTTGGTAAATCTGGAAGCTGAAGATGAGTGGGAGCACCAGTGCTGTAATTAGTATTATGGTGCAGTTATTCCAGGGGACAACTTCAGTTTCACAAGAATATCTGACATATGTCTTGAATGAGCTCTGTGCAATAAAGTGATTTGTGTGGAGCTTTGTGTGGCTGGCATGGTATGTTCCTTTACTGGTTCCCAGTGTAAATTTCTTGCCTGGGATTTGTTTTCAGGCCTTCAGTTCCTATAAAACTGAGGTTGAAGTGACGTCTAGTTAGTGATAAGTACTATGTGGTCGGTGTGAACAATAGGACATTATAGGCCCTTTCTAAACTCTTAGTTCAACATGCAAAAGTAATGCTTACAAAAGAAAAAAAGGATAAAAACATCAGTGAGAATAACATTGTATTAAGGAGTCATCCAAAACTTATTTAAAGGGAGGCAATTATATTTACTAGCATAGCTTCTGTCCCAAGATCAGCACAACTTTTCTAAATTGTGACTAAAACAATATGCATCAAGAGCTACACACAGCCCTGTCTTGACCGTGAGTGACTACTTCTCTGTGCATCACAGAAAACAGATCTCTAAGGTGAACGCTACCTATTGTTATTTGCAGGTGACCTCAGTAACAGGATAGCTGGCTGGAATGGAGCGGCAGCAATGACATTCAACTTCTGTAGATTAAAGTTTTCCTGTGACAGTGACTAATGTGTCTTTAAAAAATAGCTTCATCGTATGTTTTTATAGTTGGTCATAGTACTGTGTTGTCACCAAGATTTAGTAATAGCAATTATCAGTACAGAAGTGCTCATTGAAGGAGTGAAAATGATTGTGCCATCGTTCTGAATCTCTACCTCTTGAACTGCCTGTAAGCGCAGCCATCCTTCATTTTAGCAAAGGAAGATGTTTATGTCTTAACACTTTACAGATCTGCTTTGGAAGCAGGCATGTTGGCTCCAATTGACTGAAAAATGAGTTGCCTTTAAAATGCACCTTACTGTGGATGCCTGTGTAGCTTGAACCAGAAAGAATAGCCTGGAAGAGTGTCTTTGGATCAACGATGTAGTCACCAGTTCTTGCAAACTGCGCAGTGTATTTATTTGTGTTTTTTAAAATAGTTAATTTTTATTTATTTATTTATTTAAAAGGTCTTTATGTGCAGGTAGACTTTGATAGAGTTATCTATAGTTATCTGTGACCTTAACTGGTGAATTTTACTCTGAGGCCCTATCTAATGGAGGGCATCTATATTTAGTATCATCCAAAATCTGTTAACTTTGAAAGGCCTCACTTCTGTGAAGACTTAAATTCGTGCCAAGTACTTCCAGGACTTCTTTGGGATTATGCACAGTATGCAAAAAAAATGAGCCAATGCATAATCTTTTGTGAGACCAGTGGTGACGTCTGTATGTGTGTACTCAAACTGGAAAGCTGGGTTTGACTATTGCTTTTTACAGTCATCAAAACAGAAAGCTGAAATACAAAGTGATTGCATTTTGCAGGAAGCAACTTGTCCAAGCTTGCAGATTTTACAAGTAAAATGTGCCTGTTTAAGTTTTTGAGGCACAAGTATGAATCTGTAGATACATACTTTTTAAGCCTGAATGTGCGTTAGAATTCTGTGCAGAAAGGGGAAATGGACTACTACTGTTTTTCATAGCTGTGTGATGTTCCTCAATTGGTTAAGAGTGTGCACAACTGTCCTATAAATTGACTTGTTGCTCGTGAGCCCAGCGCTGTCCCCTAATAAGCATGTTTGCCACTCCCCTTGACTACTGGCAGCTGCATGAGCGTATCTCTGGGTGGAATTACAGTTTTTGTATGCAAGTCTGAAATCCTTAACAGTATTGGCACTTACTCAGCTAAAATCTACCAGTGATTTTCCTTTTTCTTCTTTCTCATGTTTGTTTGTTTCTTTTCTGTAGCCATAAATGTAATCCAGATAATTGATCACTGCTTGGCAAAAAAACCCAACCCAAAACCCAACCAGGAAAAAAAAATCACATTTATTTGATTAGCGATCTGATATATAAATATTTGAACCTTGGAGCAACATTGCTTTTTTGAATCAGACATCTTACATGCTGCAAATGTTTATACACTTCAGTGCTAGGATAAAGCTGTTCTGACACAGTCAATGAAGGCAAAATGCTGTTTTTCAGTTACCCATTGGAACTCCATGGTAACTCTCTGGGCTTCATCAGTGCAATACTAGGGAGTTACAAAGACTTAACAAATAGTGGTATTTCCTGATTGTCACTTCTGTGTTGAAAGTAAATGAGACTTCCTTTCTTTTTCCAGTAGGAGTGATTCTAGTAAATATTATATTAGTGAGCCTGCATTAAAACAGGCTAGTGAATTATGGTCCAGGTAGTTCGTGTGGCCATGGCTTTCATTAGGATGATGACTTCATTGCGAATGTTTACTTTCATTACCTAACTGTTAGTCAGCAAATGTTTGGTCTCTTGATCTGCTGAACCTGCTTTGCTATTTGAAGCAGTGAGCTCTGTTTTTTTTGATGTGATGATTACTCAATGTCAATTATTCATTTTTTGATGTTGTTTATAGCTTGGTTATCTATAGAGGCCCATCAGCGTTGTTACACACTTCACGTTAGCAGTTTCTCCTTGCATTCCTGAAACTGTATTACAGCAACAGCACTTATGCAAACAGACTCAGAGCATTAAGCATATGTTCTCAGTTTAAATTAGTGTGCCAATGGACAATACTCACATCTCTTAAGTTGCTGCCAAACTATTTATTGCCTAATAAGCTCTAGCAGGTATTTTGTAGCAGTAGTGCTGGGCTGCTGTAAGATAATTCATTTGTTTACTGCTCCTGAATTGTGAGCTAGTGTTGGAGATAGTGCCTGTTGCAGGGACACTGGGACAGCAACTGTTTGCGTGGTGACAAAGTCATGGGCTAATGAAGATGCTGGTTTAAACTGTTTCTTGTCGTGGAAGAACAGAGGATTTTCACTGTGGATTCAAAACCACTTGCATTCTGATGAGTACTTAAAATCCATTTTTGCTCACCTTTTATTAAAGTGATTGCTTATGGAAAAGAATTTAATTTGTGTCAGCAGGATATTACGTTGCTTAACTGTTGCTAGACGAAATCCACATTTCGTTACGGGCCATTACAGAAGCCAAAGGCCAAGAGTTACTGTTGTAGAGTCGTCCTAAACCCCTGGTAACTTTAGCAGGCAGAGTGACTCTGAATTTACAGGGCTGTGTGTGGGGATGAATTTAGCACACAGCACTTAGCTCCTAATTAAAGCTTATAGCATTACATCCATAATCAGGGCACTCTCAGAATCTCTAAGAAATTACTTTTTGTCTACTCTCTTTTCTTTCTTGCCATCTTGCTGTGTGGCATTGGGAGCTTGCTTCTTCATTTTGGGGCCATCATGTTTATGTCCCAAAGGAAATGTTTTTTAGCAGTGCTCCAAATTGCAAAGTGTAATAATTTTGTGGCTCCCCAAATCTTCTAAGGCCAGTTTCTAAAACGATCTAGCTTTTAATCTTCTTTTCAAAGTAAACCAGAAGCTACAGAATATATGTAATTACAATTTGCAGCTATTTTTAGACTGCTGAGATGTTTCATTTATAGTAAAATGATAAAAACAAATACTCAGCACAGAGACAAGTCAGTTTTCAAACTGACAGCATCTGTGCCAGCTACCTTGTGTGTGTTTCATTCATGTTTGCTTTGGTTCTTTTTTTTTTTTTTTTTTTTTTACATTTGTTTGTTTGTTTTTCTCCTTTTGGTTGTGAGTGTACTGAAACTGTGTTGTTTCAGTGTATGGCTGGGGGGGTGCAGAGGAAATGAGAGCTCTGTCTTTCGGGCAGGTCCTGTTGGGAGTGTTTGCTGCAAATCGGATCATATGTCAGTTTTAACGCATTGCACTCACACACACACAGAGGCATGCTTTGCTTTTACAGCAGGTAAAATAAAGGAAGAATGGTGAGTTGTCACTATTTTTACACTCTGCAGAAATATTCATGGTGGCTTATTACAGGGATAAAGCTGACTTAATAGTAATTTTACCTTGTGTTTTTTAAAAAAAAAAAAAGATGGTGAGCAGTGTAGTGGCATTAGTTCTCAGTAAAGAGAGAGACCCATACAGATTGAGGTGTTTTAGTCACAGTTGTAGCCTCGTTTCAAAATAATTGTGTTTATTTACTTAAAAATAGATTTGGGGAAGAAATTAACCATGTTCTTTTTTTTTAAAAGGATAATATGTGTGTAGTCACCATATGGTAGCATTTAACCCATAGTGTATGAGCTGACAACAAGTCACATTTATGCTCTCATTTATTTTAGTGTTTCAGAATGTTCTTTTTCTGAAATCTAGTACAATAAATGATACATTGAGCATTGTGCAATGTAACTGTGTCTTTAGCCGGTTTGCCTCATTGTTATAATGATACCAGGTTCGTGAGTAAGCAGTTTTTCTTTCCTGTCTGAAATAATTTCCTTAAGAAACAGTTGGTCTCTGAATGTTGAAATGATTTGCGGGAAGAGTTATGAACAATAGCCAGTGACACGGTGTGTTGTAAAGGATTGCGGGGCGAGGTGTTACGGTCTCTGCTGGCTGAAACTAGATCTGCTCCTTTGATGGTTGAGGTGTGCTTGGAAAGACTTTCTCCTCCCTCCCCCTCCCCCCCCGCTTTTCCAGTCTTTGCACAGAGGTTGCTTAGTTGTCCATTTTAATGGATGCATTCTGTCTTCCCTTGCAGTAGACTGTGAGGCACCTGTATTGGTGAGCTGGTACCAGTACTGGCAGCCACAAGTATGATAAAACCATGAATCAGGCAGCTTATGGATTGGCTTAAGCTAGGCAATTAGGAAAATAAGGTTTTTTTATTTTCCCTTTGGATGTGGAGCCTCTGTGAGTTGTTTTTTTAGGCTCTCTTCCCCCTGTGTCATCGTAGCTGTGAATATAACCTCAAGGCTTCAGGGGAGAGGGCTTTACTTGGAAATCTCAAGGTGCGTAGGAAACAGGAGTTAACCCCATACAGTGTGTCATGTGAGAACTTCCAAAAGTCCCTGGCACTCCTCAGTGAGATACCAGTTGCTCACCATCTGTCTCCTAAGGTTGTTTCTTTTAACCTCGGAATACAAAAATATTTCAGTGAGGTTATTCACGTGTTTGTATGGAGTGTCTATAAGGATACTGAAAAACTGCTAAGCCTCTAGTTCCAGTGTGGTGTTTGAACACTAATATATAGCAATTAGGAATGGCTAACGCTGCAATTTATAGAAGCTGAAAGGAGCATTTAAACACCACCCTTCCAACACTAAATGCAGCTTTTCTTCCTGTGTGTAGCTCCTCACATGAAACCAAGGGTCTGTCTTTCAGATTGTTGTGCTAGCACATTGATACATCCTTTGGTAAACTACCAGTCTCCTGTTTTATCATGTAAGACTCTTTGATACAACCTGTGTATAACCTGTGTACCTTGAGCTGATTAACACAGTACTTTTTTCAATGACCCTGTGAATGCTTATTTTAAGATCATTTTTAGAGAAGTGTTCTCATCACTACTAAGAAAAGCTGTATGATGAAATCTAGAAATACTTAATTTAATTAGATTTACTCTGTCTTTTTTTTTCTTTCCCTGAGATAAATTTTACCTCTGTAATGAATGCTGTGATCTTCAATGCATAATTTATATTGACATTAATAATGATACTTGGAGAATGTTTTAATGCCAGTTTGAGAAAATGTGACAATTTATGTCGATAACCCTGATCCCATTAAATTGGAACAGATTTAATAGTAGAGAGCCATGGCTATTGATGGTATGATGAAATAACCCACTTCTCATTGAGGCAAGCATACTGGAGAGTTCATCTTATCATGAACGGTACATACCAGGTGTCAAGTGACATGCCAGACACACAGCTTTGCTTCTGAATGACTCTTTCCAATTAGAAAGTAATGGCTTTAACTGGATCAGCTGAGTAATTGGAGTCTCTCAGTTCTCCAGTGCCAGGAGGTGTGTATTTGCAAATGTTACTTATTTATCTGCTTTTCAATGAGTTGCAAAATTGTTGGTAACCTTCAGTAAATTTCTGGGTGGTGGAGGGAGGATACTAGTGGGAAATGGCGAGATTAGCAGTTTAGCAGTCAGGATTAAAAATAGTTGCAGCAAATTACCCTGTTGATACTGAAGCCAGGATCTGTTAATGGGGTTACAAGCAGATTGGTTTATCAGTCATTTATTTTCTAGGTTGATTAGGGATTATAGGTTTCCATGTATTTGTATCACAAAAGTAAGCAGTACAGAAGGCAAGGTTTGCTAATATTTCACTTCAAAGTTTCATGCACTTAAAAAGAGGGTTTCTGGAGCTCAGAGTATCTTCTAGACTGTGGGCAGCCTTTTCCCTTAGGTTTTGATGCTTCCAAGTGGATTTTCAAGGAGCCTGGCTATTGTGAAGGGGTGGATTGACTTGTTAAAAGTCTGAGAAATGGAGCAAAAGTAGTAAGGTAAACTGAATAAGAGACTTTAAGTGTCTGTTGCTGAATTGTCTGCTGTTAGATCTCCTGTTTTGTAGCAGAACCTAGGGCATTTTTTAGTCATGGCATTACATATATGATGTACAGTGTGTGCAGTAGACTGAACGTTTGTGTGTCCTGTTCTAACCTGCAAACAAACTGTCTTCATATGTACCCCTACATAACAGTCTTTTAACTGCCACTTGTACATTGCAGGTCACACATTTGACTCTGAGCTAGGCAGAGAATTGCAAAGCAGTGTGTCCCTGAGTCTTCATAAAAAGACGCTGCAATGGAATCCCTTAGATATTACTCTTGTCTTCCATTATCTAGCTCAGGGGATGCTGTGGCTTTCACATCCTTTGCTACCTTGTCCTGGTGTGCACCTTGAGATAACCCAGTGACATTTATTGGTTTTTCTGTACTTGCCAAGTAAAATGCAATGAAATGACAGCTGAAGACTTCTGCAACTTTTTAGCTAGACTTGGAGCACTGGAGTAGATTGGTGGAGAGACTCATAACTGAACAGAAAAGGGGGAGAGCAAGAAATTTAAGAAAGGAAATGTAGACCTGGTTTGAAAGAGGAATGGAAGATCTTTGCTTTATTACCCAGAGGAATCTGCTGGGGACTGGCCACTTGGGAATGCTGAGGAAAGGAAGAGAAGTGGCATCCTTAATGTGTCAGACATCAGGTCTGATCCTTCTAAAGCCCAGGTCCTGATGTCCCTTCGCAAAAAGCCTGTCCCATGCCTCCTGCAGGCTCTGGGACTGGTGCACAGAGGTCAAGGCTTGCAAGCACCACCACACTTGTGAGGAAGACAGATGGTTCTCCTCTTATCATGGCTCTTCTGTGCATGAGTTTTGTTCTTTCAGAGTATGGGAGAGAAAGCATAATGGACATGGCAGAGGATGAGCAGCCTGGGGCAGAGACAGGATCAAGCCACTTGTCTGGTTTGAGGCCATTCATTTTCAAGCTGCTGTGCAGACCATTGCAGGTTACTTACAGGGACCATTCAGTGTTTCTGCTGTCTCTGTAGGGTTGGGAATACTGCCCTTGGAATTGGTGCTTCTCTTGTACTGGAAACCACACCCCATCACACAGGACAGTCTCTGTCCTTCGTTGTCACCATGGAAGAGGACACCTGCTCTTAAACTAAACTCTCTTCTACATTTCAGAAAAAGTTCAAGGTGATCACAAGTGCAAGGTTGACAGCTAGGAAGATTTTAGCCAAGATACAGATTTTCTTTGTTCTTACAAACCCAGTTTATTCTGGTTTGGAGAAGAGAACAGCATTTGAAGGGCTGAACACCCAGTTTCTCATTCTAATATGTAGACAAAGTTTTCAATTTGAATTTTCTTACTCATCTTGTAAAAAGAAAATACCTGTTTAGGCATAGGGGCATGTGAGTGTGGAAAAATCCATGAAAAATGATTTTGTGGAGGAGCAATAAAAATGCTCTTCACACAGAATACTCTTCCATGCTGTTAGGGTCTAATGGATTTCTAACCAGTGCAGCTCAAGAGTTTTCTCATGGAGTCTTACAGCAGATCCATGAAGTTTATTGAAGACCAAGTACACAGAATGACTCCTTGTTTAATTCTACCCACAAGGTTACACCTTGCATTCGGGATAGCGGGACTGTGCCAAGATGAGTTGGTTGACTTGTAAAGGTCTCTCAGCTGTTCCACTGCTAGCACCAGCATTGGTCTCCACAGAGGCAGTGAAGAGCTGGTGTGTGCAGCAGCTGTGGTAAAAGCTGGAGAACAGGAGAATGCAGGGTGTGAGGAGCTGAACACAGCTTTAAAGGAGAATGTAATGAACCCATACAGAAATAAGGGGAGAGAAAAAGAGTGTTTGAAGGTGCTATGGATGTCCTGCAAGACTGTTGAAGGTGAAGAACCAGTTTCCCTTGCACCTAGGAGCACTCTGTTTCTGTAGATGGGTGCCTTTATTCTTTGTTTCAAAAATCACATGGCAGGAATATGCAGTTGTCTGTATTAAGGTAGTAAAAGGATTTTTGCCCTTTGGTGATGCTTTTTTTCATGAGTGGTGAGGCTGATGTGGCAACTGGAGCTCCCCAAGTCATCATGTTCCTGTTCAGCATCACTGGATATTGATGTCTGGGATGGATTAACATGGTCTGAGATGTTGTATGTTTTATTTCTTGTGACACCAGCCTGCTGAGTGGTCTGTGGCCTCATGCAGCAGCACGAGAAGGAGAAAGGGAGGGTGCAGACCTGTGTAGGAGCAGACTATGGACATGCCTGGTGTTTAGTACTTAGCAGGTGTGATCCTGCTCCATCATCAGGGTCTTGAGAGCCATTACAATGTAAATAGTGGTGGTTATGGAGGGGAGATGTTGAGCAGAAGATGAGAAGGTTGGCCAACGATGTGCATTTGTATGTGTATGAAGTAACTGAAGTTTTGTTTTGTGTACTTACTTTAGGGGACCTTAGACTTAGTTCACAGTGAACAGCTCACTGTTCATCACAGACCCTGTTCCTGCCTCTTGTCCCCCAGACCTGCTTTGCTTGGCAGTTCCTGTTTCCCAGCTCCTGCATACTTCTGAATTTGAGCTGTTACCAATATTCAAAACCTGAAGGTGGTGGAGACTTGGGATGAGTGGGTGGATGTGGCATGTTGAGCATGAGAGTTTTTGGAGGAGGAATATGAAGTGGAGCAGGTTTGCATTCAGGATGAAAATGGGAGCAATCCAAATGTTGCAAGGGGCCCGTGAGAAGGACGGGGCTATGCTGAGAAACCAGGCTGTTGGCACAGGAGGACTGGGAGGATGGCAGGCGGGATGCTGACAGCCTTCTAAGGCTTATTAGTTTTTAGCACTGGTAGCAAACTTCCTTAAAAAAAGAAACAAAGAATTTGCTATGAATTAATAGAATCTGTTACTACTAGCTAGGTTTGTGAAAGATGTGTGTCAGCAAAACCAGCCATTGAAAAAAAGCACTTGGGAAGTCTGTGAGTACTCATGAATCTGTCCTGAAAGCACATTTTCAGGACATGACTTTTACTTCTAGGACCTTAACTCTGATGACTTTTACAAAGTGTGTGCTGGGTATAGTGTTTCTGGTCTTTTAAAAAGAAGAAATAATAATGTCATGTTTTAAACATTATAAAGGAGATAAAATGAAGACATGCAGCAGTTCATCTTTCCAAGCTTTTGTAGTTTTGATCAGTGTGTTTTGCTAACAGTAATCCTCTAAGTCAAACTATAACATGATGATCAGGAAGAGGTGTATGGCAACACATTAGGCATCTGTTTTTATCTGACACAAAGTCAGCGGTCTAAGCTTACAGAAGATTATGATGTATTGGGACAGTATAATTATAGCTGTTGTCATATGGTGGCACCCAGTAGCAATGATGATCTCTTGCAGTTGTTCTGGGATGTGTACAAACACAGTAAGAATCAGTCCCAGGACTTGATTGTATCTTCTCCGTGTGCATGTGGTTGTATAGATCCATTAATGGGCCATTAAAATTGTTCAAAGCATATCTGCTGTCAAATTAAATGCTAATAAATGTCTGTTAATTATCCCAGCCCTCCTCACAATAAGAAGTTACTAGAATTGAATTTATTGTGTGTTTTACTAGAGTAGGGGGAAGGCAACCTCAGCGTTTGATCCTCAGCTGGTGTTTGAATGTGTATCCACAATATGAAGCACAAATTTGGCAACTAGTACTGAATGCTGCCTGTGTGTTGATGCTGTGTAAGTGCTCTTAGCTCTCATCCAAACTTGGCTGGTTTCTGCGCGGGTACTGATCCTGCCATAGGCTTACAGGGGAACAAGCATCATGGAACTCAGGTTCCATGTCACTTGGTGGGTGCCTAGAAATGTGGTCAATGTCACTGTACCTAGGTCATTGCTGAAATTAAACTGCCAACTACCTGGAAGAATGAGGGTGGTTCATCATTATGTTAGGCCGCTTAGTGCCCCTATAAGGGGTAGAGTGAAAAGATGACAGTGAAAAGTTGCACAAGAGATGAGAGCAACCTTGGAGGAAACTGTTGGGCATGCCATGGAGCGCAGGAATATTCATATGAGTACGGTGCTCACCTGTGGAGTAAATTACTGTGTATGCAATTTTCCTTCACTGCAAAGATACTCTGCTTTTTCAAGTAGCAGCAGCAACTTCCTGATCTTGGCAGTCCAGCTTGTTAGTAAGAATTACGTGTCATAGTAAATATTCACACATATAATGCTCACTTTTATGTATTTTCTGAGCAGTGCAGCTGGGAGTAAAGTAGTGCTGTATCCCACAGATATGTAAACAGATTTGTAATTTCTTATACATGCTGGTCAGAAAATGATGCAAATTCCGATTGATGGCTTTAGGACCTTTTATCAGCTTGACTCAGAGAACTAAGCCTTGCTCAGTTACTCTGCATTTCATTGGTATTTCTCCACTGACTTCAGTCATGCTACCTTACACTTGTAGGAATCCCCTCTCTGGACTGAAACAACACTCCTATCAGCATACGTGAAGGCTAGAGGTTAGCAGTTGGTGTGCTAAATATGCACTGTGGCATGGAAAGTGTGGCAGGATAACATGGGTCTTAGCCAACAGAAGAAGAGATGCTAATAGCATATATGTTGTGCCCCTGTGTACTTTACTTCAGCCCTGTACTCCCTGAATGATGTTCACTCCTAATATAGGTAGGTACAGCCTATGCTGAGATTATTCCTACCTCAAGGTCATAGCATAAGGTCGTTTATCTCCCTTTCTGACTGCTTTTCTCAGTAACCAATACTGCCTTGTAGGTTGGTGATGATTTCATGGCTTTTATGTAGTCATGTCTGCTCCTGTGCATGTGCACACACACATACCAAAAGAAAACATTCAAAGCCATTACTGAATAATCTATACTGACATCAGTAACACTTCTTACTCATCTGAGGAGTCTTGCTGACTTCACAGGCACTTTCTCATGAGTAAGAGTTTGCCGTTGTTAGCAATGGTTACCCAGCCTGGCCCACAGGGTGGTGTTATGACTCAGTCACCCTAAGCTTGGAATTGCCTGGGCACACACAAAAGTGTTAGCATTACCAGGGCAGGGCTTGAAAAATGTGAAATTGTTGGTTTCAATTCAGTTCCCGATACTCGCAATCTGTTTAACACTGGGCGGACAAAGTACCTACACCTTGGTAGTTCAAGTGCCTCCTTGACTGCATGTGATGATGTAGAATGCTTTGTGTTTAGGACAGCATGCTGTGATGTACTTCTGTCCACTTGCCTCCTCTTGATCCTGGTGGGCCATCAAAACCCACTCATGTGAAGATTGTAGGGGTGCAAGGCTGGTCAAATTTGTCCTCTGTGTATACTGGACATAATGTGCACACTCTGAATATTTTTATATAAAAGTACAGATTAATTAAGAGAAAATAGTGCATGACTTTTTAGGTGATGGAAAGATAAAGGCAATATTATCATGATGATGACCTTAGAAACAAAGATGGCTTTCCATTGTTCCTCAGAAGAAGGGACAGAAGATGCCTAGCTAAGTATTGTTAAAAAATGTATTTGCTTGCTTGAGCAGCCGTAGATGTGTGATACAGTTCATGTCAAAGGTAAGAATGCAGCTTAATGCAGTGACTTAAGCATCCTGTACTCATTCAGTATTTCTGCTTCTCTTGTCTTGGTAAGGAACAGAAGATTCTCTTTCCCCCTCCCATATCCTTCCTTTCCTTTCCTTTCCTTTCCTTTCCTTTCCTTTTCCTTTCCTTTCCTTTCCTTTCCTTTCCTTTCCTTTCCTTTCCTTTCCTTTCCTTTCCTTTCCTTTCCTTTCCTTTCCTTTCCTTTCCTTTCCTTTCCTTTCCTTTCCTTTCCTTTCCTTTCCTTTCCTTTCCTTTCCTTTCCTTTCCTTTCCTTTCCTTTCCTTTCCTTTCCTTTCCTTTCCTTTCCTTTCCTTTCCTTTCCTTTCCTTTCCTTTCCTTTCCTTTCCTTTCCTTTCCTTTCCTTTCCTTTCCTTTCCTTTCCTTTCCTTTCCTTTCCTTTCCCTTTCCCCCTTTCCTTTTTCCTTTCCTTTCCTTTCCTTTCCTTTCCTTTCCTTTCCTTTCCTTTCCTTTCCTTTCCTTTCCTTTCCTTTTCCTTTCCTTTCCTTTCCTTTCCTTTTTCCCTTTCCTTTCCTTTCCTTTCCTTCCCTTCCCTTCCCTTTCCCTTCCCTTCCTTTCCCCTTTCCTTTCCTTTCCTTCCCCTTCCCTTTCCCTTCCCTTCCTTTCCTTTTCCCCCCTTCCCTTTCCTTCCTTTCCTTTCCTTTCCCTTTCCCCTTTCCCTTCCCTTTCCCTTCCCTTCCTTTCCCTTTCCCTTTCCCTTCCCTTTCCCTTTCCCCCCCTTTCCCCTTTCCCTTCCCTTCCCTTCCCTTTCCCCTTTCCCTTTCCCTTTCCCTTCCCCTTCCCTTCCTTTCCTTTCCTTCCTTTCCTTTCCTTTCCTTTCCCTTTCCCTTTCCCCTTTCCTTTCCCCCTTCCCTTTCCCCTTTCCCTTTCCCCTTTTCCCTTTCCCCCTTCCCTTTCCCCTTTCCCTTTCCCCTTCCCTTTCCCCTTTCCCTTTTTCCCCTCCCCTTTCCCTTTCCCCTTTCCCCCTTCCCCTTTCCCCTTTCCCCTTTCCTTTCCCCCCTTCCCTTTTCCCCTTTCCCTTTTCCCCTTCCCTTTCCCCTTTCCTTTCCCCCTTCCCTTTCCCTTCCTTTCCCCTTCCCTTTCCTTTCCCCTTTCCCCTTTCCCTTTCCCCTTCCCTTTCCCCTTTCCCTTCCCTTCCCTTTCCCTTCCCTTTTTTTCCCTTCCAATTTTGTAGAAGGAGGTTGCAGTCCTCTATAGTTTTGAGGTCATACATTAGTAAGCATCATTTTATTAACCCTTGCAAGTCTTTGTGTGTGTGTATAATGTAAGCATAGTGTATGCCTATACATGTGGAAACAAATGTCACAGATTTACTTTAAAGCTGTAAAGATGGATATGTGGTGTTGGCAAGAACCAGAATGTACCCTAAGGCATCTTTACGTTGCCAGTTGGGATTTGAGCTTTTATACAAGTAAATTTTATTGTCTAGGTTAAAAGCCAAATTCATTGAACCAAATTAATCTCTGGTTCATTTCCAGTGTTGGCAGAGTTTAACCAGGGGAAAATGTAGCTGTTTGGTTAAACATTAAATTATGTTATTGATTTGATATTTTTAAACTAATATTAGAGTGAGCTCAAAATGAAATTGTTTTTGAAGTTTTTGCTTGGGGTTGCCATGCTGCCAGTAATAAAATGGATTCTTACTGTATTTATTTAATCAACATACTTGCCATGAGTAAAAAAGCTTGTAATTTAACACTTGTCCTGATCCATGTAGGCATATGCTACTGGCCACCTACTGAACTGACTGCAGAGATTTGCTCATGTGGGTCAGTCTCTACATCTGGGGGTTTAGTTTCAGAGGCAATTAACTATTCACTATTGCCTAATTTTAGTTCTCAAATAATTGTTTTGCTTATTCAAGAGAAGAGACACTGCTTCTCTTTGCAATGTGCCTTACTAGGTGCAAAAGCAGGTAATTTACATTAAATGGTAGGAGAAACTTTGTCTACCGCATGAAACGGCTAGATTTATGTATCAGCATAATCCATCTGTTAGTTTATAGCTTCAGAGTCCTCCTGGAAGTATCACAAATCCGCAGTGCCCCCGAGTGCTAGATTTAGAACTTGACGCTCAAGATATAGTTTTCAGCTCCATAAAGTGCCTGGATCCTTACGGCTCCCCACTGGCTGTGTTTTTCAAGATGCTTAGGTGCTCCATACTCTTCCCAAGGCAGATGTAATTTATACTCAATCAGAGGGGTCTCAGGCAACCCAAACAATAACATTGAAGTTATCTAAGGGATGCTGTTGTCTTCAAGGTTACTTAAAAGCCTAGTTGGGTATATAACACAATGTCAGTGTGTAGACTAACCCTCTGCTGCTGCGGGTTGGAGGCTCAGGTCCCAGGTGACGCTTCCATTTGGATACTTACTGGATGGCAGAGTTTGCTGCAGGTTCAGAGTTGGGAACTGAAGGAGCAGGCGGGAGTGTTTGTTCCTAAAAGCAATGAGGAGAAGGTGAATAGAAGGTTTAAGAAAGTTAAAATGACGACTTGGGTAAATGAAACAATTAAATAAAGGCACTGCTGACGTAACACGGGTGACATCTTCCTGCTCTGTTGCTTCATGTGCCCTGTTGTGACAGCAGGAGCAGTTGATGAGGGAAGCATCTTGCCATTCCCCTCTCTGTGTTTTCATGCTGCAGCCCCTATACAGATGTCTTCTGGTGAAAAATTTCTCTCTGATGTCTCTTTGCGAAGCGTGTTTTGACACTGCCTACTTGGGTGTGCATTTAGAGAGTCAGTGCAGGTGTCACTGCAAAAAAGGCTCTTTGCTGATGTGTGGTTGAAATGCTCCAAGGTAAAGAAGTGAGTGAAAAAAGTAACTGACTTGTCCTCCTGAAAACAGCCCACGTGTTAGGAAATGGTGTATCGACACTGGGTTTGCCTGGAGAGATTTGTTTTAGAAAGTTCCAAGTGAAGGACATCGTATTAGCAAGTTTAAAAGGTTTAGGCTGATCCAAAATGGTGTTTCTGCTTTTTCAAACAAGTAGTGTTGAAACTCCATGGTCATCTTCAGAGAGCAAAAAATACACCCTTTCACCCAGCTAAAAGTAGTGGTGTGTGATTTATGTTCTTTGTTTAAGCACAGCTTGCATCTCTCTTGGGTCTGAGATGAGATGACTGTTGGTGGAAAAATGACAGGTCCTGGACTGGATTGGTTCCTCAGCCTGTTGCATTCCTTCTTTCAGGAAAGGATTGCTATGAAATAGCCTAGTCAGTATTTAGAGAGGTGTGGTTTTTGTTTTGTTTATTCTTTTTAATGCATGCACATTGTTTCTTTTGTGGTTGTGACACTGATACCTGTGAAGGCTGCGTCTGTTGAAAGACATCATTAACATGCTGGGTGTCCTATGCAACTTTGCAAAGGGGAGGAGGAAGGGATTTGGTTGGGATGTAGCTATTGCCAAGTACATGAAAATGTGGTAAGGCCAAGTCAATGCAATTACCAGGGTGCAGTCAGATTCAGTCCTGTGCTTGGTTATTCTTGCTGTGGTTACTGACAAGTGAGGCATCCTATAGTGTAGCAGGTGTCTGCATGTTTGAGCTAGGTCATACAGTACCTGATCTTACTAATTTAATAATCTGGAGAGGGTTTACAGTATAACAAAAAGAGTTTGCATACTTCTTCGGGTTAACAAGATCTGTCTCTTAAAGCAGAGGATTAAGATGTAATTATTCTGTATTTATATAACAATCACTTGTAGTGGTGTGTGCTAGGTAGCTTGTATAAACTTTCCTTTAGGATTGTTTCTTGTTCCTTTTAAAAAGCTATTAGGTGGATGAGAAGCTGGTTTTATTTTATTTTTAAAACAAAATATGAAGATAAAATCAAGCTGGTTTTTTTTCCCCCCTCTGTGAACAGGATATAGCCATTGCACTGGTAAAAACTAAAATGAAAGCATAGTTAGCTTTATGCTGACCCAGCAACATGGAAGTTGTGCCTGCTGCTGGAGTGCATCACGCTTTGCGGGTTAATTGTCCATCCTTTCAAGCCCAACAGACTGGGCTTCTAGAGGCACCTAATTCCATAGAAAATATGTCCTGTCCCTCACGGTATGCTGTCTTCAGTTGTTGCAGAGGTTGTGCAGTGGAGGGCAGAGCCCCTGCAGAAGGGGAGGTGGAGATCTTGTAGCTGTGAGGATGCAGGAGAGGGCAGGGGTATGGCGTAGAGGTGGTAGCTCAACTTTGCTGGAAGTGTTGAGACATTTTTATTTGAGTTGGGGAGTGCTTTGAACTCCTCCAATGTAAAGACTGCCTCCTCGCCCTGTGTCTTTACTTTCAGGTGGGCAGGTTTTTCTATGTACACTTTACCAGAAGAGAAGGTTTGGCTGCAGTGCTTTACAAGAAGATGATGTTTCCTGTGGCAAACAGAAATTACATACAGTAACCCATGTTTGATTTCTCAATTCTAAGTCTGTCCTTAAGAAGAGAAGGTTTGATGCACTTCTTTTTGTTCCACTTCTGAAATTTTAAAGGCAAAGATTAACGTGGTACTATTCAAGACCATGAGAAATACTTAACTCATCATCTTGGCCAGCAGAGGAGAACTGAGGGAATTTGGATTTGGAAGGGAAGAGGAGAACAAAGTTAGCTGTCCAGTTAAAAACTGTGATGGTGTGAAGTTAAGGACCCTTTAGCATTTTTACATCAAAACGCAGGCACAGAATTCCATTTCAGCTGTTGATTGCTATGATCATTGCCCTTGATACAGCATCTGACTGTGAGGAAATACCTGAGTATCTCCTATTACTGACAATGTTTTGTGATGAAATTGTTTTCTCCTACTGGGGCCTGAAAGCGCACAGCTGCCTGTGCTTTTCCTCCATCCACATCAGACTTCACCTTAGTGCTACTGTCCATTCTTGATTAAAATTGTTACTGCCTCTTCTTGGTGAATGGAAGTACATCTCTGGGCATTGAACAGTAGTGTCACAGTCATCCTGTTAGAATGCACAGGCTTCCTACCTCAGGCTTGTAAAAATTGCTACCTCAGCATGTTTTACCAGTTCCCCTTCTGTTTCTGTTTGTTCATCATTGCTTGAAGTTGCTGAATAAAATTTCAGTTATTCGTATAAATTATGAGTGAAGCAGCAACAGCTTCATGTTTCTTACTGTTCTGGTTATGCCTGCTAGGAAGCCTTTAAGGAAATATATGGAGCTGTCGAGGATGTAAAAGCAAGAGAGTCTTGTTCTTGAAGAGAAGAGACTTGGATGGCTGATGAAATCACAGCCCTTGGGTGCTGTGGAGAAGTAAATTGAAGTCATTATGACATTATGGCAGAGAGTGCCTGATCTGCCAAACTGTCAGCGTTTGATGGACGTGGTATCTACTGACATGATGTTGCATGAGCGCCAGCCAGTTTCTCTTACTGTCAGCACAGTGTTGATACTGCCAAGTGCCTGTTATTCCCTCAAACTATTGCACGTGTAAAAAGAAAAAAAGTCTGCTGATCAATACTATAAGCAGGCGATTTATATTTGGTGATTATTAACAGGTATTGATCACTCTCTTGGTTATGGGCGTGCTACATTAGGAAATCAGTGATTGAGAGGGTTGAAGTATTGGTAAGAAATAATTTCTGAACTGAAACATAAACATTTGCACCACTTAATGACTTGCAAGTTACAAATAGTTTCCTGGTTTCCTGACAGCTTTCCAGGGTCAGTTTCATTTGGGAGCTGACTCACTAACACCCTAAAATTGAGGAAAACAAAAATCAGTGGGGAAGTATCAAGGAGTGGCATTTGAAAAAATGCTCTTTTTATTTGTTTGTTTAGCATGGCACAAAGTGAGCATCCCAAGGAAGTGATTTTACCACCCTGCTATGTCTATATGCCTCTAAAAGAGTCTGGAAGCAAGTTCTGAAAGTGAGGATGCAGCAGAGAAAAGGCAAAAGTTGAGAGCGCAAACGCTGACATTATGCAAGATAGCAGATGAGAAATGATTCAATAATGGTTACAAGCATTCATACAAGGGGAAGAAAATCCCCAGATTCCTCCTTAATAGTATTGATTCTACATTTGAAAAATGAACCGCAGCTTATTGCATCCAAGTTCTACAGAGTGCTATCCGCAGAGGTACAACAGGGAGGTTTTTGCTATGTGCTAAGACAACAAAGTAATACAGGAAGGATTAAAGGGCTTCTCAGGTAAAGTTATCCTCTATTTAATGCTTGATGAGAAAGCACTGGCATCTTGTTGGTGGAGTGTATTTGGTAGGGTTAAGGATATTTCTGCTACTGTATGAGTGATTGTTAAAAAGAAGGTCAAAGCTCATTTTCTCTTGGCATGCTCTCACACAATTCTTTGAAAGGGAGTGTGCTTTTTATTTTACAGTGTCATAATTTTTAGGGCTTTGGTGTACTATGGTTTGGTTGGGTTTTGTGTGGTTTTTTTTTTTTAAATGTGTGATAGTTTGTCATCTCTAGAACAATGCACAAATTAGTTACACAGGAAAAAGCTGTAAAATCTGGATGACCTAATTACAGATTTCTAAATTTGCACTCCTGTGTCCTGGTATTAAGTATTCCCTTACTCAGAAGGGCTGAGTACTTAGAAATCCCATTGCAGTCAACGGGAATTGCAGTGATAAGCACTTTAAAAAGCAAGCTGTCCTTGTTAAGCACTTAAACATGATGTTTTATAGAGATAACCAAGACTTGAAAAGCCTTTGCTTCATATTAGTAACCTAGTTAGTATCTCCAGAGCCGGTTAGCTGTTTGAAAAACATTTGCACATCATTTGGGAAAAGTCAGGTTTAATTTAACATTATTTTAAATACTGTGGGGTTTTTGCCTAGAGGAGACAAGGAGAATTTGATGAAGTGTTTTAAGTGCTGCCTGTTTGTAAGAAATTTTGAAGTTTCACACTGAAATCTCTGATTTCTTATTTTTTTTTTTTTTAATTAAATTGACTGTAACATGATTCTGCTCACACTTAATAGGTATGAGTAGCTTTGAAAATATGAGTAGCCCCACTGGACTTAATCAGATTATTTATGTGTGTGAAGTTACTTGGTTGCGTAAGTGTTTGCAGAATTGGGGCTTGTGTAAAGTTTCAGTTAATGACTTAAGTTTCTTTTTGTTCCATTCTTAATAACTTATTTTTTCTTCTTAAATGTCTGAAAAGTCTGTATTTCCAGCACAGCCCACTCTGCATTTGATTTCAGAAAGGAAAATTATTTGGGGCAAGCTTTTGTTCCTGTAGAAGGGGAAAAAAAAACAACCTAATGGAGAAATAGAACGGATTTTGGCTTTATGCATGTTTCATCAGTGATACAATGGATTCATTCATGAACCTTGAGTAGATGTATTTTGATATTTTTCCTCTCATTGTAAAATATAGGTGCAAGTTTTCCTGTGGAGTAACAACACAAAAGCCTTATTTTAGAATTACAATTACAAAATACTGACTTTATCATTAAGAGTAGTTTAAAGATGGATGAGGCTTAATGAAAGCAGGCTGCTTCAGGACAGTATAATTTATGGGAATTAGATATTTTTATTCAGGCAGTATGCAACAAAACATGTGAAAATGCTAAGACTACATATTTTAGGAAAAGTGTGTTTATAAAATAGCAGTTTTATATCCATCCTGTAATATTGTTGCACAGTTTGGACAAGCTGTGCGGTTCAGAACATCATAGATTTCCTCAGACAACATTAAATACTTCTTGTTATTAAATTTTAAACAGAATTCACCATGTGTCCTTTTTAATAGCCATTCTGGGTAGTACCTGGAAGTTTAATGGTTTCAGATGCTTTTTGGCTTGCCCTGTAGACAAAATAGGGCATTTTCAAAGTAGCAATTAAAGCATAGTGTACCTTCATGAGCTGCAGAGAAGACGAAAAAGTACTCCCTTCAAATGTTCACTCAGTAACCTCTCTCCCACGCCCCCTCTCTCTTTTGCCCTTCCTTTTTTTTTTTTTTTGTCATTCCCTCTTTGTGAAAGACAGATATATTTTTGACCTTTCTGGGTATGCATTCTTCAGTGCTTACCACAAAAAATATCTGATTAACCCTTATATAAGAAAGCAAATGAGACCTGCAAAAAACACAACTGTAGTTTTCAAAGGAACCTCCCAGATAAGATGCTGAAGACTCTTTGACTACTTTGAAAATTTCCCTTTACACCTCTCTTTGTCTGTTTAACTGCTGTCCATTTGTGCACTGTGTATATAAAATTTACTGTACTGTAAAGCTGGCTTAATGTCCCTTTCAAGTTGAGTGTAGGCACTGAGAAGAGATTGCTTTGGGCTCAGATTATTTTACCAATATTCTGTGCTGAACTTATATTCACAACCGATATTGCCTGTAACCATTTGGAGTGATGCTTGGGTGAAAAGAAACGACTTTATGTGGGTGGGTGCAGGAAAGAGCTGACTTCTAAAAGATGCTTTCATCTGGGGAACTCACTATACTATCATATTATCAGAGTAAAACATTGCATCTCAGGCTAACTAATGGAGAGGTTATGACATATGGTTTATGGCATAAGACAGCTGCTCAAAGTACGAAGTCAAGAAGACACCTTTTTGAACACAGATACTGTTGCCTGCTTCAGAAATATTTTACAGCTTCTGAAGTTGGGGGCATTGGTCTCTCTCCTCTTATGGCTGGTCTTATGAATTGATGGTGCTGGCTTTAGAAGTTGGTTTTATTCCTATGAATCATTGCTGTAGTTGCTCACATTTTAAGGAAATGTAATTGTGCATGCTCTCTTGTCTTGGTACCAAATATGAACAGTGTACGTAATAAAATGACTCTTTCCTCCAGTAAGATAGACATTTCAGAAAACTTAATGCAGCAGTTAAGCTCTAGGTTAGTCAAAGTATAGCCATAGAGTGCTTGCAATGTCGCTGAAAACTATGCTAGTTTGTATGACGAGGTGATGGCCTTGCACTTGATTATCTTCAGAATTTTTTTTTGTATGAGAGACTCTGGCTCATATTAGAAACAATCAGTAGTATTAGGAAAGCAACATGCTCCTTTGCTTTGCGATTTGTTTCTTGTGCTTTGGTGAAGAATAGCTGTATTAAACCAGCCACTGCTTGCAGATCTATTCTAGCAAGACCAAATCTGAGGCTTTTTAAAATTTTACTGTATTTTTCCTCAGCGATGAGGTGCAGAAGCAGGCAGACTCACTTGCATGTTGCTTCTCCATTCATGGAAAAGACAAATTCAGAAATACCAAGCTTATTTTCCATTTTAAATGACTTTTTTTTTTTTTTTTTTTTTTTTTTTTTTTTTTTTCCTTTATTGCCCAGACCTGGAATTCAGATGAAGCAAAACCTGGCTATTTCTCTCTGACCTTGACACGTGTTTGCTTTTCTTGGCCAGCTGAAAGAAAACATTAGAACAAACTTCATGTCAAGACACTGTGAGAATAATTAAAACCTTGCATGTAGTTTCTCATTTTTTGATTGCAGTTCTTCAGATAAGTGATTCAAATAATTACAAATAAAAACAGTCATAACACTTCCAGGAAATCATCCTGTTGGTGCTGGAACTGATGGGTGAAGAGCTGTGATTTTGTTGACGTTTGCTAACTGATCATTGTGGAGACTCTCCCTGAGAGGATTTTATTGTGCTGAATGAATGAGACCAACTTTTGGCTTCAGCCTTTGTTCTGTAAGGTACTTTAAATGAGGAGTGCCTTCAGTGCTCAGCAGCTGCATTTCTTCCTTTAGGGCTTTCACCAGTGGAGAACAAGAACAATAACGTGGAGATAACTTAATTATAAAATGCATAGATGTTGTTTCACTTATTTGCTCAATAGACCAGAGACGTGGGAATATGAGTCAGTGAAGCAATAAGCGTTCTTCTAATAAAGAAGCATTTACTAATGAAATAGCTTTTAAAATTGATATTTCTGCACTGTATTGAAGGTATTTTGTGGTTTTGTGCCGTGGAGTTTAGTATGTTTATATTGAAGAGCTATTTGATTAGATTAATTATTTTGGGGTTTCATGTCCCTTATAAGGAAATGGAAGGTGATACAGAGGCTGTTCTTTCAGTTGCGCTTTCCAGTTATTTAATGCATATGGAAACATAATTCAGTTTGGTGAAAAATATCAGTGTAACAATACTGGCATGAAATGTGAGTTGGGGTTTTTTGTTTTCCTTTTTTTTTTTTCCCCCTCAAAGCCTCGTGCTGTGCAGTTAAAACTAAGCTGGACTATAAATCGTTGATTCTGCCATACAAGTAGTTATAATGTATTATCTCCCAGCCTAGCAACAGCTCAGTATAGGCATAGCTCACTGCCTTAATTAGCTGCTGCCGCACAGGCGTGGCAGCAAAGGGTACAAACTTGCAAGCAGATCCCTGAATTTGCATGTGTTGTTTTCATTTAAACTGTTAATGTAGATGACAAACATTATTAATGTAGGGTAATTAAAGTGAGCATCTATAACTTTCTGACATCTCTGCAGTTTGCTTTATTTTAGGTTGCAGGAGGATTACGAACTATGAAAAAAACTGTAAGGAGAGGCTAATAGATGTTACTGAAAACAATTTGGATGTAAATGAAAGAGCCTTTAGAATTATTGCCCTTTCTCTTATTCAGATATGTGTATCTATTTCATGGTTTCTGAAGTGCTTTTCTCAGGGCTTATATAGATTCTAGTTAAGAGAAATACTTAAAAAAAAAGACTGTTTGGAATGGAATGTTGATAATAGATGAGTCTTAACTCTTTTTAATGGCTTAAAGTTGTTATTCAGTTAAATGAGACCTTGCTGCACTGATACACATCTGATCATTACTTTGTTTTGGCAGGATTTCCCTAGCAGTTTGCCTTCATTAACAGCTACCAAGTGACTCTTAGAAAATAATTAAAATTTCATTTGATGGTATTTGTAGTATGATGGCTGTATTGTTGCCGGAAAGTGAAATCAAATGCTTGTTAGCCGCAAAATCTTTACACATGAATTTCAGTGTGTAGAGCAGGGAAACTCTTGGTCATACAGTGAAAGCTGTGAAGGCTGCTGTGGGTGCGCAAACACACTGATCATGTTCTCTCTTTCTTCATAGCAGCATGCTATTCACTCAAGAGAGCCAATAGCGTTTGGGTACTGAAGGCCCTTTAAATCTTGTGACATCTTTTTAAATAATGACATCTTGTAAAATCTCAGTGTAAGAAACAAAATTCCTGAGATTAATTATGTGTGTTTTTTTCCCTTGATTTCTGTTCTCACCTTTAAGTGCAAGACACTGGACTTGAGTTGATCACTTGAGTCCATTCAGTGGAGGCGCAAGGAGGATGTCTCTGAAGCTCCTTAGAGGCAGCCTCCTCACTGTGATGTTTGCAGTAAGGGAGGGGTCCATGTTCCTGACAGCCTGTGTGGTGGGAAGTTGTGACAAAGAAACAGAGTAGGTAGCAGAGTGGGAGGAGATGTGTGTGTGTGCTTAGATCTGCTCTTTTTAAATTTTATTTTATTTTATTTTGTTTTATTTTATTTTATTTTATTATAAAAGGAACCAGCATTATTTGCCTTCCCAGACTGAAAGTTGTGTTGTCAGCTCTTCTGAAGACTGTTGACCTCTCCCTTATGTTCATATGAAGGCAGGGAAGAGAGTCAGCTTTACCTTGGTGAGGCGTGTTCCCATTGCTCTGCCAGAGATGCTGGCTGAGTACTGGGTGGCTGCAGCACTGGCTGTTTTGCAACATGCTGTAAAAGATAAGGCTTGCCCTGAAATTCTGCGGTCACATAAGAGTAACTCCCTACCCTTCAGCTGGAGGTGGCTGGGTTGTAGGGTCTGAATGCAAGGGGCCTTCAGCTTTTTTCTTGTACAACAGCAGATGGATTGAGATTTGTTATTAATAGTCATGGGAACATAAGAGGGTCTGATCTGTGTCAGGCTGAAGGTTTGCGTGCTTCAGTATTCTCACTCTGAGAGTGTGCATTTGTGGCTGCTTTTGGAAGGAACATGAGAAGTGGGACAAGCCTTTGGTGGTGACTCCTCCGGGGGTACCTCTCCCAGTTTGACCAGTTTGCAGCTCAGTGACTTCCTAAGCTGGATGTTGTGTCTGTATATTTTTGGTTTCTTAGCCCTGATGGGCTTTTCTTTCATAAGCTTGTCTGTTTAGAAATGTTGAGCCTGTTTTGAGTCAGTTAGGTGGTGGTGAGGTGATAGGGAAATTGGGAACTTTCTTAACAATTTTGGACACCTTGGTGTCCAGCTGGCTTGCACCTCGCAGGCTTAGGCAGGCTTAAAAAGAAGTCTGCCACCTTCCTGGTGCAAAAGGAAGTAATTGCAAATGTGTGAGGAAGATAAAATGGCAGCTTTGTGATTGAAAATGCAAGGGCTGGAGTATCCCTTCTCATGGGAGTGTAAGTGTGCAGTGACTCCACTACAGTTGGTGTGATAACCCATCTGACTCAGGTTAGAATTTGACCTGCAATTTATAACCAAAAAAGCCTTGAGCATGATTAAAACCTCCTGTGAGCTGGCAGTCTCTGTGCTAGCTGTGAGATGAAAGATCCTTGTGGATAGAAGAGCTATATGAAACTGCCGTAATGGGTTTCCCAAAGAGCAACTGCCTTGTGCAAGAGGTACCATGTTGCCCTGTGTTGGCTAACCACTGCTTCAGAAGCGGGACCAGCCTCGGATGGTCCAGTCATCTAGAAAGCAGCATGGGGAAATACCTAGGTAGCAGCATGAGATTACCCTTTGTACCTCTGGTTTGTAGCCTCCAGCGTATGGAGGAACGTTATCCTTACAAGTTTGAAGGTGATAACATGTTGGAGAATAAGACTGTGAAATAGATACTGACATGGGCCTTTATTTTCCAACAATATTAGTGTGTCTCAGAGGGTTTGCCTGATGGCTTCTCTTTTACAGGATGCCTAATTATTTGGGTCAAAGCGACCCAGTCTTTTCTTTTTACTGGTTTCAGTGTTAGCAGATGCTGCAGCTGCCTTTGCTTGTACCTAAGGCAGACCCAGTTTTGCAAATGACAGACCCAGTGAGACACAGTGGGGTTTGTCTGCTGCCTCAGAACTGTCTTGTCTTACAGTAGTATTACCACCATCTATTCTACTTATATTCAGGGTTATGGTTTACTAGAAGCATTCTGGCAGAAGATCAAGTTATTTTTAGTACCATTCAAGGTTTTGCAATGTTTGTGCCACGTTTGCACCATGGGGCACCTGGCAGATTTAACAAAGGACTTGTGTCCTGCAGAAGAAGTAGCTGAAGCCAAGGAGTACATGGCACTGGATATCTGTCAGCCAGTATTCAAATTTTTATTTTAATGGTTGTAGAGGCTTATCAAATTAAGATGATTTTTAACACTGCATTTTATCGTTAGCATTCTTAATTTTAAGTCTACTTGGAAGCTCTAAGGAAAATTCTTATGAAACTAGATCTCAAAGATTATATACTCAAATCAAGTATTCTTGTTTTCCAAACAAAACAGTTTATTTTCTTTTGCCTATATTCTTGATTATATGTAAATTGCTTTGAGTAAGTGGAAGCTATGCATGCTCTGCATATCTGACCATCCAGTGAATGTATATGTGGAGGAATTATTGTATCCCTCTGCAGTAGATGTTTATGGATAAGCTTCCATAGCCTTCTAAGGAGAGTTTTATGGATGAAGTGGAGGAGGAAAGGAATACTGTATCTGTTCACTTCAGTTACAGTGTTGCCACTTCCTAAGATTTTTGTCATTTCTCAAAGCTCCTTTTTCTGCAGTTCAGTAGTTGCAAAACAAATGTAAGCTTTGGAAAACAAAGTTCATCAGCTACGTGGTTGCTGGAAGAAGCTTGAGACATGACTAAGTGTATTATAAAAGCTTGAAAGCCAAATAAGAGAGTCTGCAGCTAAGTTACGTTAAAAAACTCCTCCTAATTCATTGGATGTGCCATGATATTTGAGTACTTGACCTTTGAGGTTTAGTGCTCTGAGTTGGAAGTACTATAATAATGATTTTTATTGTGCTTTCTGTGCAAGTTTTAACCATACCTCGTTTCGGATAATGTTTTTAAGTAACACGTTCACTTTCTACGTTAATGGAGTCAATCACACATGGGAAGTTCAGGAGGTACTTGTAAGCCTATCAGTAGAGAAGTGGGACAGAATGAGGAACAGTACATAGTATGTAGAAGTAAATCTGTACTTTAAGAGTCATGATGTTGAAATGAGTTCTACTTGATTACAAGCCTGATCCATGAGTTTCATGAAAAAGAAAGTCCTTGTGTTTAGATAGTATAGGGTTACAGATAAGGCACTGTACTCGTGACCTTATACACAATGGTAATAATGCTCTGTGTGTTATTCTTTCAATAATGTGTTTTTTACTGTTAGTCAAGTTGTAAAGCTGGGATTTTTAAAAAAAGCAAATTGCTTACTTTTTTTATATAGAGAGAGCAAGTTTTTTCTTGTGAGGAAATCTTGTCTTCTAAGTATAAACAGTGACTTTGATAACTATACCCATTACCTAAGGAAGTAAATAGGAGTGTTCTTTATCCATACCTGTCTTAGAAAATATAAAATCCCAAATCCTCTAAAGTATTAGCAAACATTGTAGCTGACTGTTGTAAGCCTGCCAAAATTAGATTGTACCTGCCTAAAAATATGCTTTTAGTCAGGCATTTTCAATTAGTTTTGCTTGCTGTTTCTACTGAAATAATCTATTCAGTGTGGATTGTTTCTTGGTATTTGTACTCTGTGTGTTTAGTGCTGTGAATGGAGTAGCCATGGAGTACTAAAGATAACATACATATAAATGGTTTGTTTTGATAGTAAGAAGTGTCAAGTAACTGTAGCATGAGCAGTCATTTATATACAGAGCACGTATAATACTGTGCTGTTATATGATAACTGTTTAGCACTCTCTGTGGTGTAAAAGAATATTAAATAGGGAGTAGATGAGTAATAAACGGGTGAGATTCAGAAAAGTAAAAACAGTGAAAACGTGTAACAAAAACCAAGAGAGTGGTATTTTTGTACGTAGCTATGACAAACAGTGTTTGTGTGTTAGGAATAGCATCATCAAACATCCCATAATGAACTAGCCACACTGTAATCCATGCTTATTTGTTGTGTAACAGGTTTAAGGACTTAGCAGTGTGGCTCAAATTCTGCTCTTGGAGTTAGAGTCATTGTTACGTTGTAGTTCTCCAGTGGAAAAATCGACTCTGTGATGTAAAGCAGAATGCAAGTGCTGGAGGAAAGTGAGTTTGGAAAGCTTTTAAATCATACTTATAATCCCAAGTGCAGAAAGACACTAACCCCTGTAAGAAGGACACCTTACTTAAGTGAGACTCACCACTAGGAGTCATACACTTTAATTTGATGTTCCACATAGCCTATGTTTTTCCAGTTGCTTGTGAACCAAAGAAATGGAGCGAGAAGTATTTCCTTCAGTGGCACATGGAACTTGACATTTATTTGTCAATATGCTTCTGACTCGTTGTTATTAATATCCTGTAAATGGATAAAATTGGCTGGAAACCTGTGTTTCAGGAAGGCAGAGAGACAAGATGTTGGTGATGTGATTTATGCTTTTTTCATTTCCTTCTGATGATCCTTTTGATTCACTAAGAGATGTACTCTGGGCAGGCAGAAGAGTGGATTAGGTTACTCCTGGGGCTCATGGGAAAGAATCTCGATTTCTCAACGTTTGGCTGTGCCTCTGACAAAAAGAGGGACTTGGACTCTTTGAAAAGGTGAAGCTTGACTTTATAATGATAATTCACTCTTAGAAACTACTTGAAGTCAGAACATTTGGCACTGTATAAAAGTATATAAAAGAGCGTGTATAAAAGATCTCAAGTCTCTGCCTTGAGGAATATACATACCAATTAGATCATAGCAATATGTACTACACATATTATGCATTAGGGGAAAAAAAACAACAAAACTGAGCGATGTGTTTCATTTTGGAAAAGAATTTTGAGTCATTCATGGAAAATAGGCCTTTAAAAATAAAAAAAAATAAGGAAAAAAACCCAGTTCTAAGCACAGTGTCTAAACACCAGGTTGTAAATGGGAAACCAATGCAGAAAATTGGTTAGGGAGAGTGAATTGCTAGGCACACAAGAGGGAGCAAGGTAGATCTGTGGAGGTCCTTGAAGAAGAAGGATGGCATTTCAATCTAACATACGAGGCATTTGACTTGGGCACTGACACTCTGATTTTTGGGTGAGCACGGTGCTGTTAGCAGCAGTGACTTGAATAAAGTTAATGAAAAAAAGTTACGAGCTTGGTGGCCAGAGATTACTCTGTAGTAACTGAAAGGTAGAAAAGCCTAGGGAATGGTTGTCTTCAAGGGAAGAGGAGAGAAGGGACAGGAAGAGACACTTGAGCTTGTACTAGCAAACAAGGAGCAAGTGAGCTGGAACTAAAAATGCCCATGTGAGGGAGAGCCCAAAAGAAGGAATTAGTCATGAAGGGCCCAAACAGGTTTGAGGGAGAGAAGGAGGTCAGGGTGCTTCTGGAAGAAGCAGAAGCATTGGGGAGAACTGAGATAGCAGGGCTGAAGATCAAGAAGACAGAAAGGGAGGGAAAGAATGGGGCAAAGAAGTGGCCTTTAAACTGTGTCTGTGGGATAGTGATGGTCAAGGAGAAGGACTGCATGCCTGGCAGCTCCCTGCAGGTGATCCAGAAGGGATCTGACAGGCTGGCGGTGTGTGTGTATAGCTGGGGCTTGGAGGCATAGTGGTGATGGAGGTGGGGTGGAGCTGGGTAGGAGAGTGGAAGGAAGGAGGTCAGTGCCTCAGGACTGGTGTGGCTGTGAGTGGGAGGTTGGAAGGGGACATGCGCTGTAGCAGAAGATGAAGTGGTGCATATACACTAATGACAGCATGTTGAGTTCTCTGTTGTGAGGACCATGTGAGAGAGGAGGATGTTGGTTTGTATAGACCCATTTCTTTGAAAGGAGAAATGAAGTCTAACTATAGTATTTGGTAATGCAAACAGATTTATATTCTCTCTGTGTGTAATTGATGTTTGTATTACAAGGTGATAGATTTGTCTTGCAAGTTGTAGTGTATGGAAGAATAAACAAACGGGCAACAGCCTGTGCAGCAGGCCATTCTTGCTTGCTAGCTTGTTTGCTTGCTATCCAGTGAGTGATAATTTCAGGGGCTTTGCTTTGGTTTGTTTTTAAGTAGCTGCTCAGCATTTGTGTGCTGAGGCTGTACAAGAGTTTCTAACCAGAGCACAGGTTTTGTTCCTTTGTTTTTTTCCTGCTCTTAACTCTGCCTTCTTGTTCCCAAGGCAGCAATGAGCTCATGGATGGTTTTGGGGATGGGCGTCCATCTAGGCGCTTCTCTTTCATGGAGTTTGTAACACAAAATAATTTTATGCACTTGGGTAAATTTCTGCCTGCCTTTGGATTTTTGGGGAGATGACTTGTATGCTGTAGGTGAGGGATTTGCCCCAAGATTCAAAGTCTCTGGTTAAATGGCAAGGGGAGGGGAACTACATGTACTTGTTTGTAAAGAAGGTGCAGTAGTTCTGAACAGAGTTGTCAGGGTTTATCTTGTGATACCCACAATGTCCTGACCTGCCAAAATCTGAAGCATTGTGCTGTAATGAGAACGAAGTTAACAAGGTTGATAAAATATGCCTTGGAATCACATTTATAAGCAGAGGGTAGAATATTTGTCTCTTTGGATGATACATTGCAGTGATGTTACATAGAGACAGTTCAGCACTTCATACCAAAATAAGCCAGACCAACTGACAGCTGAAAGATTTGATTTGGGCACGTAGTTTTCCCTTTGTTGGCTGGAAGTTTTGAAATGCAGAATAAGTGATCTCTTGCTTTGTATTCATTTGGTAGACAAGACTGTTGCTTTCTTTCCTTTGTGTTTTAAAAAGTAGATAAATAAAAAGAGGACAAAACCAGTTACCTTACTGTGTAAGTCAGTTCATCTTTATGGTAATGTCACTTTTGGTGCACTGGCTATACCTGTTTGGTATAGCCAAACAGTGGTGGGCCAGTACAAGATTCATTATATGTCAAAGTTGGATTTATCACATATGCACTGGAAATGGCTTTTAATTATGAGAACTACAGAAAACTCTGCAATGAATGAATGAAGTAACAAAGCAGCAACAGTCATCTTTAAAGCTGCTGGTGAACTCAGAAGCTTGTGATTCTTCTTTTGAACTAGCAGTGATCTGTCTTTTTGCTAAGTGCAAGATAAGCTCATTATGAGAAATTATGTTTGTGGATGTTCAGGGGTTCCATATACCTTTGTGAAAAGAAAGTGAAATGAAGATATTTCTGAGACACAGGCTATCTGCAGATTGGCCTCCAGCCCTCTGTCCTGTACTGGTTTGGGTCTGGTGTCACCAAGCCAAACCTGTGTGCAGTTCAAGCAGCGCAGTGGGTTCCGAGTCTCAGCTAGTGCAAAATGAACTTCAGCTTTGCTAGTTTGGGATCTGTGAGGTGCAGAGCATCTGCACTTAGGCCTGAACATAGTCTGCATGCTTGACATTCAGCAGTATTGCAGAGAATGGAAAAACTGTGATTGAAAGTCTTAATTACCTGCTTAAGTTCTTAAACATTTAAGAAAGCTTCCTAAAGTAGAGCTTCTTTATGCTATTTTGTGCTTTGCTTTGCAAGAGCATACTTATGCTCTTTGTTTAATATATATATATATATATGTATAATATATAAAAATAAGTAACCCAACAACTGAAACTTGGATTTTGGTGGTGTGTTTTGTGAGTTCTGTGTGGCTTTGCAGTGCTAAACAGTGTTCTCTGAGAAGGTAATGTTTAACAGAATGCTTTTATGGTTTATTGCTTATGATTATCCTTCCTTGTATTTCAGGGCACAGTTCCTCTCCCTTTTGCCCCTCTGCCCTTTCTCTTGCCCTCTCTTTTTTCTTTTTTTATTTCTCTTTTTTCCTGTTCTTTATATTTTGGTTTGTATTTTTTTTTTGTTTGTTTTTAATGCAATCTGTGTACTCTTAAGAAGTGATTTTGAAAAGAGATGAGGAAGTACAGCCCAAAAGCTTGCTTCAGTGCTTTACAATTCCTTCATAGTACTGGGGAGGGGGAAGTAAGCAAACAGCTTGCTGGTGTTGCTTCAGAAATATTTTTTTATTACAATAAGGCTTTAATAGTTAAAGAACAGTGCTGTAATTCTAAATCTGTTAACAGGTTAATGCTTGGCAACACTTATATTTATAAGGTAATGATTTTACTATTGCAGTTTGAGGAGTAGGATATATTAGATAGAAGAGAAACAAATTTATTACCTTGAATTTCTTAATTCTCCACACGGCTTATTTCTCGGCAATGTACCGTAGAAATAATCTTTACCTTCCATTGACCTGCTGAACACATAACTGTGGCTAGTAAATTTGCTTGGTATTAAACCTACAAGGTCTGCTATGGCCAAGTCACCACACTGCTGTGTGAATGTACTGAAGCACTGAAGTTTGTTCCTCACTGGTGTAATTGTTAGTTGTGACAGAGAGGAATTTGGGCACATAGGACAACATTGCTTGGTATAACCTTTGCTGGGGTAGGAAATTCGCAATTCAAAATGTTTACTTTTAATTATGCTCGTGTTTTTCTTCCATTCAGGTCTTCATTTACACAGCACAAAGGCATGCTGGTTTTAGCCAGGGGTATAGCTTCTCATTTGGTACAAATTGATCCCGTGGCACTGTGTGTGCTTATGGCAGCTGAGGATGTGGTTTGTGTGCAACTTGTATGGATGGGGCAGATGAAAGGGGCAGTAAAAGGGGATGGGTGTATATGTGTGAGATGTACTGTGGTTTAATCTTCTATACCAGATGACAGTCCAGTCTTTATTCTTCTGTAGGTAATGTAAAAATAATAAAACTAAGTGTTTGCTTGTCATGACACTGCAAATAAAAACATGTTGAGGTGCATGCTGAGCAGAACGTAACAGAGCGTATTAGCAGGAAAATACCTTGTCCATACCTTGTTTGAAATCAGCCCCTATGCTGCAGATTTAAAATGGCCACATTACAACTCTGTGTGAATTGGTTTGCAGTGGAAACCCTAACAAGATCATTAAATATAAAAGCACTGTTGGATGTTGGGAAAATACAGTGCTGCCCATGTATATGTGCATCTCCACAGACATGCATGAGCAGGCAGTGTCAATGCCATTGATTTGAATAAGGAGGTAATGCACAGTATTGAGGTGACTTTGCTTGCATTTGTAACTGAGTTGTTTTATTGGTTTGATACTATAACAATTGTGGATGTTGCTTCCACTTTTAATTTTTAATACCTGAGAATGTCAGGATGCTAAAGTAACTCACTTGGTGGGTGTGGCCAAAAAGGAAAACATTGTTATATAGAAGTAAACTTGAGAGGTTTTTTGTTTGTCCTTCAAAGATTATTTTTTTTTAACCTTAGATGATGCTTATAGTCAGAACTAGTGATACTCTATCAGAATAAGGGCTTTTGACTTTCCAACATATTCCATTAATGACCCTAGGAAAAAAAAAATCACATCTGCCCTAGTGCAGTTCTTTTCTTTTCTAGGACTGATCAATAATCACATTGTGTATTCATTCCCCCTCCCCCTGAACCCTGCAAGGTCAACTTTAACTACTAGTCTTTATATTTCAGAAAAAGAACATAGACTTCCTTATGCATTAATATTATTGGTCTCAGTGTTTCCTTTGGATCTAGTCTACCATTACCTATCAAAAAATCAGTTAACTTTTTGGTGTTGTCTTTTTTTCCCCAATGTAAATACTATATCTGTCATTTTACAGGAGAGCTTTTCTCCTGTCTTCTGATGCTTTGTTGAGGTGCTGTGTTAAGGTGGGCAGGAACTGGACAGAGGATACTGAGTTTTGCGATGGTTGCGCGATTTAAATGGATCCACTCTTGATTGTATTCTGGCATGTGACAGTGACAGTGGGAGAACAACAATTTCAGGGCCTCGTGTCTGGATGGTAACACAGCTGCTGCAATAAAGTCCCGTTATGGTTGACCGGTCAGTCACATTTGGACAGTTATTTCTAATTAGAAGTTCTTATTTATGTTGCATTAGAAGAAAATAGTTTGACACAAACTGGTAGATAATGTGCTTGAAGTTTGTTCATCCTCTCCTCCTTGCCTTGAAAGATTAATGTTGCTTTTTTGGTTTTGTCCTGCCGTCAGAATAAATAGTCTCGAAAGAACGTAACCTTAAAAATAAGCTTTAAAAAAATAAATCACTGTAATATAATGGTCAGCAGCAACTGCTGTAAAATAAAGGATTATTGTGGGTAGCTCTGTCAGTGTTAGACAACACCACTAGTTTAAGTCTAGTGATGGTGGCATTTTGTGATTTGTATATTGTTGGGTTTTTTTTTTCCACAAAAGTACTAATGATACTGGTTCCCTTTTATTCATTTCTTCATATTAGAGGGGAAATGTAGTTTGTTCATAATGGATTATTGATTGGTCTGCAAACAGCAGAAGCCCCAAGGCCTTGTCATCAATGGTACTTACTCTCCCAACAGTGAATGCATCGCTTCATGCAGCTTTTTGCAACCCCAGTCTGTAGAATATAAGCCTGTAATTGTTACTCTTGTGCAGTGCAGTTTTTAGGGAGAGGAGCTCTTCATTGTCATTATGGGATTTTCCCCCTCAATTTGTTCAAAGAATAGTCCCTTTGTTTTGGTAGCAAGATAAAGCTTGTCCTGGATGTTAATGATATATTTCAATTCATTGCTTAGAATACTACAGTGTAACTAATAAAGTACATTTCTTTGTCTCCCTGAAGACAAACACGCACAGTATACTAAAACACAAAATACGCACTGAGTGGGTGACAGCTCTGTGTTTCTCAACACACCCCGTAGCAGTGCAAACTCCCCTTGCTCCTGAACTCTTTCTTGAAGAGCAACAGAAAAATCTTTGTTTTGAGAGAGATCACCTTGCTGCAAATGCCTCCCTCCAGCTTTCCTAGCATTAGTGTCTATATAATTTTTTCAGTGTATTCTTTCCCCTGCTATAAGGGTGTGGCATGGGTTGAGAAAGGCCTGACTCTGCTCTCCCAGCCTTGGCTGCTGCTCTGAAGCCTCCTGCAAAATGTCATTAGCTCATGGAGGGAGAAAGACAGAAAAACATATGATGTATTTGGAGAAGCTCAAAATAATATCTCAGGGTTCAGACAGCAAACTTTTTAAATAGGAAGAGCTTCCCCAGCTGCAGGGAAAGGCTGGTTTAAAATAATTAAACAACAAAAAAAGTATTGCAAAATGCTGCTGAGGGGTTTTACAAAGCCTAAATGGAAATAAATTACTAGAAAATCCTTGTTTGTTTCTTTCCAAGAGCTTTTTTATTTTTCCTTTCCAGTCCTGTCAGTTTTGGCAGGCTTAAACCAACTTCAGGAGGTCTGTTGTCAAGATTGTAGCTTTTAATAGGGGAATACATTTGAAAATCTGACAGTCTTCTACAACTGACTCAAGATTTTTGGGTAGCATTTTACTGGATTAATTTGGATTGCTCTCAGCAAATTAGTTCAGAGCTGTGCTACCTTGACCCAATGGTAGGCTTAGTCTACATGTTGCAGAATGACAGGATTTCCTGCAAAGTATGGGCTTACTATTTAAAGACAGAGATTGCTCTTCTGCCCTCTGATATAGTCTGGAGGATGCTATCAGCCTAAGGCAGTAGAGGGTCTGTAGGAATTTGGGTGGGACTGGTGCCTAAAAGAGGACAGCAGGATCAAATCTTTAATCAGTGTGGTGGACTCTGATCCCCACGGGATCTAGGTGTTCAGAAGAAGCCATGTCCCCTCACAAAGCGAGGAGAAGGATGTGCTGGTGTATGTAGAAGGTGGTGTCTGCAGCCTGGGAAGAAGACCGGGAGGAAGAGAAGAGTCTCCATGGTTGAATGAGCATGAAGGCTGGTGAGGCAGTTGTAAAAACTTCTCTGTCTTTTGTCCTCCTTTTTCCCACACTTTGGTCTCTTCTGGTGTCTTCATTCTGAGCAGCAAAGTCCAGCTCTGGGACAACCAGATCCTTCTCAGAGGAGGAGAGATCCACTCTCTAGGTTGCCATCCTTTGAAAGCTGCAGCTTTTCTCAAGTACACCTAGATCATGTGCATTGTCCTATTGTTTCGTCATCGAGAAGGAATTTCAGTAAGATATTTTTTCCACAAGATCATGTCTCACAGTGTTTTGTTTTGTTTTGGTTTGTTGTGGGTTGTTCTTTTTTTTAAAAAGTCATTGTAGCTTTTGGCAGAGGAACATGGTGGAATTATTACAGTGTATATACAAAATCTTGGAGATTAAGAAGTGATATTTTTCCAGTGAATTTGTCTTTCACATGGGACTTGAAATACTCGCAGCCAAACTGAAAGCAGTTTGTTCTAAAATACACGCAGGGCTATTTGAATAGGTCTGTGTAGCTTCCCAGATTGTATGTTCTTGTTCAATACTTACTGAAGCGTTTCCTCTTCTTCATCTACAGCCCATGCAATATGATTTTTAAAGTCAGGTTTAACTGAAGATAAATTAAAAAAGAATGTATAGTCTTCTATATGATTAAATGGGAATAATATTCTGTTTTCAGCTTAGTATGCACTGCACAGGATATTTCTATGTAAGAAATGACTTTTCAGTTACTTTTTCAGTGTGGAATCGCATTCGATTTTCCAATTTTCTTGTGTTGCTTATCTTCAATTCCTTTTTTATTACTTGTTTTCCAAGAGGCACAAAAGATGCTTAAGAGTACCTATCTTACCCTGTGGGGAGTCCTCACAGCATACCTCATTCTCTTCCAGTACATCCCGGTTACAGGAAGAGAAGAGTAATAGGTATTCCAGAGTGCTCCTGTTTTATTTGAAGTGCCGTTCCACAGTACTTGGTATTCCTGCTTTACTTCAAGACTATGTGAGGGGCTTGCAGAAGTTGTGAGGATGGTGCAGCTGTGCCACTGGTCTACCTGCTGCACTGCAGGGCTACTATGTGGCCTTGCTGGTGAAGCTGTGCCTTGCACTCGGTAAGGTCCCTGGGCTCTGTGGTGAGAGCAGGTTGCTTTGACCAAACGTTTTCTCTCAAGAAGAGAACTCAGACATCTGTTGTTTTAAAACCAGAGAAGTTTTGATGCCTAAATGCTTGAATTAGAGTTGACTGACAAATACATGGTTTAATCTTGCAGGAAAGCTTGATTTCCCTTCTTAAGAGGGGGTAAAAAAAATTGTTTGTATTTGTTCCCATGTGGGTCAAGGCAAAGACTCAGTGTGAGACAGTGGGTGGAGGAACAAGCCTTAGAACTTAAATAATTACTAAACAAAGGCATTTCTTGGCATGCCACCCCTCCTGGTTTTGAGTCTTTGTTCATGTTTCTCTTGCACCTTGCTTTATATAGCAAGCCTCCGTGTAAACAGTGATCATGTGAAGTGCCTTGGTTTGCTTTAAAGGGGTTTGAAAATGCCTCCTGGAAACTGACAAGTAGCTTCTTACTTGAATTTGAATAGTTTCAAATTTGTCACATTGTCAAAATGCAAATATTTTTATCATTGCAGTTAGCCAGAAGGAAGTTAAAATAGCTAGGGCAAAATTATACTCACAGCAGAAGAGCAATCAGTGTAGTTTGATTTACCAGTTGGCATCTTCCATCTCTTGCACCATCTTTGAAATTATTTAATAATTAATACTAAGGAGGAAGTTATTAAGCCAAAATACCATTTCCTGTTGATAAGATTCTTGACAAGTGTCCTTTCCCTCATTTTGTATGTTCAGTCTTCTGAACTGAATCTCTTTTCAGTTACGATTTTTGGTTTTGCTGCTTCTTTCTAATGAGCACTGCCTTTGCTGTGCTGCAAAAAGCCCACGTAAGCCCCTGTAATACAAGAACCACATTTTTAAGTGGCACTCAAATGATGTGAGAAGGCAGTTGTAAGTTCTTTGTGTATGTTTGCATCAGTCAATTTACCAAAGCCTAAAGGAGACCTGCACGCCTTGTGTAAAGCAAACTCAGACTGAGTGAAGGTGCGTCTTCCCCTTGGAATTTCTGTCTGTGGAAAATCAGACTTGAAATTTTGTGACTCTGAAAAGTGTATGAGTTCGAATGATTCAAACCTAGCAATACTTTATTTCAACTTTTAAAGTTACAAATTGCAGTTCATTGACCAAGCTAATGTAATAAAGATGAAGCAATTTTCCTCAGAATATTTTGGTGAAGATGATAACACTTCCATTAAGTATTTTAGACTAATAAAATAATTTGGTAATTTTTTAACTCTGACATTTTTCCCCTCAGGCCTAGTTTAATACAGGGGTGGGGGGATCTTCTGTGAGTGGTTAATATCCCCCTTCTAAGTAATGCTTTCTTCATATCCTCATTTTCATAACTAAGTTTCATTAATGAAAATGCTATAAATAATTGAAGTGGACTATGTCAAGACTAAGCACGGGGAAGCTGTGGCCAAGTAAACAAAGGGGACTGTGACGTTTTGGATTTATATGTGCCTGAACTATTCTTTTCAACTTTCGGACAGGAAACACTGTTCAAAAGTTGAGTTAAAAGGGAACCTCCATCAAAAACAAAAACAAACCCAAAAAGTCAGTCCACCAATAAGCACAAACTGTAGAAAATGCAAAATATGAAAAACTTTATATAAAATATGTGGAAAAATCTGTCCCCGAAGCTTCCTGTCCTCCTCCTTCAGTGGTGCAAAACATTTCAGAAGAAGCTGTTCACAAGTGTTAAATGCAAGAAGTTATCATGGTGTCTTTGACTCTAAGACAAGGTGGGTTGTTACTTGGCAGATTCAGATTATGGGTCAAATAAATACACTGTTTTTCTGAATTGTTTCATCCATCAGTATGCAGTGTAAACTACATTTGTATTTTCTGTTTTGCCTTGTTCATACCTTCTGGTACTCAAGGAAGTTTCTTACACTGCCCCCTAAACTGATTTTAAATGGCTAATTTCAGAGATGAATTTAGATGCTCTTGTTTGTAAACTTCCTGCTTCTATGGACTTCTGAATTTGTGATCTGTTACTTTTTTTTTTTTTTTAATCATCATAAATTAGTCCTAGTATAAAAATGCTTCAAGAAAATAAATTACATTCGTAATGTATCCCTTACGTATAATTGTCAACTCTCTGAGGAAAAGGTAGTTTGAGGAAATGCTGTTGATAAGTCTTAACATGCTGAATGGATATTAGAGATGCAGAAAATTAAACCCAGCTCTTGCAGTATATAAGAGGGCTAGATTAACTAAAACATAATTAAGTTATTTTATAGTGTGTAACTGAGATGAGCACTGCATCAGTTTTACCTTGGTTTTTTGTTAAGCTCATGCTGGTGATGTGGTTAGGGTATTTATTTACGTACTGAAGGGATCTGAGAAACCTTAAAATTTGCAGCTGTAGATACCTATTTTTATTTATTGAGTCGTAGATGTCAAGTGATGGATGTGTGCATATATGGTCTCGTTATTGCTCTGCATATTTTTAGCTGTGTTTTAGAAGCTGATGTTTTCTAAATGAAGTAATAGATTCGTTCTCTTTATTAGAGGATACAGTATTCTTTGATCTTAGTCATGTGGTGTTTGGAGTACTTAAAGAGGATAGGAAGCGGGGGGAGATTTTTGTTTCACAGTGTGGTCATTGGAAAAGGAACAGTCTGTGGAGATCTTAACCATTGACTTTGACTGTGTACACAGTGAAGAATTGCTGGTGTGTTGCATCCTGCATTGTTGAAGCCAATATTGACTCTTAGATTTAATCATGACAAAATACAAAAGCCTTTAAACTTTTATTAATCGATTTTGTTAATCAAAGTTGTTTCTTGGTTTGTTTGTTTATGGCTAGGACTGCTTCATTGAGGTGGGTGGTGCTGTGGTTTCCCCTGTATCTTGTTCACACAAGTGACTCACTTTCAAGATCATTTGATACCTAGGCACATTATTGTTACTTACTTTGTTAAATTGAGGCTAAATACTACACTTCAAGGGCTTTTTTTCTTTGTTGTCCATCAGGAAATAACTTTTAGTTTTCCTGAATGCTTTTCTCAGGCACTGGATGCTTGTTTTCTCTCTAATCAAAGTACTGAGCGTCCTCAGCCTCTGCGCCTGCTCTGTGCATGCCACATCAAGCACAGCAGAGCTGTCTGAGATGCAAAGTAATGAAGTTGCCAGCAGGAATATGATACTTGCTAAAGTCTCTAGGAGAGCCTTTTATGTTTGGCAAGTAAGTATTTTACATGAAATTACACATGATGGTAAAGCCACAGATTTAAAGTGTAATAACCCCCTCAAGAAATGTTTTTCTCATTTAAGATACATTTTTAGCCACTCTGTCTGGTTTTAAAACAAAAAGTATTTTTAAAGTTTGCACTTCTTAAAAGCCACTGTGATGTCAGTTTATGGAAATGAATATTTGCTCTTGTGGGGATTTTACTTGTTTATTAATGATGCTTGCCATTGAAGTCTAGAATATCAGCAAAAGGAGAAGCTCCTGCTTTTTGGTGCAGCAAACTGTAGTATGGTATGCTTCTGAGTGCAGAGCGAGTGATGGAAGCTGTTAAATTAAAAATATCAGTAGTTCTAAATGTGTTTGAGAATCTATTTCTGCAACTGCTGTACATTTGTGTGATTTTTGTTCTTGTTTCAGGTGATCTATGCCAGCGGCTTACAGAGCACAGCGAAGTAAATCAGTGCTTTGGACTCTGTCGAGCAGGTGAAAGGAGAAACATTACCCCAAGAATGAAGCAATAAAACATCTCTCTGCAGAACCGTATGATTGAAAACGCGGTCCAGCCCTCTTCTGCTGCCGGACATGCTTTTGTCCTCCTGCCCCTCTCACCCAATGTGGCTGTAATACAGATGGATCATACAAGAGAGGCATCAATGGAGTTGCGGAGATCCTCCAGTCCAGGCAGGCTAAGCAAGAGTGACATGGATACTGAGAAGACCATGTGCCACAGCTGCTGCATCTGTGGTAAAAGTTTCCCTTTTCAGAGCTCCTTGTCACAGCACATGAGGAAGCACACGGGTGAGAAACCCTACAAATGCCCATACTGTGATCACAGAGCGTCTCAAAAGGGCAACCTGAAGATCCACATCCGCAGTCACAGAACAGGCACTTTAAGTCAAGGGCATGAGGCGGAGATGGGAGAGGCACAGCTGGGGGAGATGGGTGTTTCGGAGGGCCTTGGTGGGTGCACCAGCCCCACTAAGAGTACATCCGCCTGCAACAAGATCTTGAATGGTACTGCTCAGGTAGATAGCAGCAAGATCTTGTTGAGAAGCAGCAAGAAGGAGGTCATGGAAGTGGTGCCAGCTGAGGAGGGTGGCAAGCTGACCTCTTACCAGTGCACATTCTGCAAAAACAAATTTGAAAGGAAGAAGGATCTGGAGCAGCACCTGCATCAGGTCCACAAACCATTCAAGTGCAGGTTGTGTAGCTATATGACTCTGAGGGAGGAGTCACTGTTAAGCCACATAGAGAAGGACCATATAACAGCTCAGGTCCCAAATGGGGAGGCCTACACTGAGAACTGCAAGAGTGAGCTGAGTGCAGGCGAGTTTCCATGTGAAGTCTGTGGTCAGGCTTTTAGTCAAACCTGGTTCCTCAAAGCTCACATGAAAAAGCACAGGGGGTCATTTGATCATGGGTGCCACATTTGTGGCAGGAGATTCAAAGAGCCCTGGTTTCTCAAAAATCACATGAAGTCACATGGTCCCAAGACTGGGAGCAAAAACAAACCAAAAAATGATTTGGAGCTGATAGCCACTATCAATGATGTGATACAGGAGGAGATGATTGTGACAGGCCTGTCTCTGTACGAAGTTTGCACCAAGTGTGGGAATCTGTTTACAAATCTGGAAAGCCTGAAAGCACATAACGCTGTTCACTACCGGGCACAGCGCGGCGGTGCCGGGGATAAAGCCGAGGGCTTAACTGATGGGAGCCTAAGCTCCTCGGTAACGAAGCAGTTTTTCTTGCAGTGTCTCAATCTAAGGCCATCTGTGGGGCCGGATAGAGTTACTAGAGGACAGCCTGGGAAAAGAGTAGCTGAGCTGGATCCAGTCAGTAGCTACCAAGCTTGGCAGCTGGCCACCAAAGGAAAAGTTGTAGAGCCTTCAGAGTACGTGAAATATTTGGGATGGGATGAGGCCTTGGCAGATGCAGACGTGACTTACGACAAGGATAAGAAAGAGTACATCCTTGTCAACCAAGAGAAGCGCAAACGAGACCAGGACTCACCCAGCTCCTCCAGTAACCCCAAGAAGAAGAGCTGCAGCAGTGGGCGCCCAGAGAAAACTGTGGTCGCCCCACCAGGGGAGAGCTGTCCACTCACCCAGGGGGACCTGGAATACCGCCCTGCCTCACGGCAGAGCCGTCGAGGCACCCAGAACAAGTCCACTGAATGCTTTGAGTGTGGGAAGATCTTCCGCACCTACCACCAAATGGTGCTGCACTCGCGGGTGCACCGCAAGGAGCGGAGGAGCTGCAGCGAGGGTGGGACGGCCACCCAGCCTGACCGCTATGGCTCCAGCAGTGAGGAAGGAGACTCGGGGTCTGTCAGTGGGCCCAGCACACCTGGCTCTGCATCTGCCCCAGAGGATTCAGCTACCTCTGGACTAGGAGAGGAGGCAGCTGAGGAGAGCTCTGAGGAGGGAGCAGCCAACCCCTCACTAGGTAAGACTGCTTCCAGCTTTGCTCTTCTCACTATCACTTATCTCTGCATCTTGTCTTGTGGGACATGGAGATGAGGCAGGGGACAGAGATGCGAAAGCACATGAGAGCTTTAAAGGTGATGTAGATGGAGACCTGTGCCCGTTGAGCGTTGCTGCTTGTCTTGGCATAGTGACTAATTTCTGGTGCAGGTAACAAAAGAAAGATCAGAGGAAATCTTTATAAGGTGCAGGTGTCTGTGAAGGACACCTGAGAAGTATTTTACTTGACTTTAGGGCAAGGTAGTGTTTTCCCTGGACATTTCAGGGGTTTTCCCCAATTCATGGGTGTCATGGTATTGTTCTGCCTGTAGCATGCTCGTGTATCGGGCAGGGGCACAACCTGTGTGTTGTAGCCCTGAAGCATGTAAACTTGTTCACTGCCAGCGTGAGAGGTGTCTCTCTCCTCTTCTCTGCTTCACTTCCCAAATTGTGTTTATAACTCTAAAGGCTATAATTAATCTCTCTGGAATAAAGCAGTCCTTTGAGCCCAACACTGCTAAATGGAACAAATTATTCTCCAAATAGAAGCAAAGTAAATATTTAAAAGAACACCATTAAGCACTTCTGTACCTTTTCTTTTTCCCCCCAAATGTTTTATTTTTGTTGTTCACCATTCTTTGTTTATAATACCCTTTTAGAAATGTGAGATTAACCATTCTTGCCTTACTAGCCTTGCACAGAGTTTTTTTGTTTGTCTTCTGTTTGGCAAACAATAATGTTTTTCTTTCAGTATTATTATTTTGTTCTGAGGAACACAGAGTTAAACTTATTTTTAAGACCATTGTGGATGAAGTCAATCTTCAACATGGTGGAAGAGGGTGGGTTTATTCTATTAGCTGTGTTCTTTCAGGGGTTTATGTGATGTTACACTTTCTCCTGGCTACAGACCTTGTAGCCGAAAGCAAAATTACCCAGGATTGTGTATTGGTAGTTACATGTTTTTCATGAAGTTTTGGAGCAGTGCTGGATACATTTTTTTTTGTCATCAAGCATCTTTCCTGAAAGTCCCAAGTAAACTTGGGGTTTACACTGCTTGGCAGTATAGTTTTCAAAATACAAGGCACAGAGAGAAGACAGAAGGACTGAAATAGTAAAAAAATTAAACCCGTCTGTTTGTCCTTAAACCTACAAGAATGGTCCTAAACTTGATTTTGCTACAACTTGGATCAAGTCCCTGATGGGCAAATGGAGTACATACTAGAACATTAAACCAAGAACTTAATTTTTTTTTTTTTTTTTTTTCATGCTTTCTTTCCCTTTCAATAAATAACAACTCCAAAAAGTCTTAACTACAAGCTGACTTAAATGTTTTCACTATGATGATTTGCTCATTTAAAAGACTCAAAATTTGTCTTTCATATCTGCTGTGGAATTTTAGACACTGGAAGTTCCTTATGGGAGCTACTTACTGACTTTGTGTGAAAATCCATCAACTGATGCCAGAAACACCTTGTTACACTTGATACAAGATGAAGTGGTCAAACTACACTTTTGCCTGGACTTAAATGGGGCTACCATGTTTTACCAGTGTAATGTACAGTTCCCTTGTGGGAACTCCTGTAATGGAAAACCATCTCTCTGGAGAAAGGCTAAAAACACCAAAACACATTTTCACATGATGTTCAAATAGGAAAGCTGTTCTTATACACTCTCTGTATTAAGGACTTTATTGTTAACAAGAGGAGCCATCTCATCTCTTTGCATATCCTGCTTAACTCAAGCTTTGAGCCATTGTTACAGGACTGAAAGGTGAGAGTTAAAGTCACACAGTGTTTTCTGTCACAGGAATTAAGGTGACTGGCTTAAATGATTTCACTAGCCAACATTTGGAAACTCTCTTCTTTGGGTGCACAAATTGGTCCTGCTTCAGCTGTAAGAAGCAAACTGATGGGCCTAAATAAAAGTCCATCTTGGAAGGATGTATTTGCACTGATGGGCTGGGAGGGCGGCTGCTGCATTTTGTATTTGCTAACTTCACTGCTGAAGAGCTCATCAAGTATTTAACTGGCTAAAAAAAATGTCTTATGGCAATGAAAAATGTTGGCCTAGAGTTTTGTTTAAATAAAATCACTTTGTTAATGAAGTAAACATTTGTTACAAGTTTGGATTTAGAAGACAGTTGGATTTTTATTTGTTTGTTTCTATTGCTGTTCCTTCATTTTTGTTGTTGTTTTAAGGAGCTTTCATGGGTCAGTGTTCAAGACCTATGTTTCTGAATTTTCTCTTGTTGGTATACAGATTTACTTATGCTGCCCTTATATTGTTTTCTAAGGGACTGGGATCCTTCTGTCAAGCAGGCTGTGGGATTAGTTCTACTCTTTGGCAGATTGCTGCTTTAATCTGAGAGGCTTTCTTTCCTTTTCCTACAAACAGAAACTTAAAGTGTACAGAATATAGGCCAAATTCCACCCTCCTGTATGCTTGTGCTAGTATCAGGTGTTTTGGTATATCCTCGAAGCACATTTTGTCCTGGAATTGCTGGAGTTTGCAATCCTCTGCTGTGGCTTTTTGTAGTTATTTTTGCAGGTGAAGTTTTTCTGTTGAGAGCTGTACTCCAGCCCCACAAATGGTATCCCTCCCCAGTGGAGGTAGCCAAGTAGAACTCTTGATTCCTGTTCCTGACATGCCTTCTATGGTGTTATTTTCACTCAGGACGTATTCAGGAAAATCTCGTTCTACTCATAAGGTTATATAATAGCTGTATATTGTTGTTTTTAAACTTTCATATCTTTACTGTTTGTCCTCCCTTTGACACAGTAATATGTTATCCTAGGTCAGAAAAAGGCCTTGAGACTGACAGGTATTGAGTGTTGTGGCCTTGGCTCAGCTGAAAGTACTTTTTGCATTTGTTCTTAATAATCTGAGCAGTCTCGTTGACACAAAGTGTCGTCTTGCAGCAGGGAGATTGGCAGTGCACCTCTGGTCACTTAGGGCCAACAGATGTTGGAGCTGAGTGTGACTGGGACTGGGAAGCACTGATAGGGCTTATTGGAAGAAGAGCAAGAATTGCACCTTGCATGTGAAATAGGGTTGAGAGCCTCCAGGGTAGTAATTTCTTTGCTCGTAACACAAAGGTAATTTGTCTCTGCTGTTTACGAAGAGTAACACAATGATTTCTCAAGCATGGGGGTAGTGTTTGCAAACCCAACTTGTCAGCTGCCAGAGGGTAAGGTAGTGGGTTACAAAGTGGTTTCCACCTTGTTGGAATGGGAGCGAAAATTAGTCTCCTGGAGTTACATGCAGTGTGCTGTGTGATACCTGTCACACAAAAATGTATGCAGGAGCTATATGTGTCTTGTGTGACAGCCATATGTGCCTTGTGTGACAGCCATGTGGGAAGGAGTGGCCCAGAGTATATTCACTGTGTTAAGATACATCATAGTATAACCTGGCAGGCAGCTAAACACTACGCAGCTGCTTGTTCACTAATTCCCCACCCCATAGTGGGGTAGGGGAGAGAAATGGAGAAAAAAAGGGAAAAAAAAAACACCACAAATTCATGGGTTGAGATAAAGGCAGTTTTAAAAGGACAGAAAAGGAAGGGAAAATAGTAATGAAAACAATAATGATGAAAGAATATAAAAGTGAGGGATGTACAATGGAGTTGCTTACCACCCACTGACCAAAGCCCAACCAGTTCCCGAGCAACAGCCCCCTGCCAGCTTTCCCCCTTGTTTATATAATGGAGTGTGATGCTGTATGGTATGGGATATCCCTTTGGCCAGTTCTAGTCAAATGTTTTGGTTGTGTCTCCTCCCAGCTTCTTGTTTCCCCCCCCTCAGCCTACTCACTGGTGAGGTGGTACGAGAAGCTAAAAAGTCCTTGACTTAGTGTGAACACTGCTTAGCAACAACTAAAACGTAGATGTATTATCAACATTATTTTCATCCTAAATCCAAAACAGCAGTGTACCAGCTACTAGGAAGAACAGCTCTGTGCTGGCAAACCCAGGATGTTATTTACCCCTTGTTCTATACCATTTACATCATGCCTAGGTCCCACACTTTCCAATGCATACAATTGATGACCACAACCTTTCCTGTCTTTTGATATATACACACAGGTATCATTCCCTTAGTCTATGGGCCATCCCTCTAAAACGTCCACTGAGTTCATTTAGTCCATGATTTTGGGCTCCATCTGTTGTAACAGCCTTTGAGGGCAGGAGAGATGGTCTGTAGTGTTGGATTGTTGAATGCTGAAGTCAGTTCTGGTTCCATCACTGCCGTGCTTGTCTTCTTCTTTCATCACTGCACTTTGCCTGATTTAATCAAAATTCATTCTTCACCAGTCTGGGTAATTTTTACTGTAATATCATGGATATGGTATATGGCAACCATAGTAGTGATGATATAAAGTACTATACAGTAATTAACATCATACAATTCAGATCATTGGCTATTCTCATCCTGAATCAGATCCTCTTGAGGAACACATTAGATTTTCCCATCTTTTTGCATTACCCATGTCCTTGAGCAAAAGCAATCCCATGGATGGCTTTGCCTTTTCCTGAAGGAGGAATAACACAGATTGTCTTCCCCATCATATTTTTGTGTGCATGACAGAGACTTTATCCCCTCCTCTAGTACATTAAAATTTTGGTGGGGCAGGGCTGTCTGGACTGGCAGATCCCCTAGTGCTGACTAACCAGGTGGCTTTTGCTAACTGTGTATCCCAGTGTTCAAAGGGCCCACCTCTCAATACTCTCAGTGTAGTCTTCAACCGTACATTTGGTCATGTGTTAGGGAATGTGATATACCCACTCAGTGCCATGCTCCTTGGCCCAGGTGTCTGTGAGGTTGGTCTGGAAATGAGTCCTGTTATCTATTTTTTCTGGAGTGCCTTGTCACCACAGGTGGTGTATTCTGGGGCATAGAATATGTTTCCGGCTATCCAGTGATTGCTTTGCCATTGTAAACACATGGTGCTTGCCTTGATGGGTTTGTGGGAGTGTGATATCAATCTGCCAGGCCCTTCCATATTCATATTCAGCCATTTTCCTTCCTAACACAGCGGCTCTAACTGCTTTGCTTGCTTGCTTGATGTGTATTTTGCATTTATGGATAAACTGTACAGTAGTATCCATGGTTAAGTCCACCCCTTGATCACAAGTCCATCTATATGTTGTGTATCCTCCTTGATGACCTGAAGTGTCTGGGGCACTTTAAATTGGCCTATAAATAATTGACACTTATGTTGCCAGTCCAAATATACCTGAGCCACTTCAATCTTAGCAACCTGATCCGCTCTCTGGTTGTTTTGATCTTCCTCAGTGTCCTGACTTTTGGGTATGTGAGCATCTATGTGATGCACTTCTACAGCAAGGACCTCTACCCAAGAAGCAGTATCTTGCTGTAATTTAGCAACCCAGGTGAGTTTACCTCTGTGCTGCCCCTTGGTCTGTTTCCATTGCTGCAGTGACCCCACAGGGCATTTGCCACCATCTAGTCCTAGTGTGCTGGATATGTTGCACTGAAGCTATGAGGTCTTCTGAAGCCCTGCACTGAAAGGTGGGTAACTTCAAGTGGATTTCCATGTGAAAAGCAGAAAGTCTGAGCAGTCACATGAATGAGAGACAGCAGCAGAGGCTTGTCTTTTCCACACCTGCCGGTTCACCCACTCACTTCTTACTGAACTGCTGTTTTGGAGCTCTTTGTATTTGTTTCATTATAAAAACTCTTAGAAATTAATGGACAGACATTAATTTAGCATCTTTTATCAGTAAATTTAGGGAAAAGAGACTTCTGGTTGTGGATGGCAAGTTATACAAACTAGAAGATGTAACATAAACTGTTTATCCCATGTATGTTGTAAGAAAATCCTATATGTAAATTTGAATGCTGGAATGGAAACATAAAGACATCAGTAATTTTTGTGAAAGAAGATGAGTAGGAGGCATTTATGAATCATAAATTTGGACTTTTTTTTTTCTCAGATACAAATTAAATCCAAGAGCTGGAGCTTTAACAAAAAGTGCCCAATTTCATAAGGCTTTTGAATTAAAATAAATAAAATGTAAACATTGTCCAAAGTTGCTTTAATTTTCCAGTATAATGGTGAGGCTGTAAGTTGAGAGAGGAGAGGAACAGTAGGAATGAAACAGCTCATCAAGTGAAAATAGAAAAACATATATAGTAACTCCAAAAAGAGCTAATCCTGGTAACTGTTTTCTGTTGCCAAACTGAGTACATGAAACACAGCTGCCACCATCTACTACCAGGACTTCATTGTTCTTTGTATACAAAAGTGTGTTCTTCTGTGTGCAAGGGAAGTCCTCTCCACTGTTTAAAAAGCAAACATTTTAACTGTCGATCTTAATCAAATAGTTATACTTTAGATACTTTTCATTAGACTCTCACTTACTGTATATGTCACAATATACAATACAATACACCAGGTTGAAAGAGACCTTCAAGATCATCGCGTCCAACCCATCAACCAATCCAACCCACCTAAACAACTAAACCATGGCACCAAGCACCCCATCAAGCCTCCTCCTGAACACCTCCAATGAAGGTGATTCCACCACCTCCCGGGGCAGCCCATTCCAATGGGCAATCACTCTCTCTGTATAGAACTTCTTCCTAACATCTAGCCTAAACCTGCCCTGGTGCAGCCTGAGACTGTGCTCTCTTGTTCTGGTGCTGGCTGCCTGGGAGAAGAGACCAACCTCTGCCTGCCTACAACCTCCCTTCATTTAATTGTAGAGAGCAATAAGGTCACCCCTGAGTCTCATCTGGCCACTATCATATATACTATATCATGCCACTGAAGGCAGTGCTGTTTGGGCATTTTACACCAAATGAAGATCTTGTTCTCTATGTACAGTCTTAAGAATGCTGAAGTTACTTTAAGCATACAAGAAATTGGAGAATGTCTCAGTGCTGGACAATTGCTAACTGCTACCCTGGGCTTCCAAGCAATGAGGTAGTTTCAACGAAGAACAGTGTCTCAGTGGCTTCTGTTAGATCCCTGCCATGAAGATAAAAACAGTACACTGTGATTACACACAGTTAATTTTGGCATCGCCTTGGAGTTGTTGTTGGAATATAAAACCCTCTCAACTTTACAACCCAGACTAATTGTTTTGGTTGTTATTGCCATTGGGATTAATGCCAGGACTGTCAAATACAGCAAGTTGATGTTTTAAATCATAGGGAAAGTTGGGCAGGGGCAAGGACCCTGTGCTTGTAGAATTAAGATGCATTAGGTGTTTGACATTTTGTGAAGTTCAAAATTTTCTTTAAAGCAAATGCAGTAAACAGAACAGTTACCTGCTTTGAATGTGCCATTCAGAAATTGCTTCTTTAAGTGTGCTTTTTTAAATAATGCACATAGTCAAATCCCAATGTGCATGGCTAAGCCACATGCAGTGTGGTGTTTTCACATGATCTGAAGTTTCTCTGCAAAGCACTGCAGGTTGAAGCATATTTTTTTACCAGTATAGGCCTGTGTGTATCTCCACAGCAGCACTCTGTTACCTCTTCCCTCTCCTTTGGACTCCTGTATGCTCCTCCAGACTGCAGAGGATAGCTCCTATTCCTGTGGTGCTGCCATCAGCAGCAGCTTTTTTGCTTTCATGTATCTTTAACTGTGGGTTGACTTGAATGGGTAGAAGTAGTGAAGGAACAGAACAAAATAGAAATTATGCTGATTGTTCCAAGGACATTGATAACAAGAAAAATGCTGGCAGTTGCAATCACTAAGGTGTGTATCAAAGGGAAAGCAAGAGGGAAGAGTCACAGGACAGCTAGAGATGTGATTAATACAATACACCAGGTTGAAAGAGACCTTCAAGATCATCATGTCCAACCCATCAACCAATCCAATCCACCTAAACAACTAAACCATGGCACCAAGCACCCCATCAAGCCTCCTCCTGAACACCTCCAATGAAGGTGATTCCACCACCTCCGGGGCAGCCCATTCCAATGGGCAATCACTCTCTCTGTATAGAACTTCTTCCTAACATCTAGCCTAAACCTTCCCTGGTGCAGCCTGAGACTGTGTCCTCTTGTTCTGGTACTGGCTGCCTGGGAGAAGAGACCAACCTCTGCCTGTCTACAACCTCCCTTCATTTAATTATAGAGAGCAATAAGGTCACCCCTCAGTCTCCTCTTCTCCAGGCTAAGCAACCCCAGCTCCCTCAGCCTTTCCTCATAGGGCTTGTGTTCCAAACCCCTCACCAACTTCATTGCCCTTCTCTGGACACGCTCCAGCAAGACAACATCCTTCCTAAACTGAAGGGGCCCAGAACTGGACACAGGACTCGAGGTGCGGCCTAACCAGTGCAGTGTACAGGGGCACAATGACCTCCCTGCTCCTGCTGGCCACACTGTTGCTGATGCAGGCCCGGATGCCATTGGCCTTGGCTGCCTGGGCACACTGCAGGCTCATGTTCAGCCTACAGTCAACAAGGAGATTAAAATCTCCTTTGGCATGGGTACCTCACACATGAAATTGTTTGGCCCTTCTTTGAGGCTGATGATGGGAGCTGTGCTTCAAGAAGCTCATGCAAAAAAGAGTTTGAGTGGAACCGGGCAGCAGTTCTTTAGGATAATGTAATCTGTAATCTTTAATGCTATACATTTCCCTGACATCATACCAACTAAAGAATTGTTAATGATTGCCCTGTAGGCATCTTGAGTAATTTCCACTGTGTTCCTGATTACCACGCTATGCATTACTAGGCCCTGTTTTACTTGGTCTCACATAATGTGGGTGGCCAGCAAGAGTGTTAAACAGTAATTCAAGTTCCTCTTGCAATGGAGCTGGGTGATGAGAAACAGATAACACACAGTTAGCTCAAGTCAGAACTAAGGATTGCTGGCTGAGTTGTAAGTGCTTCAGTAGATGAATGACTTCTCACAACACAGATTGTCTTTGTTGTTCCTCAGAGACAACTTCTTTTGCAGCATTTTGAAGTTACTAATCCAGATGTTGTGCTGCTTTTATTCCTTACAAGCATTTCAGTAGTGAGTCTTGCTTAAGAACAAAAAAATTTTGTGCAGAGTATTTTGATCCAGCGTGTCAAAGATAATTCTGCTGTCTTTAGCTTTAGTTGTTACTGTTCATTTTTTGGCAGGTTACTATATACAATAACAAGGCACACAATTAGAGTGCTGCTTAGACCATGTATTTTAGTTGTAAGTCTGTGATACGAGTGACCAAGGCATAGCTCAGCTTGGAAGGACATTTGTACCAAGATGCTAAGGGAGAGATAGGTTTACCCAGTCTTTATTTTATTTGTTAGAGAGCTAGGAAGTGAGTAGTGTGGTTTCTTAAAGGGAGGAAATAGTAGGATAAGCTTTGCCCCAAAGCTTACGTAAGATGTGTTATACTTATTCCACAGCATTTGGAAAAGATGCTTCTAAGGATTGCTTGTGTCTATGTTTAGTCCTTCCTGAATTGCCAGTCTCCATTCCATGCTTACCAAATACTAGTATTAAAAACAAACAAACAAAAAAAACCCACCAACAAAAAACCCACAAACCAACAACTTGCAAGGGTGTGAAAAACTGTCATCAGGGTTTCCAGTTTTTGTAGTAGGCTTTTATTTCTTAGTCAGTAAGTATTATAGACAGCTGCATATATGGACATGAGCTTGGGAATCCAGCTGCACAGTAACTCAGCTTTTGCTAAACCCTGGCTTCTTAACACCTACCCTGGCCTTGCTGTCTTGTAAAAGACAATTTATCAGTTTTGCTATTTCCTTGTACAGGATGTTTCTATAACATCAAGGTATGGCATGTGAAATACTGCTTTGTGACATTTATAGACATAAGATCACATTGTGTAGTGCTTTTACTTTCTAGCAGTTTCTGATTAGTAAGCGAGGACTCCCTTTCCCTCCAGCTAATAAAACAAGAATCAGGCAATGAAAATTGCAATCGTAGTGTTTTTAATCTGATTTCCAAATATTTCAGTAGCACTGCAGCTGTGTTTACTGTGCTATAAATGACTGCTAACCAAGGGACTTGTGTAGCTATCTTTGATGTTAAATCTATTTTCTGGTTTGTTTTTTGTTGTTGTTGTTGTTTCTTCCTTTTTTTTTCTTTCTTTTAACCCTCCTTCTCTTAACTTGGTTCATGGTTTGCCCTTCATCCATCTTAAACTGAGTCACATTTTCTTTGTTAATGCATTACATTTGGCAGTAGATGCTCTCAGTGGATATGGTTGGTTAAATTCTGCAGGAGCTGAAACCTGGAGGAGTCCCAGGGCTGCACAGGATATAAAAGTAATGCGCAGTTTGGCCTAGTGTTGGTAGATAATTTGTTTTCTGCAGGTGCATTTTACAAATACAAGTTTTACTAGGTCTCACTTGATTTCACTTTATTACTTTTTAACCCAGTAGTCTCATTCAAGCACTGGATTGCTTTATCTTGAATGTGCCTGACTGTGGTACCAGTAAAAGTCAAGAGCAACTTAGCTACAGTCAAGGGAACTCTTTACAGCGGGAGCATCAATAACTTCTTTTTATTCTCAGTTTTCTTTTGATTTCCTACAAGATTTACCAGCAGCAAAGTTGGATTTTTAGGGAGTTAAAAAGCATATAGCGAATTTTATGGAACTGTGGAGAAAAAAAAAGAGTTTTCATTACAGTTTTCAATGCCTTAGTCCTCAAATGAGACTTCTGGATCCTTCTTTCACTTGGCATATGACTGCTAATGTGTCATATTTTTGTGACCAATATCTAGATATTATTTGCAATGCCTGGATGGATTTGTGAATGTGTAGGGAACTGATTTTCATGGTGAATTTGTTTTCCTTGTATATAGACAGCATGGGTTTGAACTGGCAAAGTGTTGAATGCTTTGGCCCTGATCCAGCAAAACTCTAACTGCTGGCTTGATTTTAAGCATATGAGCAGTCAGGTTAGAATCATTGTTAACTGCTTTGTTAAACCACTTGGCACCTAATAGCTTAAGGTTAGGGCAGAATAGAGAAGTCTTTCTTTTCTGTTATCAATGCCAGTGTAGATTGCATATCCTGAAATGCACAAACTTTAGTGTACAAACTTTACATGGAGTAAGATTAGGGGAGGAGCAAGTCTCAGAACTGTCTTTTGTAGATACTCTGTTAATGGATTTGGTTACGCTTTAGTGATGCTAAGGGCAAAAATCCAGCACTTTGTTCTTTTAAAGTGCAGAACCTCTATTGAGACAGCGTCAGTGTGAAAGACAAAAGTACTCTTTCAGTTGATGCTTATTGCAACTTGGATATGGCTGCTTGCTTAACATGGATTTAGAGCCTAATATATTCCTCATACAGAACTCATGGGCGAAGATTTGCCCTCCAGCTGTTTGGAACTTTGTTTTCCAAGTTGTTACTATCAGAACTTAGCTATTACTTCATTATTTCTATAATTTTAGTCATGTTTGGGGTCTTCAAATTAGAGGTAGTTACTCTGAGTCAGTTCTTCCCCCCAGATGATATGAAGTCCACTGATTTTATTTATTTATTTAAGATTAAATGGGGGTTATTTTGTAATACAAGACACTCCCAAACCTTGTGTTTCTTTGAGATAACAAATTCATCAGGCAGTTGAAGGCATCAGCTACACCTAACAGCACTTCAGAGGTGTGCGTTATCTCAGGATAGCATATGTCTTGTGATGTCTTACTGCTTAAATAGCATTTGAGGCAAGCTGTTGTCAGCAAAAAGTAAATATTTTGGGGGTGTGTGGAAAACCAGCATAACCACAAGGGAAATATATGGGTTCTTTTGGAAGGGAGAACCTCAAGCCTAAACACCTTTTCTTTTTGACCCCACTCCTCATTTTTTGTGTATTTTGACAACAGAGGTTGCATGCCAATGTTGTGATGGTGACAGTCTGAGTGCAGTGAATTGAAATGATAATGGGATGCTAAAGACTTCCTCTTTTCCCATCCCTGATGTACCCCAAGGTAGTGGAGCAGAGAGTGCACGTAGTCTTTGCCATTTGCATGTTTTTCTAGGTGTTTAACATCATTGAACCAAAGGTTTCTTCGGGTTTTCTGTCATTTATCCTTTATTCAGTAGGTAGTAAAGCCGTTTTCACTAGATAATGAAACAAGTAGATCCTTTGCTTCCCTTAGAAGAGAATTAGAGAAGTACAGCTTACACGGCACATGGAACACATTAATCTTATACCCCTTAGAATACTTTGCAGAAGTTTCTTGCCTTTGCACATGCCTGTATCCACGTACACAGCAATTTCCCAGAAATGTCTTAACCTTAAGTACTGTTGAATCCTGGAGAAGCTTAAAAAAAGAGTCAAACAGAATGGCAAGTAAAGTTGTACAGAAAAAAATTAATCTTTACTTGGATTGTTCTGGGACAACAAAATGGGTACATGTAAGTGAATATTGCTGCTGTAGTGCTAAGTGTGTTTGGAATTTGTGTGGAAACAGGATGTTGTTTTTTTTTTCATTCATTTATACACACAGACATGACATATTAGTTATAATTAAAACATAATCACTTTATTTTGCAAGTGAAGTTGTAAGGGTTTTTAAACTCTGATGTTATCAGCATGCAAGTGCCTAATATTAAGGCTTGTAATGGAAACGAAGTGTTAGTAATGCATAATTAAATTTTTATGTTCTTGGTCAGTTATAGTAGAGAAAGGCTTAAAAAAAACAACACAAACCAAAACATCTCTTAGGGTATATTCAGTAAGTTGAAATGCTGAGTTCGCTCAATCAAGTCGTCATGGAAAGTACTCTTCATACGGTATTTACTCAAATTCCAGTTTTGCAACTTTCTCTGAAGCCTTCAAAAGCCAAAAGGAAAGAAACGTGATACCTAAGGGAGGTGAGTGTTGGGATGGTCCAAAAATATAATGTAATTAAAAGCTCTGTAAAGCTGAAAAAGGATTGGAAAAGGCTAGGCAAAACTTCAGAAAGCGTGTGAGTGTATGTAACAAGTAAAGGTTAAGCCATATAAATGGGACAGGGCTGATGTGTTACTACTAGAGGTGCATCCAAATGACGTAAACCAACTTATTTTGGAAGCTCATTGATACTTCCAAACAGACCTCTGATGCTGACAGTCCTCCAGAAATCCCTGTTGTAGTGGGAAGCAGAGGACACGCAAAAGCACAAACCAGAAATTTGGTCTGCAATAGCAGCCGTGTCTGTGAATTTGCTTTCTAACATATGTTTGGTCTGATGCACAGCATCTGAAGTATCACATAACATACACATTAGAAAATAATCAATGTACCCTTCTTTTATTGAGGGTCTGAATTTAGAGTGAGACAAAGTACCATTTCCCAATTTGTCTCTCTGGTGCTGTGGGTAACCTTGGGCTGGCACTACTGAGAGTAGGGTGCCATGGGGCAGTGGACAGGACCTGGTTGGGGGCATTTCCCTTTGATACAGCTTGCTGCAGTGATCATGCAGTTGTGAGCTGGAGGAAGTGATAGACATGTTTGTCTCAAGGGTGTTGGACTGGATTTAAGCTGCTGTCAGCTGCAAACCTTAAGTGGTCTATGTAGGAATGGAAGCAAATGGGATCCTTAGGAGCAGCCTTGGAAAAGGAAAAAAACTGAAACAATGGCATAAGCAAGTAAGGTGGAGGTAAGCATTCTCTGTTTGTGTAAGCAGTGTCATGGTGTTAGCTTACTAATGGGTGAAGGGCTGGGAGGGTGGCTGAGGCCTGGAGCCTCATATGCCAGGAAGGTTAGCATGCTGTGAGGAGTCAGTGTGTGTGGGCCCAGTTGGCACTTGAAAAATGAGTGTTGTTTAAAGGAAGGAAATGAGTGACTGCAGAGTGCAGGTGGAGAGAAAGGGGAGCACTGAGGAAGGAGGTGCTGTAGCTGGGTGTCATCCTGTTCATGTTAGAGTGTGGGAGTGTGTCAGGGCAGGAGTTTATGTAGTGCCTTGCCTGCAACCCTGCAGGAGCAGTCTCAGTGCTCAAGGCCATGCACATCGGCAGAGCAGGTGAAAGAAAAACAGGCAAAAGTTTCTTTGAGGTCCTGAGAACAGCAGAAACTGAAAAAGGAAGTCACAAATAGGGGACTCCATTTGGATACATTGTGAATCTTAGCATTTCACCTGATAAATCACAAGGATGAATATATTTCTTTGTAATTTTTCACCTGAGTGCTTGAGTATTGGGAGATAATCATTAATTGGGAGAAATACTTTGAAAGAAGGTATTTTCAGTTCTTCTACATGTGTTTCACTTTCCTGGTGTGCAGGGCAGAGGAATAAAAACATTTTAATCAGAAGTGTTGTTGAATGGGATGATTCAAAATGAGAAATTGATGGATTTTGAAAGCGTGACTGTTAAAACTGGTGTGGCTGGGCCTCTTGGCTTAAATGTAGCATGTAATTTCAAAGGCACTAAAGCCAGATACATAACTTGCCCCATATGTTTAGATACAGTGGAACAGTTGCACATGGTGTTTTGAATGAAGGTGCTTACACCCTAGTATTGGGTATTTTATGAATAGTACTGTAGCTCCAGATACCTTTCTTTGCCTTTTATTTTAACACTAATAAATTGGTACCCATGGCAATCACTATGTTTGTCAAACCAGCTTCAATATCTTAATATCTTGTTTTCTTGTTACAGACACTTGAAAGTACTTGCTGTATTTCTTTCCTTTAATGAAATGAACAGCTTGTTGCAAGCTAAGGTTGTACATTGGGTTCATAATCAGTTTTGCTTATACAGAATATTTTATTTTCTGCCTTTCTTTCATTTTGGGAGTATTTATATGCTAACAGAACTTCCATTAACTCCTGCTGTTTATTCTGTACCCTTAAGCTATATAGCTCTTTGTTGCGGCATCACAGTGTTGACCCTGGAATCAATTACTGTGCATAACAACCAGAATATGATGAGGCTTATTCTGTAGCTGTTGTTTTCCAGTGGTATTGGTGTATGCGAATCCATTGTAGGACGTGAAGCAGTAGGATAAATCTAAGAACTTCCTAACACTACCTGGCCAAAACCAACAGTAAAAGCAATATGGGAGAAAATGGGCTCCTTTGCTCATCTCTTGTCTTACAGTCCTGAGAGTGTATCTGGGAAGGCTACAGCATTCTTCCTGCATTTGGAGAGTTGGGATGTTCTCCATTAGTTTTGATGTCTGTCTCTTCCCTGGAAGTGAGTGCATGTGCAAATGTGATACAGATGTTGTATGAAAGTTTAATTATGCCTCTCTTTAAGTTGTGGTGCTGTTCTGTTTTGACCCCCACTCCAAAAGCCTTTTGCTGAGAAGAGAAGGGTAACCATTTTCCCATTCTTGCCTTACTCAGGGGTTAATTATATTTTGTACTGTGACTGTACTTCAACAAAAGCTGAATGGAAAAACAAGATTCTTGACAAAAAGGCAGAAGTTTTTAGACCAGCTTAGATTTTCTGTTCTTTTTCAGGAATTACAAGTCAAATTTCAGCCAAAAGAAGAAATCCCACCCTGAGGTTAAATCTTTCTTCTGTTTCCTCATGTTTTGTTGCTGGTTGTTGACAGCCAGCTCGGTTAAATTCTCACAGGTGCAACTGTAAGCATCTAGCAGGAGCTGAAGAAACATGAGTAAGCTCACTTAGGAAATCCTCTAGTAGCTTGGTGCTCACTTGAAGCAGAAGAAAAAAGTAATAATCTAATAACTTAAAGGAATATTCTCTGCTCTAATTTCTGGGGTTAAGGTGTTACCACAGCTCTTCTCACAGTCTTCTCTATGTGGCCTCCTGAAACTAATGAGGAGATCACTTCATGACACTCTTAAAAACTAATACTGTACTCTGTGGTTTTGGGATGCCAGACAGGCAATCAGATTGGATAAACACATTCCTTTTTATTTTGGTGTATTTATTTCTATGTTTACCTTTGTGCTCATTGTTCGTGCTTTCACAATTGCCAGTCTTTTCCCCCTTTATTTTTAAACACCCCTTACAATACAACAAAATGAAACAAGCCATTCTTTCGAGATGACTGAGACTTGATTTATTTATATTTTCAGATAACAAGAATAGTCTCATAATTTTTTATGACCAAATGTAACATGGAATTATTTTATTTTTAGTCATCTGAATCATGAAGTAATGAGATTGTCAGAAGCAGTTTCTAAACTAAAATGGCTTGGAAGTCATGTTTGTGGAGGAAGATAATTGAGCAGATCTGAGCCAATTTTGGTGTGTTTGGGGGTTTTGGGTGGTTCTTCCCCCAAGAAGTGCAGCTTATGGTTTCTTTCTGGAAAAACTGTCAGCTTTTTGGGGGAGGAGAAATATGTACAGTGTATTATTTCACATGCCATTTTAAAGAAAAAATATCATCCCCTTGTCCATCAGCTCTGTTGGCTAAAAATACCTCCTTTTTTTTTTTTTTTTCCTTTTTCTTCCTCCCCCCACCTCCTCCTTGGTTCTTTTAAGAAAACAGCTTGCATTGTCACAAAATTCTGTATGTGATATTTTCTATTAGAAAGAAGCCAAGCAACAATGTCAACAGAATCATTTTTGATTGGAATAGTTGGCAAAGTCCTCCAAAAAGAAAAGGAAAAGAAAACTTTAAACAGGGATCAAAACAGAGAGTTAAGGATTAGATAATGGCGTATCTGAGAACTATGAAAGTGTTTATGACCAAAATCTTCCAGCAGGATTTCCCACTGGATGTTACTATTTTCAAACATCCAGCTGTGTCTAATTCTCTAAAGCTGCTGCACAGCGCAGTCAGCCTTACACATCTGAAGAGCCGGGTAGCAGGGCAGCTGACTGCGTGTGTGAGCAAACAGCCTCATGCTTGCGCGGCGTGTGCGTACAGGTGCGCAAGGAGCAGATTCAGATGTTCACAAACCTTTGCAGGCCCAGCTTGTGGGCCAGGATCACCCACTGCACTCAGCATGGGTACAGGAACGTGGAAGTGAGAAAACAGCAGAGACTGACCATCAGTTGGGAATGCAGTGCTTAAAGTTCAGTGATGGCATTTCTAAATTCAGGTTCAAGCCATAAATACAGACAATCCAGCAAATGGTTACAGCAACATTTGGAGGCATTGTGACTTTTGAAAAATTTCTGAACAGCTGATACCATGACCCCATATCCTTTGTTATTTATGGAAATGTGTTGCTTGCCAGACTGTGAAAATGGCTGCCTGTTTATATATATATATATATATATATATATATATATATATATATATATATATATAAATTTTTAATTGCTTATAAGTCAGCAGCTGCATTTTCACCAAAATGTTACTAGAAATATGAAAGATGGAAAACACAACATCTCTTCATTAATACCTAGATGTGAAATTCTGTAAACGTATTAAATAGTCAAATAATCTGTGTGAAACAAAAAGGCTGGAAAAGCTTTCCCAAATACATGACTGTCATCAAAGCTGCTTTCCGTTTAAGGCTCACATTTCAGATATAAGCCTATCTAAAAAGAACAGAAATACACTATCATCACATATTAATAAATAGCTGCCTTCTGGTTGTGCAGTAATTTTCCTAGGCTTTCCTGAAAGGGCAATTATTTTTTTCCCCTACATTATGAAGCCCATTTGAGCTTTAGATCTTGTATTTTGCTCAAGTGTTGTAAAACAAAGCTAATCTTCATAGTTGATTTACTAAATTTTGCTGTTTGTGTTTGCCTGTCCATGTGAAATACTCTACAGGCCTTTAGACTTTCTGACTAGCTGTGGAATTTTCTGGAAATGACAGTTAGGTTGGTGATAAATTCTCTGTGTGCAATCACATTTGTTTCCCTCTTTGTCTTCCCCTCTTCCCATCCTGACACCATACTAAGGGCTCAGCCAACTCAGCTATAAATTTCTTAGTGAAAACTGTTCAGTCTCTTCAACTGTCCTGTTGCCAAAACAGTGTTTCAAACCCATTTCATCCACTTGCCTGGAAGTCTCTATCCATAAGCCTCAGGAGTGGGATAGCTGAGAATCTGACCCATCAAAACCAACCACTGGCTGTACACGTACAAAGGAGTCTACAGTCTGACCAGTAAGCACAAGCTGTTGTAAAAGCACATGGTGCGAGAAAAATATTGAATGAAGATGGGAGTAAGAGTTTTGTTGAAATGTAAGAGAAGGGTGCTGCTGCTCTGTTCAAACAGGATGTTAGTTTCTGGTTAAAATGTGGCAGCATGGTGTTGGTGGAAATGATGAGTGGAAGATGAGTGGCGCTTTTGCAAGAAAGGTTGGATGAGGTCATCTTTCAGGTCCTTGCTATTCTGTGATTCAGTATCAAACCAATATTACTGACCCTTAGAGTCCACAAGACAGAAGTGGGCAGGCTCTGAAACTTAGTCAAAATGGCCAACATTTATCTCCTGGTAGGAAAAAGTGGGTATTTGAACAAAACCTCCTTCAGGCTAGTTTCTTAACAGGCTGAACTGGAGGAAGGACAGCTTTTGGCAAGGAAAGTTTGAGTTTGTCAGAAAGACTGTAGTGTTTTCTTGCTTATGTCTGACACATAAGCCTAAGAAGTGTGCTGTCTACAGAATATATAATACTGATTTGCCAAAGCCCAAACAGGTTTTTTGACAGTCCTTACACTTGCAGCATACCCTGGCCTGCCTTATATGCAAAGAGAGTGCCTTAAGGCTGCTGTCTAGACAGGGCCTTGTGCTTCAGCAAAGGGAATTAAAAGCAGGCTCTGATGTCCCTAGATTTGCAGAGCAATCTTTCTTTTGATTACCTGCCTCTCATAAGTGATGAAAAAAAGGTTACATTCTGTTTTGTCCTGGGACATGGGAAGATAAGGGAGGTGTTTCAGGTGTTGTTTGTCAAATAATGTCCTATATTGTGGCTCATTCAAATGCCACTTTTGAGCCACTGCTGTAAGGATTAAACAGTGGGGCTGCTGTTCTTCAACAATCCCATTCAATGTCTCAGGCTGTCATTATAGTCAAGGATTATTCTGACATTATGAAACGTACAAAGGCAACTCAGTGAGCTTGACCTTCTTAAACCTAAGATGAAATAGTGATCATGTTTTGCACCCTTCAGTGTGGACTTAAGAGTCCAAGATGGTGATTCTTCAGTCATGGTGAACTGTAAATAAATCACCCTATCTTACAAGGCAGTAGGTAGCAGGACTATTAGTAGTTAGCAGATACCTCTGAGTTTCAGAGGTATGCTGCCATTTGCTACCATTGACCTTAATGCTATCATGGAGTAAGTTACTCAGGTGATGGCTGTGTTAAGATTAAGACAAATGTAGGTCATGTTGCAAGTGTTAGTTCCTCAGGCACCCAGTGTAGTTTGTAAATAAAGCTGTTACCTGGTTTATGATTTACTTTTTAAAAATGTAACATCAAAAACTTGTTCCATAATGGAAAGGCTCTTTATTCTTTGATTGTAGGTCAAAGTAACTTTATCAGGAAGATGTATTCTAGATGCTCAGTGTAAAGTATGTAAGAGAATGTGAGACAAATGCACTTTTCAGCCTTCAACTCAAACAACTGAGCTTTTAAGAGATTTAAGACTGAAACCTCAAGTTCAGATTTAGCTGGTGTATTTTATTCTTGACAGTAAATTGTGCAAAATAGGTAGGCATGAAATGCTCTTTTGCTTTTTCACAAAGGATAGTGCCTTGGGTTTCAGAAAAATTCAGCTTTTTGTTTTCAGATAATTTGCATTCCCCTCATCAGTGCTGGCATCATTGAAAATAGTTCCCTGTAGTGCCCCTCCATCCTTCATCTGCAGTGCTCTTTGCCGTTGGTGAACGGTAAGTTTGGAGCTTTGAATAATAGTCTGGGACTCAAATGGATAACCTCTATCAATTATTAATGATAGATCTTAGAGTAGCCAGTGTACAACACTGACAACGTTCATACCTTTCTATTGTAATATGAACTGTAAACGAGATAGTGATTGATAGACTACAGATGACCTTTGGTCATTTTTATTAATTCCCGCTGCTGAGTTCTGTAACCTGTTTTTCATTGCTTATGACATAGAGACACTGGGTTTTTAAGAACTCCAGCTGTTCAGAGCTGGGAGAGGCTCTGAATTTACTGCTTACTGTCTATTTGTGTTCTTTGGACCAGTTCTCCTTCCTTTGAGGTTAATAGTTGTGTCATCAGTGATTTCAGCGGCATCATTGCAGGCTTCGTATACGCATGTAGAATAATGACAGATGAATGAAAAAAAATGGTTGGGGGATTCTGTGCTGTGGGTGATGGTGAGTAGATATAAGAAGAGCTGTGGGTAGCTTTCCTCAATGAAAGGAGAGAAAAGAAGCAATACTTGCCCTTTTCTCATGGCCTGTTTCTGTTTGCCTCATAGGTTAATACACAAAATAAGCCAAACTGAAATAATATGAGGCTCGAGGTGTCTTGCTTCCTAACTGTCTGCTTAAGGGAGTTCCATTGTATAATCATACATTATGTATATTTTGCTGTGAAGAGCCTCAGATGGAAATTTGGTGCTAAAGAATAAGCTGAAGCTTTAAGAGCATTTAAATCAATTTACTCAGTGTCCTACTGGAGAAATGATTTCTGAAGCCCAAAATGACAAAAGGCAATTTAATTTCACTTTTGTTTTGCATCTGGAGTATCTCGTTTATAAGCACAGTAATTTGGGGCTTTCCTAATTTGTTTGAGAATATGCTCTAGGTACAGATCTGCAGAGACTTAGTTCTGCCTTTCAGTACAGTAGTACAGTATTACCAAGGTTGGAAGAGACCCCGAAGATCATCGAGTCCAACCTGTAACCACAAACCTCACGACTAGACCATGGCACCAAGTGCCACATCCAGTCCCCTCTTGAACGCCTCCAGGGACGGCGACTCAACCACCTCCCCGGGCAGCCCATTCCAATGACGAATCACTCTCTCGGTGAAGAACTTTCTCCTCACCTCCAGCCTAAACTTCCCCTGTTGCAGCTTGAGACTGTGTCCCCTTGTTCTGGTGCTGGCTGCCAGGGAGAAGAGGCCAACCCCTTCCTGGCTATAACCACCTTTCAGGTAGTTGTAGAGAGCAATGAGGTTGCCCCTGAGCCTCCTCTTCTCCAGGCTAAACAGCCCCAGCTCCCTCAGCCTCTCCTCATAGGGCTTGTGCTCAAGGCCTCTCCCCAGCCTTGTTGCCCTTCTCTGGACACGTTCAAGTGTCTCGATGTCCTTCTTAAACTGAGGGGCCCAGAACTGGACACAGTACTCAACTGATGCCTCTACTGTATGAGACAGAAGGGGGTGAGAGGGAGTCCTAGTCCATGACAATAGTCAAAGGTTAACCCCCAAATGGAAGATGAGCAAAAAACGTCTCCTTTGCAGGAGACCGAGATGCAAGGACATCAAGAGCCTCTGTTGGCCAGCTCTCCCAGCAGGACTGTCTGTGTCAGGCTTTATAGAGATGTATAATCTGGTGGAAGGGAACCCTAGTGCAGATGCAACAATGCCATCCAAGTGGTACTTTTAAACAGGTTTTGTGTAGAGCCGACGGGTTTGGACTGCAGTGTAACACAAGTAGCAGCCTTACTGGAATAGCTGCATCCATGTCAACAGTGCTGTGGGTGCCTGGTTTTGGCTTCTGGCACAGGTGTAGCTTTGGGACCCTTGGCATGAAAATCCTTGTAGTGACACCACAGCTGCTCTCCTCATAAGACCTGTGAGGCAGGCCTTCTTGGTGAGGGATGGTAGTGGTTTGCATTAAAGCTATGCCACGACTCTGGTGTGGACAAGGGTGCTGTTGCACTTTGTGTTTGCATGAACAGGGAACAAGAAGCGTTTTGAAACCCTGTTAGCTGTGCTTATAAGATCTCTTCAGTCACAGGCTAGGAAATCTCTTTCCCTCAGCTTTATTCCAGTGCAAGAGCTGTGGCAGGCTCTTGCTGTACATAGTACACGTGTTCAGGAGACTGAACCTAATGTGTTAGGTTACCAAGCAGTCCTGCCAATGTACCTGAATCCTGATCCAGCTGCACCATGTGCTTCTGTACTCGCTTGTAGTTGTAGAGGTTCTTTAGTTAAAAGTTGGACTGTTCTCCACTCACCAGTCCACCTTAACAGAGCGTTAGTAGCCAACATATTTTGTTGATCAGTGTGATTCCAACTCTGCAATAATATGTAGACTAACCAGATGGAGGCTTGTACCTCTTGTGATTGTAAAATTAACCAGAAATCATTGATAGTTACGAGAGTGATGACGGAGACCCAGGCGCTGTCAGAACGATGTGCTTTGAGGCATGCTTAAATCTGTTAGGACAATATTTCATGTTCGAGCATGCTCAGTACACAATTCAACATCATGACATAGTGTGTCTGCCTCTCTGTCAGCTGTGAGGGTGGGTAAGGGATGAAGACTAATCACTTCTGAATTTGACTCTGCAAAGAAGGGGCAAGTCCTGTTTGCTTCAGGGGCACATGCAGAACATTTTTATTCATGGGTCCAGGTGTCTGTATTTTTAGATGTTGTTTGTTTGGTTGGTTTTTTTTTTAATAGGCCAAATAAGATTTTTCTAACTTTCTGAATAAAAATAGTTTTAATTGGAACCTTGTGTAAGAAATTTGAGAGAATCAGAAGTTTGTAAGCAACAGCTGGAAATAAAAGCAGAGAAGGCAGTGCCATCTCTATTCTCTTCCTGCCACAAAGCCCAGACATACTGTAGATCCCTGTTCATTTACGTCATTGACTAAAGGACCTATTTAAATGAATGAAGTTCATGAATTAATAAGTGTGGGGGAGGGGAAGAGGGGGGAGAGAAACCTGCATTACAAAAAGTACTTTGTTCTTAGATGTTGAGAGTAAGAGCTTGGTTTGATATTTCATAACATAGCGCTGACTGCTGTTTGCTGTATTTCTTAATGCACCCCTAGTAACATGAGATTGCACCACAGATTCCTGCTATTAAATGGTTATTCAGATGTGCTGTGCTACCAGCAGCTCTCTGCTTGCACGTGAATTATTAGGTGTTTGAATTAGGAAAATGTGGATTAACAAAGTTTTTTCTTCACTAATGGTACAACAGACACTTCAGCCATTTGGTTGTCGGCTACAGTCGTTCTATATTTGACCTTCCCAAATAATGCCTGCTAGTGCTTCTGTAATTAAACATCTGTTGGGGTTTTCAAAATGCCCTATGGGTTTTCTTTTTTTGGGGAGGGGAGAACAAGCCCCTGCTTTTAGCGGGGGAAAAAAGGGTGTGTGTACCAGGAAAATACATTTTGTCCTTTGCAGAAGGGCAGGTTTAGGAGATCAGCAGCTTTTTTTTCTCCATTTTGGCTGATGTAAATAAGCAGCAAATTTATTGAGACATCCGGTGCAAAACTGGTGTGAGAACAGAACTTTGGGCCTTGTGTGGCAGCTTGAGCAGATGGGTGCTTCTTACTATTTCTTAAAAACTGAAATGACAGGGAGATTAAGGTTTAAAAATTGCAGCTTCTGTTGCATGCATTAATTAAAGGGGTTTAGTGTAATAATTGTATCTTATTGTTCTAAAGCATATGGTCGGCTACTTTCAATTTTAAAAAGTACTCAGCCCTTCTCTGGGAGCCATGGCTGTTTGTTCAGTTAAATTCCTTCTGATTAAAGCTCCCTGAACAGTCATTGCCTTCATATACTGAGTCCAGCTCTGTTTTCTCTATGCTACGCTGATAATGGGGTCACTGGGAGATTTCTGAATTAGAAGATCTAACCAAAGTTACAGTGCTTCAGGGATGCTTCACTGCTTAGCACAGTCTGATGTGCCTCAGAGTACCACTGGAGCACTTGGGGCAGTGGCTCATACATTTCTATTCCTGACTTGTTTTGCTCACAGGGGAAGAACTGTAGCAATTTTGGTTATTTCTTGTCAGGTCTGGAATACCATCATATTTTTTAATATGGAAATAAATTGGAAGCCAACTTCTGCCATGATCTAGCAGTACTAGCATTTTTATTTTTTTCAGACATACCTGCAATAGCCTATCATTTATTTTTCCCTGCAAAATATAAACCCACAGATTCTTCAAATCTGAAGATGGCATCAAGAGTGCTGATTTAGCAGCCTTGGATAAGAGAGATGGGCCTACACTGGGGTCTTAAACTGATGGGCAGTGGCAAGGTTGCTTAATGAAAACCCTTATTGTGACTGCAAGTTTTATTTTAAAATGTCAGTCCTATGGATGCTGTGGATTTGTTCTGGTTTTGCTTCTTCCACCAAAATTTGACATTCCCTGGAAGAGCAGATGTTCGTGGAATGAAGCCCTTCTGGGGAATTAACTAATTAAGAAGGTCGAGCTTCTGCGTTCTTCCAAACCGTGTATCCTGAGGCTGCAGTGTGGTGTCAGGGCCTTTTCTTGGCAGTGCTTTATACACATGTAGGTTAAGGCTGGGTGAAGACCTGTAGCCATTTGCCAAGCTGGTGATCGTTGCTGGAGTTCAGCAAGGGAAAGGGGAAGAACTGCCAGTCCAACAGATTTCCTGTCTTCCCTTTAAACTGATGACCAGGAGATATGGTAGCAATGGCATCCATTTCCAGCAATTTGTGGGAGAGCCCGGCCTGGCACCAGTTCAGTAAGGAGGCAAAGGTGATTTATCCTTTACATGTCCAACCAGCATCACCCGGTAAGCATGAGCTTTGCATCAGGGGTATGAAGATATCATCATCAACTCTGAAATTGACGTGGTGATGAGTAGTAAAATGATGATGAACACAAGCTGTGTCTCCTTAACCCCTGTCCGTGTGTCCCCTCTCCCCCCCCCCCCCGGTCTTTTTTGGGGGGTTTTGTTTTTCCAGTTTATATCTTTGGCCAAGCTGGGAAGTGCTACTCCCAGCACTCCTCACAGGAGTTGAGTTGTTCTTTGCCTTATTAAGTGCTACAACTCCCTGTAACAAGTTATTAAGCTCTTAGGGCAGATTGATCTATCTTTAGGCTGTATTGACCCTTTATCACCCTGAGTCTTCATGTCTTAGAGGACAGGCCACACCATGTAAGGGATTTCTTAGATCCTCTTAGATGCAGAAAGGCGCTTGGTGGAAGAGGTAGGTTGGCACCCACCCCTAACATGACAATCACAGTAAAAGGGGCTTTTGATAGTGTGTTTCTGGCTTTGGGAGAATGGAAAACCTGCTCAAGCTGTTTCAGAGAGAGGTGAGCCTTGTGCAGTGGTGCATCTTCATTTTGAGGCTGCAACCAGGTCTTGCAGAGGGAATCTACAGGATGGAGAAAACTAAAGTGACAAGGATTTGGGTTTGAGAAGACTGTCAGAGGAACAGAGAAACTCTTTGCAACCCCTCCTGTTGCCTTTCAATTTGGATTACAGAACCCATCAGCCTAGAATTTGGAAGCAACTTTAACTGAGCCTATGCTGATCCATTGAATTTTGCATGCTTCATTTTAAAATGAAAGCTAGACAATTTCATGAAAGCTACTTAAAGTGGGTCTGAGATGCAAATACATGTATTTTGAAAGTACTGTTTGTAACAGTGTGATATTATCATGTT